>CM043723.1:4426857-5058107 GCA_023969325.1 Oryzias curvinotus | reverse complement strand
TTGTTGTTTTTTATCAGAGTGGATCTTTAAAACATGTCAAACTTTATCCTTGGAGTTTCTAGTGGTCTTACTGACTAGCGGGATTAGCAGATAACCTGGGTGAATCTTCAAAACTGTTGTGTGCCATCAGCTTCTTTTGTCTTTCTTTGATCCTGTCAGAAACGGAAACCATGTCAGTAAATGTAAAAACAACCCAGCCCCGGCCCTACATCACAACCTCCACATCGAATGAGTGGAGTTCTGGCATCTGCGACTGCTTCGATGACCTCCGGAGCTGTGAGTGTTGGAATGTACGCTTAGAAGGTTTTCTGTTGGCTGTGTAGCCATTTATTTTGGGCGTGTTGCTAAAACCCTCTGAATGGGACCGAAAGCTGCAGCCAATCCATAAAAAGGTTAAAACTAACATCTCTGACCTTTATCACCAGAGAAAGACAAGACTAAAATGTCTCTTTATAGTGTAGCTAAAATGAGAGCCTGTCAGCTGAACAGGTCGTGCATTCTTTAAGTTGGGAACATTATTCAAACTGGCGTGAAAGAACTGAAGCCGTGTTGTTTCTGGATCCCTTCACGTCACAGCCTCAAGCCTTTGATCAACTCTTGTTCTTTCAGGCTGCTTTGCCTTCTGGTGTTTTCCGTGCTTCGCCTGCATAACGTCCAAAAAGGCTGGAGAGTGTCTGTGCTTACCTCTGCTGGACGGTTTTGGCTGCATCCCGCCCATCACCACCGCCATGAGGGTGTCCATCCGCAAGCAGTACGGCATTGAGGTGCAGCCAAACTTCCTGCCTAAAATCACCACATCTGCGTCAGTCCTCTGTCGTCTACTGTCGCCATTTCTGCTGCCGTCACTGTTTATCTGATTTTGAGTAATCAAAAAAATGTTTTTTGGCGTCAAAACAATGCGGGTCTGAAGTCCCGTAGTGTTTTGGAGGTATCCTGCCAATTACAAACCCTTTTAAGTGCTCAGTCAAATCACATCTAAGGTGTCTTTGTCACAGGGAACCATCTGCAGAGACTGCGTTTACTCCTTCTTCTGCGGGCCCTGCACCTGGTGTCAGATATCGAGAGAGATGGAAATACGGAAAGCGCCGATGATCTTTGCAGCCTGAAGAGGACGGCTTCTCTCCCCCACGATCACTAAGAACCTCGCTGTCACAGCCGTCACCAGCTCCATCCATCATCAGCTTTATCACCGGGCTATTGCTCTCTCCAGAGCGTTAAACCCGTCTGCACAGGAGGAATGTGATGGAGCAACATCAGGGTCAAAATGGAAACCTCTCAGAAAGATAAAACCCAAAGGAATGAAAAACAGCTTTTAATGAAAGCTTGTTAGAGATGTCTAGAAAAAAGTTCATAAACTTTGTTGTGTTACAGAACTATGGATTGATATTTCACTTTTTATGTCTTCTCCAGGGTAGTGATGACTATCTTTGACATATTGAGGTTGTTAGGTACTTGAAAGGGCTAAATATTGACCAATCAATGAAAGTCTTTGTGTCTAACCTGTCATGTTTATCATTGTTTTTCTCATGCCTCAGCACATCATAGTGATAAATACTTATTTCTGTGGCCCAAAGTATTAATTTTGCCAAATTGTAATTAATACATGAATCCCCACCACCACCACCACCATGTTTCTGGTAAAGTCTATTCCGTCAGCAGGATGAGCAGACAGCTGAGTGTGGACCAGCTCATGTCTCTGGTTCCCAAAACACAATCGTCTTAAGCCTTAAACTACATTCACACCTGGGATGTGACGCTCGTTTAAGAACACACTAATTTAGCCCATGGGGTTCAAACTACCTGATAGTAGCGCATGTCCATCACCAACAGTTGGACGAGGCTTGGTGGGAAATGTCAAAGCGGTGCAAATCTCACAAATCTTGCTCCAAACATTTTCTTGCACAGCTCTTGAGGCTCGTACGGCCACCTCAAGGAACGACATGAACAAGGAACGTACCATTGCCATGCCTGTGGTAAATGTATTCTGAAGTATTCGTAAGGCTAATGTAAGGTACAAGCGCTAACAACATTGAATGATGCAGTGGTGCGGCACCCTGACGCCACACTCTAGTCGATAGTCAGGTGCGAACACTGGCCCCTCAGCCCCTCACTGACCCCGGGCGCATGCGGCATGCATGAGGTGTGCAGGTGATACATGTCTGTAGGACACCTGTAGGATGCCCACATAAACTCAGTTCTAACAGCCCGGCTGCACGCAAGGAGCACAGACTTATCACTAAATGTAACAGGCTCAAATAAATGCTCCTTTTTGAATAATTTTAGGCTTGCAGACAAAGACACAAAGTCTCAGCATTAGATTTTTCAGACTTACATTGAAAACTTGAACCTATCAATCACTGTAATGTAGCTGGAATAAGCTCTGCTTGTTTTACAATCTTGGAACAATGGTATCTTCCAGCCTCACAGGATGGATGTAAACGTAAGGTCTGTCAGCTAAAGCGTGGTCAAAACTGAGTCATGCAACAGGAAAGCAGTGTGCAGGATGCAAGCAAATGTACTAGACTTTCTATGAAGGGAAATACATTTTACAGTTTTGATGAACAAATCTTTGACCTAACATGGTTGATGTGTTGGGTCATCTTAGAAAAAACTAGCACTGTTTATTCCAGTTTGCACCCAAGTTCACCTTCTGTCCCTGGCTGGGAGACAAACGGTGGATTCAATGCCATGTGAACATGTTCTGATCAACAGCTGAAATCTGTCACCACGGCATCTGAGAAAGCAGCCTGAGCTCTGAAATAAGAATTTAAACGATGCATATCATTTTACAGAACAATTAAAGGAAGGAAAGGTCCTGTACCAGCGACTTTCTCGAAGGCTTTGTTCGGTTTAGGGAATGAGGTCGACTTTGGAAAGGTGCACAGGCTGTGGAAAGAGTCCCATGAGAGAAAAATAATGACTGTTTTGTTTTATGAACTTCCTTATTTGAGCTACCTCCATGACAACAAGCGGAATAACAAACCAGCGTTCCCAGTCCTGCTAGGTTGTTGTTGTTCACCTTTCGGCAAATCCCCTCAGGGGTTGCCACAGCGAATCAGCTTTCACTGATTCCCACAGGTGATTTTGGCCGGGATTTTTACGCCTTTCCTAACACAACCTGGCTATGGACCAGCACAGGGAGAACCAGACTTTGGCATCTTTAAGGCTACATAGTTAAGCACTAGCGCAAAAGGTGTTGCTCATGGACCCACACCAAATGAAGCTGATTGGGAATCTAATCCTACAATGATGATTAGCTTGAGTGTTGTCCTGATTCCAACATACAACCAAAATTGGATCTATTTAAAGATCATAGAATGAGTAGAATTGGACTCTATAAGCACACATACACTCAAGGCAGATTTCCAGTGCTCCGTCTGTGGTTCTTCTCCGTTGCCTTGGGAACACAAAACAGAAAACACTAGATGGCAAAAAGCTGGAGAAACAGTAAACAGGCCCGGGTTTCAAAATAAAAAATTCCGTTGTACTTTCAATTTTTGCCATGGATGACTAAAGTTTATGTTTGGAAGAAAAAAAACATCTTTTATGACACCAAAATGCCTCTTACAAGGACTTAGAGAGGAGGGGGGGGCATGAGGCCTGACTACCAAAGTTTTGGATGAAATACTCAACACGGGGGTGGCAAGACAAACCACTTCTCCTGGAGCCAAAGGAGACGAGGGGCGGACTGGAGACGCAACCGAGACAATGTAAATTAATTGATGTCATTACAATAAAATGAAAAATCATCAAGAAAATATTTTGGATATTCTCCCCCATTCTGTAAAACACATTCCAGATGAACCCAAAGAATAAAAGTAAATTATTTTGTAAAGGATACATTTTGTAGGAGGATTACCACTCGCTGGTCTAAAGATCACAGTCAGACCTACTGACAAACAAGCAGCAAATTCCAAAACACCATTCCCAGCATGCTCGGCATTTTTCTGTAGGTTCACGTTTCGGTTGACCATACTATCAACTTTCTAATCCAGGAGTGGAGCTTTATTTTGGGTTGAGCAACATCTGACGCCAAATTTCCCCTAATCTGTCTGTGTCATGTTGACACCCAAAAAGAAAGAACATTCATTGATCAATTGGAATGTTTCCATCATTTCCGTCATGTCTGACGTCCGGCACCGCAAGATTTACGCAGGAGTTCATCTTCTAGATATCGACCTTATGCTAAATTGCTAACTGGATAACACAAGTTACACATTGTAAAATACAAAAACACAACATTTATGACCCAAAACATGTATTTTAGGACTTAGTGAGGAAGAAGAGGGCATGGGGCCTGATTGCCAACGTTTTGGAGGGTGGCAGGACAAACCACACCACCGGAAGCCAGGGGGACGGACGGACCAAAAACGCAACTAAAACAACATCAACTAAGCAACAGTCATAACACGGATTCTCCCCACGTAATGCAAGAGAGACGCAATGCAGACGATCCGTTGGGAATCAGGCTTGAGCGTTTCCTCATGAGGCAAGAGTTGGTTGATGGTTGTTGTTATTTTTCAGAACCAAAACCTTCAGCCGTGTCAGAGTCCGGTCTGTTCAGTGATGCAGCAGATTTTTTTACTCAGTTTGTAGTTACTGGTTAACCACAGCTTTGTCGTGCGTTGCTGTGCATCTCCTGCCGCCCAGCAAGAGCTTATTTACCCGAGAAGAGGGGAAAGCTGCTTCTCACTGATGCGGTGAAGCTGCGACTCCTGCTGTCTTTCTTTATCACTCCTGTTATTTTTTTTCCCCCTCTGTTCTGCTGACATCTGAGTCTCCACGTGAGGCATTTCTGTTCCTCGTTATCTGGCCTTTAAAGCCTTTATGAGTCTGACCTGTGAGCTGTACTGTGAAACCGATCTGGAGAAAAGTTCACAGAAGTTTACAGAGAGTTTGAAGCCCAAAAGATGAGTCAAAGGAAAGCAGAAGGATCTGACTGGAAGATTAAACTAATCACCTGAGCAAACATCTCCCACAAAGAGCCTTTGTGTTTTAATCGGCATCAGTGCAGTGCTGTGGAAACACTTTTCTCTAAAGGAGAGGCTTTTCCTGCAAAACTTTGAACCAGATCTTGGATAATTTGTTGGATTTTTCCTGCTTTTTTCCTTTTTTTGGGGGGAGTTTTGTAGGTCAAACAGCCACAACCCCTTTGGTTTTGAACCATTTACAGGTCGGCGTTGGCTGTCTGAACGAAACAAGGGGATTACCCTAAAACTAGATGAAGTTATGTCAACTGAAACGTTTAACCACCAAAAAAACCCAACCGTGAGCCTTTGTGAATGAACTCACCTTTCCCACTCTAACCTTTGCCCCACTCTGAGCATGTGTGCCTCAAAAAGGGTGTGTTTAAACATGTGTAGATGTGAAGGTTCAGGCAGTACAGAACCGTTTGTTCCTGCAGCCTCACTGAGGACCTGCGGCTCTAAACCCCCCGACATCTGGAATTGGATGCAGCCATAACCAGGTAAGACGTTTGATCGACTTTACATCCTCACAACCAAAGCCGTTTAAAGCAAACCGATGAGTCTGTTTACTGTTGATTTGTGGGCCTTTCTGCAAAACCTTGGGACGGTTGCACAACATCTGCAAACATCAGCTTGTAAACTTCTGTAAAATGATGCTGAGAAGCACAATAATCATTTGGATGCAAAAGATAGTAAATAAAAGCAAAAGTATCGTCAAAAGTATTGACTCTTTAGCCTGAAATTGACAAAAACATTTGATTTATTGGTTTATTTTTTGAGCAATAATTTCTTGAAGGGGAGTGGGAAGTTTAAATAAAAAAAAAAACTATTATATTAATGAGATAAACTCCATTTTCCAAAGAA
Organism: Oryzias curvinotus; assembly: GCA_023969325.1. Lineage (NCBI taxonomy): Eukaryota > Metazoa > Chordata > Actinopteri > Beloniformes > Adrianichthyidae > Oryzias > Oryzias curvinotus. The sequence goes on along the minus strand of CM043723.1, from coordinate 5,052,276 downwards.
AAGAAATGAAAAAGGCAGCAGAGCTGTGTGAAAGCACATCCTTAAGATGAGGCATAAAAATGTTTATCAGTTCTGCTGGAGTCATCTACGGATCTGCGGCGAGGACTTTGACTGGACGTCATACGACTCCTCTTTTCTGCAGAGATATGAACTCCTGTCTTACCGAGAGAAGACCTGCCAACAAAAAGTGGTTCATGGTCAACCTAGTGGCAGAAATCTCATATCCTGACCCACCTCTGTCATGTACACCTGATAGAAATTGTTCATGTAAAATGCGATTTGCGCGGCAGATTCAATGTTGAGTCAATGCACAGAAGTCCTGTGGTGCCATCTGAGCGTCAGGCGTGGCAGTCTAGCAGCAACTCGTTTTAGGCTTTATAGCGCCATGTTTCCAGAGTTCAAACACCTGAACTTTTGCCAAAGAATTCACGTTGCATCAACCAATCAGGAAATCGGCTGTGGCGCTGTTGACGAGCTGATGTTTTCAGCAGGTGGAGTCCGAAACCCACGTGTTTTTCTGCTTTGTATGGAGATAATAATAAAGGGATCCTCTAATTTTATTCTTATTTGCATTTTTCTTCCAATCCGGGACAGCAAGTCGACAAACTGGGTCACAGATAAAGCTGCATAGTTCTTCCCACGTGCGTGAAGAGCATGGGGTCTATGAACACAATTTTGGACAAACAAATGTGGAAAACGAACTGTGTTCGATGTGAACGCAACGTTATGTCGAGAGTTTCTGCCAAAAGTGTTCTTTGATTCTCAAAACTTAACGAAAATCCAGTTTTGTTGAAGTGAGAAGATAATCACGGGAAAAGCTCTCATTACACAACTTAATAAAATTATCTATAATATATTTGTAACATCGCCTCCAAACGGGGTTGTCAAGACCTGATGCCCTGAGATAAAAACCTTGAGATTTTACTTGACTAACGGTGTAAAAGTGAAATTAATGCCACTGGAAAAGTTAGCAAAGAACCAAATGGTAACATTGTTGGTTTACTGGTCATTTTGTTTGGATTTCGCTCATGATTTCATCTACGATGAGTTGTACAGTTCAAGGTAATCAGGAGTTAAAGGATTCGAACCTGTAACCAAATCAATGGCAGAGAAACTGCCAGTGGTCAACATCTGATCAGAAGATTGCAGGTTCAGTTTCCACCGTACTACCTTGGCAAGAAGCTGAACCCTGCATCAAGGTAGAAAAGCGCTGTCTACGTATGTGGACCGGTCTGGATTTTCCAGCCGAGCCATATTGGTTTGACACTAATCTGTGGTCTAACTTGACTTCCAAAACAATTTGAATATAAATAGATGAAACATTTTTTTGGTTTGGAACGGCCTTAAAATGTTTTAGAACTCTTAAAAAGGAGGGGATTTTTAGAAGAACGTTTCTATTTTATCACATGGAAAGCAGCCGGATGCGTTTGTTTAGTTCAGGAGTGTCCTCGAGGGCCGGCCCCCAGCTGGTTTTCCAGAAACCCTGCCTGATTTGCTGTTGATAACCTGGATCAGCTGTGTTCAGCCAATAAGGAGCTTCAATGGCAGGTTGGATGGAAAAAATGTAGGACACCAGCCCTCGAGGCCTGGAACTAGACACCCCTGGTCAAGTTTGTCAAAGATGTTCAGAAGGTGTAAACTGCACCAGGAAGAGACAAACGAAGTCACCATTGGCAGACATTAGGAAGACCTCTTCTTTGCTAATGAGCCAAAGTAAAAAAAAGTAAAATAGCGATCTGTGTTTGGTTTTATGTAACACACTTTAGCAAAGAATGAAGTCAAGAATGGATGTGGGCTAATGGCCATACAGTGAGTTGGCAAATGCATTAAGGTCAAATTCAAACTTTATTCTCATAAGAAATGGGTCATTAAAGTCGTGTGTTTAGGCGTCATTACTGTAAGATCCTTGTAGGTCCCCTTGATGGCAGACTTTGGATCCACATGAGGCTACAGGCCATCAGCTGTTTCATCCCCAGTTAGTCTAATCTCTAATCAGAAGACTTTGTTGTTGACATGTTTTAATAAAATGGTTTAAAACCAAGAAACAAACAAAAAACATTTACTCTCAAGTAAGACAGAGCAAAACAAGAACCCCCCAAACAACCCATGTGGATTAGTCACATTTATCAGAGCAACGTTTACAAAAGTTTCCCTCTTAGGTCATGACAGCACCTCCCAAACGAGTCCAAAAAAATGAAAATTTGCTGGTTAGTACATAACTAAAGGCCGCAGATCATGCTTTACTCGCAGATAAGGATGTTTTTAAAGCAACAACCGACCACCCAGGTCTATAGAAACACATCATCAAGTAACACTGTTTCACTAAAAACACACCTCACCTATCCAGAGCTGGGCGTGGAGCTCTTTAAATCATCAAGGAAGTGGAAAATGCGGCTGTCTGGTTTCTACACCTTCCTCTTATTCAAAATTTCACAACCCTGATGACAGATGTCTTGGTTGAATTTAGAGTAAGACGGAACGATCTTAAGAGGAACACAGCATGTTAAACTACAAATCCTGCAACTGCAGAGTAAATGCTACCATGGTGCTATAAGTTCCCTTTAGGTTGATAGAAATACATTTAAAAAAGACAGCAGTCCCCACATAGTTTTTTTTTTTTTTTTTTTTCACGGGTGAAATGTTCCATATATAAACTGTGATAAGTGAAAAGTAGGATTACAGATGAGGCTGTAAAACTCCTCACTACACACTTTCTACACTTTTCTCTGACAGACATGAACATTTTTACAGCCTGTTTGGAGTTCCTTGCTTTTGTAGTTTTGAAAGTATTAGAAGGAAAATCACAGAAAAGATTTGAACGAAGATCCCCCGTGGGTGTTTTTTTTGTTTTTTGTTAACGCAAAAATTGTAAAATTCTCTGATCGACTGGCTTCTGCAGCATTCTGCAGCCGTCGCTGTTTTTTTTCACCCTTTGATGTGCCTCACTAGCCCAGCTTCTCCCATGCTGCTTATGTTGTAGGACTTGGATTAAAGTCTGTATTTTGCACGTTTCTGGTCAGGGTCTTTCATTACCTGCAGTTGGTACTTCCCCTTGAAAATCCACTTGTGAAAGCTACATTTTCCTGGCATCAGGTAGAATTTCACAATCCGTGTCCGATTGCAAGTTGAAAGCGCTGCGCTAAAATGATGAAATCTTGACCTGCTTTACAGCAACATAAACTCCCATCATCGATAATGTGAGGTTGAACTTTTGCCAAAATTCAAATGTGAATCTTGTTAAACTCTTTATTTTTTATGTATTTTTGCATCTAAAATCTAAATTTTTTTCTCCAAACTTCACAGAACAATTAATTTTTCACAAATTTCACAAACCTAGAAACAGCATTTTCAATTTTTTGGACGGTTCGAACCCTGGGTTTGGGCACTAGAACCACTTTAAAAGTACCAGTTTGGCAACAGTGCCAGATAAAATCTAAACCGAACCCATCCCTGGACCTATTTGTCAGACAAAAAGTTTTGTCAAAATTTTTGAAATATGATTTATCTTCACCGTTTTAAAATAAAAGCATAAATAACTCAAGGTAAACAATCAGGTGTCACACTCAAGACCCTGAGTTCCAGTATCTTACCTGATTTCCTGCAAACCTGTCACTGTAGTTTTTATCCATTCATCTTCTAAACCCACTTAACCCTTATATTGTGTTCAGGTCAAAATGTATGCATTGTCGCACTTGAAAACAGATCAATTTTGACCCGAACATACTATAAGGGTTAATTACAATTATCAAGGGCTCAGAGTTGCTGGAGCCTATCCTAGCTGTTGAGCAAAGTTGGGATACATCCTGGACAGATTGCTAGTCTGTCACAGGATCACACAACCACACACATTCACTTCCAAGGGACAGTTTTGAGTAACCAATAACTAACTCATGAAGCATGTTTTTGGATCATGAAAATTCCTTACCCCTATCACCACGAAGTGTGGTGCCAACCACTGCTTACAATTATAGTTAATTTTCGACAACATATGATCCAGGTAATCAGCAGCAGGTAGGGCATCATTTTAAACAAAGGGGCAGGCTGCAGCCCCCAAGACCTGGATTGAGACACCTATGACGTAAACCATTTAATTGTTAACAAATTGCACTTCATGCAGATGTACAAGATGTAATCTAAAAGTGCAAGAAATTTGGAGGTAAACGTGACCCTTGAACCTTCATCATTCTTTGTTGTATCTTACAGAAAATGTCCCCCGCCGTCTCTGGGTTGCTGACAGTCCTAGGCTTTCTGCTGCTTCTGCTCAGAGGATCTCCTTGCAGCAGCAGCAAGATTCTTGTCGTTCCTGTTGATGGCAGCCATTGGGTCAACATGAAGGTGATCCTGGAAGAGCTTCACTCCAGGGGCCACGAGCTCACAGTTTTGCGCTCCGCCAAGAGTTGGTACATCTCCAGTAACTCCTCCTTTTACACCTCCATCAATGTGCCTATGCTGGAGGACGAGGCAGACAGAGAGTTCTACCATAAAATGATCCAGGACGTCTTGGATTGTCGCAGACACCCAGGTTTTATACGGACATTTTGCCAACAGGAATTGATGACATCTGCATTTTCAGACGGTCACAGAATTCTGGCAAGAGCCGCCACAACTATTATAGAAGATCAAGCTCTCATGAAAAAGATCAGAGATACAGAATTTGACCTGATGTTAACAGACCCTGCTCTGCCTTTAGGAGTTATTCTGGGAGGTTACTTGAAGTTACCAATGGTGTTTAATGTGCGATGGATTAACTTGGGGGAGGGCCATTTGACCATAGCACCCTCTCCTCTGTCCTATGTTCCGATCTCAGGAACTGAGCTACATGATAAAATGGATTTTCTAGATAGGGTCAAGAACATGTTGCACTACCTCCATACTGTGGTTGAGCAACATTTTATCGTTAACCCCGCTTATTCAGATCTTTTTAGGCGCTACTTCCCACCTGGAACAGACTTACTGTCTCTACAGTATTCAGCAGAAATCTGGTTGCTGCGGGCAGACTTTGTCTTTGAGTTCCCTAGACCCACCATGCCCAATGTGGTGTACATTGGGGGGTTCCAGTGCAAGGAAGCCCAACCACTCCCTGATGAGTTTGAAACATTCGTCCAAAGTTCTGGGGAACACGGGGTGGTGGTCATGTCTTTGGGGACACTGGTATCAGCGCTTCCTCGTGAAACCACCGAGGCCATTGCTGCTGTTTTCGCTCAGCTCCCTCAGAAGGTGATTTGGCGTTTTGTAGGGGAAAAGCCTTCTTCGCTTGGAAATAACACTCGTATTGTCAACTGGTTACCCCAGAATGATCTCTTGGGTCACCCTAAGACTCGTGCCTTTGTTGCTCATGGAGGAACCAATGGTGTGTATGAGGCCATTTATCACGGCGTTCCTGTTCTGGGTCTACCGCTCCTCTTTGATCAGTTTGATAACCTTCTCCGGTTGAAGGTGCGTGGTGCAGCTCGTGTTGTGGAAGTCAGATCACTGAACAAAGAAAACTTCCATGAAGCTCTACATGATATCCTCAACAATCCTACCTACCGCAATAATATTCAGCGCCTCTCTCAACTCCATCGTGACCGACTAATATCACCTTTGGAGACGGCCATCTTCTGGATAGAGTACGTCATCAGGAACAGAGGGTCTGCTCACCTACAATCAAGAGGCTTTGACCTGCCTTGGTACTCCTACTTCTGCCTGGACGTGGCTGCTTTCTTTGTGACTATAATTGGAGCCTTCATCTGGGTCTCAGTCTCAGTTTGTAGGTTTCTCTGCTGCAGGAAGTCTAGGAGAAAGACGAAAACAGAGTAACAACTGGAAAAAAGATTATTGATGATTCTTCTTTATGAATTTAAAATGTCTGACTTATTTATATCCAAGTCTTCCTATATTATAGGACGTTGATCAAATTATGAACTGCTGTGAATGAACAATTCCTCACTGATTTAATAGCAACCAGCAACTTACATGTTTCACTAAACCTTGAAGACTTTCTGTTTAGTCAAAGTGTAGAAGGGGGTTTACATGTAAATAAAGTATTTCATCAAATTTCTCAATATTTCTATCAGCAGATCGTTGAGTTACATGACGCATGAACTCACCAATAAACTCAATCTTCATTTGCATTAAATTACAAGACCTTATTAGGTTTACAAGATAAATAAATATGAAACTGAATGGAAATATTTGCTTTTTTTATATGTTTAAGATGAGTGTGAAAAAAACAGAGTGAGGTACATTACATCCTTTTGAAGAAAACAAGAGTTTAGGACATGTTTCTCCTATTTTTAACCAAAAAAAAAAAAGACTGTACATAATCACAAATGTACTGAGGTACTAACACTAAAATGAGTAAGTAAGTAATATGGAAGAAGTAGTGTGACTGTACGGAACAGATGGCAACCGACACCACTAAGAATGTTTTTATTTTTTTTTACCTGACTGCAAGCCCTAAAGCTTTTTTAAGATGTTTTAACCTTTGGATGCATGACCTACACTTTTCCAGGTCAAATATGACCTCAATTAGAATCAACCCATTTTTGCAGTAAACTAAGTAATGTATTTAAGTTTGGTTAAATATATTTTTTATCATATGTTGATCAACAGAAGAGTGGAAACAATCAACTTTGTATCAAAAATAATCATGATCCATTGTGTGCTTTTGTTTAATTATAGAAGACAAACAGAGAAAGAACAGACCATTACATCATCCATGTAGATGTACACACACAAACATCTTCTCTTTTCTGACTGTTTGCAGCTTTTATAACAAACGTGTTTTATGAGGAATCTCATAAAGGAATCTCAAAAAAATAAAAACTATAATTTTCAAAGATTTGACAGAATACGTAGGGTCACTTTTGACCCCACATATGCATCAAAGGGTTAATAAAGATAAATGCCAATGAAAAGAGCACAACTTAGAGTGTTTACAATGGTAACAAAGCCATTAACCTATTCAAAGTTTTGAAAATTGAAGTGAATATATTTGATGGTTTTGTCCAAATTATTTGTTTCATACCTAGATTAATTGCTATAAACAAAAGTCTACCATTGGTGTGGTGACGAACAGGAAGACTTTAACAAAGGGGAACTTCCTGTACTTTTCAGCGGTGCTCTGGACAGAGAGCTTTGTTTTTACTGATGCAGTCTTGCTCATAGCAGTGTTTCCCAACCCTGATATTCAGGGCACACCATTGTGCATGCACAAAACTCAATGCACTGACATGTCTTCATGACGGCTTCAAGCAACGCAAAAAAAGGGTAAAGGTCTATTACTCTTTGTATGTGCTGGGTTTTTAATGCAAACACATTCCAAGACTTCACCTCCTTCATGTGAAATCATGAGGTAAAAAAATGTTACTTAACACCTATTGTCTCAGTGCAGCCATTCTTTGCCCCTACATCTAAATTGTAGGTTTTCTTTTCCTTCCTCTGGTGTCAAAGTAAAAATATCACTTCAGGAACATTTGAACTCATGTTTTGTACAAAATCCCAACAAATATTTCAAAATGGGCACCATATAGTTTACCTGTAGGCTGAATTGATGGACCCCAAGTGTGTTTATGCACAAGTTTCATGGTGGAATGATTACATATAATTTTGTGTAATTGTAAATATATCTTTAATTTCATGCTTGAAATAAATCCTTTCCAAAGCTAAATTCAGGCGTGAATGGGTTAATACCTTATCCTAAATTTGATTACACACCAAACTCTAAAAACACGTATTATCTCTCCAAAAGTTCACATTTTCTTTTCTAGTTTCTGTTATCACTGTCCTTGTGGGTGTGAGTGTACAAAAGTTATGGGCCCCATAAATGCTTAAAAACAAGCTCGCTTACGCACAAACACACACGCAAGGACAGATGCACGCACACAAATGCGCACACAGACTGCAACTTCCAAATGTTGATTCAAGTAGGTAGACCAGGGATATTTAAGCAAGTACAACTGTGTGGCCCTCGAGATCTGGTGTTGGACACATCTGCTAAATTGGTGCCCTTTATAACAGACGCAAGGACACACACAAATGTACACACGCTGCAACTTTCCTTCATGGATTCATGTAGATAGGGTCTATGGTTACTCTAAATTATCCCTAGGTGTGATTGTGAGTGTTCATGGGTATGTAATTTGTGGCCTTGTGATAGACTGGCAAACAGTCCAGGATGTTCCCTGCCTTCGCCTATGAGTGGCCGGGATAGGCTCCGGTAACCCTGTGACCCCAAAAGGAAAAGAAATGGGTTTAAAAGATGAATGAATGAATGTAAATAGGGCAGGGATAATTAAACAAGTGTGTGGCCCTCGAGAACTGAAAATGGACACACCTCCTATATTGGTGCTCTTTAATGTACAAAAACCAACACACACACACACACAGGCGTCCATAATGTGATTTTTTTTCTTGATATGTAACATATCTTTACCATACATGAACTCACACCGAAAACATGGGCCATAGCCTGTGATCAATAACTGAAGATAACCAACAAGAACAAGACTTCAGTCCTGAGACAAGGCCACAAGGGAAGCAATTTATGAACTAAGTGATGCTGATTTAGTGAAAATGATGAGCAGTTACTGTAAAACTATCAGTACTGTACATTCTACTCCATAGGCACACTGAATTATAAGGTGCAGCCTCTATGAATGGTCTATTTTTAAATTTATGTCATATATAAAGTGCAGTGAACTATGAGGTGCATTAAGCAAGACAAAAGAGTCAGAGACAAGTCAAACCAATGTTCACAGTAACTCCAGAAGTCGTTTGAAACACGCTATACGTTAGAACTGCATTACCATTTTCACAATGGGGCGGCTGTGGTGCAGCGGTAGGGCAGTCCACCCATGATCTTAAGACTGCAGGTTCGATTCCCGCCTTGCACACCCATGGGTTGAAGTGTCCTTGGGCAAGACACTGAACCCCACCTTGCCTCTGGTGGGAGGTTAGGGCCAATGTTCGACCGCGGAGCCACCATCAGTGTGTGGATGGGTGAATGGGTCTGTGACTGTAAAGCGTTTGGGAATTCGAAAGAGGGTAGAAAGCGCTATATAAGTATACGCTATTTACCATTTACAATAACTGTAACCTCCAACACAAAAAAACACAGATTGACACAGCTAGAACAAACATTTCTGTGACCTCACTCTCCAGTCTGAAACGTAAAAAGTACCAAAGTCTGACATTGCTAGACATTAGCCGCATTTGCATCAAACATCTTGACAGAGCGCCACTGTTTTTTTAAATTTAATCATGGTTTTTTAATGCACCTTGTTGTGTTGGAGATCACATAAACAGGATACTGGCAAGCTAACTTTGTTATGGCTACATGACTCCAAATGAGACTGTGGGCAGTCAGTTTACGTTTGACTCTTCAAAACTGACCCACGACTATTTTCCTGACCTCACCTGAACTTTTGAAGCTTCGGTGAACATGCAGGTGTGAATGAGTTGATAGAGTTTACATCGTCTATCACTACTGTATTTCAAGATGTTGCATTTGTCAAGTGTTGGTGTGTGAGTGTGTGTGAGTCAACCTGCAGTGGATGGGATGGGCTCCAGCAACACCGTGATGCAGAAGGGGATACAACAGGTTCTGACCATGGATGAAATCTGCCGTGATACTTAAGTGGGGAAATGTCCACACAAGCAACCACCCAGGACATTAACGAGATCCCCCTTGATTCACTTACTTTTTGGATCAAGTAGTTATATTTACTTTTTCAAAGTTTACCATAATTCAAAGTGATTGTTGTTGGTTAGTTTCATTTCTTTATATTGACCAAATGATGGGAATTTTTGTTTAGTCAGCATCTGAAATGTCGATGATGTTGGAAACAGACGATTACTTCGACCATGACTAATACAACAAAATTTAAATGTGACAAATCTAAACTGCAATGACAAAACTGAGAACCTGACAGAAGCAACTGAAAACTACAAACTCAAATAAATGGAAGAATATTTAGCGGAAACAGAAATGATTGATTGAAACTAAAACCTGGTGTGACGGAAGCGAAAAACACTGAACTAAGCATTAATAAACCCAAAAAATTACCAAAAAAACTCAACTAAAAGGCGCCAATCCTCAAAATCTCTATGTTTCTCCAAAATATTTGTGAGCATCTTTTGATCTGGAAATATGTATATCTTTTAATCCTAGAAAAACCACAAATAAATAACAGAAATCTAATATTAGAAGGTCTTAGAGGCCTTTGTGAGGCCTTTGTACCCTCCCTCCTGCAGACTGTCCATCATTGTGACTCTGCCAAGAGAAAGGGCAGAGCAGAATAAGAGCAAGTGTACGTTTTTGTTCTTGGCCAGAAAGGCGTTCTCCTACCTCAGGATGTTGCCTTTAAAGCCGAAGAAGTGGGTTTCCTCCAGAGGAAGTGATTGCAGAACAGTGGAGACTTTGGCCAGACTCCGGCTCCTCTGGGTTGCTCAAACACAGGTTGTTGTTATCGTCGTGCTGCACACTTCTGTGGACTGAAGAGGTGGGTGGAACGCCTGGGCTGATAGTTTGTGGTTGAAATTGTGATGCACCTGCTGGTTCTCATGCACACCCCTTGTTTTCAGGAGTCTTTTTAACCATGAATGGACCTGGGGGGCTTTGAGGATCGTTTGACCGACGCTATAAAAGGAGGATGAGCTTTCTCATGGATCTGTAAATGTCCCAAAATGGAAATAAAGGCTGGATGCAGGAGACAACTCTTTGCCCAAAATGATGGTTACTCCTAATGCAAGTCACCCCCCTCTATGCCAGCCGGTGTCTGAGGCGTCTCCGGATTTCCATGAAAGGCATCTCACCAACATGTCCAATGTCACCTGTGACCTCCCCTTGGACACAGACACGTTTGGCCTGACCTGTATTTATGGAGTTATCTTCTCCTTGGGTCTCCCCAGCAACCTGTTATCTCTCTGGGGGTTGTACCACCTTGGACGCTCAGGCGGGGGAGGCTGTCAGCTGGTCTACATCCTTAACCTGCTGCTGTCAGACCTTCTGCAACTGCTCACCCTTCCCCTCTGGATTATATACCTCCAAAGGGGTCACCGATGGCCGTACGGACAGCTAACCTGCGAGCTGGTCGGCTACGTTTTCTACGTCAACGTCTACGCCAGTGTCATGTTTCTTTGCCTGATAGCGACGGACCGCTGCTTGGCCATTGTTTACCCGCTCAGCAGCCGCCGGGTGCGCACCATCAGGGTGGCAGCCGTGTCAGGTGTAGCAGTGTGGACCCTGACATTCCTGTTCTGCCTGAGCGGACTACTGCCATCAGTGTTTGACGCTGACCGCCTGTTGTGTCTGGAACAATATCCTGTCAGCCCTAAATTTGCTTACTTCAAGATTGCCACCGTGCTTCTAGGTTTCCTGCTGCCTTGTGCCATTCTTGGGTGAGTTGCTCTCAGAGTAATACGTCACTCTCCAACCATATATACCAGACAGTCCCAGTTTCTCAAACGGACGCAGTACCAAAGCATTGTTTAACAAATATGGTTTACAGCTTTGTTATGTCAGCTGGTTATAAGGAATCTGGTCCCTTTTGTGCAGGTTTGTACCACTTTTCAAATCAGTCCTACAGTTTTGAGCATCTTGTTCCTAAAGTTCAGTAGCTACCAGAGGTGGACTTACCATTACGCAGAGGTGGGCAATTGCTTGGGGCCCCCAACACCAATTGCCCCCCAGTTAAATACTTTGTCTAAAATGTCTTAAGTAATTTCTACACGTATTATCATTATTTGTGTCATAAAAAAGCCAAATCACTGAAATGACATTAAACTGCTAAAGGGTTTTCACCCCCCCCCCCCCAAACCTTCTACAGAAATAGAACATTCCAATGATAGAAAGCTAGCAAGCAGAGAGAGGCTTAGAAAACCTTTAAAAAAATGCAGATAGATGAAGCGCTGTAACGTGAAAGAAGAAAAAGGCAAAGAGAATGCAAGAAAATTTGTTCCAGCACTTCCTAAAGTAATCCTTATCCTTAATGAGGATAAGGTCCTAAAACTATGAGAAAAAATAAATAATTTTATGAGAGTTTTTGTAAAATAATGAAAAATGAGAATTTTAAGAGGATACAATTGTAAAATATCGAGAAAATAAGTGCTGTTTTTTTTTAAATAAAGTGTCCCATTTAGCTTTTAAAATGTTTCAACAAAGACAATCGAACTAAATTCAAATAATAAAAAATAATGTACAAATTAATGACAACCATTTAAGTAATAAATTCATGATTTTGTTCTTTAGATTGTTTACCCGTTGAAGATGTTAAAACCAGGGAAGAAGTATGAATAAATAATGTGAAGAACATGTAAATCCACGTAGAAAATGAACCATCCACTATTATTACACTGTTTATATGCAATTCGTCAGTGATTCCTGAGTCAATTACGTCATTTGATTGTGACATGTGTGCCGTACATGTGATATTAACTTTATACATCAGTGGTACATGTGTGAAAAGTCAGTTAGGGATATGTGGAATGTTTATGGCAAGACACAAATTTACATATACATCCCACAAAAATTACGAACAATTACGTTACATTTACGTAAGGATCTGTTGGCCAGAATCTTTGATGGACATCTACGCACATAGATGAATGTCCAACGCAAGAAACACTTGTGAATTACCTAAATCACGGATGTATCATGAAAAAACAAAATGTCATACACGGAAAATGCACAAAAATATAGCTGGGGCTGTATGACACGGGCTTTAGGTGTGACTTTTAGGACAGGGGTGTCCAAGTCCAGACCTCAAGGACAGGCTGTCCAACATGATATCCAACCAAACCTGCCATTGGCTGACTCTTTATTGGCTGAACATTCTGATCCAAGTTATCAACAGATAAGGCAGGATTTCTGGAGACCAGCAAGAGGCCGACCCTCGAGGCCTGGATTTGGACCCCCCCCGGTCTAGGACAAAAGCTGTTGTTGGGCTTGTTCGTCTTGAACCTTTATAATGATTTATAATCTGCACCTTTCTTCCCTCAGTTACACCTCAGCGCACATCGGAGTGACGCTTCGGCGCTCCCCTTCCCTATCGGATCACGAGCGGCACAAAATCGTGGGGATCCTTGTTGTCATAACGATCAACTTCATCGTCGTCTTCGGGCCGTACCACCTCATGGGCGGGTACCGGTTCGTGTCTCTGCTGCGGACGGAAGTGCCATGCGAGTTCGAACACTCAATCTTCCTCATCTACCGTCTTTGCTACGGCCTGACCAGCCTCAACACCTTGCTGGATCCCCTCTTCTACATCTTCCTGTGTTCCGACGCTCGAGTGGAGCTGCAGAGATCTCTGCCCTGTTTGGCGAGAGGTCAAGACAACAAGAGCAAGACCACTGTCAGCAGATATCGCCTTAAAACCCACGTGCAGACTGAAACAGGCAGCTTTCAGGCAATTTAAACAGGTTTGGGCCATGTCACAGACCGCAGGGATTCAGGCAGAGCAACAGCACCATCTGGTGGTTTAATTCATGTTACTGCATGAACTTTAAGCAATTAACAACTTCTGCTTCACTGTCTTCTACAATTATCATGGAGTTTCACATCATGTTTGACATCAGAGACCAAAAAGTAAACCAAATATATTGGTTTGATGTGTTTATTGAACTGTATTTAAATGCGGACTGACCGACATTCAATAATAAACACTGGTGTTGAACACAAATATGACTTTTCTCACACAAAACAATTGATATCTGTTTTTTTTAGCAATGTCTGAAAAGGTTTTGTCACATTTAAAAACTGATAAAAAATTCGACTCATGCGTGCGATGACACATTTAAGGCCGGTTCATCTCAATACCATGCAGAGAATAATCTGGAATCTAAAAGAACATTCCGCTGATCTACAATGAATGCATGTGTCACCTAAAGCACATTTTTACAAAAAAAAGAACAAAGAAAAGTTTGACTGAGCAAGTTTTTAGCAAACACACACATAACTATATAAAAAGTTTGTTGTTTTACATCATCTCATGAGTCACCTAACAATAGAATCAAAAAACAACAGACAAAAATCTAAATCTTTTCAAACTACAGCTTTTTTTTAGTAATGCTCATACTGTATGTAGAACATTATTAAAAACATCAATTCATCCTAAAAATGTGAAGTCATTTGTGAAAGAACGAGATGAAACTTCAATGGTTGGCTCTCGTTTTAGTTGCAGATGCAAATCAAATGAAAATGGGATTCACACATTTAGAGATTTAAGCACAGCTAGAATGTTCAGAGAGATCTGCTGAGTTCTATTCAGTTTCCATGTTTTCTTCCAGTGTAATCGAGTTGCTTTGATTCTTTTCTGGTTTCATCCTCATGTCTCTGAATTCTCTTTAGGAGATTTTAGATTTCAGTTGTCATTTCATTGGTCAAATAAAGCATTTGGGTAAAACTGTGTTTCATTTGTGCGTCCTTTGACTTCTGGAATGAAGTGGTTTTGAAAACAAAAGCCTGTCGTAGTTCGTCAAGTAGCCACTGGGTGGCTTTTTTCACATCCACAACATTGGTTTTAAACTAGTTTGGAAAACCATTTTGACCTCGGTTGTTAGAATAACAATCCATGACACTTTAATCAGGGGTTACTTTTCTTTTATTTCATCCATTTCTGGTCTTTTTTATAACAGGTGATCATTCAACTCTTTAACCTCTGAAATAGCGCCGGCGACACCTAATTGACGCATGCTTTAAACTATCGTAACTCTTTAGTCGTTTACACAAATCACATAATTTCAACAGATTCTGACATGGAGAAAAAGCAAGTTTAAACTGATATACAACACTTGTGTTGTAAACAACGCAGAGCCACTTTTCTCTGGCGACTGGATCAATTGGATCTCTTGGAATTACGTGAATCGCGTAAACGGTTGAGGGAAATTCAGAAGTCCAAAGAATGTCCAATCTGGAGCTAAAGCTCTGCTGTTAAAAGGGTTATTCTTTAGTTTCATTACAATTTTACTGGAAGTTTTTCTTTTGGGAACAGTGGGATTTGATTGTTGAAACCTTACTGCTCACGTTTAGAAACACACTTGGCCAAGTAGGACATAACAGAGCTACGAAAACATTATTTTTTAAATCAGTCTAATACAGAGCAACAAGTAATATATTTACGTTTTTTTTTTTCTTATGCTAGTTAATTTCTAGAAAACCAGTTTTACAGTCATTGAGAAAGTTTTACATCTATGCAAAATATGGTTAGCACCGTAGGAAAAAGGTAATTGTCACACAAGTTGTGTAACTTTAGGAAATAACTAACTGAAGTAACACAGTTTTCTGCTGAGAACTGAACATTCACGTTGAAATATTCGCCAACCAAAAACCAGAACAACCGTAACTCCTGAATGGTTACTCAATTAATGTAAATTTCGATGGCTTCTAAAGCCAAGAAATGCAGCTTTGTGTTGAATAACGGCGAAAAAACTACTTTCTTCATGTCAGCGGTTTTATTGGATAAATGGTTGAAGAGTTACGGCATGTTGCTGGCAACATTAAAGAATGTATCTGTTCCTGTAAATTAACTTGGTAAAATTTGTTCAAGGATGTTATTGGAAATGTACTAATTCATGTTTTTTTTAAATGGTCAACAAAACGTAGCTCCACTAATTTCAGGCACCAATTTACACAAGCCGGGATGCCCAAAGTGCCGTCTCATCTCCAGTTCTTTCTAACTTTCTAAGAAGAGACACCTCACAAGAATAGATTTCTGACAAAAACTTTTTTTGATCACATAGATCACATTTGATTAAAAACAAGCCAGCCAAATATTTACAAACCACCAAGATATATGTTGAAAGGGCCTATATCATGCTAATTTTTTTGTCTTTCATAGTAAACAATTTTCACATATATGATAATATATCATATTTTATCACACTAAAAAACAATTTTTAAATGAGATATGAGTTACTTTTGCATCATATTTTCCTACCCGGAAGTAAGACGACTTGATCTCTGAGGCTCCGCCTTTCACTCCGCAGACTGTAGTTGGCCTCAGCATGTCTGCGTTTCGCCAACAAAAACAAACAACATCCAATCTTTTGCAAGATGTTGAAAACTACTCGGCAACAAAAAGATCTACAATCTGCTTTTCAAACTTCCAGCTATGTTTTTAAGGGCAGCTTTGACAAAAGCAGAGAGGTATAGTGCCACAGTTCAGTCTTTCTGCTCTTGCTCTTCAGTGCTTGGAGAGACTTTTGCCACGTTGATCTTCTTCCTTGGCATGAGCTCGGAGTGGCTGATGT
Source organism: Oryzias curvinotus (assembly GCA_023969325.1). NCBI lineage: Eukaryota > Metazoa > Chordata > Actinopteri > Beloniformes > Adrianichthyidae > Oryzias > Oryzias curvinotus. The sequence continues at coordinate 5,036,046 of CM043723.1, read as the reverse complement.
GAGCTGTGCTGCGACGGCGGGTAAACTCCATGAGATCCTCCACCAGCACGCTCTCCAACACCGCCCCAAAGGAGTGCCTGATTTTCATGCGCAGGTCGGTGCAGCTGAACACGTACAGGATGGGATTTAAGGCAGCGTTTAGGAAAGCAATCGTTGCTGCGACTGGAAGGGCCTTCTCAGTTAATTTTTTCACAGTGTTATTGTTGGGGGCCATGACCTCCATAATGATGAAGAGGTGGTACGGGGCCCAGCAGAGAATAAAGGTCACAACCACAGCGACCACAAGCCGGACGAAACGCAAAGGGCGGCGGCATCCCCGACGAGCCAGGCTGGAGTTTACTGCTAAGTAGCTGAAGATGATGACCAGGAGAGGAATTAGGAAGGCTAAAAGGAACTTGGTGAAAGCTAAAATCTCTTTGCGCTGCTTGCATAAAGCCTGTAGATCGCTCAGATCACTCGGAGGATACAGAGCGTAGTTGTAATAGCACAGGTTCCTTCCGTCTCCAACCTTAATGATGTCACGGAACAAAAAAAAGGGTATGATGCAGATGATGGCCAGCACCCAGATCCCTGCGCAAATCCTCTGAACTACCTTGATGCTTCTGTAGTTCTGGGCCCAGACCGGCCTCACCACCACCAGGCAGCGGTCCAGTGAAATGGCCGCCAGCAGGAACCCACTGAAGTACATGTTGAAAAAAAAGATGGAGGAATAGATCCGGCAGAAGGCTTTGCCAAATATCCAGTTATTTCCTTGGGCCATGTACACGGTGAAGAAAGGCAGGAAGGCAGAGGTCAACAGGTCAGACGCTGCCAGGTTCAAGATCCAGGTGCTGACTATAGAGCGGCGGATGCAAAAACCCACCACAGCCAGGATTAAGAGGTTTTCCACAATGCCGATGATTGAAACTATTCCATGGAGGGAAATGAGAAACAAGTCCAAAGAATTCAGATTGGGTGTATACTGCGACTGGTTGGTGGAGAAAGTCATGCTTTTGTTGGGAGCTCTGCATGACATCTTGTCCTGTGGAACTTCTTGGGGAGGAGATCTATGACACAGATTCATACATGAATGTCAAATTTTTGTTTCAAATTCTAGTTTATACTTTTAATCATTATCACGTACAGGAAGAAACAGGAAGACAGGCGTGGCATCTTCACGGGTCTCTCTATTACACGTACAGACTTCTTATATATTAAAAACCACATGTGTATTCAACCAACTTTGTCTGAAAACGAATGATTTGTGATTAAAAAAAAACTGGCTTAAGTTAGACTTAGGGTTGAAACAGAAAAACAATGACAATGAGATTCAGGTTACTGTATCTAGAGATAAGTACATAAATAAGCTAGCGTGAAGCATCATTTAGCAGGTCAAGTTTACATTTTTTGCTGATGATTGAGTGATTTTCATGTAAAAATAAAACAATTTTATTTGTTAAATTCCCATAATAAAAAAAGTATACTGTCAGTTGCAGGGATCTATTGTTTTCCCAACCAGTTTAATCAAAACAGTTCTTCTGAAATTAAAGACATTATAAAACAAGACTCACCTTGGCTCTTATCGCCTGAACGTGCTACCAGCTGGTTTGACAAGATCTCTCTCTGTCTTGTGTTTCAGTTTTATGCTGGGCAGAGGTTTTTACATGACAGGCAGTAGGAAGTGTTAACCTCAAGAGGAGCATGTTTTCTCAAAAGACGGTGCCTCAAGCTCAACTTTTGAAGAAAGCTTTTCAGAAATAACTCTGAAAATAAATGTTGCAGTATTTTAAAAAGAAACTTGTCTGCATCATCAATAAAGTCTTTCTAGTTCTTAACTTTTAGATGATTTTATATAAAAAGCTAAATATTCAAATCAAATGGTGACTTTCTACAGAATAATGATGCACTAAGTTTGCTTTTTCTGTGGTAAGTCTTCACATGCAGCCGTGGTTAAAGTCCCACTCCGATCGTCTTTTGATTCTATTGCAAAAGCGTTCCCAGTTGTCCCTTTGCTTACAACTCTCTCCCTCTAGGTTACAGCCCCTCACAACCCCAGATGTCAGCTCAGATGAGGAAAACAAAGACGTACATGGATCTACTTTTGTACACGTGGATACGTCAGAAAGGAGCAGAGCAGGGAGATGGTGATAGTAGTAGTTGTTTGTAAACAACAACTACAAACTTTTATAAACTGCATTTTTTCATCTGCTCCTGAATTGCAATCATTTGAATAAAGAAATAGTCAGAAATGCAGTTTTGAGCTTAATTTTCTTTATAAATGTCACTTATTATCAGAAAAATGCAACAAGAACATGTTTAAAACACCATTTTCATCAGAGTGGGTCTTTACGTCAATGTAATGGTTTTATGCACGCTAATAACCAAAAACGTAAAACTATTACTCAAAATGTCTTTTTCCTACTGTTGTAAGTCAGCACCAAAAGTTTCAGTCTAAACCACGACAACCACAGGATGTCCTACACAAAAGCAGTTCTTGATTTGACGACAGTTTTACAGAATCTTTTATACAATCTTCTGTCTTCTCACTGGCACTTTCTTGTCTCTGCAGTTGTTGTTTTTTTAGTTAAAAGCCTCTTCAAGAAAATCCTCTAGAAGTCCACTGCTGGTCATTTGGTCACTTTATAACTCTTTGTTCGGCTTCTGTCATCAACTGGCGCCTGTCTGTCCACAAGTCTTTGCTCAACGTTGGTTTCTTTCCCAATTCAAAGGGCTTGTATTCCAGTCATTTTTGTTTTGAAAGACGTGCCTGTGGTCAGAGTTCCTTTTTAAGGTCTGACTTCCTTTCATGACATTGGACCTCTTTAGTAAATTCAAACCTTTTATTTTCCACTTTCTGTCTTTCCTGTACAAAAGACTGCTGTACTCCCTGGATCCAAGAAAGCATAAGTGGTAATGATTCCTTGTTTTTTGCTATTTTTTGATCATAATATTACAAGTGGATTTAATCACCTTCATTTTCCATTATTAAAACTACAAAAAGACAAACTTCCTTATGCTCTATGGTTTTTGAGCGCGTCATTCAAAACCCGGACCCACCCAGCGTCAGCCTCTCAGCGACTGTTTGGTTTTGTCGCTACACTTTTGTTGGATCTTTTTGGGCTCCTACAGAAAAGGAGTTTATATTTATGCCTTTAATACCACTTGCGGTAAATGATAAATGGTGTATATACTTATATAGCACATTACTGGCGCTTTACATTCCCAGTTCCATTCACTCTCACACATTCACACACTGATGGCGGCTCTGCTGCCGAACACTGGCACCAACCAACACCCACCAGGAACTCTAGTGCAGTCAAAGCCCTCACCTTCTACTCTCAGATTTTACCCACACCAGTATGCTTTGCAGTTCCTCCAAAGACCATTTAAGGCTGGCTGTAGAAAAAAGCAACTCCCCATGACTCCATGTTAAAGAGTCCAAATTGACTCCTAAAATATATTGTACATTTTGGGTTCAGAAGTTTAGGAGGATATTTTTTAGGATTATTGCCATTCATCCATCCATCTTCAAACCTTTTCGAGGTCACGGGGCTGCTGGAGTCAACCCAGCAACTGTTGGGAAAAGGCCCTGAATAAGGGCCATACGCACACCTAGGGTCAATTTGGAAATACCAATTAATACAGTGCATGGTGGAGATGTGGTTAACGCTCTTGCCTCACATCAAGAAGGCCCTTAGTTCAAGGACTTGAACCAGGGACTCTGGCCTCCTCGCACCATCCAAAAACATGCTTCATAGGTTAATTGGTTACTTTAAATTGTCCCTAGGTATGAATGTGAATGTGCTTGGATGTGTGGCTCTGCAACAGACTGGCGACTTGTCCAAGATGTCCCCCAGGCCAAGATAAGCTCCGGCAGCCCAGTGACCCCAAAAGGTTCAAACGGGTTTAGAAAGGAAGGAAAAGAAAGGAAAGGAAGCCGTAGAAAAAGAACAAGCAAGCTCCACACAAAAAGAACCAGGGCCTCGCTGTGAGACGAGAGCACTAACCACAATACCACCGTACGTTTGTTGATTCATATATTACTCATGATAACTTGAAAAGGGGTAGATGTATGTTAAATGTGTAATTTTTTGTTTCAGTTTTAGAGGTGAATGGTCCAACCATATTTGGCCCCATTCAATTGTTGTTTCTAGAACATTGTAGTGTTTTGCGGAGTGAATTCAGGTCAGTGTGCCCGGCCCTCTTCAGGCTTCAGTTTTGCTGCTCAGAATTCATTGGGTGACATCAAAAATACCCAGTAAACGCGTCTGTGGTAGATTCTGAGCGTGCAGAGGCAGGACGAGAATGCCAGTTGCCGTGGAAACATGGGTGTTTTCTTTTGACTTGTTGACATGAGAGGAAGTGACCCATGATCCTCCGTTTTGAGAACTAACACTTTTTAAAAACTAAACAAAGTTTAAAAAAAAAGGATTAGCTTCATTTTGTTGTTTAATGTCAAGGTCAACATTTACCATCCCACCAGTCGTCATTTTTAGGTCAAGCTTCGCTTTGCTGAATGAAATTTGAAGATTTTTACAGACTAGACACTGAAGCCGGGCTCGCTTACGTAACACATCTAAACATTTGCATCAAATAAGGCAGACTGATTTCCATCATATAAAGGAACTGCAAAGAAAGAAGGAAGTTTTCTCGATACAGATGTACTACTTGAGTGGGTTTGTGGACTTTGGGGTCAGCAATACTTCCTTCTGGTGAGCAACACATCGTCCAGTGTTTGTTCTTTCAAAATAAAAAAAAGAAGTGTGAGAAAAACCAGAGCAGAACCCGTTTAGTTAACCCCTAGGAGATCTTTGTGACCAAATTCTAGGCCCTGGTGAGTGCAGGCGGCAGCAGGAGTGAGGTGCTGCTGACGAGCAAGTGTTCCCATCCAGAAGACCACAAGAGCAGATAAAGTCAAGCAGAAATCAACAAATATGCATGTTGCAAGACAAGAAGACGCGCTCTGCTCTGTCATATCTAGACCAAACATCAGTAAAAAAAAAAAGAAAATTTTTAAAGAATATCTTTTTTTCCATCAGTACTCTAGTTAATTTGAGTTGAAACGTACATCTACAGGTTGGTTGTGGTAGAATGTAGTGAAAGAACATTGTAACATTCTGTCATTTTTTTCTTGTTACTTAAACTTTGGTGACTGTTTATTTAGATAAAAACCCACTCTGTTGAAAAGGTGTTTTGAACATGTTCTTGTGGCTTTTTTTTTTTTTTTAAGATGGAGGAAGAAGATTTAGCGTAAATTTGCATTTCTTAGTTTCTCTTTAGTTAAATCATTGTGAATCAGGAGCAGACAGGAAAAAAATGAAACGGCGAACATCGACGAATGAAAAACACAAGAAACACCTGTGTTTATTAGGTAATTACGTATCACGAAATGCTGAAATGTAAGAAATGTGCTAAATGTATACAGTGGCTCTACACGGCCTTGAAAAGTCATCCTATTAAAAACTTAAGTGAAAAATATGCCAAGCAAAGGTTGTGTTTGTCAACTTGCACCAGAAAACATCTGTTGTACTCAAACAGCAAACATCTATTCAATATTGCAAAGACTAAGGACTTAAAATCCTTGAATTTTCACAAATAACAACAGGAACCGATTTTCTGTGGTACACAGTGTTAAAATAAGTCTATCCAAGTGTTTCTGTATGACTTTGGTAAATACGAAGCACCACTTGATGGATTGTTGAAAATACAAAAAAAGTGATGTTGAAGTTTTTTGTGTCTTAATCAAAGACAAAGTCTTTGAAAACTTTAACAAAAATGTATTATTTCTTTTGATTAAAATGTGTGAGCTTTTCTTCTCCGTATACATGGCCCAATTAAAATTGTCTGCTGCCAATTCACCTTAATCCTATTTCTTAAATGTTGTTATTACATCTATTTAAGCTTATTTTTTTATTTTTCAAAAGTGACTGAAGTCTAAAGCGAAATTTTCCTTCATTCCAGACATTATCAGTTAGAAGGGCTGCATGGTGGCGCAGTGGTTAGCGCTCTTGCCTCACAGCAAGAAGGCCCCCGGTTCAAGTCCCGGCTGACATGAAAAAAACTACATCAATGGGGGACCTTTCTGTGTGGAGTTTGCATGCTCTCCCCGTGCATGCGTGGGTTTTCTCCGGGATCTCTGGCTTCCTCCCACTGTCCAAAAACATGCTTCATAGGTTAATTGGCAACTTTAAATTGTCCATATGTGTGAGTGTGAGAGAGAGTGAATGGGTGTGTGACTGAGGACATTCTACCCTGCGACCAGTCCAGGGCCTCCCTTGCCTACGCCCAAGTGGCTCCGGCAACCCCGTGACCCCGAAAGGGAATAAACGGTCAAGAAGATGAATGAATGAATGAATGTTTCAGTTAGAAAGATGACTTGGACCAAACTCTGGGATGTTTGGCTGCTAATAAACACAAACCTTGAAGGATAACTAAGCTGTTGACCTCTGACTTCATTAAGAAGATTTAAAAACTGTTTAATGTGTGTTCGTTGTGGTTTCAAGACGTTTAACGGGGAAGACTCATAGTAGCGCAGAGATGCTGTCACTTTAACCCAATGCATCATGGGAGATGTAGTCCAAATAGCCACAGAACGCAGACAGACTCTTGTCTAAAGACTAAAGACGAGCTTTAGCTGGTATTTTTGTAAGAACTGAGAGACTTTATGAGCAGAATCGGAACAAGTAAGTGAAGACTTTAACCACTTCTAATTGGTCAGACTGATGACGAATGATTAAGCCTCCAAGAATGATTGGTGGAGACAGTTAAAGGGGCGGGACTTTTCTTATCAAAGTGTCTTTAATAGAATCAAATAAACACAAAGAAAAAAAGTATATTATGTTTCATATTCCTAACTACTCAGTCTTTTATCAGGACCTCTTTGGAACACAGAGCTGATATCTTGGCAATGGTAATTGTTTTTAGATCAGTGAAAATAGGAAATGCCCCACGTTATGCACCGGTAGAAAAACACTATTAAGTTATTGCAACGTACAAATAATCCTTCCATTGGTCAAGGGCACAGCCACTATTTGCATTTTGTATAAAATATGCTGAAAATTGGTCATTCGTGAACATAGGTAGAAAAGGTGAGAAAAGTTGTGGTCTTCATGTGAAATTTTTACGGATGTATCAATAATAAACAACGTTAAAACCATGGAAACCATGGAAATAAACCATGTAAGGAACATGTAAATCATCGTAGAACATGAAGCGTGCGTGATTATTGCACAGTTTTTATGTAAGGCCTTAGTGATTCCAGAGTCATTTAGGTCATTTGATCATAATGTGTGCCGTATACGTGATATAATAGTTATACACTTTGGTACATGTCTGAAAAGTCGGTTAGACAAACGTGGAACTACACAAATTTACGTATGCATCTAACAAAAGTCATGCACAATTGCATAACATTTACGTAATAATTGAGTACAAACTACGTAAAATACATTTAATTCTTAACCAACCAAAAATTTTGAACAGCTCAAAACTGAATTTGCATGAAAACCCGTTGGCCCAAAACCCTCAACCAAAGTCTAAGCACATGGAGGAATGACGAACGCAAGAAGTACTTATGAAGAACGCATATCACGAATGTATCACAAAAGACAAAAAATTTGATACACGGAAACTTAAAAAAATGTAGCTGTGGCCTTTAGATGTGACTATTAGGACAGGGGTGTCCAATTCCAGACCTCGAGGGCCAGTGTCCAATATGTTATCCAACCAACACGCCATTGAAACTCTCTATTGGCTAAAAACACCTGGTCGAAGTAATCAACATGTAAGGCAGGCTATTAGGAAACCAGCAAGAAGCAAACCTTCAAGGCCTGGATTTGGAAGCCCCTGGTCTAGGAAAAACGCTGATGTTGGCCTTGTTCGTCCTGAACTTGTTGATTTATAATCTGAACCTTTCTTCCTTCAGTTACACCTTAGCACACATCGGAGTGACGCTTCAGCGCTCCCCTTCCCTATCGGATCATGAGTGGCACAAAATCGTGGGGATCCTGGTTGTCATAACGATCAACTTCACTGTCGGCTTTGGGCCCTGTTGCTCGACTGGAGCTGCAGAGATGTCTGCCCTGTTTGGGGAGGCGTCAAAACAAGACCAGATATCACCTCAAAACCCACGTGCAGACCAAAACTGGCAGCTTTCAGGAAATTTAAACAGGTTTGGGCCATGTCACAGACCGCAGGGATTCAGGCAGAGCAACAGCACCATCTAGTGGTTTAATACTTGTTACTGCATAAACTTCAAGCAATTAACAACTTCTGCTTTACTGTCTTCTACAACTATCATGGAGTTTCACATCATGTTTGACATCAGAGACCAAAAAGTAAACCAAATATATTTATTTGATGTGTTTATTGAACTGTATTTAAATGCTAACTGCTCCCACATTCAAAAATAAACACAGGTGTTGAACAAGTGTGGCACAGAATAATCTGGAATCTAAAAGAACTTTCAGCTGCTGATCTACAATGCATGCATGTGTCACCTAAAGGATATTTTTACAAAGTAAAAATGCTACTTTTGAGCAACAATGTCTTGAATACATATAATAACAAACAAATAAACGCCCCTCTCACCTTCCGCGGGTGGTTATTCACACAAGCTCGGGTCCTTTACCAGAGGCCTGGGAGCTTGAGGGTCCTGCAGTATCTTAGCTGTTCCTAGCACTGCGCTTTTCTGGACTGAGAGGTCGGAGGTCTTTCCAGGTATCTGTTGTAGCCACTCCTCCAGCTTGGGGGTTACTGCCCCGAGTGCTAGACTAGACTAGATGTGAGAACAATATATATATATATATATATATATATAGTAATTTGAGACCAAAATACTGTTTAATAAACATAGTGTTTATGTACTAATGTTGTTTATATACTAATAATTCACTTGCTTCAAACTTAAAACTTGACGTGTTGCGGGGTAGTTTATGACCTTCTGATGACGCATGTGCAGTGACGTATGTATCAAAGGATGTTCGATTGGCAGTTCTGCATGTCAATCAAGTCCTCTACTGAGGATTTTGATTCGCTGACAGATTCTCTCTCTCTCTCTCTCTCTCTCTCTCTCTCTCTCTATATATATATATATATATATATAAATATATATGCTTTTTTTGATTATTTATCTTTGTTTGCCTGTGATTTACCCTCACATCCTTGAAGATAGACATAATAAGTGATGAGCGATCTACATGAGTAATGTAGAACATTATTTAAAGCTTTGATTTATCGTTAAAATGTGAAGTCATTTGTGAAAGAATGAGTTGAAACTTCAATAGTTGGCTCTCGTTTTCTTTGCTTGTGCGGATCAAATGATTCTAAAAGTTTTAAAAGGGATTTCCATTTAGAGATTTAAGGTTTACACGGCTAGAATATTCAGAGATCTGCTGAGTTCTGTTCAGTTTCCACGTTTTCTTCCAGAGTAATCGAGTTGCTTTGATTCTTTTCTGGTATGTCTCTTTTGGAGATTTTAGATTTCAGTTATTTCATTGGACAAATAAACCATTTGTGTAAAACTTTTTCATTTGTGTGTCCTTTGAGTTCTGGATTGACGCAGTTTTGGACGCAGAGCCACTTATCTCTGCGACTGGATCAATTGGTTTACTACACTTTACTACTGTAAAGTGTGGCAGCTTCAAAATCCGTTGGAATTACGTAAATCGCGTAAACGGTTAAGGGAAATTCAGAAGTCCAAATAATGTCAAATCTGGAGCTAAAGTTCTGCTGTTAAAAAGGTTATGCTTTAGTTTCATTACAATTTTACTGGAAGTTTTTCTTTTGGCAACAGTGGGATTTGTTCATTAAAACTTTACTGCTCACTTTTAGAAACACATTTGTCCAAGTAGGACATAACAGAGCTACGAAAACATTATTTTTATATCCATTATTTTTTATAACCACCGTAACTCTTGAACGGTTTACGCAATTAACAGGATTCTGATGGATTCTAAAGCCAAGAAAAGCAGCTTTGTATAAAATAATGATGACAAGACGATATGAAAAGCTACTTTTCTTCGCGTCAGCTGTTTTATTAGATAAATGGTCGCAGAGACGCCGGTGTTGTCTGCAACATCTTTGATGTTAAAGAATGCATCAGTTCCCATAAATTAACTTGGTAAAAATTTGTTCCAGGATGTTATTAGAAATGTAGTAATTTGTCAAGACATTGGCTTCAAACTCTAGGATGAAAAGGGTTTGGACCAACTAGCCAAACTCTATGGTGGGAATGCATTGGAATCCTTCGAAGCCTTAAAGAATCGATATTCTCTGCCCCAGTCCCACTTCTTCCGGTACTTGCAGATCAGACATTACATACCGAAAACAAAACACCCCCCCAAACTAACATTTTTAGAACGCATTCTTACACAACCCCAACCTTCAAGATTTATCTCCCACATTTACAGAAACTTTTCTTCAAACATTACTCATTCTACAGATTACCTCAAAAGACAGTGGCAGACTGACTTAGAAGAAGAAATAAGTGACAATGAGTGGACCCATCTGATAGAGAACACGCTAAAACTCCAACTTCAAACTCACATAGAGAAACACAATTTAAAATATTACACAGACTCCATTTTACACCATTGCTGAGGAGCAAGCTGGGCTTAGACTCTCCCTACTGCTGCAAGTGTAACAGTGAAATAGGTACATGTGCACACATGCTGTGGAAATGTAGTGGGATACAAAAATACTGGATTGAAATTAAAAAGGAAGTGAAAATACTGTTGGGATTTGGTGTGGAACTCTCAACCTTTCAGTGTGTTCTTGGCACTAAAGTGAACGGCACTAGGTACAAACACAACGCCAAGCTGGTTGAAATTCTTCTGTTTGTAGCAAGAAAAACCATTCTGAAATTCTGGATTTCCAATGACGTTCCGACCATGGAGGACTGGTACACAGAGGTTTTGAAGATCCTTCCTCTGGAAAGATTAACGCATACTCTTCATGACAGCATTGAGGAGTTCAAAAAAGTCTGGCAACCAGTTCTGGATAAGACTAATCTTTCTTGGGATTAAACTCTGTTCTGGTGAAATGTGAAAAAAAAAAAAAAAAAAAAAACCTGTAATAGCCTTTTGCCGCTGGTGATGAAGGTTGATTGGTGATTTGTTCTTTTTATTTATTGATTTATTTTTATTATTATTTTACTGTTTAAACTGCTGCCTGTTTATGTTAGGTTGTGATGTTGAAAAGAAACATCTTGATGTTCTATTTTTCATGTTTGACTGTTTTCACTACCCAAATAAAAAAAATAAAATAAAAAAAAAAGAAATGCAGTAATTTGTGTATGTGAAAATTTTACGGTGGCCCAGAAGGGTCACAACATAACACATTAACTTACCACACAACACATTGGACAATAAAACAATGGACAATAAAACGTAGCTACACTAATTTCAGGCACCAATTTAAACAAGCAAGGACACCAAAAATGCCGTCTCATCTCCAGTTCTTTGTAACTCTTTTGAGAAGAAAACTCACAAAAATGGATTCTGACAAAAACATTTTTTTATCACATTTGATTAAAAACGAGCCAGTCAAATGTTTACAAACCACCAAGATATATCACTTCTAGCACACTAAGGAACAATTTTTTAATAAAATATGAGTTATATTTATATATTCTTTTTCTACCCAGAGGTAAGCATGTTTGCGTCTGCCGCATGAAAACAAACAACATCCAAACTATTGCAAAGATGGATGAGCATATAAAAGGAAAGCGTTTTTGGCCAATAACAGCTAGCTCGGAGGAGTAAGTGTGTGTGTGTGTGTGTGTTAGCTTGGGGCAGCACAGAGTCTTCTTGGAGGGGCTGTTCCTCACTTGTCCACGTCACAAAGTGAGGACCTACTCGTTTTCGTGGGTTGGGAGGGGCTGGTGTTCAGAGCGCAGGCTTTAAAAGGAATATTCAGAGATGTGTAAGTGGATCAAAATACCTCCCTGGGCTTGTTTCTTCTGAGGAATTAATATTAAAATAAATTGAAAACCTCAAAAAGTTTATTTTGCATGAAATAGGCCCTTTGAAGTCAAGTCCTTGCTTTGGTTATGGCCTTCGAAACTCATAAATCCCACTTATTAATCATAATATGGCATTTCTCTACAACTTGTAGGTCTCTGAGAGGCAATCTTTATTTTCATTTTAAATATATTTTGAGTCAATGTTTGACTTGAATGACCTTTGGTTAACTGGCTCTGTAATTAAATAAAAAAGCCAACAGGATATAATGTTGAAAACTACCCGGCAACAAACAGATCTACAATCGGCTTTTCAAAACTACTCCCAGTTGTGTTTTTAAGGGCGGCTATGACAAAAGCAGAGAGGTATAGTGCCATAGTTCAGTCTTTCTGCTCTTGCTCTTCAGTGCTTGGAGACACTTTTCTGATGCTACTCTTCTTCCTCGGCATGAGCTCGGAGTGGCTGATGTGAGCTGTGCAGCGACGGCGGGTAAACTCCACCCGATCCTTCACCAGCGAACTCTCTCCATAACTGCCCCAAATGAGTGCCTGATTTTCATGCGCAGGTCGGTGCAGCTGAACACGTACAGGATGGGATTCAAGGTGACGCTTAGGAAAGCAATCGTTGCTGCAACTGGAAGGGCCTTCTCAGTTAATTTTTTCACAGTGTCATTGTTGGGGGCCATGACCTCCATAATGATGAAGAGGTGGTACGGGGCCCAGCAGAGAAAGAAGGTCACAAGCCGGACCAAACGCAAAGGGCCACGGCGGCATCCCCGACGAGCCAAGCTGGAGTTCACTGCTAAGTAGCTGAAGATGATGACCAGGAGAGGAATTAGGAAGGCTAAAAGGAACTTGGTGAAAGCTAAAATCTCTTTGCGCTGCTTGCATAAAGCCTGTAGATCGCTCAGATCACTCGGAGGATACAGAGCGTAGTTGTAATAGCACAGGTTCCTTCCGTCTCCAACCTTAATGATGTCACGGAACAAAAAAAAGGGTATGATGCAGATGATGGCCAGCACCCAGATCCCTGCGGAAACCCTCTTAACTCCTTTGATACTTCTGTAGTTCTGGGCCCAGACCGGCCTCACCACCACCAGGCAGCGGTCCAGTGAAATGGCCGCCAGCAGGAACCCACTGAAGTACATGTTGAAGAAAAAGATGGAGGAATAGATCCGGCAGAAGGCTTTGCCAAATATCCAGTGATGACCTTGGGCCATGTACACGGTGAAGAAAGGCAGGAAGGCAGAGGTCAACAGGTCAGACGCTGCCAGGTTCAAGATCCAGGTGCTGACTATAGAGCGGCGGATGCAAAAACCCACCACAGCCAGGATTAAGAGGTTTTCCACAATGCCGATGATTGAAACTATTCCATGGAGGGAAATGAGAAACAAGTCCAAAGAATTCAGATTGGGTGTATACTGCGACTGGTTGGTGGAGAAAGTCATGCTTTTGTTGGGAGCTCTGCATGACATCTTGTCCTGTGGAACTTCTTGGGGAGGAGATCTATGACACAGATTCATACGTGAATGTCAAATTTTTGTTTCAAATTCTAGTTCATACTTTTAATCTTTATCACATACAGGAAGGAACAGGAACACAGGCGGTGCATCTTCACGGGTCTCTATTACACGTACGGACTTATTATATATTAAAAACCACATGTGTATTCAACCAGCTTTGTCTGAAAACGAATGATTTGTGATAAAAAAAACCTGGCTTTAGTTAGACTTAGGGTTGCAACAGAAAAACAATGACAATGAGATTCAGGTTACTGTATCTAGAGATAAGTACATAAATAAGCTAGCGTGAAGCATCATTTAGCAGGTCAAGTTTACATTTTTTGCTGACGATTGAGTGATTTTCATGTAAAAATAAAACAATTTTATTTGTTAAATTCCCATAATAAAAAAAGTATACTGTCAGTTGCAGGGATCTATTGTTTTCCCAACCAGTTTAATCAAAACAGTTCTTCTGAAATTAAAGACATTATAAAACAAGACTCACCTTGGCTCTTATCGCCTGAACGTGCTACCAGCTGGTTTGACAAGATCTCTCTCTGTCTTGTGTTTCAGTTTTATGCTGGGCAGAGGTTTTTACATGACAGGCAGTAGGAAGTGTTAACCTCAAGAGGAGCATGTTTTCTCAAAAGACGGTGCCTCAAGCTCAACTTTTGAAGAAAGCTTTTGAGAAATAACTCTGAAAATAAATGTTGCAGTATTTTAAAAAGAAATGTTTGTCTACATCATCAAAAAAGTCTTTTTAGTTCTTAACTTTTAGATGATTTTATAAAAAAAGCGAAATGTTTAAATCAAAGGGTGGCTTTTTCTGTGGAAACTGCCGCAATAAGTCTCCACATGGTTAAACTCCCACTCCGATTGTCTTTTAAACTACTGCAAAACCGTTCCCAGTCGACCCTTTGCTTACAACTTTCTCCCTCTAGGTTACAGCCCCTCTCGAGCCCAGCAACATTAGCAGTGCAACAAATGTGGTGAGCAGTACTGGAGCTGTCCAGCCGTACAGTTTTGTGCCAGATGTCAGGTCAGACAAATATGAATCTACTTTTGTACAAGTGGATATGTGAGAATGGGGCAGAGAAGGGAGATGGTGATAGTAGTAGTTGTTTGTACGCAACACAAAATTTTATGAACTGCATTTTTTCATCTGCTCCTTATTCGCCTTTATGCTTTTGTATAAAGAAATAGTCAGAAATGCAGTTTTGAGCCTAATTTTCTTTATAAATGTCACTTATCATCAGAAAAATGTAACAAGAATGTGTTTAAAATACACTTTTTAAAAAAGAAATTTCATCAGAGTGGGAAAAGTTCTTCCTCCACTTTTCACCAACATGTTCAATTGTAATAATGAATTTCATGAATACCCGACTCAGGGTGGCTGTCTCATCAGAGAACCTTTCTCTCGCACAACTCAGTCACAGTTTAGCATCTTATACAGAAGATGTAAAATTTGGAACAGTCTTCCATCCTCTTTCAAAGAACTTTCCCAAACACGGTTTTAAAGGTTTCCTCTTAATAATTGTACTTTTCCATATGGCATGTCTCTTTTAGTAACATAAGTGTGCAATTGCATGAATTGATAATGTAATGATTTTATATGTATTGTTTTTACTTTACAGTATTGTTTTTGAGTTTGATATAAGTATGTAATTGCGTGTATTGAATTTTTTTTTTTTTACTTTACGGTATTGTTTAATAGGAGCTTATAGACTAATTAAGGGGGTTGCCACATGTTCAGTCTAAACCACGACAACCACAGGACGTCTTACACAAAACCAAATGAAGCTCTTGATATGAAGAGAATTTTACAGAATCTTTTATATAATCTTTTGTCTTTACACTGGTACTTCTTTGCCTCTGCAGTTGTTATTTTTTATTTAAAAAAAACTCTTTAAAAAAAATCTTCAAGAAGTCGATCGCTGGTCATTTGTTCACTTTATACAGTGGTTGACAATGTTCACTGAAATGACTTGAAACTTTCAAAAGTAACAATAAATTAAAATTGATTGAAAATGAAATAATCCAAATCAGCCATTACTTTTGACTTCCCTTTTAAAATTTGACTCCAGTTGATGGCATTGGGCCTCTTTAGTAATTTCAAATATTTTTCTCCACTTTCTTTCTTTTAACTTTTAACTAGGACTCCTACAGAAAAGGAGTTCATATTTATGCCTTTAATGCCACTTGCGGTAAATGATAAATGGCGTCTATTTACAGTACAGACCAAAAGTGTGGACACACCTTCTCATTCAAAAAACTTTCTTTGTTTTCATGACAATAACAAATTGTAGATTCACACTGAAGGCATCAAAACTATGAATTAACACACATGGAATTGTATACATAACAAAAAAGTGTGAAACAACTGAAAATATGTCCTATTGTAGGTTCTTCTTAGTAGCCACCATTATATTTGATTACTGCTTTGCAGACTCTTGATGAGTTTCAAGAGGAAGTCACCTGAAATGATCTTCCGACAGTCTTGAAGGAGTTCCCAGAGATGCTTAGCACTTGTTGGCCCTTTTGCCTTCACTCTGCGGTCCAGCTCACCCCAAACCATCTCCAATAGGTTCAGGTCCGGTGACTGTAGAGGCCAGGTCATCTGGCGCAGCACCCCATCACTCTCCTTCTTGGTCAAATAGCCCTTACACAACCTGGGGGTGTGTTTAGGGTCATTGTCCTGTTGAAAAATAATTGATGGTCCAACTAAACGCAAACCGGATGTAATAGCATGCCGCTGCAAGATGCTGTGGTAGCCATGATGGTTCAGTATGTCTTCAATTTTTTCATAAATCAGAGTCACCAGCAAGGCCCCCCCAAACCATCACACCTCCTCCTCCATGCTTCACGGTGGGAACCAGGCATGTAGAGTCCATCCGTTCACCTTTTCTGTGTCGCACAAAGAAACAGTGGTTGGAACGAAAATCTCAAATTTGGACTTATCAGACCAAAGCACAGATTTCCACTGGTCTAATGGCCATTCCTTGGGTTCTTTAGCCCAAGCATGTCTCTTCTGCTTGTTGCCTTTCTTTAGCAGTGGTTTCCTAGCAGATATTCTACCATGAAGGCCTGATTCACACAGTCTCCTTTGAACAGTTGTTGTAGAGATGTGTTGCTGCTAGAACTCTGTGAGCCATTGACCTGCTCTCTACTCTGAGCTGCTGTTAACCTACCATTTCTGAGGCTGGTAACTAATTAATTTATCCTCCACAGCAGAGGTGACTCTTGGTCTTCCTTTCCTTCTGAGCCAGTTTCTTTGTAGCACTTGATGTTTTTTGTGACTGCACTCTGGGACACTTTCAAAGTTTCCAAATTTTTCGGACTGACTGACCTTCATTTCTTAAAGTAATGATGGCCACTCGTTTTTCTGTGCTTAGCTGCTTTTTTCTTCCCATAATAAAAATTCTAACAGTCTATTCAGTAGGACTATCAGCTATCCACCTGACTTCTGCACAATACAACTGATGGTCCCAACCCCATTTATAAGGCAATAAAGCACACTTCACCGTCCAAAAACATGCTTCATAGGTTAATTGGTTACTTTAAATTGTCCCTAGGTATGAATGTGAATGTGCTTGCATTTGTGGCTCTGCATGTCCCCTGGCCGAGATCAGCTCCGGCAACCCCATGACCCCAAAAGGTTCAAAACAGGTTTAGAAGATTGAATGAAAATAACAATAAACTATGAACTATGTTTTTGGTCTGTGGGAGGAAGCTGTAGAAAACCTGCACAAGAACATGCAAACTCCACACAAAAAGAACCAGGGCCTCGCTGTGAGACGAGAGCACCAACCACAACACCACCGTACGTTTATTGATTTATATACTAATCATGAAAACTTGAAAAAGGGTAGATATATGTTAAATGTGTCACTTTAATATATCAGGTCTCATATTTGTTCATTTTTAGAGATGGATGGTCCAACTATATTTGGGGCGGCTGCGGTGCAGTGGAAGGGTGGTTAGCTTCTGATCAGAAGATTACAGGTTCAATTCCCACCTTACCCACCCATGTGTCGAAGTGTCCTTGGGCAAGATACTGAACTCCGCCTTGCCTCTGAAGGAAGGTTGGTGCCAGTGTTCAGCAGCAGAGCTGCCACCACTGCGTGAATATGTGTGTGAACGGGTGAGTATGACTGTGACTGTAAAGCGCTTTGGGCCTTCAAAGAAGGTAGAAAGCGCTTTATAAGTAAATGCCATTTGGCTCCACTCAATTGCTGTTTCTAGAACATTTAAGTGTTTTGTGGAGTCAATTCTGGTCAATGTGCCCCCCCTTCTTAAGACTTAGACAACAAAAAATGTCCAGTAAACTGTAGATTCTGAGCATGCAGAGGCAGGACGAGAATCCCGGTTACTATGGAAACATGAGGGTTTTCTTTTGACTTGTGACCCATGATCCTCCGTTTTGAGAACTAACACTTTAAAAAACTAAACAAAACAAAGATTTATTAAAAAAAAAAAAAAAAGGATGAGCTTCATTTTTTTGTTTATTGTTGAGGTCAACATTTTCGAACCCACCAGTCGTCATTTCTAGTTCAAGCTTCACTCTGCTGAATGAAATTTGAAGATTTTACAGACTAGACACTAATGTCTTATGTAACACTTCTAAATATTTGCATCAAATGTTGACCTGGCAGACTCATTTCCATCATATAAAGGAACTGTAAATAGCTGATGAACACGTGTTCCTATCCAGAAGACCACAAGAGCAGATAAAGTCAAGCGGTAATTACCAAATATGCATGGTGCAAGACAAGAAGACGCGCTCTGCTCTCTCATATCTAGACCAAACATCAGTCAATTTTTTTTTTTTTCCATCAACACTCAAGTTAATTTGCGTTGAAACGTACATCTACATCTTGTGGTAGAATGCAGTGAAAGACCATTTTAACTCTGTAATCTATATGTTTTTACTTTAACTTTGGGGACTGCATTTTTAACAAGTGCTTGTGGCATAGTGAACTTAAATCTGCATTTTTGAGTCTTTCTTTAATCATATTGTGAATCAGGAGCAGATGGAAACAATTGAAAAAGACGATGAACATTTGCGCACTTTGATTATTTTATTGCTCTAATAAGGATATGGACTTAAAACCCTTGAATATACACAAATAACAACGAGAACGGATTTTCTGTGGTACACGGTTTTCAAAATAAATCTATCCAAGTACCTTTGTGCAACTTTGGTGAACTACGAAGCCGCACCACTTGATGGATTGTTGAAAAGGTGAGAGCATTGTTTTGTATTTTACAATTGAACTATGTTAAGAGTTATTGTCAACAAAGTTTGACTCATCTGTGGTGTTTCTCTCTCTGGAAAAGCTGATTTTAGCTGATAGAAGACATGAATAACAATAGTTCATTAGAAAAACTTCCCATCAACCCCTCTGACCAATCACGTGCCTCTTGGCCCCTCTAGACATTCTGGGTAGTGTGGTCCCACCACATTACGACTTTTTAGTTTTGCTTAATGCAGATAATAATCCAGGTTAAAAAACACAATATTTTACATGAACTAAAATTTGGAGTTCCACAAGGTGCCGTTTCAGACCCCTTTTTTTCACCTCCTCACATTAAGAAATGTCCTTCTCTTCATTTAGATTAAATGCTCAGATAGAAAAGAGTTCACCACTAAAGAAACTTTATTGTTACATTATGAGGACACGTTTTTTAAAAAAGATGATACAACATCAAAGGCAATAGCAGCATTTTTGAAATGTTCAAAATTGTAAATTCAAACTGAAACAGCAAGGAAGCTGAAGTTTGTGGGACATAAGGGAATCCAGGTGGAATGGATGATGTCAGGAAAGAGCTCCCAGACTGCAGTACAGCTGATAAACAGTTCTGCTGAGAGCTGGACCCAAGTTTCTGGAAAACAAACACGATCATCAAGAGGTCAAGTCTGTAAGTGAAGCCCGTTCAGTCCAGTTCAGAATCACAGAGAATCACATAAGAAATAGCAGCAGCAGTTTCCAACTTCTTACTTTTGCAAAAACGAATTGATTTCATTTTAACTGGTAGTTACAAAGGTGGACACTGGGGCTAAAACAGTAAAAGTCTCATTGAGTTAAAAAGTTCTTTTTAGAAAAGAAAACCATGTTAAATTAATGTAGAATAAGGCAGATAATTATTTGACCCCCTGTGATTTTACAAGTTCTCAAACTTAGAAATCATGGAGGGGTCTGACATTTTCATCTGAGGTCCATCTCCATGTGTCTGAGACATCATCTAAATTACAATTCTGGAACTCATATAATGTGATTTTTAAAGTAATGTATTCGTATGCTACAGCTGCAATAAGTATTTGAACTCATCTCTCTCAGCTAGACTTCTGACAATCAAAGACCTGTTAGTCCACCTCCACTCCACTTATCCTAAATTAAAAGCATTTGTTTAAGGTTGTTTGCTGCATGAAGACAACTCTCCACCCCCTAAATCCCACAAGACTCCAACTACTAACACAGCCAAGACCAAAGAGCTGTCCAAAGATACCAGAGACACAATTGTAGACCTCCACAAGTCTGGATAGGGCTACGGGGCAATTCCCAAGCAGCTTGATGAAAAAAGATCAACTGTTGACACAATTATTAGAAAATGAAAGAAGCCAAACATTACACGGAAGGAGCTGGTCAATGACCTGAAAAGAGCTGGGACCACCGTTTCCAAGGTTACCGTTGGTAATCCACCAAGACGTCATGGTTTGAAATCATGCATGCTCCAGAAGGTTCCCCTGCTTAAACCAGCAGATGTCCAGACCCCTTTAGAGTTTGACCATTTGGACGATCCAGAGGACTTATGGGATAAAGTCATGTGGTCAGAGGAGACCAAAACAGAACTACAGGAAACGTTTGACCTATGGAATCGCAAACAGAGGCTACCGTACCAAATATTAATATTGATTCTGTCAGGTGCTCAAATACTTACTGCAGCAGTAGCATACAAATACATTATTTAGAAATCATGCAATGCAATTTCTAGATTTTTTAGATGATGTCTCTTACAGTGAACAAGCAGCTAAGATGAAAATGTCAGAGCCCTCCATGGTTTCCAAGTGGGAGAACATGTAAAATTACAGGATGTTTATTTACTTAATCCAACAGTAAAATAATGAACATATAGATTTATTGTCTAAAAACAAGTAATTCAGTTTGAGAGGACTGATATTTGTTCAGTCACTGTATTTTAGGTGAAACCACTCTGTCAAAACTAGACAAATATTCTTGGTTAAAGTTGGAGTTTTTCCAGTTCAAAGATACTACCAACCTTTGGAGTTTCCCGTATCGGATGCAGGACAGGAGTTTCTCTTTCTCCGCTTCACTGGAACAGCGATCGTAGGCGCTCAGTAAACTGAGAACAGAACCAAATCGATGACCGCGTTCATTCTTTGTGGGAACAGATTTGATGGTTTTCACAGGAGAGATGGCACTGACGTCCTGGAATGTAGACGTCTCCTCAGCACTGCAGCTGCTAGCATCCTCCGAGTTTAAGCACACACGGCAGTGTCTCCTTGTCAGTAACCGCTAAAGGTCTCAGGTAAGCTATATGCTAGCACAAAATAAGCCATAAATGGCTCACAAGCTATATGGTTCCTGATCCCTGCACTAAATCATTGTCTAAACGTCCCATAGAATTAATAAACAAAACTAAAATAATTTTATGATCATGGGTTTTACTTTTTCCCCAATTAGTGAACAGTAAAATATTCTACAATAATTGTTCCTCTATTAGTTTGAAAAAAGTGACTTTGGTGGTAGCCACAAATTTGCGTACGTACCTGGCAAAAACAAATCACGTACAGTTGCATTAGATTAACCCAGTGCTTCTCAATTATTTTTTGCCAGGCCCCCCCTAGGAAAAAGAAAATGTTTCGCGCCCCCCCATACCCCCACCCCACCCACACACTGTATATAGGTTAGTATCTAAGAAAATTGTGTAAGTATACCTAAAATTGTATCTTTTAACATTAACAAAAGAAAAAAGCTAAAAAAAAAAAAAAAAAAAAAGAAGAAAAGAAGCTTAAAGGGCCTGAAATAAAGTCCTTATTTGAACTAGAAACATTTTGACCAACTGAACCATTTGATGCTGAGAAAAATAATTCAATCAATAAATAATCTTAAATGTAAATTGATCTGAAACATTAACACAACAGCACCAATATATTTAACGTTTTTAGTCAGAAGAAATAGATAAAAACATTGTGTTGATTTTTATTTTTCTAAATGATCTATAGTTTATGTATGATGTCATAAAGTGCAGCTGTTTTCCTGCATTACCTGCTGTCTTTATGCCAAATACTAAACAACATCAACTAAACAACAGGCAGACGTAAAAATGTAGTTATATGGAAAATAAAGACAAGTCATCAAAATGTCTACAATAGTTCATAAAGAATGGCATTATTAGCATGAGCTGAGGAATCTAAAGGCACGCGATGATCCAGGTGTTGGGGAACAGGCAGCCTTGCTGCTCCTCCGTGTGCCCCCTGTCACCTAGCAACCAGAGCCCACACCACCCCTCCCCTTTCCCTCTCACACACGCAGCCGCGTGTGACAGAAGGGAACGCGCGGCTGCAGGGACGGTGATTCACAGGTTTCAGGCTGTATTATTGCCTGTGCCTAAAACCGCCACTACCGCGCGCCCCCCCTGGCATCGCTCTGCGCCCCCCCTGGGGGGCGCGCCCCACTATTTGAGAAGCACTGGATTAACCTAATAATTGCGTATAAGCTACGTTAAATACACGTCGACTGCGTAAACCAAAAGTTTTGAAACGGCTCAAAACTAAAGAGACCGAAACCCTCAACGGACATCTGTGCACGTCAATGCAAGAAACACTTGTGAATTACGTAGATCACGCATGGTTCACGAAAGAACAAAATTCATATCTGGAAGATTTACGAAATGTTCGTAGTGGCTGTGTGACACGACCTCGAAGTCTATGCCTAAAACGTATTATTTTCAGTAGCAGATTATTGTCAATTCTTGTCCATGAGCCTCATTTCACTAAACAATGATTTTCTTTCAGCTTCAGCTTGGTATCATCTTTGTTCTTTGTTCCACACAGAGCCTAGACATAAAGCTCTAATGGATCTGGGGAGTTTGGCGTTAATTTCAGACTTAGGAAGACCGTGGACATAAACTGGAACAGTTTAAAATAAACTTTCAGTTTCTTTACCAAACGAAAAAAAAAAAAAAAGATTTCTGCTGACACCAGCAAATTTAATTTTTGACTTCAACAGCCAATAAAAAGACAGCAAGCTCCATGGAAACAAAGATTATCTACGAAACAAGAACAATAATGAACCAACAATAATTATCATTTGTTTTTTTACGACCGAACACTATTTACCATAGAATCATATTTAGATTGTTTTATTTCATGCTTAATAACTTAGTTATCCTTTCCACTAACTAAGAGAATCTTAATTATGTCAATAACTAATTGAGATGCAGAAAACATTGAGAAAAACACTACAGTTTCCCGTTTTTCCTGGGTTTACCTGTAGGGGGTGCTGTAGTGCTGCAGTATGGCAGCTGCTTTGTCTCCAGACAACCCGCTGATCTGCATCAGCTGTCTGGCGAACACCTCCCTCACCGTCTGACACTGGGGGGGGGAGGACAGAGCACAGGCTGGAGGCGGGTTCGGAGAACGTTTGGCGGGAACGTCCGCGAGGTTCACCTTGTTCTTTACGGCTCCGTGGTTAAACTCTGCGAAGGACATGAGGGAGCAGGACGCCGTCGCCTCCTCGTCGCTCGCCGCGTCCCCCTCCTGCTCTCTGGAGCGGCGGCTCAGGGTGCAGTTCTGCGTTTAACCGGGTCAAAGGTTAGAGACAAAAGCCGCAGTCAGAAAGTGTCCTTCCTCTAAAGCGGGTCTTATGGCGCCATCCAAAACCCCGCCCACCTGTAGACGTGGAAACGGTGGTCATGCGGTTCAGACCTGTTTATTTGTTGAATTTTGTGTTAATGTCACATTTAATCCATTCAAAACATCGTGGAATAAAGACGTTTTATTTGATCTTTTTCATCCATTAGTTAGACTCATATAAAAGCCTTAATCAGTCACTGACTCTCCACGTTTTTTTAGAGATGTTCATAATAGAAACACTTCAACTACGACAGACAGAATGTTAAATAAAAAGAATCCAAGAAATCATATTGTTTGAATTTTATAGAGTTTTTTTGTATTATGGAGCAGAAAACAAGTATTTCCCTCCAACAAACAGGAGTGAATTCTGTTCCTCACAGACCAGTTTCTGTTTTTTTAAGAAGGTCTTCTATCCTCCATGGTTACCTGCATTAATGTCACCTGTTTGAACTGGTTATCTGCTTTAAATACACCTGTCCAAACCCTTAAACAGTCAGGACACCAGGGCCTAGACCGCAGACCTACACAACACCGAACCGATCTGCAATAAACAACCAGCTTGGAGAGTAGAAATAAAGAAAGGAAGAAATTCAACATCACTGACGATCTGCCTCCACCTGGAGCTCCGTGAAACATCTCACCTGGTGGGCTACAAATGATCCTGAGAAGAAAACCTAGAGCTACACAGGGTACTTGGTCAATGACACAAATCCCACTGTGAAGCACGGGGGTGGAAACATCATGGTTTGGGGACAGGATGACTCATCCATATTAAGGAAAAAGGATGAATGGATCCATATGTATGGAGAGATTCCTCCATCCATCAGTGAGAACACTGAGGAATGGAACATGACTGGGTCTTAAAGGAGGATAACCATCCCAAACATATCGCCATGGCAACAAAGGAGTGGCTACGTCTAAAAGCACTTGGAGGTTCTGGAGTGGTCTAGCCAGATTCTGGACATCAATCTAATAAAGCATCTGTGGAGGGAGTTGAAAGTCCATATAGCTGCAAAACATTACAGCTCTAGAGAAGATCTGCATGGAAGAATGGACCAGAAAAGCAGCTACAGGAAACCTTTGACCTCTGACGTTGAAAACAGGGTTACATTACTAAGTATGGAGGCTTTGCCGTTGACCAAATATTTATTTTGTCCTCCGTTTTACTAATAAATTCTTAAACAAAAAGAACAGCAACAAAAAAATAACTAAGTGATTTCCTGTATTCCTTTTTTTACACTCTGTCTCTGACAGCTGAAGTGTTTTTATGACCAAACAACGTTTTATTTAAGTGGGATTGAATATTTTTTTTTACCTCCGTTTGCCTCCGATTAGAAACATTTTTACACTTTACAGAATGCTGAAAGCATCAGAATCATCTTTAAGGTTAAACTAAAACCCGTAGTTGCGACACCAAAAACTCCCAAACCTCCAGTAAATCCAGAATCAAACTCAAAAGGATCAATAGTTTGCTCCCTTTCTGTTTTTTTGTGATTTTTACACGGGGATTTAAAGACTAAAATGAGCTTGAAAAGCGTGAAATCAAACTGTTACCTGGTAGAGTTTGGTCAGGTGTCTGGTCATGACGGTCAGGTAAGCCGCCGACTCCCTCACATCCTGAACTCTCTTCACAAAGAAGCCGTCCACCACCTGCAGCGCAGAGAACCAACGCAGGAATCTGCCTCCCTCTGTGGTTTGAACCCCTGACCCAGAGAACAGGAAGCCCCGCCCACCTGTGTGTTCACTATGGCCTGCTGCAGCGTAGCTTCAGGTAGACTCAGGTGAGAGGCGGCGGTCGGGCCCCCCTCCACCAAATAGATGGGCTTGCGGAGGCCACACCTCTTTAGACGAAACTGAAGAAGAGACCAAAAAAAATGAATCAATTATAAATCAAACTAAAGAAATAGTTTTAGATTCGCTTCCTGATTTCAATAGAAATGTTATATTTTCTTTGTTTTCCTGAAGATAAACTGCTTTTAGAAGTAAAAATCCTGATTTCTCCTTTAAATGTCTAAAATAAATGTATTTCTTTCCTGTTCTGCTCTACTGACAGCAGGTGGATTAAGTGGGCGTGGCTTTTATATGACCCCACCCCCTTTTAATGCAATGTGAACGTTTTTTCAACAGTTTGAAGTGAGGAGAAGCGGTTTTGCACCGCGATCAGAGAAGCACCACGATTTTACGCGTCACAATCGGTTGACGTTCATTGCGTAAACATTTCGCTACTACTAAGTGTTGCACATCGGCGCAAAGTCGCTTTTTCTCAGATTTCAGAACCCGATGGAATTATGCTGATTACATAAACGAAGAGTTTCAATAATTCAAAAAACACGTCAACATTGGAACTAAAACACCAGCGGTTTAACCCCCAACACTACCTTTGTGATCAGATCATGGCGTATTTCATTGTAAATGTTGATAACACTGAAAAAAAACAAGCAGGAGAAGCTTCAAAGTAAAAAATAAATACAATAAAATAAAGGTTTTCATTTTAGATTTTAAAAACGGGTCAATTTTGACCCAAACAGCACCCTTGTAAATAAATTCTGTTTCATTTTATGTGTTGATAACACTAAATGACACTATATACAGGCTCCAAAGTAAAAAAAAAGAAATATTTTATTTTTCATTTTAGATTTTAAAGCGGGTCCATTTTGACCCGAACACTAACTACCTTTGTGATAAATGGTGAATTTTTTGTAAATACATAGCCCTAGCATGAGACGGTCCATAGACTGGGTCCATTCTATTCAGAATCAGAACAGGAGGGATAAAAACTCAAATTGCTCAGATTGCTCTGAATGCAAAGGTAATAGCATTTTTGTTTAAGCCCCTCCCACTCCCACCTTTTGCTCGCGGAAACGCCCGTCGATGATGCTGCCACAGAGGTCGTCCATCCTCTTCCTCTCGATGATGTAATCCAGCACGAGCTCGCGGCCCGCCGGCGCTCGCAGCTGACCTGAAGCACGTAGAGCGACAGCGGCTGCCTCACGCCGTCTCTCCTCGCCGACGGCCTCCCGCGGTCACTTACCTGGAACGGGGGCCATGTTTTCCCGCGCCACCCACAGGAAGTCTCCCACGTTCAGCTTCCTGACGTCGAAGCGGACGCCGTTCCTCTGCAGCTCCTTCACCAGCTCCTGCTTCCGGTGCTGGCTCCCGCTGCGCGACAAACCCACCGCGTCACGCCTCTGACGGCCGACCGCAGGGCAAAAGCGAAAAGGTGTGCGCCTCACCCCGTGGTCTCGATAAAGTCCACGCACAGGAGGATCTCGTACGTCCCGGGAGCGAGAACGTCTCGGTCGGCGGTCGCGCTTGTAGTCCTGGGACCCTGAGGTCCTCCTGACGAAGAACCGACGTCTTCACTCCGAGTGGTGCAGCCGGCCGTCTGGTCGTCTTCATCGCTCTCCGTGAGATCCACCACGCCAGCGCAGTCGTCCTCCAGCTCCCGCCGCTCCCTCCTCCCGTCTTCTCCGCCTCCTCCTGGCCCGGCCGCCTCCTCCTTCTCCTCCTCCTGCTCCACCGCCGCCAGCCGCCGGGCCAGAGCCAGACCTTCCTCTGTGAGCGAGTACCTGCAGCAGGAAACACGGCTCAGACCCGCGGGGGCTCTGGAGGACCTGGAACTTCAGCAGACCCACCGTGCTGGACTGTGCGTCTTCAGGACCAGGTTCTTCTGGATCAGGGTGCTGACCGAGGACCAGGCCGTGTACTTGCTGCCCGGGTCGGGCTGCCGGCGGAGACAGAGAGAGTGGGCTCAGACGGCAGAGGGTGGAGGGAAGCGGGACGACATGCAGCAAGCTCTCACCACAGTGAAGGACTTGTCACAGAGAGGCTGAGCGTCCGCCTGCAGCTCTAGCTTGAACATGTAGGATCTGCCGCCCGGGACCTGCGCAGAGCAACCCGGATCAGAACCAAGACCTGGATCAGGTCGAGACAACCCAGATCAGAGGCGAGACTCGGAGGTGGAGGCGCTTAGCGCCGACGTACCTGCGACTGTCTGTACAGGGCCAGCAGGACGGCGTGACCTCCAGACCTCCTCTGGGGAACGTACTCCCTCTTCCTCCTCGCTCCCCCTCTCTGCCTGCCTTCATCTTTGTCGCTGTTCTTCTGCGGATCACACAGAACCAACGATGCTGAGGAGGAGGGGAGGCTCCGCCCACATCCCCAAAGAGGTGGAGGCGTTTCCTGAAGGAGAACCCTTCAAAAACCGACTCATTTCATACAAAACGAGGTCAGGAAGCCCAGAAGCAGCCCTTCAAAATAAAAGGCTTGTTTTAGAGGTTTATTTTGGAATCTTTGCAGACGTTTGCAGAAAGCAGATTTTCAGGTTCAATGGTGATCAATGTTGTCGTCTCACTTTGCCTTAATTGGTCTTTTTGAAGCAGATTCTATTTTTTTTCTGTCAATAGAGACTTTCTGCTGTTAAACCTTCCTGGTGTGAAAATATCCGTCTCCTTTGGCTGTTTCCTGATGTTTTATGTTTTGGTTTTTATGTACTTTTCATATTAATCTGTTATATTCCTATTAAAATTGAGTGAAAAACTGATGCGACTAGAGAAAAAAGAAGAGCTTCCATAAAATCTTCTGGAATCTGGAGAGATCAGACTGGAATATAAAATAATGAAACAACTTTATTTATTCAGATTTTATGTTACTCCAAACATTAATCATTTTATCATTTATGACTTATTTATTTTACACTTCTTTTGTCCTATCACGTCTTTTTTTTTTCTTTTTTTTTTTTTTTTTACAAACAATAACAACAACAATAATAATAATATGTACTATCTTAATGTATAATTAAATATTTATGGGGTTTTTATGCTTTGTAGCTTTAGTTTTTTTTAAGAAAACATTTTTATGTATGTTTTTTTACTTTTTTGTTTTTAAATAAGAATATGAAATATCTTTTAAGTGTCCTTTAGTGTTGATCTGAGTGAGAAACATCTTATTACAAATAAAACAGAAAACAGCTTTTTTAATCTAATTTAAATGTTAAATCCAACAAATCAGCTTCTGAAATATTTCAGGAGGAGAAACAAAAACTAAACTTGAACAAAAAGCTGCATCTTTACAGCAAACTTTCATAAAAAAATAATAAATAAATCCACATTAGTGGAGGCGGAGCTTCTGACTGAATTCTCCTGACAGAAAAGCTTTGAGGAGCTTCAAACTGTCTCTACGTGAAATTTAACCCTGATAGCACATTTAATGTTCTTACTGCAATAAAAGAGACATTTTTAAACCACCAAACTATCAATAAACTGAAATAAAACTGCAAAACAAGCAAGTTTTCATTGATTTTTTAAATAAATAGGGGGGGGGGGAAGTATTTACATTTGTCCAAACATCTTTAATGAAGAAAAAACTTCTTTTTTTTTTTTTTAATTACCTTTTTGGAAGGAGCCAGCCTGGTGCTGCGTTCTGCTGGACCAGGAGGGGGCGCTGCTGTGGAGGGACAGTGAATGGGAGGTGCGGCGGGGTCCAGCTGGGAGCCTCCGGGCTCAGAGTTCTGGATCCGAGTGGCTTCAGACGGGCCCGGACCCTTCCCTCTGGAGTGACGCTGCAGCTTCTCCTCCAGGATCCTGCAGATCCCGTCTCCAAAGTTCTGCAGGATCTTCGCCTCTTTGGCGTTTTGCAACGGGAGGGGGTATTTGTTCAAGGAGTTGATGGCCTGATCAAAAGAAAAGAAAAACTGTATTTACACTTCCTTTATAACAATCTTTAAAGATAACTTCAATTCCATAAATGTATAGGTGAATGTAAAACTGAAATACTTGAAGCAGACTTTGGAATTCACAAACTTTTCAGATTTTTTCATCTAAGGAAATAATATTTTTAGATGCAAAGTCACAGGAATCTGCGTTTCACTCATTGACAGTACAGAGAAATTCATCCCAAAAGGACAAAAGCTTTTTGTGGTTTTTTGTTGTCAAAATGGGCAGAAAGACGACTTTTCTCTGGGCGGACTTTGGCTGATCTTCATCTCTGTGCTCGTCATCCATGTTCTTTGGCCGTCTGAGTTACATTTATTGAAGTTACATTTATTAGTAAATAGAAACCGCTCAAAACATAGTAAACAAGAGCACACAAAAAAAAACAAAGTCGCACAAGATTTAAAAAAAAAAAGAATATGTTTTTCTCCTTTTTTAATCATATTACAGTTTCACTTTTCAGAAATTTGTTTTTAAAGATCAAATACGAGATGCCGGGCTTTAGATAATTTATATTATCTAACTGAAATCCTACACTAAAGTACTTTTTTTTTTTTTTTTTTACAAATATTGCACAAACATCATACATTGACACTTCGCACTTTGTGCAAATGACTCTATTTTCACATTTGCCAGGAAAATGAAAACAAAAACGTAAAAAAGCCAAAATAATGGCAAAATAAAACAGGTAACAAAGAATGAAAAATAAAACAAAAATGATAAAAGTAAAGAATTCTGTGAACCAGGTTTCAAGTGTTCTAACAGCTTATTTGTTGCTGCAGGATTTAATATTATTTACATACAGAATCAGACATAACCTCCTGTTTTTTGTTAACATTTTTACACTTTTGAATGAAATATTTAGCCACAATTAGTAGGTTAACTACACATTTTCTCTGCAATAAAATAAAATATCCATAAACAATAATATGTTCATAGAGTACTTATAGTCTTCACATAGTTGTTATAAAACGAGTCAGATCTTTCAAAAATGTTGGAGTGAAAGTTTCTGGAGAGGAATGACAAAAACAGCAGTTTATGTCCGGATCTTAGACGTACTTCCTGTCAGAATCAGCGGGCAGAAGCTGGGGGGTCCCGGCCCTTACCTTCTGGTAGGTGTACTGGATCTTCAGGCCCTTCTCTTTGGCCTCGTCGCGGAGCTCCGTGAGCCACTTTAGGAAGAGCGGGTTCGGACAGGGCGGAAGGGGGCGCTTGCGACCGAACCGGACCGGTTCCGACGAGGGCATCCCTGAAAACCTGATCGAAAGGTTAAAAAAGACAGAGAGCAATGTTTGCTCAGCAAACGTTAAAAAATGAAAAATAAATGCACGTAAACAGAGTTAGCTTCAAGCTAAGTACTGCTTTTAACGGACTAATTAACAATTAAATTACTAACAATAAAATACTGAAAAATACTGTCACACATTAATGTTACTTTAAACAAACAAAAAAAGAGAAAATAACAGCAATTCGCGTACTTCTCACTTTAACTTTGTAGTTCTGAAGTTAGCGCCTTGATTTCAAAGCAAAGCGGCACTTCCTTGTTGACACCGGTCACGTGACCTCTGTAGAATTGGCTGGCTTCCTGTATGATGACTGCCACCTAGCGGTAGGATGATGAATCCACACAAAAATCGACAACTATATTAAAGGCAAAAAAGCACTTGTTTTAAAAAATATATATAAATATGTGAAAGTTATCAGATTATATCCCGAATAAAAAAAACATGACTTGTTTGCTATAATCAAGATTTGAGCTAAAATGAAGAGAAAAATAATATATTATAAAATAATATAAACAGCATGTTTTTCTGACCTACAGCAATGTCTGTTATAAAGACTTTCAGGGACAATTATTTCATTTATTACGTTTCATTATTGTAACTCAGTTAGTTATAAAACAAGAAAGAAAAATTACACTAAATTATGTCTCCAAACTACCTCATGGTGGCACTATATTTATTAAAGTGATTTATAACCAAAAGCACAAGAAACCCTAATGCTGATTCACCTCAGCACAAATGCTATTGTTGACATTCAGAGTCACAACCAAAAAAAGAAGAACAAGAGCGGCAAAAGCTTCCCTTCTTTTCAACTTTTCCAAACCGTTATCCGCTTTTCCAGACAAAAGTGTCCCGCGGCTGTTGTAGGCAGCTGGAATCCTCCAACAAGACCCAACAGAGATCAGGAATCTAACCTCACCCCTGCCAGACACTGCCTCCGCTTTCCTAAAGACACACACGGACACACACCCCCACAATCAGACACACATTCTGCCCAAAGCTCAGTTACAGCAAAGGAAAATGGAGGCAGCAGAGCAAACCTGGGATGTTTGAGGAAACTGTCATTATAAATAAAGTTTTGAATGAAAACAAAGGAGAACCCAATGATTTTTCAAAAAGAAAATACAAAATGATGGGTGTTTTCTCGGCCTGGTGACTCCTCCGCTGTGACAAATTCACATTAAACCATTCAGGTTTGACGAAACTGAAGTCTAAATGTAACTGATCTCATCTTTGATTCAGTTCTGTTGGTTCCAGTTCCATCCCGCCAACCCAACCCAACTGTTTGGAGTTTAACCCTCCTGTTATGTTCTGGGTCAAAATTGACCCGTTTTAAAATGTGAAGATGTTTGGGGTTTTTTTCCCTTTGGAACGTCTCCTTGTTGAGTTATTTAGTGTCATCAAAATATACATTTTTTTTCCTAAATGGTTCAGTTCACAAATTTGTAACCAACATATTTCTATCACAAAGGACCAGTTGACCCGGGAACATCAATTATGTTCTTGACAGGTGAACATAACAGTCGTTTTTTCTTTGCTTTCATTTCCATCATCTCTCATTCATTCATCAGAGAACGTCGGTTAACTGGGAGACAGGAAGTGGACGCTTCAGGCGGAGGGAGGGTGGGACGAAGACCACACCCAACTCTGAACAGGAGGACAGGTGGAGGAGGACAGTAAGGTGCTTTTCAGGTTGTTCCATCCACCCTGAAGAGCTCGTCTCTCAGGTCCTCTGCCACTTATTTAACATGCCTCTGTGTGACTCGGTAATGCTTATATATAATGCTGGAGTCGACCTCTGATCAGAAGGTCACAGGTTTGATTCCCACCTTACCTGCCCGTGACTCTGAGATGGTTCAACTAATAACAGAGCCAAACGTTTGGTAGGCATTGGTATAAATTACAAATCAAAGATGCTGGTTTTTAGACTAAACCTGGAGCTGTTTTCTTCCAAAGTTCAGGCCAAAACCAGACGACTTGTGTCTGAGCTAATCCGGCTCTGTCTCGGGTAAAGCCTGAATGTTGCAACGGACGGCGGTTACCCTCCAACTTAATCCCTTTAATGAGTTTGGGATTCCACCAGGGTGTCTTCCTGGTTCCTCCTGCATGAGTCTGACTTCCAACATCCCATAACTACTGTTGGGCAAACCCTTAAACGTCTGTGGTCAGGCACCAGGACTGCAGACCAGAACTCCTTTCTGTTCTGCTCCTAAACTGGATAAAACATGCACAGGTGCTTTTAGAACCTTTTGGATGGGAGAATGTCCACTGGTGTGTTCAAATTCAATCCGGCCAATCAGATTGCTGGAAACATAAGCAGGGATGTGGATTTTGAGGACCAGGGTTGGTCCAGGACCACGACGAAGGAATTTTGTCTCAGCACACATCAACAGGATCTACCAGTAACTCTCTTCTGCACGTCGAATCAAACCGCTACTAAGACCGGTTCTTCCAATGGGTTTCTAGCTGAACGGGACTCTGAAACTCCGCCTCTTTAGGCTGTGACTCATTTCCTGTATGATCCCGGGAACCACACACACACACAAAAAGAAAAATAAAGCAGTCAGAGGTGAAACTGTTAGGAGGAAAAGCTTCACCTCTGACTGTTCTCTTGGCAACAAAACCGCATCGTCTGCAAAGAAAGAAACACGGTTTTCAAGGAGGGTTAGATTCCTCCCAGGTTTCTGTTACTCAAAGTTTAAAGAAATAAATTCCACTCTGAATGAAAAAGATCACATTCTCCTAAAAAGCTGACCATCTTCAGTACGTTTTAAGCTCAAGCCAAATCTACATGTAATTATGCTCTTGATGAGGCGTTTCTTGATGTTCTTGATGTTCTGTCTTCTGTTTCTTAACCTTTTTCCGTAAAGTCCAGGGCTTGTCTGTTTGAAAGTTGTTCTTTAAACGGTAGTTCCAGCTAATTTTTGTACTGGGCTACTGAATTTTTTCAGCCAATGGAATATTCTATCGATGACAGAGTAAAATAAAAAATATGAAAAGAAATGTATACATATATAAGAAAACGTTTGTAAAATTATGAGGACAAAAGTCACATTTTGAGAAAAACTTTAAATTATGGGAATAAAGTTGTGTAACTAGAAAAAAGTCGTACAATTTGGAGGATAAAGTCAAGTTATGAGGAAACACATTGTAAAATTATAAGATAAAATTAAAAAGAAAGAAATAATAAAAAATTGAAAAAAAAGTAACATTTTGAAAATTAATTTGTAAAATTATAATAAAGTCGTAAATTTAGGGGGAAAAAGTCCTAAAATTTTGAGGAAAAATTAGACTTATGAGAATAAAAGTTATGAGGAAGAAATTTTTGAAATAATAAGGCCATTATAAATAAAAATAAAGTCGTCAAATTATGAGGAAAAAAAGTCCCTAAAATTTTGAAAATTAAGTTAAATTATATACTACAATTATATATTACAATTATATAACAGTTGTAAAATTATGGGACAAAAATGCATTAAATTAGGATAATTGCGTCAGTTTAGTACGAATTTAGTTTTTCCAGTAAAAATTGTAAATGTTCTGATTTGAAAAGTTGTAATTTTACAAGGAAATTAAATAATGCTTGATCAAAAATTAAGTTTTCAAAAAAATATAAGTAGATTCAGTCAACTTGTTTCGTTCTAATTTGTCTGAAACATTTTTAAAGCTAAATGTAACTTTTAATTAAAAGAAAACCTAATTTTATGACTTCATACCTGTACAATTTTTATGTTATTGTCATAATATTACGACGTTGCTCTCATATATTTGATTATTTTTCTTCTTTTAACTTGACCAGAGTACTCCAGCGTCTTTGAATTAGACTTGAGTGCGTCTCCAAACAAAGCTTCTTCTGGAGGGACGCGGTGGTGATGCTCCTGTGGCTGAGCTGGATCCTGCTGTCAATACATTCCCAAAATACTGTTTCCTTACAGTTTCCTTCACACGTTTGTGGAAAACTTCATCGAAATTTGAGAAATATTGTAAAAACACAATTTGGCAGTGACACTGTTTTCATTCAATCCTAATTATGTGAGTAAACACAAACCAGCTCACCCCATAAGTCATTTAAAAACATGGATGTAAACAATACTTTGATTGACAGCAAAAACATTCACATTTCTGCCACGGCGCTAGCACTCATCATCTATCAAAGGAGACGTCGGCGTCTTTTTCTGGTCCTGGAGCAGCGAGCTCCTTACAAGTGGGAGTGGCTACGGATGAAGCCATTTTGGGAAATGGTGGTTGTTGATTTTATAGAGGAGCTGTGGATGCAACAATTCCACATGACACGCTCAGAGCATCTGTTTGATGCTCTGAGACCTGTGGTGGCGCCCGCCGTGCAGCGACCAAGTCCACCAGTGGTATCCGGTTGTTGGTCACATGACTCCTTTATTCAAAAAGAAGTCTTTCCATTACCGTTGTGCTAAATATATTTCAATACCCCTGTGAAACCACCTTTTTTTACCCTTTCCATTCGGCAAATTTATTATCGTAAATCCAATTTACGCAATTTCATAGTGACTGGAAGTGCAGCTGTGGGTTTATGCTTGTATTCATTGCGCGCGGGGTCATGGGGCTTTACGGGTCAACGGAGGATGGAGGGGGGGGTGGCTTGGTTGTAATTTGATTCTTCGTAGTGAAAGTTTTCAAATCTGGCAGTGGCAGAGATAATTAGCGACCATCAGGAAGATCCAACGAGCACTCGGTAATATATTACTCCCTTTAATGCATTCAGTATTTTTCATAGAAAAACATTTCTCTTCTGTACACAGAAACCCAAAGAAAATAAAGTCCCTCGCAGAAATGCACAGATCAACACAACGTTCCCGGATCGGAGGCTGGGGTTGGATCCTCCAGAGATCTCATAGAGTCTATACCACACAGAGCATCAGGAAAGGTCATAAATGATTCCGTTAGCAACAGTTATGTACATAAAAACCCAAATCTGACAGGTACATTCAAGAGTCTCCGTCTTTAAACTGTAAATATGATGAAGCAGCTTTCCTGGTCTTCCCCTGCGACTCCGCCGCCACCGCCACGCCGTCCTCATCCGAAGTCCTCTACTGCCCGGCGGAGCCGCTGGTATCGTCGCTGTCGCCCTCCCGCGGGGACCCCGGCGTGGACCCGGCGACGGACCCCCCTCGGGCTCCTCCCCCCACCAGCCTGCGGGCGGCCTTCCCCTTCAGCAGCGGGCTGTCAGGGTGAAGTGTGTGGAGGTGCAGCGCCAGGTCGTCCTGAGTCCCCGCCGTGTGGCCGCACTCCTCGCAGACGTACAGCTTGTTGCGGCGCTCTTTGTACGCGTACTTCAACGTGACGCTGTGGATCTTCTTCATGTGCGACTCCAGCGAGCAGCGCTGCGTGAAGGCCTTGTCGCAGAGGCTGCACTTGTAGGGACGCACGCCTGCAGACACATGGAGACCCGCGCGTCAGGACCACATCTCTCTGAGTCGGTTAGCCGTGAGCGACGATAGGCGGGAATACCTGTATGCGTGCGGACGTGGCGCTTGAGGTCGAAGGTGTCGTTGAAGCCTTTCCCGCAGAAGCTGCACAGATGCCTCTTGGTCTCGTTGTGGCACTTGATGTGTCTGTTGAGCATGCGCTGGTAATGGAAGGTCTTCTGACAAACCTACATGAAGCAGAACCACGGTCAGCGTCACAGCGTTTCAGGGAAACACGGAATAAAACCTCAGAGACCGATGCAAATGAGTCAGATCTGCAGAACGGTTCTCTTAAAAAAAAACTCTGGCCAGCATCGGACCTATCTAGAACTTTAGCGACATCTTTTCCACAGAAAAACCTGCAGAACGTTCGCAAAGTTTGCAGCGATAAGCTCCAGAATTGGAGGAAATCTAAGCAGGAAGCACAGCTCCAGGATCGCTCGTGTATTTGTTTAAGAAAAGGACATAGCTGCCTCCCTGCAGTAAAACACGGGGGAGGCAGTGTCATGATGGGCTGCTTCTGATACCGGCATCACTTGAATTTGACAAATAAATCAGCCATTTGTGGGGACTCAGGATTTTAGGTGAGCAGCAGATCAAAGGACAACAAAAGCTCTGAAGAAACATTCAAGAACCGCACAGGAAATCCTCTCACTTTTACTGAGCTAAATAGCTTAAAAAGTGTGGATTTTCAAAATAAAACATACTTGATGTTGTTTTTAAGCCATAACTTTAAACCCACCTGACACACAAATGCTCCGGATGCTGGCGTCGACGTGTTCTGACTTTGACCTGAGGGCTGGGTTACCATAGCAACCGCCTCAGCTGGGGGCGGGGCCGGGTTTGAGGTAGGTGGCACCACGGTGGCTTGTGGAGTTCTTCGCAGTGGAGCGGGAACCGATCCCAGGTCGAGAGGGAGAGGCGACGGATCGGGGGGCAACTCGCCGGTGGTCACCTGCCACGGAGAGAAGCGGGTCAAACTCGAGGCTCTGAACCTGCGGGGCGTCCGGAGACCAGAGCGGCTTCCCTCACCTTGATTTTGGAACGAACGTAGGTGGAACCCCCCTGCGACCTCCTCTTGAGGTCGGAACGCCCCTCCGGGGAGTCCGCCGGGCTCTGGTGCCGGCCGAGGATGGTGCTGGACGGCAGCTCTGGTCGTGTGTCCAAAGGGGCGTGTTTGGTGAGGCAGAGAGGCGCCGTCTCAGCCGGGCTGGCCTCGGCTTCCAGTCCCAGGACCGAAGAGGGGAAGATGGAAACTGCAGGAGGAGACAAAAATATTTTCTTTTGAAAAAAAAACTATCATT
The DNA here is from genome assembly GCA_023969325.1 of Oryzias curvinotus. Classification (NCBI taxonomy): domain Eukaryota; kingdom Metazoa; phylum Chordata; class Actinopteri; order Beloniformes; family Adrianichthyidae; genus Oryzias; species Oryzias curvinotus. The sequence continues at coordinate 4,998,990 of CM043723.1, read as the reverse complement.
TTGAAGCTCTTAAAAAGCTTTAAACACGTTTTAAACACTGTAAATGATACACCTAAAGCCAAGGGCGGAGCTAAAACCTTTTATATGGGGCCAGCCGAAGGGGGGCAAAGGCCATTATAAATAAAAGGAAATAATAATAAATATTTCTATAATAATAATAATACATTTTATTTAGAATGCGCTTAACATTTTGGGTTAAATCTCAAAGCGCTACAATGAAGGCAAGAATAACAATGGTTTAAAAATAAGAACAAAGCAAGACAAAACAACAACAACAGTTCTAACAGTTTTATTTTATATAAGCATATATATTAATATATATGCTTTTGTTTTTAGCTCCACCCCTCATGTCAGCCCAAATCTACATTTTAGACACGGGTACTTGACCTAAAAACGTTCCAAAAGTAGTTCTAGATCTATGACAAAACGGTTTTATACGACTAGCCAGCACTGAAACATGAACAAAAAATAGAAATAACAGCAAAAGCAGACAAAACAAAGGATGTTTCTGCTTTCTATTTTGAAATGTAATTATTTAGGAAACACAATTTTAGATATATTTGAACTGAAAAACCTTTTTATGTAAATCTCAAAATACTGTCATTGCACCTCCACATCTGCATAGATGCATAAATTCACACGTTATGGTTAAGCTCTTTTGGACTTTTAAGGTTAATTTGACCATTTTTTTTTTCTTTGGTTTTGTTCATTTTAGGGAGGAGCAATTAACACCAGCCACAAAAAAGAATTGGGAAAGCGACCCTGTGGGCTCTCCGGTATCCGTTAGCTTCGTAGCTTCGTAAGCTAAAACAAAAAGTGTCATATTTGCTGCTAAATGTCAGTAAACGTTTAAAGATGGGATAGCCACAGAAAATGCACCGCCCCCGTGTTTTTATCCATCCATCCCTTTCTGAATCCTGTCCAGGGTCACAGGGTTGCTGGAGCCTATCCTAGCTACTGTTGGGTGAAGGTGGGGAACCCCCCCCCTCCCCTGGGCCTGCAGGACCACATGCCTGACATTTACACCTCTTAGTTAAATCTATGAAGCATGTTTTTTGGATGAAAGCTGAGATTTTAACAAACATCAGACGAAAGGAACACGGGTTTCTAGTAAACCTGGTTTGTTGAAGGTGGCGCTCTGCCGCCATGCTCTGTAGAACAAAGGCGAGAGCGACAAACACAGAAGAACGAGCAGAAAAGGATTGCTCCACTGCATTTCTAAAACGGCCCGCTCCGCTTCATGTTTGCTCAATCGCTCCATTAGCAAGCACGCAGAGTCAAAACCCCAGCGTGCGCTGGTGTGCATGGGCGTGCTCGCGCCTTTTGGCTTATTGTTTGGCGCAACTCGGGCTGCACGCACACACATGCCTGGAAACGCACGCCGTAGCGTTACAGGGAGACTTGTTTGACTAGACGGTCTTGCAGCTCCAGGTTTGTACCTTCCTCAAACAATCCACCTCCGCAGGGCTGGATGTCACGGTGAGTGTGTGTTGGGCTCCAAACGAGTGCGTGAGAAGAAAAAACAAACATAAAACGCCACAGACAGAGACGCACAGGTAAGGCACACGGCCGGTGTGACCGGCCTCCGCGCAGAATCACTTGAGACCGCTGGGTCACGATCAGATAAAACCCAAATGTTCATGCAAACGAGGCCCCGCTGCAGCTTTAAAAGCCGGGAGGACACAATAGCTGATCTGTGAAGCTGTGCGGCTAACGGTACGCAGCAACACAGGGACGGCTCTGTGAAGAACCCCACAGAGACGCAACGCAGCTGAACGTTCCTCATCTTTTCCTCCTTTGTGCCTTTCAGGAAAAAAAAAAGCTAGAAAACGGAGAAATCTGACACCTTTTCAACAGGATTTGATACTTTACCTGAAAAATGGGCCCAACGGTTTGAAGTACTGACTGACCATAAACCAGCATTTAGTTCTTTAGAGCTTTTTGATTTTAAAGACACACACCAATAAAAGAAATTGTGTATTTGGTGTTTTTAACGTGTTGATGTAAAGAAAATTAAAATTAATATTGCATTTCTGAGGATTTCTTCATTCAAATTGCTGTGAATCAGGAGCAGATGAAAAAAGGCAGTTTGAAAAAGATGGTATTTGTGACGTAGGGCTCCCTGCTCTGCTCCATTCTGATGCCACCACTTGCAGACAAACAGATCCATGAACGTCCTCGTTTTAGCTGGAATCTGGATCAGAACTGTACGGCTGGATCGCTCCGACATAGCTCGCCTTTTTTGGTGCTTTCAGGGGAGCGCGTAAACAAACAGCTCATTTATGGGTGATGGGAAAAGGGGACGGGCTTTACTCCGCACCAACAATCCCGCCGACTAATTCCTAATGAACTACTGCCGCTCTGTTCAAGAAAATGATACACGACGATGAAAGTGGGACTTCAAAGAAAAACCTGCATTTGTTTTGACATAAAGGCCAAAAAGGAGATTTTCCGATGTTTTGGTTTGTCCTATAAGGTGATATAAACTACTAATCCTGAATTATGTGTTTTAAATGAGTGTACATTAAGGTTTAAATAGTAAAACCGTGAATGAGGCAGGAGCGGCATCTTTCCTTTGGAGCATTATCATTCGCTTTATATAATTACCAAAAAACAACAACATCATTTTGATGTTTGTCTTTACTCCTGCAACAAATGCAACTTCTTTTATGAATTAAAATGTAACCAAACCTACATATTTTTTTGTTTATTTTGACGTTTTAACCCACAGTTTTTAGGTCGTATCTTGATTAAAGCATAGAAGCTAGCCATATAAACAATGCTGTGTGTTTCTTTTGTCACATTTATCAATGGATTTTAACTAAAGGTTAGGGGTAGAATTTGTCTTTTAATAAATAATTATCACCTTCTTGTTTGTTTTTTATTAAACATAAAAAGATTTAAAAAATCTATCAAAACAATCTGATCTCTGAACTTTTTTGAAACGTTTTAATAGAAACGTTGAATGTTTCTATAGTAGAAAGGACAAAACTTTTGTTTGTTTACATCCGTTTTTTTGCTTTAACCAATTACATTTTATTATAAATCTTACTTTTGTCTATTTCCTTTGATTGTTTGCATGATGACCTATAGAAAATGTGATTAAAATAACCCAAATTAAAGTCAATAAACGCTCATATGAACTGTCTTTTCTAATAACAGTTCAGAAAAGTGGATAATTTAAAAAAAAACAAACATGTTTTTATACAAGAGGAAGCTTTAATGTTTACAGATGATACAGTTCAGATTCTGACAAACAGAAGTGACCCTTCTATTTCTCCTGAAAGTCCAATAAAACATTTTTCTGGATTATTGCTGTAAAATGATAGTTTCTGTGGTGACTACCTCTGACTGGACATTTAATCTCGTCTAGTATTGTTTGCTCACCCTCCCTTCCTCATCAATGAACAATTTGTTTACATGTGTTTTTGCAAAAAGGTAACGGGTCCAAATGACCCCTAGACTCTCCTTCTAGAGAGAAAACAAAGCCAGAAAAGATGAAAAACAGGCCTCTTTAAGTGCTTTTTTATTATTTGTCATTCGCTAGCATTCATCATCGTTGGGGGGGGGGGGGGGACTGTTGGTAGATAACGTCATCAAATATGGCGTTTGTGTCTTAGAGTGCATGTTTGCTGAAGGTGTATTGTCTAAAGCGGTGAGCTATTGGAAGGGTCCGTTTCATTTCTCTCCATCTAGTAAACATTAACCGAGCAGCAGGTTTAGCACAAACAGTGAGCCTTTAAAATTAAACACTAACATAATAATAAAAAAAAGCTCACTGATTAAACACTTGCTGTGGATTAGCCTAGAAACTCTAGCATGTTCTATTGTTTTTCATCATTATTATTATTTTGCTAAAAAAATGCACAAAAACATTTATTTTACCTGCAAGCTGGTCTCAAATTTAAACGAGTTAGCTTAGCCTCACACAAAGCTAACAGGGCGGGTTAGCCAGAGTAGGTCAGTGTGAAAGAAAAACAGGATTTTAACCAAATAATACTTCAAATCATGTCACCTGGAGAATTTAAAAAGCACATAGCAGCTTATTAAAATACCGAAAATGCTTTTTTGCAAATCTTTTATCGATATAAAATGTGCTAACTGAGGTCGTTGTATAAAAAAAAAAACTATAAATAATCGTATCTACACTAGCAAGTAAATAAATAAGTAAATACTATTAGTTGTGTTTGATTATGTTTAATATGAGGAAGAACGTTTACGCAACTTATGTAGCTCAGGCTTATTTTAAATGTGAAGCTACTTTTCTAGCTTGAAACTAAAGGCTAAAAGGAGGACTCGCCCATGTAGCGTTAAGTAAAATATAAATAGCTTATTGTCTAATTAAAAAACTAAAATATTGTTTGATGTTCCACTGCAGAACATTCAGAGCACACATGAAATCAGACTGAACCACAAAAAATAGTTTAATTAGAGCTTGTTTTGTTTTTTTAAGAGACAAATGTTAGCCTAAATGAGTCTAACCATTTAAGAGGCAGATTTCTAATTTAACTAACTCAATTTGAACAAATTTGTAATTTAAAAGTGGACACAGACTCACACATGAGATTAGACAGGAATCACCATGGACAATGATGTTTGCAGACGATATTGTGATGTTTGTGGATGATATTGTGATGTTTGCAGACGATATTGTGATTTGTAGCGTAAACAGGGAATAGGTGGAGGAGGAGCTAGGGAGGTTTTCCCTCTCCTGGAAAGGAGAGGCATGAAGGTTAGTCGCAGCAAGATGGAGTACAGGTGTGTAAATGTAGAAGAGTGAGGCTACAGGGAGAAGACATATTGGAGGATTTGTGTCATGGAGAGTGTGAAAAAGATGTGAAGAAGGGTGTGCAAGCAGGTTGGAATGGGTGGAGACAAGTGTCAGGTGTGATAGAAGAGTTTCAGCTCAAATGAAAGGGAAGGCTGGTGGGACCAGCCATGTTGTTGGGCCTAGAGACAGTGAGGAAAAGACAGGAGGCAGAGCTGGAGGTAGCAAAGATGAAGATGCTGAGGTTCTCCTTGGGAGGGATCAGGAATGATAGAATCAGGAATGAGGACATCAGAGGGACAGCACATGTTAGAGAATTTGGAGATAAAGTCAGAGAGGCCAGAGGCCATGAGACGGTTCGGGCATGTCCAGAGGAGAGACAGTGAATCTATTGGTAGAAGCATGCTGAGTCTAGAGCTGACAGGCAAAAGGTCTATGGAAGACCAAAGAGGAGGTTTATGGAAGGTAGCTGGTGTTAGAGAGTAGAGGATACAGAAGTCAGGGTTAGATGGAGGAAACCGATTCGCTGTGGGGACCCCTGAAGGGAAAAGCCCAAACTAAACGTACTAAACGTGACCATATTTGTCAGTATTTTTGTTGTGGGACCAGAGTTTGTTGTCATGTCCGCTTGAAGTTAGACAAAGAAAAGTTTGATTTATGTTTGCATGTTTGGTTGTTTTTGTGGAACTTCTCTAAATGGTAACCTGTTCAAAACAATGACTAAAGTATTTGTGCCATTTGACAGAAGCCCGAGGAAAGACCCAAACCTGCCAATCTCACTGAAACTGTTAAAAACGGCTCTGTGAACAAGTTCAACACTAAACATATTTCACTGGAAAGTCGAATGTTTTTCTACTTTTACAGAGATTTTTGTCTTTCTTTTTTTTCTAATAAGAGGATTGCTTATCAAATATCTAAAAGTGTTTTAACACTCACAAAGAGCTAAACCTCTAGAGATTCAGACAGGAAGATAAAACTGGTGGACTAACCTGTTTCTCTGCCCATACCGACACGAAAATGGTTCCAAACCTTTAACTGCTTTCTTTGATTTGCCATTTGTAAATTATATCCCAAGAGAAAAACTGTGTCCAGTCAAATTTTATTCAAATTCAACAAAAACTACATTTCCCAGAACCCATTAGATATTATTGAAAAGCCCCAAATGCCCTCTGCTGATACCAAAATGAGTTCATCCAGTCGTACGGAGTGATTGGAAGATTTAGAAATATCTTCTACAGAGGACACATTTTCATTGCTGATATTCAAGAGAGTTTTTTTCTTCTTATTTCTTAATAATTTTGCAGAGTAAATAAGGCTTAAAAAAGGCAAAATAGAAACATAAACTTCAAATTATTGTCCAGAAAATAACTTTTGAAGGATTTCCTGTATAATGGGGGTCATATTGACCCAAAACAACAGAAGATGTGACGACAACAACAACCAGACTGGCATAATCAAAAGCTAAAAATAAACCCCTTAAACTGGTGCCATTCTGCGTCACACAGAAGAATCCAACACGCCCGTGTCCTTATAAAAAAAATCCTCTTTGTGTGAGCGTCCCTGATTGAAGGCTGCCTCACGCACACGCAAACACGCCGGGCAGGTACATCGAGTAACGGCACATACCTGAAACCGCAGCGGAGACCGTTGTTGGGAGGAAAGTTAACAGTGCGCAATTACGCACAACTGCTTTTGGATTTTTTTTTTGTCTTTACTCTAAAAGAAACACTTTTCATGCAACTTTTTAAAAATAATTAATTATTTAATTTTTTGTTTTGAAGCCGATCATGGTGAACCCATACCTTTCTAAGCGTGTTAAGGTATTCAATTACCGTGAATGTTTCGGTTGTTTTACGTTTTCGTGGGCGTAAAAATGACTTTTAGAGGCCATTTCCCGCAAATCCTGAAACACCTGCCTGCTTTAAATAAATATTAATGAAAAAAAAGGAAGTGCAGGTCTATTTTTTAACAGACACACACACACACACACTCTGACACACAAACACACAACCCAATAAAACACCTCGGGTCGGGTTTGTCCGAATGTTCCGGCTTCAAACACGCAGGAGGATGTAGAAGTCAATGATTAAAAGTTAACGGTGATGGGATGAGGAGAGGGATACACACACAAACACACCCGCACGCACGCGCGGGGAAAGATGGGGGAAGGGAGAGAAGAAGAGATGTTTAGGGTGTAGTCCGTTACTTGTTATCTGATACCGGAGAGCTCTTACAATAAAAACTCAGCCGAGGGCAACAATGGGGATTGTTCCTCATGAAGAGGGGGGGACACCGGAGGAGTTTTCTTTTATTTGGGGACGGGGGGGACTGTCTCCGACTCTTTGGTTGTTATTTAAATGAATGGTCTTACTTGGAATGACAGTTCTGGGACTGCAACTAAACCTAATAATTGAGGCAGGAAGCAGAAAACGCAAAGGGGGGGAGAGAAAAAAGAGGGGAATCCTGGGTAATACGTGCTGGTTCCGTGTCGCATTGCTCTAGGACGCAGGCCTGCTGCTCCCAGGTAGACCAGCCCAATAATAATCAGCGCAGAGCCGAGCAGAACAGGGCAGGACGCAGCAATCAGGGGTTAAAGGTCGAAGAGAAAAGCAATTGCAGCAAAGAGCAGATCATAAAAAAGGACAACAACCCCCCTGTTATTCTGTTATTGTTTATATTTAACGGTTTTAAGATAGGTAAATAATAAATACAAACGTAGAATGATCCAAACTTGACCTGATTTTGACGCAAAACCGTGGAAATCAAGTGTTTCCAAAGCGCATATGCGACTAATAAAAAGTTTGCAAAAGATTTTTCTCCCCCTCCTCGTGGGCCGCTGGGATTCCCGTTATCCGCGTGCCCCGTTACCTCACAGAGACAGACCACCCCCCCACCCCCTCCACCCCCACCTGCGACATTCCCCCGTTGATCCCCAAACGGCTCGGATTCCCGCTACTTTCCGTGCGTAAAACCACCGCCACCGGTGAGGAAGTGGCTCATCCCCGCCGCGCGGACTCACCTGGGATGTAAACGTCCCCGCGCTCGTGGTCGGGGAGCTCGCTCCAGTTCCGCTTTCCGGGCGAAACGTTCGCCTTCTTCACCAGAAAGGCCCTCGGCATTCTGGATGCGTGAAGAGATCCGCTGCGGGGAGGAAATCCGGCGCGCGGGAGCAGCGGCGGCGTCCACGCAGGTGAGACTCGCGAGGCAGGAAAGAGGCTGAAGAAGGTTTCTGTTTTTTCTTTTTCTCCCCCACTTTGCTCTGCGGAGGGGAGGGGGAGTTTCTCCGACAGGTGAGTGAGCTCAGGTGAGCAGCGACGCAAAGCCGAGGATCATCTCTGAAATAACGGAGTGGGAGTGGGTGAAGGAGGAGGGACAAAAGAAAAAGCAGATATTCCTGATCTGTCACTGGCAGAGGTGGGTCAAACGCAGGTACTCATTAAAAAAAAGCAGGAAACTGGAGGGTAGCGCGCATGCGCCGCAGAAATAACGGTGACAACAGGCCTCCCCATGCATACCTGCTCGACCGGTTTCCCCGTCGTTTCTCCACCTCTTCGACATTCTGCTCCAAGGTGGGTGGAGGTTCGGCAGGCGCTGTGTGCGCGTGAAACGGGCGCACATTCTGGTGGAGGCGCTTCGAAATAAAAGTCAAACCTCCTCCAGCAGAAGAGGTTCACTCTCCACCTCCAGCTTTGATTGTATACATGAAGAAGACATGCGCACTCTGTGTTTCTCACGCACTCCATAAGTCATAAAAACAACCAAAAAATATATATATACCCCAACATGAATAAACCGAGAATGAGGTTAAAACAAATGATGTTTAACTTTTATCTTCACTTTTGTAAATGGAAATGACATCATTTTCCACTTAAAAGTCTTTTTTTTTTGCACAAATTCTTATATTTTTGCAAGGATCCTTTTCTGTTCATCTTTACAAGTGGAGAAAAAACATTTGGATAAACCCTAAAAGTTTGAATATTGAAGTGATGATGTGAGTGACGAAGAAAGCCTCATTAAAATTTAGAAATGTAATTGTTTTTATGGATTTATCATATTTAGATTAAGATTTTTAAGATTTGTAATTAATATTTTAAATTATTTTAAATTAATCACTGTTTTTTTTAATAGTTTTCTTCCTTTTTTGGGATGTGCTTGTAAATGCAAGCAGCTGATTGCTTTTGAATTACCATCTGGATTAATAATAATAATAATAATAATAATAATAATAGTAGATTTATCTGCACTTTTCCAGACGCTCAAACACTTACAATGTGTCCATTATTATTCACTCCTCATTCATCCTCCCTTATTTACATAACTTGATTCCTTTATTTTCTGATTTTTTTTAAACAAACTGGATTTAAGTAAATAAAAAAATGTATTTCTCTAACTTTAGTTTTATTGATTTGTAAAAATAATAATAAAAAAAAAACGTTCTTTTAAACTGTGGATCATTAAAATGAACTGGTCCCTTAAATACTTTAAATCCTCCTCTGTGCTCATCCGGTGTGAATGTGCGTTCAAGAACCCCCGTTTACCCGGTGTGCTCACAGCTTTCCACCGACACTGCAGACACTTCCCGTCTCCATGACAACCAACGATGACCGCTCCAGTGGTTTCAACTCTGGGGAAACAAATCTTTGATGGATCCCAACTACAAGGGCTGTGTCCGAAGTCCCGAGGTTTGACGCAGTGACTGGAATATGTTTGAGATGAAAAGAGGGGCAAAGCCTCAGCTTCCTGTTCCGTCTGCGTGTCCATACGGTCAAATATTTACCCACATAAACTCCATTTTTGTGTTTATTGAAGCAGATTTTCTCTGCTGAACTGTTTTCACTTGAACTGTGTTGGATTTGCAGCTCCATCGGGGCTACACATATCCATCTTTTTCCCTGAAACACACTTTTATTTTGAAAATTAATGGAATTTGCTGCAAAGTTTCCTGTTTTTCAGCTCAATCGTTTTACTTAAACGAGTCGTTTTGTTTTGAAACATCCTTAGAAAAAGGTTTGACTCTTAACTGGGATTTATTTATTCTGATTTTCAGACGACTCCCTCTGGTTTCCTTCAGCCAAACCACCGTCATCGTTCAGCTCTGGAAACGTCTTCAGATGTTTTCTGGGTGGATTTGATGCTACAAACGTGGCACAAATGAGACAATCAGGACTAAATGAGACGTGGTTGACATGTGAAGACGTCTGAAGACCAGAATCCAGAAGACCGACGGTCATGGAGCCAAAATCTCCACGTCCTTGCTGTTTATTTAGCTTGTTAGTTGTCATTTGTCGCTGCTGTGACATTTTCCAGCAGGAAAACAGAAACAATGTCCCTGTTCACTGTTAGATGACACATTTTATTGAAGAACTGGTTTCACGTTTTGTTGTTTTTCTGCTGGCTTCTTTCTTTGTCGTTCCTTATCTGGCGGACAGAGTGAAGTGGGCGGCGGTTGACTGGATGGACGGCGGAGCGGAGGAGTGGTGCAGCAAAGCTGACGGAGAGGTATGCCACCCGGGCGGTTGGAGTAGTTTGGGTGGATGAGTAAGGCTCCAGCCCTTTTTCTTCCTAACTGTCACCGATACCGGTGCCACCAACGCCACCACCACGCCGCCAACTGCAAAAGTCCCAGAACCGCCGGTTTTTAGGACATGGATGGTGAATTTTCCTTCTTTCTAGAGCCAGATTTGTTTGATCCATTCAACTTTTTTGTTGTTAATGGTTTTTAAAGGGGGCGGGGCTTGTTAAAATTGAAAAAGCTACAATACTTTGGATGACGTTTGCAGGTCCAACAAGCAGCGAGTTTTTACAAAAACCCGTCGACAGAGAGAAAAAGACGAAACAAGAAGAAAAAATGAAAACACAAGCCAAATATTTACAACAAACTAAAGGAAACAAACAAGACAGCTTCTTAAAAGATGCCTCAAACAAACAACAAAACGGACGTCCATGTTGCTGCAAATAACCCACAAACACAATTACGACATAAAAATCTTCACCAACATAAAAGAGATGCGCATAAAGCTGGTATTTTCTGAAAGTTCTAGTGCTTTTGCTCAGCTGTAGCTGGGATTGAAAGTGTTAAAAGGACAAACAGGGAGCAGAGCCGTCCAGCCTGATCCACCTGCTTGTCTGGGTTTCACTCAAAGCTCACAGAGACAGCGTACAGGAAGACGAAGGTGAAGTTCAGTCCTGAACGGCGTTCTGGACCCCTGCAGGACGGTTGTCACCCTTCCGGGGTTCCCTCAGTTCACACGCTCTGAAACGAGGGATTTAAAAATGAGAGTCAGTGAAGAAAAAAAGTCAAACCTGAGAAGGAGCGGTTACAGAAATGAATACAATAGAATATCTTTCATTTAATAGCACAAAGTGGTTCACAACAGGAGCATAAAATCATCTCAAAACATAAAGAAGTAATAAAATACAATAATAATCATAAAACAAAACACAGTAAAACCAGGAATAGAATCAACTAAAAGCTCTCCTGAATAAAAACGTCTTGACCTGAGACTTAAAACACTCGATGGAATCGATCTGACGCAACGACAGTGGGAGGGAGTTCCAAAAACGAGGAGCAACGGCCTGAAATGACAGATCTCCTCTCGTCTTAAAGCCGGTTTTTGAAACACTTAAAAGATTTTGGTTGGAAGACCTTAAAGACCCAGCAGGTCCCTGAGGTCATGTGACCAGGGTCAGCTGGTGGTTAAGAGAACCCGGTTAAAGACTAAAGGCGACAGAGCCTTTGCATCCCTCTGGAACTCCCTTCCTCTCAGCCTCAGATCTGCAGCTAAAAAACAATCTTTTTAAATTAGCTTTTTCTTAATTGGGGCCCAAACACGTAGTGCAAGGACTTTATTGTATCTGTTAGGTTTATTATGATTCTTTGTTATTATTTTTCCGACCAAAGCGCTTAAAATACCCAAACACTCACCAAATTTCGCACACGCGCCAGGAGTTGCGAAAGAATTCGTCATTTATGGGAAACTGGCATGGGTGGAAAAAAATGGCTCGATAGCACCACTTACAAAATTTGTTTTCGCTAGCCCAGCCACATGCTTTATCGTACAAGCTTGATTTTTTCAGGACATGTTCATCAGATGGAAACCTACAAAAAAGTCTCCTGGTACCAAGCTGTCACTCACACAGGAAGTCTACTATATGGATGAAAATATGTCATTTTTGCTGTATTTTGGTCTTTTGCAGGCCTCGTACTAGAACGAACTCCTCCTAGAGGTTTATGAATAATGACTCCAAACTTCGGTTTTGTAAACTAGACACATGTCCGATATTATATTGCGAGGCTTTTCAGTTTTTCTTTATGCTTTTATCAAAACTTCTGTTTAGGTTATCAGCACCAAACTTTCCCACGTTATCGGCATTTATGTACTGCATCCTAAATATTTTCAGAATTTAAAAAGTTACAGATTAATTTTGAGACAATTTTACACCCAAAAAGGTCAGAAAACATCTTTTTAAGGCAAAACTACAAAGATCTATTTTTTTTCATAACTTATCATCCATATATCAACACCAAACTTTAGAAAAAGGTAGGGATATGTGTTTACTGCCTACCAGATTTTGTTCAGAATTTTAGGTGGAACAGATGAATTTTAATAATATTTTTACATCACAAAATCTGTTCTCAATCCATCTGGACTCCAATCAAATATTTTTTATCCTAACTTGTTTTTCAACTATCGACACCAAACCTCACAGACGTATAGCTGTAGATGTCCAAATGGTCCCAGAATATTTTCACAAATGTAAAATGAACTGGTCAATTTTAAGATTGTTTTTCCTCTTACATACAACAGCCTCTTGAAGCCAGGCCTGCTGCAGGTTACACAGGTCAGGTTACACTCCTACCCCCCCCCCCCCACCCCCCCACCCCCCACTCATGTGTTAAATAGCCAGGACTGACAAGCAAGATGAGAGGAGTTTGGCCACAAGAGGCCAGTTCAGCACTGAGAGACTGCTTTTTTTATGTCTTTTATGCATCCTTAGTACTAATCATTGCTTTATATTTTTAATTATCCAAAATGCAATGAACTCAATATTTTATCTTTTTTATTTAACAAACAAAACATATGATTATGCTCCAAAACAAAACCCAACCTCAATACACTCTTATTGATGTAACATAACACAATAAATATCTCTTATATCCTTTTTAATCAATGCTGGAACTTCTTTTCCTTTCCAGACATCCAGTGAAATTAAACTACAGCACCAACAAACACAACTGATAACAAATGTCTCTAAAAATGATGTGTATACATGTAGCACCTTTAAACACCAAACAAATAACAAATGCTTCCCAATAAAAGCACAAAAAAATGCAACACAAGATGTAAAACCCAAAATAGAAAAATGAAATTTTTTACATACATGTTTTTTAGCAGCTTTTTAAAATCAATCACCAATTCAACTCTTCTGTGGATGAAACAAAGAACTCCAAAACAATGAAGCCACTTTTACAAAGTCTGTGTCACCTTAAGTTTTAAACAAAGTCTGTGAACATCCACCATACATTGGTCACATGTACTCTGTGACCTGCTAAAAGTGCACAATTGTAAAACAGAATTTTATATAGACAACTGTTTGGATGCTTAGAGCTCTAAATATAAAAACAATGCTTTTATATCACTTAGACACAGATGGAGAACCATACCAACTGGATTAGTAACAGGGTGGCATGTTTAGGTTAAATTAGGTTAAAAACTTACATCACTAGACAACATGAAGCTGTTCATCACATTTTTGACCTAAACATGTAAACATACAGTTGCAATAATCAAAATAACATGAAATAAAGCATAGATGAGCACCTTCATCTCAAAACATGACCACATTAAAATCGTTTTGACTATATTTTTTTAAATGATATAAACAATATCAAACAAGTAGCTGATCAGCACAGACTTTCAGTCAGGACGGAGACACTCCTTCAGGTCCTGGAGCATTCCAGATCTTCTGCTTCTGACACTGTTTACCCACATCTCCTTCACAGATCTCTGGGGTGAGGGTGGGGGGGGGGGGATCTGGGATTGCAGGTAGATCGTGTGTGATGGAAATGGTGGCCGAGCGAGGAGAAAGATGAGGTGGATTCATTGATCATGCCTACAGCGCCCCCTTTTGGTGAAAATAGGAATTCAGCCAGAAACTTGTGTAGAAAAATGACAAACTCCAGTGAACACTGAAGACTTTTGCAGATGTTGGTGTGGTTTCGTAAGATTAGGTTGTGGTCGTGTGGCCTTGACTTGGATGTCGGATTACTGAATGCGACGTCTCGACGTGTCATTTGTGCAAACCAGGTTGTTACGGCGACTCGAAATGCCTCAGGATGGCCCGTGCTCGGGCCCGCTAAATGCTGCTTGGAGCTTTAATTCTCTCTGTATTCTGTGTTTTACTATGTTTTATCGTGTTTTTACTGTAAAGCACTTCGTGATTTTTATCTTGAAAGGTGCTTTACAAATAAAGTTTATTATTAAGGATCGGGCCGAAGAGTGCGGGGTTAAAAGGTCAGATATGTACATGGGAGCTTGACCGTGGAAGGCTCTAAAAACTCAAAGTAGAATTTTGAAATCAATTTGAAATTTGACTGGTAACCAATGTAAAGCAGACAAAAGAGGAGTGATGTGTGTCTGTTCACTGGTTCCTGTTAAAAGCCTCGCTGCAGAGTTTTGGACAAGCTGAAGACGGTTCAGGGAACGTTTGTTAAAACGGGTAAAAAGAGATTTAACAGTTTTTTTATCATCTGTTTTGAGTGACCTTCCAGAGACATTGACTTTTCATGAAACACGCCAAGATTTCTGAGGCTTGAGCTCAGAGACCCGAGGTGTTGTCTGATGAAAGGGATTCTATATTCTGGGGCAAAAACCAGCGTCTCAGTTTTCTGGGTATTGAAGACTAAATGATTATTGTTCAGCCATGTTTTAATGCTCGTTAGGCAATTCAACAAATTCTGTAGTTTGTAGTAATCATTTTCCGGGAAGGAAAAGTAGAGCTGGATATCGTCTGCATAGAAATGATATGAGATTAAAGGCAAAGCCGAGGGAGGGAGGAATGGGTCATGGGGTTCAGAGGGAGTTGCTCTGGAATGGCCCGGTTCTGTTCGTCTGCCTGCAGACGCTTCCGCCTCCGACGTTGGAAATCTGCCGAACAGAAAACCGAAAAATCCAAGAAAACTGTCTGAAAGTAAATTGGATTGAACGCCTGCAAACATGTCAGAATATTTCCACAAGCCTGAAGGGAAGCCCTTAGCCTTGAATACAAAAGGGGTTTATCTGATGTACCCCCGTGTATCTGAAGCGACACAACCCCCCATTGTAACAGTAACATCTGTGTAACACAAGAGGCCTCTGGCTCTCCAGTCAACATGACGTATTTCATGATTATTTGCCGACAGATTTTTTTCCTAAACATACATTTCATTTTTTGTTGATTTATTTTGGACGGCCCACAATCTACCCGCATGTCCTTTGTGAGCGCCTCTGTGCTGCACCGTGCTACATGAAAGAAAACTAAATGTAGATGAGAAGACCATAGAAAGAAACCTGGATGTGGACTCATTTGTTAGGACTTTTGCACAGAAAACAGACGACTAACGCTAGAACGACTGATGTCACAGGAGGCAATACTTTTATGCAGTTTAGGGGCTTGGGAGGATACCCACACTTGCACTCCTTGATAGTCTATCTGCACCCCCTGTGATGACTGCAGTCATACAGGATTAACATTATATGTACTTTTGCTGTGGCTAATTGTGTATATTCATTGTTGTATTGAGTTTTCATGTGGAGCTGTACCTGCTTGAGGTGGCCTAAAGATGGTGCCAAACTGAGAAGCTCTCCAAGAGGGTTCTACCATTACCTGGACTCCATGGGGAAGGGGAATGGGTTTACCTGTTCTGCTTTTGTTGATGTTTTTTGTCTCAACCCCCCGTTGTATCATTAGTGGTTTAACCCACTCATTAGAAAGTCCTCACGTGTGTGGTAATGTCAGGTCAGTTATTTGAGGGCTTTCATAAGTTACAAGTTATTTTGAGTTTGCTAATATGACCTCTTGTATGGGCCCCTTTAAGCTATGTTTGTTCAGTTGGATCTTGTGAACTTTGATTGTTAAAAAATGCCGTGATTGCCTGGTCCACCACACCCCCAACCGGGGCTGGCTAGATCTGGCCCTGCCCTACTGTAAAAGTGAAATCCGTCCAACACAAGCGGTCTTCAGCTCTTATCTGTTGGTAGACAGAATTATTAAAAACAAATTTCCGACCCCCAGTAAGTTTAGAGATCCGTCACCTTTAGTTTGGTGTTTCTAGGGTGGGATCTACTGGATTACCATCCATCTGTCTTTGATTAGACCTCCTTTCAGACATTGGCCTCACATGAAATTGTTAAAAAAAACAAAAGCAGAAAAACTTGTTGCATCCCCTCACCATGACACTGCCACTGCCGTGCTTCCCCATAGAGACGGACCTCTCAGCAGTTTCAAAGAGTTTTGCGGCACACTTGGAATTTTTCTAAAGGGGGAAGTTGCTCAGGTTGAGTGTAGATTCTGCACAACAAAAGAACAAATGAATACAAGATTAAATTCATGATAAAAACACAACGGAAATTAGATCTACTTTGTGATAAATAGCGGAAGTTTGACTCTGATCTTCATGTCAAGTGACTTTATCTCAAACATATGCTTTAAAAATAAAGAACTATCTGAAAGGGAGTGAGAAGAAGTAAAAGCCTTATAAATTATCTGCCTAATGATCCACTATGACGACCAGTTCAGAAACAGGAAACATTAAAAGATAAGTTTTAAAAAGTTATTCATAATTCTAGAATAAACATTCCTTTTTTTTTTTAAATTGAGTCTGATTTCAGTGACAGATGTTCTGTTCTTGCTGTTTCTGGTGGCTGCAGTTTGATCTCCAGTCCCACAGGTGGCGCTGTTCCCCACCTACCCAACAGCAGCCTTCAGCCCTGCTCAGGAAGTTTGGCCTTTAGTGAGGAACACATTGAAGAATCTTTTTCAGACATTTAGAGGAGGACCACAGGGGATTTCTAGAGTGTTTGGAGGAAACGGAGGAGACTTATCTGAAGGAAAGAAACCTTTAGGAGGCCGGAAAAAAAAAGCTATGAAGCCTCATTTGTTGCTGCTTTGCTTCAGGATTCAAACTATTTTGTTTTGTCTAGTTTAAACGTCTTTTTACACTTGATAGAAGAAAAAAAAACTAGTGACATTTTAGTGAGATGTAAGGCTTGTTTGAAGTCAATTATTGCTTCCGGGGTCGCCACAGTGAATCAGCTTTCACTGGTTCACACAGCTGGTTTGGCAGACTTTGACGCCTTCCTAACTCTGTACTTTATCCGAGCTGGGGACCAGCACAGGTCATAGCTGGACTGGATCAGGTTTGTGAACGGTTGGGTTGGAGTTCCTGACCAATCAGCATCAACCTTCATGCCCACATCTGGGATTGGCTGGCTTTTGTGGCACATTTGTAACGCGGTGTTCTGATTTGTTTTGAGCGCAGATGAGAGAATTTCTCTGACTGCACATAGGATGGTGGAGGAGTACTAATACCTGGGGGTGACTGTCGACAGCAGACTGAGCTGGAGGAGCCACAGCACTGCTGTGTACAGAAAGACCTGCAGCAGACTCTACTTCCTAAGGAAGCTGAGGTCCTTTAATGTGAGCAGCAAGATGCTGGAGATCTTCTAGCAGGCTGTGGGGGCCAGCACCTTGTTCTCCTCTGTGGTCTGCTGGGGGGGGGCAGCATTGCAGTCAGTGACACCAACAGACTGAAGAAGCTGATCAGGAAGACGGGTTCTGTCATTGGAAACGTTTGAAGCAGTGATGGAGAGGAGGTCACTGAACAAGATCTGATCCATCATGGACAACCCAGACCATCCTCTCCATCCTGTTCTGGACAAACAGCGGAGCTCCTTCTCTAGGAGAGTCAGACAGCTCCGCTCCAAAACTGCCCGGTACCAGAAATCCTTCCTACCCAGAGCAATTCAACTCTACAATAACTCACAGTGTAACAGATGACTTTTGCACATTGTTACTTGTTTGTAAATAGTCTTTAAATTATACCCCCTTAAATGTTTACATTTATGCTACCTTTTATTTTTATATATATTGTTACTTGCTACGGTAACGCACAAATTTCCCACATGTGGGATCAATAAAGTACCTCTGATTCTGATTGTGATGTTTTTCTGTTTTGAGTGCAAAATAATCATTTGAGCGCACAAAATGTTAAAGGTTTTAGGCTAAAAACAGTTGAGTGTTGCCCTTAAAATAATGGCACAAATGTCCCTTCGTACTATGAAACTAAAGAACCCGTGTGATTAATATGACAAAAATGGACTTAAGAGACAACCAGCGAGGATGGAAAACAAAATGGAGGTCAATCAAATCAAATCAAACATACTCGATATAAAAAAGTGTCATATAAATAAATACTGATTTTATTATTTTATTGTCATCTTCTTGGACTCACATGCTGTGAATTACTTGTCTTGTTTTATTCTCGAGGGGGGGGGATATGGAGTCCTATACTGTTCATAATTAAATAGATAAGCATGACAGCAGTTTTAGAAAAAGATGGTAAGAAAGAAAATCGAAAAGGATTCTCAAACTGTGGTCTGCACTCCAGTAGGTGGCGCACGTGCGCCAAAACACCGCCGACGAAGAAGAAGCAGCAGTCAGTTTGGGGTTGGTCAGCACAAACTCATTCTTCTTCATAAGCTGCGGGGCTATATTAGATCAGATGCCCCCCCATAAGCGACCTCGGGACAGGAAGAAGGCCGACCCCCCCATGAAGAAGGCTAGGGGGCACGTGGCGGCGCTGATTCTGGCGCGAGGAGGCAGCAAGGGGATCCCGCTGAAGAACATCAAGAAGCTCGCCGGCGTCCCGCTCATTGGCTGGGTGCTGCGGGCTGCTCATGACTCCGGCTTGTTTGACAGGTACAGACCACGACAAAAAGAACGAGCCTGATCGACGCTTGATATCGCTTTAAGCTTATTAAGTGTATAGTTTCTGCCAGAGGGGGCGTTTGTCCCACACTATAAATGGAACACAAACGCCGCACTACTAAGTTGTGGTTCTGAAATGTATTGGTTTGTGCAGAAAACATCAGTTTTCTATGGTGTCAAATTCATGCCTAAACTATTTGGCATCAAAACTGTAAAACCAGGAATCAAAACCCGAATTCTGCAAACCAAAACCCAAAATCTGCGAACCAAAACCCATAATTTGCAACCAAAACTCAAATCTGCAAATCAAAATTCATAAATTGAGAACCAAAACCCATAATTTGCAATCAAAAGCTATAACCTAAAGCGCAATCATATTTCTCAGGTGCTGATTTGTTTTCTCGCTGTTCTGAAATCGTCTTTTTGAGTTGCGCTTTTATTTTGAAATCGTCTTTT
This sequence comes from Oryzias curvinotus, assembly GCA_023969325.1. Taxonomy (NCBI): domain Eukaryota; kingdom Metazoa; phylum Chordata; class Actinopteri; order Beloniformes; family Adrianichthyidae; genus Oryzias; species Oryzias curvinotus. The sequence goes on along the minus strand of CM043723.1, from coordinate 4,979,798 downwards.
TGAGTTGCGCTTTTATTTTTTGAGTTGAGCTTTTTTTTTGCGGTTGCGATTCTAAAACCTGTCACACACGTAAAAACAGCGCCACGTCAGTCAACGGGAGGGGAGGCGGGACATCCCCACATCCAGAAGCTCATTGGCTACCGAAAAACACCGAGTCTTACGTCAACAGACCAGTTTAGAATGTGCCGGTAAGTTTTTTATGTTTTTCAAACCTTTTACTATCTTAAACGATCAAACTTGTACTTTATTTAACCAGAGGACGCAAGCACAGTCAGATGAGGAGCTCCACCAGTAGCTGCTAGTGAAAAAAGATGTTAGAAAGTTAGACGTTGCATGACAAACTATCACCATTGTTCTCCCGTGTTAGCATGCTAGCTAGCTCAATGCTAGCGGGGTTTACAGCTCTTTTCATGACTTTTATGGATTAAACAAAGTCGATTTTTTTTACCACATTGTCAGTATCAGTCATGTAAACCTGGGAATAATTGCCCGTGAATTGTCACTTGGTTTAATCAAAGATTTTTTTCAAGAAGTACATTCATGTATAATTTAAGGTTTCTCAATATATCTTTTGGGATTACAGATTGATTGAACAAAGCAACATATTGCTGTAAGAAAGTGACACCTTTCCTAGTTTGGGATCAAGTTCATAACCCTAACCCTATTTAAAATAATAAAAGTAAAATTATGATTCAGAAACACATTATTTATTTGAGGTACCAGAAGAAATTTCCCAGGTGTGGGATCAATAAAGTTTTTCTGATTTTGAACTGTATTCCAAAACAATTTTATTCTCAACCTTAAAGATTGCAGGTTCACACGGGAAGTTAACTCTCACAATATGCAGCTGTGTGTGTGTGTGTGTGTATATATATTTTTTTTTTCTCATTTTAACTTTCTTAAATACATTTTTCTTTGTGTGCAGGATGCTGTGGACATTGGACGACAGTCTAACTTAAACCAGGCAGAGCAGGAAGCTGTTGGAGTTGTTGTTCCCTCTGTGGCGTGTCCTCTCTCCTCTCTCCTCTCAGACCTGTTCAACCCTTGTGGGACATCGGAAAACCATGGCCAAGACATTAACATTTATGTACTGATCTATGCATGCCATCTCAGCAGGATGTAACAGAAACCAACAATGTGAACAGATCTCATCTGCCTTACAAAATACTGCTCCCCTAAAGAAAATAAATGGCTAATAATCACCACTAGTATTTTGTAATGCTTCACTTTTTAATGTTTGACCATTATATGTGTTTTGTACAAAAGACTGATTGATGGTTTTGCAAATATCTTTGAAACAGAGTCAAGTGTATTAGATTCTGTGAAATTCTGAACCACAATTCAGATAAATTAAAATAACTGTTTTTAAAACTCCTCAAAAGACTTGAGGTGGAAAAGTCACTGTTTTCGTGCAGGCACTGAGAAATGGGAAGCAGACGGTGTGCCTGGGCATGTTGTCAATGCAATTGTAACCGGGTCACTTCTGCGTTGTGTTTAGGAAGTCAATAGATCTCGGGACACAGCAGCACCCTTGGAGAACACCTCCGTTTATTGCACATCTGACAATTTTCCAAAAAAGAAAATAGAAATCACAGTGTTAGCATCCCGTATTAGCTCCTACATGAGGGTGAGAGGTAGAGGGAGCACAGAACATGAACATGAAATCCTTATTCTGAAATAAACAGTTAACATCTACAAAGGTTTTTATGTTTTTCATAACAGATTCAAAATAATAACAGTATATGGGACAATAATTAGCATAAAGTGAGGATTCATATGGCTAACATTACAGGACACCCACCTCTCCCGCTGGACAGTAAAACAAAAAGGAGAGAGGGAAGGCAAGCGCCAACCTTATAAAGAGAAAACCAGCGAAGAAGAACACGTTAAGGAGGGGCTACAAAACCCAACACAGAATACAAGGGGGAAAGAAACTTAGAGACAGTCAATATTTTGTGTAATTAAAATGAACAGATCACGTCCTGTTACACAATCATGGTCTAAATGGACAACTATTTTAAATGCTTCTCTTTCAGTTAACAGGAGATGTCTGTGAGCCTGCCGGACAGCCTTTGCATCACACCAGGGACGTCTTTGGGGCCTGCATCTGGAAAGAAACAAAAACAGCAAAGTTAATTAACCCAAAAAAGAAGAGAAAAATTAAGATTAAAATTGTTTTCTGTACCTTCAAGTAGTTGTAGACATCCACGTCGCAGCTGCCTCAGAATTCCTGCCTTTTTTGTTATGGCATTCATAACAACGGTCCTTATAGAAAACAACAGACATACAGGAATAGTCCATGATTTTAAAATTAAAAAGAAACTAATAATTCTATTGATGTCTAATACTGGAATAATTTTAAGGGGAATAAAGCACGTTTTTGCTGGTCTGCTACAATTTACTCTGCTCTGATTCCCTCATACCAGAATTCTGCCAGTCTGCATGGTGCAGACGCATACATTTAGTAAATATGGCACAGCAATATTGTTGCTCTGTTAATTCCCTCTGTCTGTAAACCCTGAAAAATATTGAGAAACCTTATAGGTTATGACATATTTAATTAATCCTAGTGACAATTCACGGGCAATTATTCCCAGGTTTACATGACTGATACTGACACTGTGGTAAAAAAAATCGACTTTGTTTAATCCATAAAAGTCATGAAAAGAGCTGTAAACCCCGCTAGCATTGAGCTAGCTAGCATGCTAACACGGGAGAACAATGGTGATAGTTTGTCATGCAACGTCTAACTTTCTAACATCTTTTTTCACTAGCAGCTACTGGTGGAGCTCCTCATCTGACTGTGCTTGCGTCCTCTGGTTAAATAAAGTACAAGTTTGATCGTTTAAGATAGTAAAAGGTTTGAAAAACATGAAAAACTTACCGGCACATTCTAAACTGGTCTGTTGACGTAAGACTCGGTGTTATTCGGTAGCCAATGAGCTTCTGGATGTGGGGATGTCCCGCCTCCCCTCCCGTTGACTGACGTGGCGCTGTTTTTACGTGTGTGACAGGTTTTAGAATCGCAACCGCAAAAAAAAAGCTCAACTCAAAAAATAAAAGCGCAACTCAAAAAGACGATTTCAAAATAAAAGCGCAACTCAAAAAGACGATTTCAGAACAGCGAGAAAACAAATCAGCACCTGAGAAATATGATTGCGCTTTAGGTTATAGCTTTTGATTGCAAATTATGGGTTTTGGTTCTTAATTTATGAATTTTGATTTGCAGATTTGAGTTTTGGTTGCAAATTATGGGTTTTGGTTCGCAGATTTTGGGTTTTGGTTTGCAGAATTTGGGTTTTGATTCCTGGTTTTACAGTTTTGATGCCAAATAGTTTAGGCATGAATTTGACACCATAGTTTTCTTTGTAAAGGTGGACTTCTCTCTCTGTTTTGGTGTTCTGTGTTTCTGGTTTTAAATGTGCAATATATTTTCCGGATCTTTTAAAAGTCAAAGGTAATCATCATCATTGCCACAGCTGTCAAACCAATTATTAAATTAAATAAAAAAGGCACTGTGGGAAATATGTGACGTCGACATTTCCCCCTTTAATCTTTTTCTAAGATCACTTTTGATATGGTTTGAAAGAGAAAATTAAAGAGAAAAGGTTTAACTCTGCTTTTCCTAAATGTAACAAACAAAATGACAAAAAGTGAAAATAAATTTGCTAGCATAGCTGCAAAAATGAACGCTTTAAAGTTCCTAATTCCTGTTAACCTTTTAAAATGTTCTAAAAACAGAAGAAAGACTTAAAATACAAAGATTATAAATTTAACTCCGAGTTTCTCACAGCTACGTAACAATGCTATGCTAGCTATGAAATAAAATGACAAAAAATATGACGTAGCAATAAATGTGCTAGCTTGACTGTACAAGTGAGCCTACAGCAGTTTTCTTCTGTTTTCTTTATTCTTGTGATATCATTTAAAAGGAGGAATAGACCCCAAATTAGACAAAGTTTAACCTGATTTTCTACAACTATGCAACAAACGGAATGACAGAAAAATGTAACCCAACAACAAATGTACTTGCTGACCGCAAAAGTGAACCTGCAACAAACGTAAAATATGTAAAGTATGTAACGTGTGCAATGGTCATGAAAAAGAGAGTCTGAAGCCAGATAAAGTCAATTCCCTAAGACTTTTTAAAACAGTGAATCTATATATGTAATTCATAAAGATGATATAATTGCAAAATGAGAATGAATAGAAGCAGTTTTAAGCTGTTTCATTATAAAGTTGTGACAGGGATCTTTTTTGTTTTTAGCGTGTGGGTATCAACCGACCATGAAGAGATTGCCGAAGTTGCCAAATCCTTTAAAGCCAAAGTACATAGAAGAAGCCTGGAAGTCTCCAAGGATTCCTCCACGTCTCTGGAAGCCATTCAGGAGTTTGTCAAGGATCATCCAGGTAAAGGGGGGAATTTTACCTGGCGCTTTGTGCTAGCTACTCTTAAAAATGGCCTCCTTTTGTTTTGGTAGAGGTGGACGTGGTCTGTAACATCCAGGCTACATCGCCGTGTCTGCATCCGTTCCACCTGAGCGAAGCCTTGAAGTTGATAACGGAGGACGGTTACGACTCGGTCTTCTCGGTGGTCAGGAGGCACCAGTTCCGCTGGAAGGAGGTCAAGAAAGGAGGCGAGTCGACTGAAGGTACGAGCTCCTGTCTGCTCTAAAGCTGCACTAGACTGCAGGGACGGAGTAGACCTACTGTCACAGAGCAAACCAATCGTAGTTCCTGTGGTTTAACTTGAACTGCATGCTGGGTTATAATGAGGGTTTTCCTTTGAACAGCTGTGGGTTAATGCAGAAGACCTTCTGTCAGTGTCTGTGTGAGGAACCATGATCAGTGTGTGGTTTGTTCTGGGGTTTAGATGGGGTTTTGGGTAGGGGTGTGTATTAGAGGTAAGATCGGGCCTAAAAAATCCGGCCCGACCCGACACAGGCCCGCTGGCATTAAAGCCGAACTCAGACCGAACCCGACCAATCAAGTTGATTTGCAGGACCGAGCCCGAAGCAAACCCGAAATTTCAATGTATCCCATAGTATTTTTGGCAGAAAAAAATCGCCAGATTTCTTAAAGGTAAAATAATCTACATATTTTTATGATCATGAAAGTTTTTTTTCTTTCTAACAGAGAGTGGTCGCTGCAGCCGCGCGCGTATAAGCTCTCTGTTGTGGCATAGAGTTCCGCTGGAAGCGCTGAGCATAGGTTCATCCCTACATGACAAATGCATTTGATCAATGAAATAACGCTGGAACACAGAAGAAGAGGCCAGACAGAGAGAGTGACAGAGAGATCTGGATGATAAGCACTCGCTTCATTACGCGGAGAAATACTGCAGCCGCGGCGGTGCGCGTTTGCCTTTTCAGCTCCTCTGTCTGAAGTTTCTCCTTGACTTCCTGCTGCTCCATATCGGGGATCCCTAATCAAAATAGATGCGGACTTGGGGAGGGAAGATTACGTTCACGACACGCTGCGGGTGGCCGGCGCCCCCCCTCGTTCTGCCAGTTGCGGGACCACAGTGTATGTCAATCAACGGTGGGATGGTGACTGGTGGAGGGGGCGGGGTCTACCTGTGTGTGTGTGTGTGGGTGTGTGCGCTAGGGGAACGTTCTCCCTCTGAGTTAGAAGAAGCTGACTGTGCCTTTCGGTTCGTGCGGTAACCGTTCTGACATCCAGGATTAATAAAGAGCTGTTTGACAACCGCCGCCTGAGGAGCTTCTTTGCAGACATTACAATATATTTATTAAAAAAGTCAGCGAGAGAGAAGCCCGGCCCGAACTGACCCGAACGTAGGGTCGGGTCGGGTTCGGACTCGGGCTCGGGCTTAAGATCTTACCTCTAGTGTGTATCAGCAGGAGTCTGGCGATACAATACGTATCCCGATACACGTCTCACAATATGAAACGTATCGTGATATGGTACCGGAACATGCCTGAACGGTGCTTCTGCATTGCAGCTGCAGCTTCGTTTTCTCACACGTGGAAGTAAACACGGATTTCACCACAATGTTGTCCTCTTTTCAGAGCGTTGTAGATCACTCTGATCCATCAGGTCGCTCAACTAGAGTTTTTGCTGTGAGGTTCTGCAGAACTTTGGAATTGCTTTCAGTGTTGGATGTCTCCAGAAACGACTCCGGTGTTAAAGCCCCACTTCCATAAAAATGGAGTTTGCTGTTTTTGACATGTTCTTGTGGTAGAGTGTCCGCCCTGAGACTGGAAGGTCGTAAGTTCAATTCTTAGTTTACTGTAGGTTTCGCTCACAACTCAGTGAATCAGTTTCAAATTCAGTTTCTGATCTCAGTTTGATTAAAAATTAGCATAAATGTTGTTTTTTTTTATATAGAAGTAGTAACTTACAGTGAATGTTGGTGGAAATCAGATTTTCAAACTTCACATTAAAGAAGCCTAAAAAGTGACACGATGTTTTTTTTTTTTTAATCTGGACCTTCTAAAAACCTTTCGCCTCAGACTGTAAGAAAATGGAGAAAACTGTGCCGTTGAACCTGGACCCTAAGAACCGTCCTCGGCGCCAGGACTGGGACGGGGAGCTGGTTGAGAACGGCTCCTTTTATTTTGCCACCACCAGCCTGATCAAGAAAGGGATATTGCAGGTGAGCGATGGGCGCGGCGTTCTCCGTGTAACGGCAGAGAAGACGCTGAGGTGTGTCTGTCCACCTCTCAGGGGGGGAAGATGGCCTATTATGAGATGAAGCCGCAGTACAGCGTGGACATCGACATCGACATTGACTGGCCGGTGGCTGAGCAGAGGGTGCTGAGGTGAGACAGAAGATCTGAGCTGCTGTAGGAATTCTTGGTTTACTGTAGGTAGGGTCAAATGAATAACTTTTCCTCCAATTCTCGGGTTCGCATGTCTGTTTTCCTACAGGTATGGTTACTTCGGTAAGGTCCCACCCGAGGTTGTGCGCCTGATGTTCTGCAAGCTGTCTGGATGTTTGACAGACGGGAGGATCACGATCTCCAGTTCTGAAAAGGAGATGGTGTCCTTCCACATCAGAGACATGGAGGGTCTGCGGATGCTGAAGAGAGAAAATGTGGAGGTGAGTCGCTCCGCCTGCAGACGGCGTCTGCGGCTTCTGCATCAGACGAGCTCAGGCGCAACCCTCCTGCCTGCAGGTGGTTCTGCTGAACTGCAGTCAGGACCCCATTGGGCAGTCGCTGGTGGAGAAACTGAGGGAAAGGACGGGGTGTCAGGTCCTGACAGTGGGAAAGGAGCCGCTGAAGGACCTGCAGCCATTCCTGGAGGAGAAGAAGCTGGAGTGGAAAGATGTGGCGTACATGGGTATCACTGCTTCATGCTAGTTTTCTATAAATATGTACGAGTTTAAGTCTTATTGTAACAAACTAACATCTAACATCATTTTACAAACTTAAACATGTCTATAAAAAATGACTTTAAAGGCTTTTATAGCAAACAATAATGGCAAAATAAAATGAGAAACTACTTTTTTACATTTGCACAATTTAGAAATATTAAAAAAAAAAGTTTAGAAGTATTTGTATATAAAAATATTGTAGTAAAAACTAAAACTGTGTATATATGTAAAGGGAGCCTAGAATTGACCCTTGAGGAACTCCACGTTCAATATTTGATTTGTTGTTTTTTTTTGTGCTGTCCTCTATTTTCAACTTTGTAGTTTTTATATCTTAATTTTTTTGGTTATTTATCTTTGCTGGCCTGCAATCTACCCTCAGGTCCTTAAAGATCGATCGCGGTTGACGTAATGAGCACTCCTGCTCTAAATTGTCCATAGGTGTGTGATTGTGGCCCTGCCACAGACAGGCCACCTGTTCAGGCCGCCAAAGGTCGGGATAAGCTCCAGCATATATATTTTTGTTATAGGTAAATAGATGTTGACAATACCTTATATTTTTTTTTATTTTCTATTCGGAATATTCTTTAGTTTTTTAGCTTTTTTTTAAATTGTGATTTCATTAAAAACTATTTAAATTAAACAAATGTTGAAAAAATTCAATTAAGAGTTGGATTACATCTTATATTAATGGATGCAGATGGAGCCTATAATTGAACCTTTGGGAGATCTTGTTTTATATTAAACTTGTATTTCTGTGTTCTGTTTTGAACTTTTAGCATTTTTTATAGTATTTTATCAAAAAAGAGGCTGATAACATGTGTTTTAAAACAAACTCGAGCTGAAAACCATCAAATGTTCAGTAAACAGAAACTGTTTAATCCCTGAGAGTTTAAACTCAAGGTGTGGATCTATTTGCTTTAGTATTTTCTGCTGTTTGCTCAGGTAATAATGCTCCAGGGTTGCCGGTGTGCAGCTTTCTTCAGAAAGATTAGCTCCCAGTGAACCTTTTGAGTGCGAGTTTGTTGGTTTACCTTCCCAGGTAATGATGGAGCAGATGCCGACTGCCTGAACCAGTCGGGCCTGAGTGCGGTGCCTGGAGATGCGCCTGCGGATGCTGTGAAGGCTGCGAAGTACTGCTGCCATCACGCCGCCGGAAACGGAGCCGTGAGGGAGTTTTCAGAGCACATTCTTCTGAAGAAACAAGAGGCCAAGTCCAAGACGGAGCAAGTTGGGGTTGACAGCCTCGACTCCGGTTATGCAACGCCTTCTTCTGGCTCTCAAAGTACGGCATTGGTGTTTCCCAAGTAAATTAACTACACAGGCCTTAATGTTTATCAATAAAAACGTAATTCACTTGAAGCTACGTAAAAACCGTTTGTTTAATCCACGGCGTTCACACTGGACCAGGAGGGAGGGGCTTCTTCTTCTTCTACTGATTACTGTAGCATGTCCGCCACCTACAGTTGGAAGAGGTTTAGTGTGAAATGTTGCAGGACTCAGAAATCTTGCTCCAGGCTTTTTCGTTCACAGCTCTATTCTGATATATGTAAGCCTTAGTGTTGTATACGTCAGATCCATATGTCCCTACCAAATCTGAGTTCATAAAGTCGTAGATCGGAGTACTCAAAGTTTGACCCGTCTTGACTTCCAACGCACATTCATTGGCCATGCGTTTTGTATCAAAAAAGTCATAAATATCTACAAGGTTTCCTTGGAAGTGGTCTCTTGACCACCTGTTGCCAGGGACGATGTGAACGTAGCTTCAGAAGAAATGTACCTTTTTTAGTTGATTTTTCCCACATTAAAATATGAATCCTAATTTTAAAAACAAACTCCTACACTTTGACTCCTTCCAGGTTACGTCATGTTTGTCCTAAAAACCAACTGAATTTACTCATAAAAAGGCTAAAATTCCAGCATCAAAAGTGAACTTCTACTTAGAAGTTAGATGTTAGACAGGTTGGGCGTGTTGGACTCCTTGATCCAACAAGTGACTGTTTTTTTTTTGTTTTGTTTTGTCTATTTTTTAGATGACATTCCATTGGCAATTGAAGCAAAGTGAACCAAGCGTTCTCAATTTACTGCTTTGGAATCCTCCAACTCCCCCGTTAAACTGACTGCAATCTTTTTTGTGGACAAAATTGAAGAAAATCTGTCTTGGTGTAAGTAAAAGATGTTTGGTGAAGTTACTTTTTTTTTGCAGCCTAAGTTTATTTGTAGTTTCCTATCTGGTTTCCATTACCTTCAACGTTTAAAAATAAAACTACGGTTTTATGACGAAAATGTTTGAGCTAATAAATACACTCCTTTTGTTGTTTTGGTAGACTGGTTTGAACTTAAATGTTTCTTTTTTTCTTGGAGCAAAGTCTAAACTAAAAGCATTAACTTGAATATCTGAATTGTGCCAAGTTAATGCCTAAATGTGACTTAAGTGATTAAGAGATAAAATGGTAAATTAAAAAGTTAAGGAAGTTTCTTTTCTTTGCCTGGATTTGGGTTGAAACTGTTTTTGATCTATTTGCACCAGCTCTCTTCAATGTTGTTATTAATGCATCAGAAATCAGATGCATCAGGACTGTAGGTACTTTTAGAACATCACTGTGGTCGGATTAAAATACCTCATACTTATGTTGCTTCTGAAACATCAGAAGAAATATGTTTGATTCTTGTGAGTGATTAAGTAAATGTCTGCTTGCTCAAGAAAATGCTATTTTTCCAGGATGTATATTTCATTGAAGTAAACTGTAATAAAAAAAAAATAAAAAAAAGTTGTCCTTTTATTTTTATTAAGTAACATAATTTTTGTACATACGATTCACAAAGCGTACGTAAACCCTGATTCACAACTAGTGACTCTGTGATGTTGAGTAATGCCTCCAACCAGCATACAGACTAGCAAATTATGTAAAAACAAAATTTGTCACAGCAAACATGAAAAACGTTTTTACATTTACGAATAAACTAAAGCACAATACAAAAAGGGAATAAAAATAACGAACAAGTATCGAAATAAAATTCTTAAATGTTGGAAAGATGTTCATCTGCTCATAGAACTAACCTAATTATGAGTGCTAATTCTATTCCAAAATTATTAATTTGTCAATATTTGGTCTGACTTGTTGACTAGCATTTCCTTCAGGATGTAATATTATGCTAAGACTAGCATGAATATGATTGTATCAGTCAGTTTTTTAAAGTGTAATAATGCTAAGCTTTTACTAAGACTGACATGAATATCAGTACTAATCAAGTCTTTTTATGTCATTATTTTGTATTGTCATAAACCTAATGTTGTACCTAGCTTAGCTTTAATATGCAATTACCGGTAATTAATATCAATTTTTAATAAACGGTTTTTTAATGGCACGATAATGCTAACCCTATGCTGAGACTAGCATCTATGTCTATGACGTTGTGTCCGAATTCCTTTCACTATATACTGCGTTCGGCATTTTATAGTGCAGTGCTGTCCGAATCTACAATTCCAAAATTGAGTGCCCTAGAAACATCCCAGAAGTCTCTGCGAAAAAAAAACAGTGTGCATCGATGCTCACTAGATTGCTGAATATAGACCACAATGCCTTGCATCTGAGCAAATGTTTTTTTTTTTTTTAAATAACCCAACATTTTTAACTTCAGGAGACGGTAGATTCATAAAAGATCACTGCAAAACGCACATATAAATCAGATTTTAACTTCGTGAACTGATGACCTCATATTTGCCGTTAAAAAAAAAAAAAAGTGAGCATGGTGTCCGACTAGCTTTTAAAATCCAGGGCACTAGATAGTCCCGCACTATGTAGTTTTTTAGTAGTTCGGGATTTGGGTGGGAATTCTGACACAGTCCAAGTCTGGTTATCTAATTCTCTAAAAAGCATTTTTTTCAGTTGTGTAAAAATTGCTAATCTAAACCAGAGGATTAGCATGGATAGCCTATGTTTGTTATATAGTCTACGTATAGTATTTTTTTTAATAGCTTAATACTAACCTTATGCTTAGTCTAGCATTGATATGTATATTAGTCAAGCCTGCTTCTATTCTTTGACTAGCATGTTTTTGTAGCATAATAATGCTAATCCTAATCGCCAATCTAGTGAGCATCAGTACACACTGTATTTTTGCAAAGACTTTGGGAAATTACTAGGAAACTCCATTTTGGAATTGTAGATTCGGACAACAATGGCGAATGCACTGACCAGTGAGTAGTGAAGGAATTCAGACATTTTTTTTTTTTTTTTTTACCATGCTAACCCTATGCTAAGACTAGCTTTAAAATGTTTGTCTTACTTATCTTTTATTGCATAGCAATGCAAACCATTGGTGTTGTGTTGCTAATCCCGTGCTAATACTGAGACTATTACTATTTTAGTCAATTTTAAAGCTAAAACTTTAGTTGTTTTTTTTAACATTATGCTAATGATGATCTTATACTAGAATTAGCTCTCGCCTATTTTCACATTTGCCTTTTGCTAAGACTAGTTTATTTCTTCACTTGTTGAATAATACCAGTAATAAATCTTACGCTAAGACTTTTGCTAAACTAACCAGTCCAGGTGCAATTTTGCATTGATTTAAGTTCAAGTAGGATGTTTACAGCAATTATGTGCAAATGTTTTTATGCAGCAGACACCATGGCTACCTTCATACGTGTAAATAACTCAGTCTGGGATCATACTTAAAAATGTATTTAACAAGCTATAAGTCCTATTTCCAACTACATTAGTTGTAATAAAAATGAACATATTTACAGATTATTTTTGTACATAAAATTACCCAAACTGGGCAGGTTTCATTCCGTCAATACAATTGGTGTAATTATTAGAGGCATGTCATTCCTCCCTCCTTTGTTGGTGCATGGACTGAAGAAGGGGTAAATGTTTTCAGTGAAATTGTCGTTGAAAGTGTAGATGTGGACTTTGGCATCAACGTTGTAAAAAGACACCTGTAGGGCAGAGACACAAACCATGTACAAAGTAAATACAGGACAAAGCAATAAGGAAATGGCTACTGGTCATAGGTCTACTGTCAAAATAAGCTCAGGAGAGTGTGGAGTCCTGTACCTGGCCTTTTTCATAATCCACAAATATTCCAATTTTATGAGGTCGGAGGTTCAAATTGACGTTTGTTGAAGGTTCAGTCCGAAAAGCATATTTACTCCTGATGAAACAGAAAACACAAAATACAATAGGTCAGAGTTAAAAAATTACAAGGTTCAATTAAGTGACTATTTATATAAAAATGAACTCTTCTGAGGTTGTTTTTGACTTGTTCAGTTCTTTGCAATAAAGGTCTTTTGGGAAAATAGTCTTTGCCACTTCGCACTGTAAAAAGGTGCGTACAAAGACCGTAAAGGTCATCAACCTGCAATACAAGGAAAAGAACTATACAATTAAATTTGTGTTTTTTTTAAAGGCCTTTTCACACACTCACTACATACATTTTGAGCATATTGCACGTCGTACATAAATATTGAAAAAGGGACAATCTATGGTTCTTTATGTGAAGTTTTCACAGATGTATCACGAATGAACTATGTTAAAACCACAGAAGTAAAGAACACGTAAATTGACCTTAACCCTTGAGCTATCCTAGGCACTTTAGCATTGGAAGTGGGGTCATCTAGACCCACTAGGCAGTGCTCTGAACCTTTTTTCTTCAATGATTTGTGATCTTCACTGGTGTCCATGGATTACATGAAATCCTCTCCACCTTTATCCACCTTTGTCATGGTAGGAAGAACACGTCAGTGGAAGGGTGGGGTCATAGGATAGCACAAGGGTTAAACATGAACTGTGTGTGATTATTGCGCTGTTTATACGCAATTCATTGGTCATTTTTGCCTCGATTACATAATTGAAACGTGATATGTGCGCCATATACGCGATATAAAAGTTATACATCTGTGGTACATACATGGACTTATCGTGGAAAGCCACAAATTTGCATATTCATCTTACAAAAATCATGCACAATTGCATAACATTTACATAATTGCATATAAACTACGTAAAATACACATAAACTGAACAAAAATTTTGAACAGCTCAAAACTGAATTCACGTAGACCCATCTCCTCGACAGAGATCTGCGCACATCGACGAATGACGAACGCAAGAAACACTTATGAATTACATATATCACGCATTTACTGCAAAAAACGAAGTTTCATACATGGAAAATGTGCAAAATGTACGTAGGGGCTGTGTGACGCTGCCTTAAAGTTGGGATTAAAAATGGAGATTTCATGGTGACCTTTATTGAAAGTAGTACTCTAAAATTATACTTAAGTAAAGGTGTAGTTAGTATACTATAGTAGGCCATGTAACTGAATAGTTATTCAGATGAAATTAAAACATTTAAAATTTACACCAATTAAAAAGCCTAAAAATATTTATAAGTAAAATATTGTCATAAAAACTAAAACTGTGTATAAATGTAAAGGGAGTCTAGAATTGAACCTTGGGGAACACCACATTTAATATTTGACTTGTATTTTTTTCTTCCATCATCTTTTTTTGAACTATTTCTAGTTTTCATATCTTTTCTGATTTTATGAAATATTTTAAAATATATGGCAGTAAAAGTTAAATTTATCCAACTATATAGACTAGATCAAAAGTAAACTTCAAGTATACTGCCCCACTTTTGGTATAGACTAAGTTTACTAACTCTTTAACTACCTCTTAACAAAACTCACTTGTCTCTCAAACTGAGGAACCAGAAGCCATTTTGTGGGGTGTAGTTTATCTTCCCCTTCCTGCTGATGGATTGCCGTGCCACTCCCAGATCCCAGTCAGTCTTCCCACCCACCTCCACCTGTGCAGAGGACACAGATCAAACACTGAACTTTACTGCAAACCTGCTAATAACCCCCTCCCATCAGGACAAATAAATGTAGAAAAGTCCAAATTTGTTAAATTCTAGAAGGTTGTTTTGTGTCTGACGTATGTTTGAAGGCTTTTACCTCCCAGTAATGTTTCCCGGAGGAAATGGACTGTTGTCCCAGGACGCAGACAACCCGGTCAAACCTCTCTGGGTTTTCCGGCACATGCTGGTGTCGGTCCCCGCACCACACCTGCAGGGACGCTTGCAGTTTAAAACCACCCTTGAAAAATGCACCAGAACCGCATCCTGATGATCAATGAGAGCTCACAATCTTTAGGTCCTCTGACAGCACCAGTCTGGGGTGGGCCGTGTGGGAGTCCAGCGTGACGTTCACTGCAGAAGAACAGCATTTTTTAATTAATGTCTGTGGGTCATCATCACTGCTTTTGGGTTAGAACCTCTGCCTCTTAAGGATTTACTTTACAAATTGAAGCAGAGGACACACAAGTCGAGAGGAAAAATCCAAGGAATTCCAGAGAAACGATGCTCCTCTACTGCCACCTTGAGGAATGTGACATAAGCAGCAAGCAGAAAATGATTGACTGCACCTCTGTGCCTTTTGGCATTTTTTTTAACGAGGAAACCAGGACAAAGCCAGACTTTAACAGGACAAGCTGTTAGACTGTTCAGAAGGATGGCAAATGTCTAAAAAGAAAAAAAAAGACCTAAAATTTCAGTTGAGATATTGATGTGGTCATGCAAAACTATGACTGAGGCCAACAGAGGCTAAGGGAGAAATCATTTCTTCGCCTAGTCATTAATCTTAGTCAGCGTTGGAATCTTTTGGGAGGATCTTGAGGATAAACTTCAAAAACTAGTCTCTTTCAGTAGTGGTCAGCTGCACTCAACAATACTTACACTTCAGATACATTTATTATAAAATACATTTTCAGATACATTTATTAAAAATACAAAGGAACATCATGAAATTAGAATGTAATGAGTTTTTGTTTAAAGCTAGAACTTTATTCTGAACATAGATTTTTATCTGGTTTTGCAAGAGAAACTCAAACCTGAGGTTGTATAAACCATTGACTGTATACGAGAACTGGACTGAGGGAATGATGTCACCCGTTGAAAATGGCTCCAACAAAACAAAGTCACATCAGTTGCCATTTTCTCTTCAATAGGGACGTCACTGTGTTTGAGTCGGATGTTGTCCGTAGGCAGTGATCAATTCGGAGTGTTGTTGGAACTCCACACCACTCCAATTAAAAAAAAAAAAACAAAACACAAAATGTCTATCAAACATTTGGAACATTGGACATGGGGCCAACTGATTGGTCAGTTTATAACTTGAATAACTTGCACCCACAGAAAACAAAAATTAGAATATAAATAAAATGGCTGTTTAGTTCTTCTTTTGGCTTCTTGGACACAGTGGGTACTTCCTATTTGAAATAACAGGGGGAGTGGTCACTCAGTCCAGTTCTCATACACAGTCAATGGTTCTTACAGGAATAAAAAAACCTCTCTATCTTAAGAAAGTTACATTTTTACAGAGTTTCTATTCATCTGTGATTGATTTCTCATGTGACTCTTAGTGATAAGTTTCAAATAAAATTCACAATTTTCTAAAATTCCTGGAGGTTCTCCATTTCTTTAGCAAAAAATGTTTATGAAATTTTGCATTAAAAAAAGCCCATTAAATAACCTACTGTAGTTATTATAAAAGAAGTCCCAAATCCATCTCAAACAGGTCTCAATTTGGTTTCAGTTGGTCAGGAAACCCAAAAGTAAACTGAGAGTGAGTTGGGACAGAAATGAGAATCTGACTGTTCATGTGCATATGATTGAAATGTGACAAACTGCATGAAAACTGAAGAGAAGAACTGAAATGAAGGTTCTCGCTAAATGAATGTTGAGACTGAAGAGGGTGATGATTCAGCATGGATGAACGGTGACTTACGTGCGTACTCTTGGATCCTCTTTACTCCTGCAGAAAAACGGGAACACCAGTTTTTTCCCCCTGCAGTACAGATTATATATCTAAAATGGAATTTTTAAAGGTTTAGAGTGTAGACTTACTGGGAAGAGCTTGAACTGGAACTGGTTCAATCAGGGGACCAGGAAAACCTGAAAGAAAACGGAACGTTTCAAGATGGAAAGTCTGTCCTTTTTGATCAAATCTTTGGAAATCTTTGTCTACCCGGTCGCCAGGTTGACCCCTACAAGCGCTACAGGTTATTGGGTTGTCTGGGCCTGTGGAGAGTCATGAAGAAGAGTGGCTGCATCTTAACCCTCATATTGTTTGAGTCCAAGTTGAGCCATTTTGAAAAGGGGTCAATTTTGACACGATTTAAGGGTTAAGGGCAGCTCAGGTGTCTTGCAGCTCCATTAAGGCCCGAATGGCGGGACGTATTTGAAATGACATTTTTTTCTCTATAGGGCACAGAGCAGTTTAGGATAATAGCTGCATTTCTATTTATTGGAAATTGCGCAAATTGGATTTGCGATACTAAATTTGCCTAATGGAAACACGATAATTAAGAAAAACTTGTGCAAAAGGTTTAGCGCTTGGGGTAAGGTTCTCTTTTCAAAGGACGTATTGATATTGACATATTTCTACAATGGAAACCCTTTTTTTTAAGTGAGTCACAAGAACAACAACCAAATGACAAAGTGCGTCTTGGTAGGAACAGGCTGCCTTGGGCGCTGCACAGCGGGTGCCACCAGAGGTCCCACAGCATCACACAGCTCCTCAAAAGTTGGGCGTGTCATGTGGAATTGTTGGATCCACAGATCCTCAGTAAAATCACTAACCACTAAAATCCCTTCATCCATAGCCCCTCCCACGTGTAAGGAGCTCGCCGCTCCGAGGCCTGAAGAAGACGCCAACATCTCCTTTGGTAGATGATGATGAGCGCTAGTGGCGTGGCAGAAATTTACCGTACACGCATCTGCTGGAAAACATTGTTCACATCTTTCGCCATATTTTTAAATTACTTATCGCTAAGTTAGTTTGTGTTTATTCACATAATTGGGAAAATTAAGGGCAGTTGTGACCAAGGCTATAATAAAGCTGCTCTCTTTACTTCTTCCCTTGAAGATGATCTGATGAATCTTCTTCAAAAAGAACTCTTCTGTTTGACAGAAATCCTTGAAGTAGATGGAAGTCCAGAGTCAGACATTACATGTACTGTGAAGTACCAGGCTGCT
Organism: Oryzias curvinotus; assembly: GCA_023969325.1. Classification (NCBI taxonomy): domain Eukaryota; kingdom Metazoa; phylum Chordata; class Actinopteri; order Beloniformes; family Adrianichthyidae; genus Oryzias; species Oryzias curvinotus. Next base: position 4,962,415 of record CM043723.1, on the reverse strand, counting down.
GCTCTCAAGAGTGAAACTGTAACAATACTGTCATCCCTCCATTCTCAGACTGCTGTGGTGGATGTTTGGCTCGGTTCTGACCAGAATCGGTGACTTTCTGCAGCTCCTCTTGGAATTTCTTCACCATGGTTGCCAGAGTTCTGTACACAGCCGAGGTTCCCAGGTCGCAGTTTAGGGACACTCCAGACCAGTCTTTGCTGGGGGGCGGGCTGGAGAGGGTCTGAAATGTCTGAGAAGAAGACAAGAGCGTCAAAAAGGTCCTCTGGATTTAACTGTCAGAGGCTCCGCCTCTCTGACCTTCACACAGTGCAAGTGGTCGTCTGACTGAGCCAGCTCGCCGAGGGCTCGGTCTCTGATCTGGAGTTCTTCAATTTCTCGCTCCAGCTGCTTGATCATGGAGTCGGCCTGTTGCTCTGCGGCCCTGCGGCTGATTTCCATCACCTCGATCAGCTCTGCCTGGGAGCGCTCGATGGCAGAGGTCAGCATGGAGAACATGCACACGCTGCTGGCCGTCTCCTTCTCCACCGCCATCTGAGGAGAAGAGGAGGACTTCCATGTCATTGAAACTCAATCCTGATGCGCCAATGGCGTCTGCTGTGAATGCAGCATTAGAATTTGACAACATTCAGTTTAAAAGAAAACTGCGAGCGACACGGGAACGCCACGGGAATGCCACTAAGCTGTTTTTTTTTTTTATAATTTCCCAAGGATGCTCAAGGAGTTGAGCGGTGATTGATCGAACCCCCTAGGTATTTATTTGTAAAGGATACTAAAGATGATTTTCTTTTTGAGAAATTCAAGATGGCGCCCTCTTCCTAAGGTTAAAGTTCAACAAAAACTTTGGTTGTGGCTGTAAACTTGAGCTTAAACTTTAACAAAAGTTTTTGTTTTTCAGATTTGAGCATTTACAGTTTACATTTTGTTTGGTTCTAGCCCCGCCCCCTCCAGTCAGAATAACTTTTTTGAGCATTTGAGGGGCAAGAAAGAAACTGCTGGAGGCCTTTGAAAGTTTGGGTTTTCAAAAGACTGTCTTATTTTCAGATTTGATCGATCTGAATCAGACTTCATGGAAATATGCATAACAGCCCCCCCCCCCCCCCCCCCCCACACACACACACACACATCTCACTTTCAGCCGAGGCATGGACCACATATGTTGTCATTTTGTCAAGTTTCACACTGTTGTCTAAAATTGAATAAAGCCAGGTTAAGTCTTGAACCAGGTTCATACTCTTACGGTGTCATTGGTTTAAAAATGAAGTTAAATGAAAGACAAGGAGATCTTATTTCTGATGTTCTTCCCCTGGAGAATTTGTATGAGTGAGAAAAAAGTAAAGTAACGAGTAGTAAATTACTTTTCCAATAAGTAATGGGAAAATTAATTTAATTAAAAAATCATTCAGTAATCAGTTACTTCTGTAACACTGTCACCAGGTACTAGATGCGTGTGAATTCTGGTATTTTTTATATGTAAGAAAAAAGAATTGTGAAAACGATAAAGTCCTGCTACGGACATAATACAAAGCACAAAAAACAAAAAGGGATTTAAAAAATAGACTCCTCGTGTGTCCTAAACTACATATCCCCCTTTTGTAACTGTAACATCTGCCAACACAAAAGCCCCCCAGCTCTTATTGGTTTTCTCAGATGCTGAACAGGACAAAAAAATTCTAAAATTAAATTCAATTTTATTTGTATAGCCTAATATTACAACAATAGTCATCGCAATGGGCTTCAATTGTATCAGAACATGAAATACAATAGGTAATGGCTAAATTAGACTAAACAGGTTAAGCTAAACTGGACATTTCTGCCCTTAAATTCTCCTTCTCTGTAGGGAAAACGGATTCCAGGGAAAAAAGAAGTAACCTCAGGGAAAGTCCACATAAAGGAGGGATCTTTTCTAAGGACGGACAGGCGATTTACCAGAACAAGCTTATCTAACTCTACAGCTACAAGTTTGAATAATGTAGTAGATGGACTTCATCCAGATGGTACTGGGGGACGGCTGGGGGCGCGAGACGAGACAGAGGCGAGGTCAATGGCCAAGTACAGGAAAAGAGGCGAGGTACAAAAAACGGCCTCAAATTCAAAATACCTGTAGAAAAAATGTATCATTTAATTTTAATGTGTAAGAATAACTGTTTTCTCTAACAACCTAAATAGAGAATTCCTATATTTAGAGCGTTAGCGATTAAAAAATATCTATATATATGGGCAAATGATTTTTAATGGGGTAAATCATTAAAAAAAAATCTATGTAATGCGGGATTCAGGGGGAAAAAAAGCTGATGTCAGAGTGAGATGGCATGAATGTGGCAAATAGCCAAAGAAGAACAGATGACTAAAGGACTCACAGGTTCAGGATTGGGTGTGTCTGTGTGTGTGTGTGTGTGTGTGTGTGTGTGTGTGTGTGTGTGTGCGTGCACTTGATTAACCTCCACTTCCGTCATTGACATCTTGATCTCTTCGATTTTCCTGGTCCTCTCTCTGATCATCTCCTGGATCTCCTGCTCGGACCCTTGCAGCTTCGGCTGCAAACAAAAACGTTCTTAGCATGAGACCCTCATGATGTCTTTGCTTAAAGCCAAAGGAACTCCAGTAAATGTTTACTTGGCCACCCCAGTTTGAATTATCCCTGTTACATGACATTTACAGAATGGCAATTTATGTACATACCATGATTAAGGTTCAAGGCTCTTTAGTTACCCAGAGAACAAACTTCTGTGACACTTTTCAACTTTTTCCATCAAAAGGAGGATCCAATGACTCAAAACAGGATTTGTTGGACCTACAGCCTTCAGTACCCATGAATGCTTCCGAGTTGATTCTGTCTACCAGTCTTATTAAGACACTTTGTCTCATTAGTATTTCATGATTAGAGGCATCTCATATTTTTTCTGAAATCAAAGAAAAAGTCCATAAAAGTTGGGGGAGCCAAGCCGTTCAGGAAGAGCTGCTATTCCACCACATCAAGGAGAGCCAGTTGGTGGGTTTGGACGTGGTGAGAAAAAATACAACCTGGGGTTGTTATTGTTTTTTTCAACAGGGTGGAGGTGCATGAGCTGGGAAGGCTCCCTTGAGAGCCCAAACCCCTTTACTGTTACTGTCCCATTCATGCCAACCAATAACCACCAGGAACAACGTGGGCTTTGGTGTCTTGCCCAAGGACACTTTGACACAGGGACCATGCACCACCTTATGGATGGATGGACAGACGAATGAATAGATGGAATTTGTATATCCTTTTATTAAGGACATTGGAATGGCTTTTTAGAAACCCGATATCAGACTAAAGCTATCTTTGGCCAAACTGCAGACAGAAGAATCATCATCTATGATCATCACATTTAATCATGTCTATGTTGTGTTTATGCTTGAAATATTCTCAATCTAAAGAGACAAAAGATCAAACCATTATGTAGTCAAACCAGACAGACTTTGTCTTGTTTGTACACACCTTCCTGAAACTGAAGGTTGCATTGTCACGTTGAGTACTATTTTTGGAAACAAGGAAATTCCTCTTGACACATGCCAAGCCCAACCCGTACCAAACTTTTCCAGATAAAGTGTTCTCTTTTCTCACATTAAGGTATAAATTCCCTCCAGATTAGACCGTTTGTTGTTTTTTTTTAATTTTTTTTTTTGTAACACTTGTTTCCAACCTTGGTTTCCATCCATTCGGCCTCCACAGTCACAGTGTCGTGGTCGTTGTGATCCTCGATCTCGCACTCAGGGCAGATGCACACCTGGTCGGTCCTACAATACATCTGAAAAGAGCAATAAATACCATTTTAGTTTGTTCTTAGCCCTTCATAAGAAATGAAAACATCACATTTTGAGTTGTGCATAGTAAAGGCACAACAGTAAAGCTAAGGGAACACAGAGCATGTGATACATGTTCGAGAATGCACTAAACGTGGGTTCTTCATATGTGTTTCTAGCCCGCGGTGTTCACGATGGACAAGCAGAGAGGGGCTTCTTCTTCTATTTATTTTTCTAAGGTGTACAAGCACATGTCAGCCACCTACAGTTGGAAGAACTGAAATGTCCAAGTGGTGCAAATCTTGCTCCAGGCTTTTTCTCTCTCGGCTCTATTCCAATATCTGAAAGACTTGGCGTCATATAATTCTGGCCGAGCACAAACCGCAATTAAACAGTTGGCACTTCCGTGAATTAAAGTGGTGTTCATCCATTTGTCACTTCCAAATCAAAGTTTGACCTGGTCAAACTCCAATAGCCACGCGTTTTGAAGGAAGAACCCGAAACTTGCAGAAACTTGCGGAGTAAACGGTAAATGTTATATAGCCCTTTTCTACTTAAAAGGACAAAGCGCTTTACAGTCACACACTGGCGGCCACTCCGCTGCCAAACACAGGCGCCCGCCTGCCACCAGAGGCAAGGTGGGGTTCAGTGTCTTGCCCAAGGACACTTCGACTCTTGGGCGTGCAAGTCGGAATTTGAACCTGCAACCTTACGATCATGGGTCGACCGCCCTACCACTGCATCACGGCCGCCCCACTACGGAGTAGTGCGCGAACCTGAGAGTTTTGAACAGGGAGGCCTGAAGCCCACGTATACGCGTGTTTACATAGACTTTTCATTGGAAGTGGTGTTGCAGAAGGCGGTGTGAACGACGCCTGACTGCAGCAATGGGAGCTGTCTCTTACCAGTATTCCTCTCTGGTGGATGGCACACACTGGGATGTTTTGACTGCAAGCGCCTCCGCTTAGCGTGAAGCGCCTGCGGCTGTCGGTGCGCCTAATCTGCCGTGGAGGTGGAGGGGGGGCAGAGGTCCGGTCCGGGACTGATGAGGGTTGTGGGTTTGTGATGGGTGGAAACAGGGTGGAGTTGTGCTCACCTGCCGAGGCAAAGGACAAGGTTTGATTTTTGGCACAAATATTCTGCTTAGAAGTTTTTTTTGGTCTGAAACAAAGAGGTGAGTTTGCCATGTTTATAAGTATAGCTTAATAATGGCTGTTCCATCCCACAACCCTTAAATAAACAAATAAAAATGGCATGTTTCTTCCTGAGGTAGATTGGGGTTAGCTTTGTTACTATTCACACAAAGAAAAAGAAAATATTTACAGCGGAACATAAAGGAAACAATGCCACTTTCTGGTTTTGTCAAAAACAATACTTGTTTTTCTATTTTACTTTGAAAGAAGATTTATGCAATGTTGCAGTGGATGCAGTTTATTTTCTCAGGACATAAACATGACTGTTGACGTTTTGCTTGTTGGGTACTTCCTGGATGACATTTTCATGAGTCAGCAAAGCAAACCAGTAGCTGCAAAAGCAGTTTTTTTTTTAAATGTGTCACTTTTTCCCCGGCCAGGAGTCAGCTGAAAAAATTGCATGTTTTATATGTCAGTACTGCTCTGTTACAGCTGCTCCTGTTGGGGGGGGGGGGGCTGCCAGTGCAATGTAATACACATTGGATTTGGCAGCGGAAAATAGACTGTACTGGATTCAACTCCATGACTCCTGTGGTTCTCATTGAGCACAGTACAGCTCCCACCCCCACCCCACTTTTTTCTTGTTATTGGCACAAAATGACTTAGGATAGACACAAGTAACTGCACGCTGATGCATAGCATTTTTTTTCCTTCTACCACGAAATGTATGATTATCTGGACTGCGGCCCTGAGATGGACTGCCAACCTGTCATGGGATAGGCTCCAGCAACCCCATGACCCCAAAAGGGATTGGACAATGGACGGTTGGACAGATAAATCAGCACTGCAAAGGTAGATTTTACATTATATCTGCCTCTCCCTGACTAAAGACACAGCTGCAGAGAAAACACCTACAAATGTGTTATTTTCATCTAAGTAAACAAACCGACAAGGTTCACTTAGCGGGAATAGTTTCAATTCTCAGAAGTTAACTGATGTTTACAAATCCCTCCCCTCTGGGCTCCAGGAAAATGTTTGCTCCACCAGTAAGTCCAATAAAGGGTAGCCATTGCTCAATGAGAAAACTGTCTTTGGTCTCACGGAGCTGAGACGTTCCAGCCTTGAAACATCACCTGAGCTGCTTGATGAATCTCTCATCTGCTGCATCTTAACCCCACTGGTTTAATCCAGTAAATACGTCAATGTGACTTTGACAACAGGAAAACTTGTTTGTGTCAGGTTTACTTGTTAGGTTTACTTACTGAGACTAACTGCTTTCCGCATAAAATCACTGTGAAAGGTGTCAAACCCTCCAGTCCTGGACCCTCTCGGGTGTACTCACCCTTTATCTTGTGCTTGTCGTGGTGTTTCTTGTGAATCTTCTTCTTCAGCTCCTCAATGAGGTGTCCCGAGCCGCCTTTGGATCCTTTCCTCAGGGTCTGGTCCTCCTTCCCGTTCTCCACCGGCACCCCGCCCCTCATGGCCTTGAACTGCTCCGTGATCTCCCGCAGCGTCCGGTTGACTTGGAGATTTGGCCGCTTGTGGAAGGGCTTCTTGCACAGAGGGCACTGGAAAAGCTGGACAAGAAGAAGGAAGGCGTGAGAACGTTCAGAGAGAGAAAGAAAAGAAAAAAAAAAACACCGGCATGAGGAAGAACTGTCCGCACCTCACATTGATCCCAGTATCTGGTGATGCAGGACATGCAGAAGGTGTGGCCACATGGTATGGATGAAGGGTTTGTGAACACATCCAGGCAGATTGAGCAAAGGAACTGGTCGTCAGACAGAAAGCTGCCGTAGATGGACATCCTGACACAGAGATGCAGCAGAAGAAGGAAAAACATTCATTTGGAGACAAAAATCAACATTTGTTTGACATTTTATCACTGAAAGACACACTCTGGTTATCCTTTGCTCTGTTGTAAAAGTGTTCTCAGGGCTCTTTCCTTATCCCTTGTGCTATCCTAGGCACTTTAACATTGGGACTTGGGTCATCTAGACCCACTAGTCAGTGTTCTGAACCTTTTATCTTCAATGATTTGTGATCTTCACTGGTGTCCATGGATTACATGAAATCCTCTCCACCTTTATCCACCTTTGTCATGGTAGGGAGAACACGTCAGTGTAAGGGTGGGGTCATCTGGACCCGTAAGATAGCACACGGTTATATTTATGCTGTTTTTAGCCAAAATTAGAAAAAACAAATTTCCAGGATGTAGTTTCTGCAGAGTAGCAGTTCATTAGAAATTCGCCTCTGAGTTGTGGGCGGGACTTTCCACGAAGAGTGAGCCCACCCTTGTTTCCCGACATCCATCTGTTCAAACGCTCCCCCGCTATCTTACAGCCCCTCCCACCTCCCCAACCTAGTACTAGAGATGCAACAGACATGGTGAGCCATATCCGATCTATCCAGTCGTACAGTTTAGATCCAGATTCCAGCTCAGACGAGGAAAACAAAGGCATTTCATTGATTCACACAACGATTTGAATAAAGAAAAATTCAGAAATGCAATTTTTACTCGTCCAAATTATTTTACACATGTCCTCCATCAGAAGTAGCCACAAGAACACAAAACACCATCTTGGGTCAACGAGGTCAAAAGACCTTTGCAGGAAGGTGAAGTTATGAGAGATCGAAAGCCAGATGGAGCGCTGCACTCGTCTGCTGCAGTCACAGATTAAGACGCAGGAATGAAGCAGGGCAAGAGTTTGTCCTTCATCACAAAGGACGGCGTGTTCCAACAGGTTCTGACGCTTTAGATCCACCAACGGAGACTATGGGGTACAACGTCGACCTGTCTTCCTGTGCCCAAAATCTGCTGCAGCTTTCAGCTGAATAAGATTTTTGATCATCTGAACTTAAGAAATTCACAAAAATCTGGAAGTAGGAGGGGGGCGGGGCAAAAAAACAAAACAAAAACTTGCAGTGATGCAACCTTCCTCCATGATGGTCCTGCCCTGCACATGTTGCGTAACAAAAGGCGGCAGAGGCGAAACAGGAAGTACCTCTGGTTTAGAGGCTGGATGCAGACATTGGGGTTTTTTTGTGGGATCACAATGACTTTCTGAACTCGCTTTCTGCAGAAACATGTGAAATCTGCAGAAGCTGCTCTGATTTGGCTGATCTGAAACCAGATGAGAGGATCTGCTGCAGGGCAGTGAGCTGTCCGACAGGATCTGGTGCTTTGAGAAACACAGAAGGCGTTTTGGATCAACCAAAGGGTTTCTGGACGCAGGAGCAACCATTTAGACTAGGATCACCTTTTCACGCGTCTTTTTCTGATTGAGTGTCACTCCAACAAACCAGTTGGGAATTAAATGCAAGAATAAAAATAAAAACTACTCTTTTGCATCAGAAAAGGAAAAACAATTTTCAAAAATTTCCTTTAAAAAACAGGAAATATTTTCCCCTTTGATGCTCCAGTTTAATTTCAAAAAGCGTCTTTGATGTTTTTTGGTGATTTTTTTCCACACAGACGTTTGCTGAACCTCCTCCTCCTCACTCTCTGGCTTCTGCTCTTCCAACGTTTAAAGCAAGGTTCTCCTTTAAAGGGTAGACATTTTAGGTTGCTAAGACGTTCGCATATGTATTCAGTCTTCATGGAAACGGTTGTTTGAAAAGCAAGATTTATGCAAACGGGACAAGTTTGGGGAAAATGATAGGAACTTCAAAGGTTCTGTTGAAGCGCCGCGTGCTCACAGTGCCCTTGAGCCTCTCGGTTTGAGAAAAGATTTGTCATTGAGTTGCAGCTTCAGACTCTTCAGTCTAGACTCTGACTGGCGCCTTTGAGCAAAACGTCTACTTTGGGAATTAAACGTCCTGAGTGACTTAACCCTGAAGTATCTACAATGATAGATTTGGCCAAATGTTTTTTTAAATGGAACTTTTTAAACTATATTTTTATTTATTTTCCACTTTTTGTATTTCAAATATTTTAATCAATTGATAAAATAAATATTGTCTTGTTATTACATTTAATTATTTCTATATTTTTACATTAAATTGTATTTATTTATTTTTCTTCCCCCTTTTTTTTAGTTATGTCTTTGGGGGAGCACTGTAAACTTCTGATCTGGACATAAAGTTTGAAAAAGGTTCTGCAGAAAAGTTTCTGAAGTTTTTTTAACTGAAGAATAAAAAAAAAGGAAAAGTCCAAATTAAAGTCATTTTTCAAATGTATTGAAGGCAGCACTAGAGTGGAAGTTGAACCCTCCACATTCTGACCATCAGCCAATCAGATGATGAGATTTGATTTGACAATTTAAAGGAGAAATCATGAGGACAGGTCATGATGTGACGTTATGTAACAGGATGAAAATGGTACACAATTTCACAATAAAAGACCTGTTTTTCTTAAATATAATTTATCTTTTTTTTTTTTGAAAAAAAAATAAATAAATAGTAATAATAATTTATCAGTTTATATAAACTTTTACACTGAATGGAAACGTTTTTCAACCGTTTCTTAAAGACTTTCTCCTAAAACTTTAAACATTTTTACAAATATTTTGTGTTCTCATGTTTTAGTAAAAATGTAGATTATAAATCTATAAAATGTTGTTAATTTGTTTATTATCTAAGCCCGGGTGTCAGAGCAGCTTTCTGATGCTGAGGTCAGAAGGTTGTGATCGTAAAGGTTCATACCTGGAACCCGGGGCGGTTCTCCTGCTGCTTCTGCTGCTGGGTTCTGCGTGGACCGCTGGGTTCTGCGTGGACTGCTGGGTTCTGCGTGGACTGCTGGGTTCTGCGTGGACTGCTGGCGTCTGCGGTTCTCGGCTGCATAAATGTGCTTCAGCTTGTTCACAGTGGTGGAAAGTTTGCGGGCCACGCCCACAAACATGTTGCTTTATTTATGTGGTAAATGTGGCAGGACTGGTTGAGTAGGGAACGCATAAACTCCTTTGCACAAATACACAGAAGTAAAGCAGGCCAGAGGGCACTGAGGTTGTCTGATCTTCAAACCCTCACATTATTTTCAATGAAAACCTGACAGGTTTTTTTTTTCTTCTAATTTCCCAGAATTCAACTCCTCTTCCTAATCTTGCTTCTGAAACCAGGTAGACAACTTCTCCAAACCCGTTCACCTTTGAATCATTTGTGGTTTCTGGTTCAACTCCAGAACCTTAACATGGACGTAGAATTCATGCAAACTTTTGGTACTTTGTGTGCTTTTTAGCCATTTCCCCATGAAGTCAAAGACCAAATCCAAATTCCTTCCCTACCCCCTCCGGGTCCTGCCTATTGCTCCTGGAGCTGTAGTGGTGTCCAAAATGTTCTTTTTATTTTATTATTTTTAAGGGGAAGCTGTAGCAACTTAGAGCTTGCAATCCCTCCGCCGGTTAGGTGCAGAGGAGAAACCCATTTCTTCACATGGATGTGCTCTGAAGCACAGACTACATTTAAATGTAAGTTTTGAGTTTTTGTTCCAGCATGACTTTTTAAAATCATAGCACTGGCAGCTATGCGCTAACGTTGATGACCGGTGAATTTTCATCACGTCACTGAGCGGAAGTAACTTTTGAATATAAAGATGCTAATTTTGTATCTCTCCATTCGGAGGGATAAATGTGGGGATAGGGAGAAGCCGTGGGAGTAGGGAAGCCATTTGGATTTGGGCAAAGTGTTTCTAACCAATCCTTTAAATGACTTGTGGTGTACCTCAGGGTTCTGTTCTTGGACCCCCTTCTTTTCATTACCCGTCTCCTACCCCTCAGCAATATTTTCTGTAAATTTAATATTCATTTTCACTATTTTGCAGATGACACCCAACTGTATCTCTGACACCTCTCCCCCCGCTGCAAACAATCTAACCTCAAAAGAAGAAGGTTCCAACTTTAATCATTTCCACCCACTAATTTAGTTAGTTTTTCTGCACCTGATACCAAATGTTTACCTACTTAGGTTAAAGGACGGGGAAGTGTGAGAGGGGGTGTGAGGTTTAATTTTAAAATTCAGTCATTAATTCTTGGTGTTCATAACTTTGTTTTTGTGCTGTGATGTATTAAAAGTGATGACAACTGTTTTAATTTAATAGATTTTTTATTCAATTTATTTTTTATTTGATTTCCTCCACTGTTTTAGTGAACCTAGAAATGCTGACTTGCTCAGTTAGTTTGTTCTTAGTCATAAACGGCGCAAGAAGGTCTGTCAGTTGTTTTGAACGTTGGACATTGTGGCCACCAGGCTCCACCTACCTTTAATGAGGCATCTGATAGGTCATTTTATAACACTCTGATATCATCTGCATAGCATTAAATGCTTTGGGGTTGCAGATATTCCTTCATTTAACCCAAAAATGCCCTAAATCAGTTTCAATGACTAAAATATTGATTGATAACCATTTAAATAAATTGGAAGTGAACTTTGACACTGACTGGACATGAGGGCAGATGTTGCACCTTTTATTTGCGTGTCAGGACGCATCAGTGAAGATTTGTGGGAAATGTGTTTCACAGAACGCACTTTGGCTTCTGTGAGCTGATCGGCCTGCTTTTTGTTTACTGTCGGAGCGCGTGGACCAGACGCGCCTGTCACTTTTTATTAATGATGGGACGTTTTTGGAACAAGATAACAGTCTAAGAATCTTGTTTCAACTGTTCCTACTCTGAAATTCTGGGCTGTGCAGAGAGGTTTTTCGTGGAACTTGTGACTTCTCGTCTTTCCCTGGTTCTTGGGGGAACTTGTTGATTCCAGTTGGACACCCGTTGAATTCCAGTTCCGGGAAATACAGGAACAGATTTCACATGTGACTTGTTAAGATTTCATTGCTAATGTAAAAACACAGAAAACCAAGTTTTCCTCATATTGATTTATCATGCTCCAAATGTGTTTGTGTTGAGTCTCAAACTAAACTTTAGGTAATTTTCCACCTCTAAAAATATGTAACTATCAGCAAATCAGATGCGGCGCAGAGAACATTTGATTTGGGAAATTCCTCTGTGTGTCTCTGTGCCGGTTCTCACCACCACCAGGCCGCTCCTCTTCACATTTTTGCGTTCGGGCAGCGTTACATCACTGGACTGGTTCGTCTCTGTGCGCATAAAGATAGCATCTTCTGTGACTGAAACGGTATGCTGAGATCTGTGAATCAGCACTTTGTATTTTGACCACTAGAGGGCAGCAGAAGAAAATTGAGATAAAAAAAACTAAAGTATTCTCCTAATGTTTAGTTTTGCTTCAAGAATAAATAGAAAAACATTATTATTAATAAATATCTGAACATTTTCTACAGCCAGACTGCAGGCAACAGGTCGTAGCAAAAACGTATAAAAATGCAAAAGTAATTACGGGTGATGTAGGTAAGACGCAGATTCATTTTTTTTAGAAAATTGTGTGGTCAACAGAAAGACCCAGTGAGTGCTGTTTCAGTGATAAGTTTGGACTTCTTGACAAAATTAGACAATTGTGGACATCCCACGGGTACCAAGGTATCACGTGAACACCCTGCGTGTGGTTTAAAAAAAAGAAGAATTTCTGGATCATAAGAAATTTTAACTGGCATAAAGAGGTATGGAGGTGGCAGTATCATGCAGTGGTGTTGCTTTGTTGGAGAAAAATTAAAACCCTTTAAAAACAGTGATTTTAAGTTCAAATAACATTTTGAAAACACAAAATAACATTGATGTTTAAAGTAAAAAATCAACACCATAGTGAAGGCAGTGTCATAATTGAACAATTTTTTTGTTATCTTGAACTTGGCAGATGCTATTTTTTTCCCACACCAGTCTCTTCGAATAGGTGAACATTGTTGTTCTGAAAACCTAAGCCTCCATTTGGACGTGTCTGATCTTTTCAGACAGCTTCCATCGTGGCCTTTTTTCTTCTTCCAGTCTTGGCGAACTCAGCGTAATCCCCCCTGCTGGTGCTACTGGCTCTCCTCATCTGGTACACCACCTCTGCCGATTCATCCGAAAGGACCTGCAGAGGAACCAGGTCACTTGAGATTCTATATCATTTAAGTGGAATCAGTGAAGACATCATGGTTTTAAATTCTTTGTTAAACATAATTTTTAGTGTTAAGTTGATGTGATTCCATTTTAGAATGAGATAAGTCTGTTTCTATGCAGATGATATCAGTGTTAAAAAAACTTCCAACTTTCTACCATTTACATTTTTTTCTCACTTTTCACAATATTTCAGTTCCCCACCCCATTAATCACCTGGGATTCCACCGTGATGTCATGCCAGACTGCTGTCATGGTTTCCATCCAGTTACCATAGAAGCTTTCCTCCTTCTGGATGGGCCTCACTTTACTGCAGCGTGGATGGAAACAGCCTCCAGAGTTCAGGTGATGTTTCATGGTTCGAGTAAAAAAAAGTGTTTGGACCCTGGATACATTTAAAAAGAAGGTATACCTGACTTGTTTGAGAAGGTCCTGTTGTGTTTTCAGGTGCTTCTTTGCTTCCTTCACTCGGCCCTCCATAGTTAAGCTGGCACAGAGCTGAGCGCAGTGAACACCAAGCACTGCCACGTTCAGGTCACCCAAGAGGATCCGACTTTGGACAAAGAGAGAACAAGTGAAGGTAGATAAACTGCTGATGGCTGATGGTGGGTATTTCTTTTAGAATAACTTCTTATTCTAAAGCTCTTCACCTCCTGATAGCTACAGGTCGCTGTTCGGTGACGATCCGTGTGACTTTTTGCTGGTCTCTGGTCTTAAAGCTCAGTTGTATTTGGAATGGAAGTGTCTTCTTCTGGAGGAAAACTGCCAGATGAATAAAAAGTTGGTTTCTGCGGTCGATCTAGTGAAGTTGCAAAGTCTAAAGAATGTTTTTACCTTCTTTAAACTCTGGTTTGACAGCGAACTGAAAGGTGATCTCCATCCCCCTCGTTACATTTCCTATTTCTCTCACTAGTTTGTGGTTATTTTCATCCTCATAGGGAAAATATCTGCAGATGGACAAATTAAAGAGCCGGTTTTTACAGATACACATTCATAAATGCAATCAGAAACAGGAAATATGAGTAAAGTTTGACGCTTTTACTGCACTTTGAACATTCATCAAACAGAAGAAGCAAAAACATTACAGATATGTTTGTGCGGTCGAGACTCACACTCCATCAGGAGCTAGCAGTGTTGTCATGACTCCCGTTGCTAAAACGTTGTCTTCAGACACAGATTGGATGCTGGTTGCCACGGTTTCAATGCTGACAATGTGTACCTTTGAAACCAAGAGGACAGAAAGAGCAGAAGGCAATCCATTATTTCAATATTTACAAGCTTTTTGTACTAATAATGCTTCTCATTTAGTAACAAAAACCTAAACCATGCCCTGTGTGAACATTTTAGCTAAAAATAAGTGTATCAGAGTTCAAAGAGTGAAGGGCCTCTTAAACTTTATTGGTATTATCAGAAAGTATGCATGAATTTAGTGTATCCAACACCGATGTACTTTGAATTACCATAACTTTAACCGTTTACGCAATTAGCGTAACTCTAATGGATTCTGAAAGCCGAGAAAAGCAGCTTTGCGGTGATCCGCAACACCTTACCATTGTCAAGTGTTTATCCCTTGTGCTATCCTATGACCCCACCCTTCCATTGACGTGTTCTCCCTACCATGACAAAGGTGGATAAAGGTGGAGAGGATTTCATGTAATCCATGGACACCAGTGAAGATCACAAATCATTGAAGAAAAAAGGTTCAGAGCACTGTCTAGTGGGTCTAGATGACCCCACTTCCAATGCTAAAGTGCCTAGGATAGCACAAGGGTTATCCAAACAACATAAAACGTCTTATCTGTTAGAATTAGGTTTGATGTGTAAACCGTAAAAGAGATACCATAATTCAAAAAACCTTTTATTTTTGCTGTCACCGGTGACGGGTCCAGTGTTAAAAGGTTAAGGAAAAACATGTACCCATGTTTGGCTTGATGCACCCAATCATTGGGTGCATCAAGCCAAACAAAAGTCAAATAATGTGACATGACTACACTACCCAGAATGCCTAAAAGAACAAAAAGCTGTTGATGGAAAGTTTTTCAAGAGAACTGTCCTTCGTGTTTGTCTCTTTTATTAGCCTTTGCAGACAGAGCAACACGACAGAAAATGAAACTTTATTGACAACAACTCTCAACACTGTTCAGTTGTAACGCATTAAATACTAAACACAACTCTTACTTTTACAGTTCCTTATGTTGAAGCACAGTATGTACCACTCTGCCTGGCTACTCACTACAGTACCCATGATCCTCCAACAATCCATCAAATGGTGGGGTTTCGTAATTTACCAACTTCAAACTAAAACCTTCAAATAAAGTTTTGAGCGGCGTGTACCACAGAAAATCAGATCCAGGTCAGTAAGTACAACCAGAATCCTGCGTGAGCCACACTGTTGATTTATGAGAACATTTAGGGATTTAAGGTGAACCTTATGATCCAAAAATACTGTATTTTCACTCTGGGGTGAGTCCTCGCTATTCAAGGGGGTAGCACAACTAGAGCAACTTTTTACTGAACTCTTTGAAACCGGTTGTGTTTTGTGTGTCTCACCCGTCCTCCTGTAACATCAGCCAGGCTCCCGATGTCCACCAAGCGGCAATTTGTGTCTTTGAAAGTCATTACTGAAATAATAACTCTAAATGGAAAAAACAAACGTCAAACCTTTTTTTTTAAATCTAAATCCATCCTCATTTTTTGCACAGGAGTTTATTTTTAATAAATAGTTAAAAGTGTGTTTTAACAACTCTCACCCTTTCTTTACAGATTCTAGGGCCAATTGCTTGTAGAAATATGATGATAGCGGGGAAGAGGACTGAGAGGACGTTGGCTCCATTTCTCCCAGTCCGATGTTGGCTTTGCCGTCGGTGCACAAAATGACCTGCAAACAAGAGAATGTATTCAACTCAACTACTGAGATAAAGAAATGGAAAGCTAATCAGCTACAATGACAACACCAATTTGACCCCAGCTCTAAAGTTCTGAGAGATGAAAAAGCTGGAGACCAAGAAAGCACCTGGTCCCAATTATCTTCACCCTTTCTACCTAAAGCTAGCTGCTGACTTTTTAGCTTAGCCACTAGCTAATGACAGGCACATCTCTAAGAATCTGAGGTAATCTGACTTAGGTATTTAATACAGTTGATCACGCTTTTAATTGAAATTGAAGCAACCTTGCCAGTTTGCCCATGCCGAGTCACCGCTTGCTCTGGAAACTACCTGTCTAGCAGACCTCAGATTTGTGGGTCTACCTCTACCGTTTCTTGGGTTGTCTAAGGGAAAGCCTCAAGGCTCCATTTTAGATCCCATTTTCTTTTTTCTATTTAAATTAATTACCCTGTCAATTATGTGCCACCCTGTCAAATGTCAAGATTCTAATGTATGCTGATGATACTGTTGTTCCTGCTATAAGTGACGTGTGCTGATGACCTCTTGGTTATGTTGCTGAAGAGATATTAATTTCATTTGGGCTTTTTATTTGGTTAAATACAAATTAAATACATGTACAACTATTTGAAGATTGTAGATAATCTTCTGGATAGCAGCAACTATTTCTACTTAGCATAGCATCAGCACTGTCCAAAAAACAAATTGTTGACACTCAAAGCAAACAACCAAACAACTTTTGTTGTTGGATTTTTTATTTGTTTATTTATTTTTAGGAAATTTGTGAGCCAGTCACCTCATTTTGACAACAAATCTGCAGGGTATTCAAAGTTCCAGCAGTCAAACTGACCAAAGTAGATAAAAAAAAAGCAAAGTGCCGATCAAAACTAGAAACTAATGTAGCTTCTAGTAGCAAAAACAGGTTTCTAGGCCAGTACGAATAAATAGAATTAAAACATGAAAGGACTGAGAGACTCATAATAATTACTAATTTGCTTACATGAGAAAATTGTTAGCACCCCTGATAACATTTACATTTATTTTAGTGAAAGTGAATTTTAAGACCTAGCAACTTCACTTCATAACATTGTGTTGCACAAAATAATACTTCTAGAGCAACTAAAAAAAAACCATGTACCTTTGAGCCGGGATACTTGGACGCTATAGCAACTGAGGCCAACACTGCTGGACCAAGGGCTGTGGCCCCGTGTTCCCTGAACCTGAAAACACAGTTTCAGAATCACAACACAACGGAATTGAAACATTTGTTGCTTTGGTGTGTGCACACACTCGTGTCTTACTCTTTTATTGTTCGTATTAGATGGTGGTACGTCTCAGCAATGCAGTGAGGGACGCTGTAGTCCACGGCTTGTTGCCACACGTGGTCGTAGTCAACCAGCGCCCAATCCCTGAAGGTGAGGGGAGCCCGAGTCCCGTCACCATATATCACCACCTGGTAAGGAACAGCAGCTTTAAGCAGAACCCACTTCAAGAAACTATTTGATCTTTAATTTCTCCTTTAACTTTAATTCTTAGTTTGAAAAAATATTATGTTCAGCATAAATTTAAACAAATAAACCACAGTTCTAACTATTACCAGACATTTAACCTCTTTTGATAGCCCATGCCTTAAAAAAAGAGAATTAATACATACTTATAAATATATATATAGGTCATATTTGCTGAATCTTAGGTCATTTCATACTTCAAAAAACACCCAAGTACTATTGTTAGAGCCATGAGTAATTAAATTTTAAAGACTATTTTTCTTGATTCTTTTTTATCTTTATTCTTGTTGATTTCTCTTTATTATTGTAAAGCACGTTCATACCATGATGTAGTTGTAAAGTACTATAGATAAACTCATTCACTTCTTAGTACCTCATCATTAAAGGTCACCAGAGCCACTCTCCTTCGAGGCGACTGCTGCATCATGGACTTTAGCGCCCCCTCCAGGGCATTTTGTATACCCTGTTAACACAGGAAACAGTCGTCAAAAAGGTCTACTCGTCCTGTCCACATTTGTGGAAATATTTTTAAAAGTAGTCAAATAAAAGATATCATACCTCTAGTCTGGATTTGTGAACTGGAGAACCAGTTTCTGACAGAACCTAAAATAAAAACAAGTTTAAATTCAAAGATTACAGGATGGTAACTCCTCATTTTTGTCATCTTTTAGTGTAACCACCTTTTAGTGCATTAAAGGTGTTAAAAAGTGAAGTTCTTTCAGGGTGGAACTTGTTTCTATGCTTAATTCTTCCAAAGTTGATGCTCTTTCAAACCCTATGTTCTCCTGTTGGTCCATGGAGGTACTGGAGCCAACCCAGCTACTGTAAGGCCTACTCAAAGACAGACGGCCACATTCACAGCTCAGTGACTGTTTACTCACAATTAACCCATTGAGCATGTTCTATAAGTGTTTACTACGACTTGTCGCCTGTTGAAAAAAATGTACATGAACACTTTGGTCTAACGGGGTCACAGAGCGGTCCACGACTTTGATATTTCATGCGGGTCACCTATGTACAGGTTTGACCATTTTTCATCTGTATCTGCCCATAAGGGCAGTTGTGACTAAACCTACATGTAGGGATCAGATTTGGAAATGTCCTCTACAGACCTCTGTAGTCACGCTCATGCTGCCCGAAATGTCCACACAGAAAACCACCAGCGTGTCCTCCAGGTTCTGGTAGTCGTCCTCGCTCCTGTTTGGCAAGTAGAGGTCGTCGCTGCGTACGCCTGCACGCTGACCGTCCCATGCGTTGACCACGCTGTTATCGACGGTGTTTTCACACCCACAGAACTCGCAAAGCCACACCTGAAGGAGGAGTTTCAGAGTCTTGTCTGTTTTCCTGGATCCTCAGAAAGTGTCGGTACTTACGCTTCTCTGTACAGAGCTCAGACTGCACAGCGCTGCTCTACATTTCACACAAACGATTGGCTTCTCGAAAAACTCCACCCCCGTTTCTGGAAAAAAACAACAACACATGAATTACACATGAAAGAAAAGGAAGAAAGCTGATCTTTCTGCAAAAATGGAATCTGACCTTCACTAAGGTCAACCAATCTTTCAAAATTAAAGGACACCACGTTGAAGTTGGCTTTACATCCATTCTCCACTTCCAGCCTGTCAACTGGAGAAAACCAAACAGAAAGGTGAAAAGAATCAATGGAAACTTAAGTTCAAAGAACTCAAACAGGGGATGAAGAAGACCTACGCCTGGGCGGAACAGGAGGAGGAGGAGGGAGGGACAGATGGTCCATGGAAGCCTTGGAGGAGGGAAGAGGTGGAAGAGGAAGGGAAGTTGGTCGAGGCTTCCTAAAACGGCGAGGAGGTACTGGTGGAGGAGCTGGACCCAAACGGAGACAAAGACTTATAACAACTTCGTCTACCCCCCATTGACACGAACCGAGTGGTCTACTCATCCAAAACGACATTTTTGAGATGTCTACACGATTCATTCCATTCATAATAGAAGCATTCTAGCAACCTGAACAGCATTCAACAATTTTAGAAATGCACGTTTCCCGTTCTAGACAAACCTTCATTCAATCAAAGATGGTTCTCCATTGAAAAACGCTGCACATTTTTCAATGGAGAAAACCAATGTTTGTATGGCGTTTCATGGCTGACATTAATTAATCAAGTGCAAAAACAACTGAGCGAGTGTATTCAGGAACTCTGTGAACGAACCTCACAACCGCGCAAGCGCAATGCTAACCGAGCGACCCCGCATTTTACAACTGCACGGCTACAATCCTAACTGAGCAGAGCTCCAGCACACTCGCTGGGTTCGTGCGCAGTGTTCGGGGGGGGGGGGTTGTCACTTGGGGTCGGTAACCTTCCTTGTTGATCTGATTGGCTGAAACTTCCATGTCAAATCCGGCGAGGCAGTGGGGAGGGACTTTGATTTTTTTTAGAGGTTTTAATAGAAAACAAAAATGACGGATGTTACGTGGACTAAAACGTTAACCAACGACCCAAGACCAAGGTGAGAAAGTGCAGCGGGTTTGTTTGTGCTACAAGTTTTTCTCATGTGAAAATCCCTTTAGTAAATAAATATACATGTGCGCTTTAGGTAGCCCAAGACAAAGCAACTACACAACTCAAAGTGCAGGAAGCGTGTATTAGCATGTGGTTAACAAATACTAACAATGAAGCATCATATCCGCCATTTAAAAAAAAAAAAAAAGTAGTGAGCATGATGTCCGATTGCTTTTAAAATCCATGGCACTACATAGTCCCAGACTAGATAGTTTTTTAGTAGTTAGGGGTTAGGATGGGAATTCGCACATAGCCTGAGTGGAACTTAGATGTAAGTGTGTCTAAGTGGATATTCCGATGCAATTATCGCCACGTGGGACTTAGAAGCTATCACGGCTAAGCCGAAAGTAGCCAAAAAAGGCTAAACAGAACTTAGCGATCACGGCTAAGCAGGACTTGGCAACACCAAGCGAAACGTAGCCACTGTAGCCGCATTTACGGCTGGCCGGAACTCAGACGCGATAACGGCTAAGTGGAACTTCTTCACACATACGGCTAAGCGGACTTAGACGCAGTTACAGCTAAACAGTCTTTCTAAATGTTAGTTTTGTTTTCTTGGTTGTCAGTTTTTTTAATTTTGTAAACCAGATAGTACGACCTATGCGAGAAGCTCTGAATCAGTAAATAATCCTGCTTATGTAGAAAAAACTGGTCTGTTGAACTTTTTTGACCTCTGGTTTTAGGGGACAAGGTAATGGTTTTTATGTATATTTGAATTCTGAAAATCACTCTAAAAAAACACACAACTTGTGTAGACTAGTTGATTAGACGCTTTAGTCTTTACCAACTGTTTGCATTGTGATTAACCATATTAATCAACGCGTTTTTGAGGTTTCTGCTACAAGAAGGAGGTAGCGGTTTGTTGTTTTTTTATTTATTACATTACATGCTTGTTTTTGTTGTTTCTGTTGTGTTGTTTTTCCCTCGCTGATCTGTGATCTACTCTTCTCCCACACAAACGCCGTTGCTCTTGCATTTGCAGGCATGCCCCCCCCCCCCCCCACCACACACACACACACACACTGACACAAACACATCTGCTGCCTCGATGTGCTTTCCTGTTTTTGTAGCCTGCTATACTCTTGAGAATGTCGTGATCAACTGGTGATGTATGCGCATTCGTGCCAATGACGAGGAAACGTCGTCACCTTCTCCCTTTGTCACATCCAGTCTGGTGTCAAGTTGAGGCTGAAGGCGTGAAATATCTGGTAGGATGGAAAAATTATCATAAAGGTTGTTTTTCTTTAAAAAAAAAAACACTGTACAGCAACTAAAATGAAGATTGTGTCCCTTTGTCTTGGTAGAAGGGACTCACCTGGTTTGTCGGGACTCCAATCGCACACCACATGGCTGCAGGCAAACTCCATCTCAAGCTCCTGAGTACAGAAAAGTGATCAACCAGAACGTTTTATCTTTCCAAAAGCCGAGGAATAAATCAAATGAGGTCTCAAGGAGACAGAGGTTTTAACTCAGAGATGAAAATCTGGCAAATCAGCTGAAAGACGACGGCTCAGCTTCCTGCTAATGCTGTCAGATTTCACTTAATATCTTTATTTTGCTGTAAAGACAGCAGGCCCCACCTTTCCTGTGTGAACCGCTGTAA
The DNA here is from genome assembly GCA_023969325.1 of Oryzias curvinotus. Taxonomy (NCBI): domain Eukaryota; kingdom Metazoa; phylum Chordata; class Actinopteri; order Beloniformes; family Adrianichthyidae; genus Oryzias; species Oryzias curvinotus. Next base: position 4,941,044 of record CM043723.1, on the reverse strand, counting down.
GATTAAAGAACAAGCCGGCTCGGTGAGGGCCACATTTACATAAACTCTGGTCCAAATGTGCATCAGAGCTACTTGAAGATGACAAACCAAAATGACTGCGAAGAGAAAAAAAAAACGCTTTAAGTTAAAAAATGTGTCGTTCAAAAGGCTGCAGCAAATAAACTAAGAACTGTTAACATAATATGCAGATAGGAATCATTTTGAGTAGCAAATGTGACCTTGTGGGGGGAAAAACAATTTTGTCCCTTTAAAGACAAGTTTAGAAAAAGAACAACAATTTTTTTAACTAGACAGTAGATGATCATTAGTATCATAAATAAATAAGTAATAATGCTATAGATCGTCCTAATAAACCCTGTAGAAGTGGAATAAGCTCATATGAAGGTGGGTTGTAGGAAATGTTCAAAGGAACTTTTAATCTCGCTCTTTTTTTTCCCTTTTCTGTCGTCACAGACATGCTTGAGAAGCAAAAGGCTTTCATATTATCTTAAGGTTTAACTCTAAATGAAACTTTGAACATTTGAAAAATCTCTTCAATGAGGAAAGCAGTTTTCTATCAGCATGGAAGGTTTTTTCTGTTATTTTAAATTTTAACAATTAAACAAAAATATCGGCTCCAAATTAAACTAAGTAATTAATGCTACCATAAATATAAAACTGCAATGTCATTTTTAGAAATAAACAGTGTTATGAATAGCAGAAATATTAATACATTAACAATCTATTGCAACTAATCAACTATTGTAGAATTATTGTATAATCAGTTTGGGTTGTTGTGTTTTGTGTTGTAAAGTGTGCGATTTCAAACATTCTAATTTTTTTTTGTTCTTCTTTGGTTGCCGTACTTCTTACTCATCTCACCTTTTTTCTATCTTTTTTCTAAATGTATAGATAGTTTGGTTTTTAATGGTTAAGAAAAGAAGATAAACCTTTTTGCGTAAACGGTTGAAGAGATACGGAAGTTTAAAGATTGGTTTTATTGTGCTTTTCCCACCAAACGTCATTTTAAATAGTTCTAACACTATTGTTAGTGGCGTTTTGCTAGCTGTTGTACGCAGATTTTTTTGTGACTTGTACTTTTTACATTTTTCATGGCATCAATGTATTTCATTATTACAAATGATTTTTATTTATTTGTTATTGAAAGCTGCATATCTAATTACTGAGAACTGGAGTGAGTTTATTTATTTTTTTTACAGCCGCCACCATGTTGGAGTCAGATGACGTCAGTAAACACAGATTAGTTCGAGATTGTTTGAGTCAACGTTTTTATAGTAACCACTGTCACCAATAAGGGGTGAGCTTGTAGGAAGTCCACACCCCTACCACTTGAAAGCAGGCTCCTCCTACTTTTATTGAGGCCTCTGATTGGTCCGTTCAAATCTTGAATAACTTGCACCATTGAAAAAAATATAGTGAAAAAAAATTAGGATTATCTCTAAAGAAATCTGTGGGATTTTGGCTTTTCGGAGCCAGCTTCCTGTTTGGAACGTGTGTGTGTGTGTGGGGGGGGGGGGGGGTCACTCAGTCATGTCCAGTTAATGCTTCAAACATTTTGAGTGTTACGTATCATTTTGTGGGTCTTTACTTCTGGCCTGTCACACGTTTACTAACATTTATGTTTTGGTTTATGTGAGCTAATAAAAGAAGATAAACCTGTTGGCATCATAAGCTAAGACTTTATGTTTTTATGCTACATAAGCAATGTGTAATGATCTGTTGATTATGTTTAAACAGTTTTACGAGCTGTTGTGTAGATTTTTTGTGGTGAGTGCCTTTTTTAATATATAGTGGTAGTGTAGAGGTGTGATGCGTAGGATTACAGATGTTTTAAGGCTGTAGTATCGATCCTTATTGAAATTTTATATTGGTATTTTGTGCTTTTTTTGCTTCCCATACATATTTGTTCTTGCAGAGGATCGTCAGTAATTTGTCCATTACCTTTCAGTAGACTAATCTGGTTCTTGTTAATGTGGATTAAAAACAGGTCTAGGAAGAGCATGTGGACTCTTTTCAATGCTCCAGTTTCTGAAGTTAAGATCCACATTTTATTTTATTTATTTACTTTTTTTAAAGACTTGTCCAACAGCTGAGCAAACAGACGAGAGCTGAAATCCTCTGGTGTTGGACATGTTTTACTGTTACAGCAGGGGTTCATGAATCCTCTGACACACAAAGGGGTATATTTGAATAAACCCCTTTTGTAATTTAGACTAAACTTTATTTATATGAATAATATTTGTAGCATTTTTTGTTGGACCGGACGGAAAGGATCTACATTTTAGACAAAAGGCATTTGGTTTCATCACTAAGACGAGCCTGATGAGTTCTGGGAAACTTCTGAACACATTTTAGAGTCCTAGTCTGTCTGATCGCCTCACAGCATTTAGAGACTTTGGACTGAACTGTTCCTCCAATGATATGAAGCAGGAAACAGAAAAAAAAACACACGCGGTAAATCTTTGATATATCAAAAACAAATGTTTAAAGAGTAAAAAAAAATCAAAACAAGCAGAGAAGAACACATGTTTTTTCTCTCAAACAGCTTCCTGACTAAACGACAAACATCTTGACTATTTTCTTAGAATAACTTGCTCTCTTTCAAAGGTTAATGTCAGATAAAACAGAGGTTACCTTTGCTGTGCTGTCAAGCAAACTGAAAGCAAGCGTTGGCAGCTCTGTGATATTGGTGAGTGTGGGCGTGTTCAAAGGGACAGGAAGTTGGTTGCTAAGAGATAAAAAAAAAAAAAACTGATCTCAAAAGCATGTCTGTCATAAGTGAATCGAGATTCTAAGACAAAAGTGTTTGTTTTTTTCTTGTTTTTCTGAAGCAGCCAGTGTTTGTTACGAGATCAGGTCTGTTTTTACTTTACAGTTAAGAAAAACCACACACACGTTCACAGCTCGCTGCCTTTCATTGGTTGATCGACCAAGTGTGTAATATCACAATCAGTCCAAGAAAATGCAACTTTATCAGTTCAATTCCATAAAAAGTCCACTTACAGTTTAGGGTTTTTGTCCTTCGAGGGGAAGAAAAGTTGTGAAGCTGCAGCTTTCTAGGTCACTTCCTCACAGACTGAGCTCACAGCGCCGGTACCTTTGAGCCTATTAAGATGCTAACCAGCCAGACTTCAACCTCATACGTTCACCCGAAACGTTTCTTCACGTCTACACGTTTGTTCATGCTGACGGGTTCTTCTTGTAGATGTTCCTCCTCCTCCTCAGAGCAAAAGAACGCACCACTGCAGTGCATTATGGGTCATTTCTACTTGAAATGGCCTTCATTTACCATCCGAAAGCTCTGATGAAGAACTATTGGAGTTGTCCAAACATATAATAAATCAGCAGTTGTCTGTTGTAGAGAGTGGTTCTAATAGAATCCTTAAAGCCACAGATCATCCAAGTTTATGCTTCAGTTTCAAAAGTAAATGTGTTGTTTCACTAAAAACTAATAAATGTGAAAGCCCTGAGCAGTTTACCCCCCCCCCCTGATTAGAGCTGCATGGGATTAAACTTTTTTTTTTTTTTAGTTTTTACGTTCCCTAATACGTGATACGTCATTCATGAACACGGAGACTTGCAATACTTGGACATACAGCAGATACCTTCACATTTCTGTCTGTGTGTAACTCATTACAATGCATGCAGGATGTTTAGAGAAGGGATTTATTTCTTTTAAAAAGCTCTACAAAAGCATCAGTAATCACGTCTCCGTGTCTGCGTTTATTCACATCCCGGTACGCTCTCCGTCCTGCAGCAAAAGCCGCTTCCCGCCGCCACTTCCGTGTCTCTGTGACCCACGTTAATTCAAGAGGGGAAAAATAAAAACAAGAATCAAACTGGAGGATCTATTTGTTATAGTCTCCATAAAATTACTATTCATTATATCGTGGGAACGAAGTCATCATTTTCTTTAGCCATGTCAGGTCACGGGCTCCTTAAGTTTTGTCTCCATAGCAACCATTTTATTTTTTGGTGGCCTGGGGGTGACGAACAGATCTACGTAGTTTTTAGTAGAATTCACAAATTCTTCTTTGGGTTTCCTTGGCAACAGAGGTTTTTGTTAACCACGCCCACATTCAGCTTGAGCCGGGTATTCATAAGTCCCAGTGGCCATCCCATAATGATGTCAAAACTGCCCTTGGATCTCCCAACATGTGTGTTTTGGTTTTGTTAATGGATTCTGAATTCCCCCCCCTCCCCTCCCCTCCCCTCCATCGAGCCTCATAAGTGATTTTGGGTCCCTTCCCTTTTGCATGTTTCTTCCCGCCGTGATGTCATGGTTTTGGTGTCGTTCACTCGTCCTCACTGTAGGTGTGTGTGAATTTTAGTGAGTCGGGGGTCAAATATTCACTCAGAATCTCTAAAGTGCTTGATTTTTATTACGTTACTCAGATTAATCCAAACATGACGTTTATTCTTAATCTGTTGGAGTTCTGGTCCGATCCGGCCCTCTTTCCTGGGGTTTGGAGCACAGAACCTTCTGGAATCAAAGCTGACAGTTCTGATGTTGCCATGGAAACTGCCGTGCATCTCCTGCCTCACTTCTCCTCCTCCAGAGCTTCCAGAACCGCTCTGAGGATGGCAGCCACGGCCACAGCGCCGGGATCCAGCAGGGTCACGCGATCTGCGGCGATGTAGCTGGCTCTGCCCGCTCTGGCGGTCATGTGGCGGGTGGCCTCGGCCCCAGACGACGCTTTCTGTGGAGTCGGGGAAACGTCAGGGGCGGAGCCGATGGCGAGACGCCGCGGAAACGGCAGCGTACCTGAACAGCGGACCGCAGTACCGCCTTCTGCCCACCAGGTGGAGCTGTGGTCAGCTTCATCAGCTCCTCCGCCGCGGGACAAAGCGCGTCCAACTGCAGGAGTAAAAACACGACTGTGACGACTGAAACAGGAAGTGACATCAAGGTGTTTTCCTCCTCACCATTGTTCGGTCTCCAGGATCAGCACCTCCATACCTGAAACACCAACGTCGGTCACAGAACTATTTTGAAACATTTTTGGATTACTTTCCGTCCTAAAAACACTTTTATTATTAATATTATTTTAAAATCTGGAAAGAAATCCTCTCATAAAACACAAATTTTTAGTGAAATTTTCAAAATAAAAGGTAAAAAACAAAAAAGAAAATTTTTTGGACTTTTCAGAATAAAAGTTTTCTGTAATTTCTTCTCAACTTTAGAGAGCTGGAAAGATAAATTCTGGCATTTAAAGTGAAAATATTGAAGTTTCACAGACAACAGGCAGGTTGACCTTTGAACTCCGACAGTTTGTTTTCCTGTTTCTGAACGGATCTGCTGAACAGAAGAACCGGGTTTTTGGACCAACCTCCTCATGGCCTGCGTCCCAGCATGCACTGCCCGAGCCCAGGCGGCGGCGTCGCTCTGTGCCTGGGTCACGTGACCCGCCGCGGCGGTCAGGAACAGGCTGTAGAGCTGCAAACGCGCAGAGGATGAGCGGGAGCACACACACCGACTGCAACCTCAAGCTGGCACGCACCGCTCCTGAAGACCCGCCCATCTTCTCCTCGACCAATCCGGAGAGGACGGAGAGCAGTCGCCCCGGGCAACCTGGAACCAGGTGACCCTGCAGCCACTCCTGAGCGGCTGCAGGACCGGGATTGAACAGACCGTCAGCAGGTTCTGGAGTCTGCCGGCTTTGGGAGCGGCGGGCTCTCACCTCGGGCGGCCTGAGCGTGGGTGTTCCCGCAGTCGCCGTCCCCTGAAGCGCGGTCCAGAGAGTTCAGCTCCTCCTGCTTCTCCAGGAGGGCGGAGCAAACCTTTTCCAGCGCACGCCGCATCAGCGGACTCAGAGGACCTGAAGGGAACCACGAGGAAAGGTCTTCAGTTGTAAAGAAGCAAACTTTTCCTTGTTGAAGGAATAATCTGGATTCTTTCTTTTTCTAACTAAAAAAAATAAAAAAAAAACTTAAATAAAAAATAAAGATCCACTGGTTACCATGGAGACCCACCTTCCACATGTGTGTCGTCCTGCGTCCGCATCAGCGGAGGCTCTGTGATGTAGCCACGCCCACTCACACATGCACTGCTGAGGTTTGGCCAGGCGGGGGCGTTGGTGTCTGCATCTGGACGGGACAGAGTCAAAGATTTTAAAAGATTAAAGCTTGGTAAAAATAAAAACATGCTTTAAAAACCCAAACGCTGTTCTGTTCATGGATGGTATTTAATCAAAACAGTAGATTTTTTGTGGTTCTAAAAGAATTAGAGTGACATACACACTTAAAAAAAACAAAATTAAGATAAAAAAATTTACAACAAAAACCATCTATGAAAATTATCTTTAAAGACTAAATTTTCATGAAGGTGGTTTGATGTATTTTTTTTGGAGTTGTAAAAAATCTTTAAAAAGATTATCTTGATAAATGAAATTTAAAAAAAAGTAAAATATAAAAGACAGTGTAAAAAAAAAACCCATCTCAATAAAAAATGTTAAAAATAAGAATTTTCTCCATTCTTTAATTTTTATAGCCCTAAAAATTTACAAACAAAAGAAAAAAAAATCTTAGAGCAATATTTAAAAAAACTGTTTTAAAAATGTAAAAAACGTTTTTCATTTCTCTGAAATCAAACAGGGCGGTGAGTGACGAGTTAAGATGTGATGAACGGAGCACGTGTGTGGAATCGGAGCGTTTGTGACCTCATGTGTTGCAGATAAAGTCCTACGGATTATTCTGGGATGTTTTCGTGTATAATTGCCGCATGCAGGAGGCGGAGCCTATTGAACTAGCAACTGTGGCTTCCTGCATCCCTGCAGGCCAAAAAATGACCCGTTTATCCCGGACACCAACGCGCTGCGTCCGCTTTTGTTTGCAGCTCGTAGTTTGTTTTTATTTCATGAATAAATTCTTTATTTTATTGAAAACATTTCCATGGTGTTGAAGTGAAAATGTACTTTATCGACTCTGAGCTGAAAGGATGTTTTGCAGAAATGTTTTTCCTCCTGGACTTTTCCTGACAGACAGATGTGTTCCAGAACAGCTGTAACCCCACCGCTCCTCTAGGGGGGCGGGGCCAGATGGTGAGACTCAAGCCGCCATGTTTTCTTTCTAGCGTGCAGAAACTGGGAGGAGTCACGTTTTTTCGTGCTTTTTTCTTCTTTCTTCTTTGGTTTCCTTTGTTTGAACCCACCAAACAGCCGCAGCAGCTCGCCGTCGGCCCTCATCAGACTCAGAGACATCCCCGCCATCTCCAGTGATGTCATAAAGGACCCGGACATCGCCCGGGCGACCAGCACGCCGCGGCTCTCTGTCAAACACGGAGCGTCACCACACCCGCCCGAAGTAGAAAAAAAAACAACCACCACCACACTCTGCACGTCTGCTGGCTCACCGAGGCAGCCGATGGCGGCCCGAGTCACCACCGCCATCTCCAGGCAGGACAGCGCCCCCAGATTGTTCACGCACAGAACCACAGAGTCGCCTGTTCAGGAGACAGTGGGGTCAGACGCGTAACCACAGCCTGAACGCGGCTGCTCGGCCACACCCCACCTGCTTTCAGCGGCAGGTGGGACTGGCTGTGGGGGTTGGTCATGTGATCCAGCATGGTCGTCACCACATGGTCTGCGGACGCCACCTGTGACACAGAACCCGAACCCCCACCGTGTTAAAGGGAGGAATAACCAGATTGTCATTTTGTTCTTTTAATTTGAAAACAGTTTCAACTCTAAAGCAAACATTGTGAATGTAAAAGACAAATGGAGGATTTTAAGAATTCTCCTAATTACGCATCGCTACACGAGTTTTTCCAGCGGTTCGTGAAAAACTCTCGGCCGCTGAACCCACACTAAGTCTTTGACTCGGGTTCGCGCCGCTGACTCGGGTTCGCGCCGCTGACTTGGGTTCGCGCCGCTGACCGGTGTGTCGGTACCCGATCAGAACCGGGCCGTGACAGAAAAAGCCTGGAGCCGCTTCGGCTTTTCACACCAAAGCCTCTTCCAGCTGTGTGTAGCAAACAACAACAACAACACAAAAGAAGAAGAAGAAACCCCCAATGTTTGTGTGTTTGGTGTGAAAGGAACCTTAAATTGAGAACCGAAAGTAAAGAGGAAGAAAAAACCCAATTTAAAAAAGTTGAAAATATAAAGCAGCAGCTGTTACTGATGAGCAATACTTTCATCTTGTAACAGTCTTAGGTTTGGAGCTTTTTTATATTCAAGTTTCTTACATTTTTTAGAATTTAAATGTTTTTTTTTTCATATCTATAATCTTTTTTTTTACAGTTTTTAAACTATCTTTTGAATTTACAATCGAGCTAAAAAAACCTATCTGATAAAAATGTATTTTTATTTTTTCAAATGTACAATCAGGTTTTTCTCTTTCCTTCCGTCCAAATCTTCCCAACATTTACTGCTTTTTGGGAAACTGAAAAACTGAAACTTCGTTCAGCAGGAAAACTCCCCGTCCTCTACGGTAAAAACAAAGCTGGTTTCTGCCCCGAATGTCTGATGTTCTATGGACTTTACAAATCAGGTGGAGTCTCACCTTTGACCTCTTGATCCCTGGCTCACCGTGGATTCCTGATTGATGGAAAACAGAAAAAAGGATGGAGATGATTGATTTGATATGTATTGCTTTTTAGCTTATAGACTCATTATGGGGGTTGCCACATGTTAAGCCATCCATCACATCCAGCATTGTTGTGTGTTCTGCTTTTATTGACTTGAGTGATAAATGAAAAATAAGAAATTATTTATATATATATATATATATGTGTGTGTGTGTCCTTCTGACAGCGCTGCATCTCCATTTTTACACACGCTGAAGTGAACACGTATGTAACCGCTCATCGCCATGACGACGTTTTATTATTTTTTATTTTTTTTTGGGAGCATTGAACAGGTCCCTCTGATCCATCAGGTCGCTAAATTAGGTACCAGAAATCTTTTGCTGTGAAGTACAGACAAACTTTTTGCCATTTTGACTGAAGCTCCGCCCACACTGATGGCCCCACCCGTTCTTATATAAATGGGTGGGGAAATACAAAGTGATTGACACCAGAATCTGTGTTTTTACACAGTACCTGGAGTAGAGTACAGGTCGGTACTGGTACCATCCCTACTCATGACTGAGCCTTTACTACACCTCTCTGGCTGCACATCGGTCTGAGTTTCTGCAGATATTGTTACTAAAATGGAGTGTTGTTGCGTTGGAGCTTCCTGGACTCTCACCCAGTCCCAGCTCCATGTCTCCAGGCGGAAGCTGGAACGAAGGCAGGCAGCCGGGAACGCTGCAGGGTGACAGGCTCACCCCCAAAGTGCCTGAAATGCAGGAATCAAGCTGGACGTTTGGGGAAAAACTCAGAGATCACAGGTTAGAGTCCGAAGAACAACTCACCGACGCCTTTTAGAACCTCCCTCACTCTGGAAACGATGTGCTCCAATGAGCATCCTTCTTCTGCCAAAGCGCCAGCCAGCTGACACCAGAGGTGAGACACGTTTGATCGCAGTGAAGACGGAAAGGTGACCGCGGCGGCCGTCTCACTGCACCTTATGTATGAAGACGGTTCCACAGAGGCCCCGCCTCCCCGCTTTGCTGGGCAGATCGAAGGCGCAGTCGTCGGCTACGATCACCATGTCGACGGCCACGCCCTGGTTGCGCGCCTGCTCCGCCGCCAGGCCGAAGTTGAGACGGTCGCCAGTGTAGTTCTTCACGACGAGGAGGACTCCAGATGCTCCTGGGAAAGAGGGGAGGTCCTGAAACGGTCACCGTGGCAACCTCCATGCGTCGTTTCGGCGGGAGTTACCTGCGTTGTGCATGCACAGAATGGCCGCCAGGATGCTAGCAGGAGGCGGCGACGCAAACACGGCCCCCGCCACCGCGGCGGACAGCATACCGGCACCGATGTAACCTGAAGGGCCAGAGACAGGAGCTCAGCTGCCACTCATTCGGTCGCAAGGATGCGAATGACGTGAAGGGTCTATACCTCCATGTGCAGGTTCGTGCCCCGACCCCCCTCCAGACACCAGGGCCACCTTCCCCCTCAGGCTCTGGAGGTCAGAGCGGACCACCACCCTGTGGCCCTTTAACAGGGACTGGCCCCCGGAGGCCCTGACCAGGCCGCAGAGAGCTTCATCCACACAGCTCTCCACAGAGTTGATCAGCTTCTTCTGCGGCTGAAAGAGGCAGGAAACGGATTTATATCACCGATAATGATGCGTCACCATATTCTGTTTAATGTAGAGTGACTTTATAATCTGTGGAAGCACTAAAACCCACAAAGATTGACGTGGAATTAGCCATTTGTTTCTAAACTGACGGAAGATTCACTTGTGTCTACATGATGATGGGAGAAGAAAAGTTTACAATTCGTGACAAAAATGACTTAATGCAAATCTCTAATCAATAGCAAAGATCTTTTTAAAAGATTTTTTAGGAAAACATTTTGGTAAATAACGTGACATGTCCTTAAAACCCGTGAAAAAGGCTCTTAACTTAAGTTAGACCTCGTTAGGTTATCACTGCTCGGACTCTGAACTCTGAACAGAACTGCTGGGCGCGCGGCTCTGCTAGCTTAACAGGGCTTTTAATACAACTTTATAATTTAAATAATCGATAAATGGGCGCATAGCTGATTGGAAGTTTTCAAAGATCAATAAAAAAATATATAAAAAATAAGTGTTGTACCTCCATTAAATCTTTGCCTTGTCGGGTCCGGCGTCACAATAGCAACACGACGCTGCGTTAAGTTCGCTCTGGTTACGGCTACACCGGAAGTGAGGTAAATTTATTACAAAATAAAGCGGAAAACCGGATGTAAGGTCTGTTTGTAACCCAATCTATCTTTTAAGAATAATAGTTATTGGAAATATCAAAGCAAGTAGGTTATTAATCCTTTAAAACCAGTTACTATTATTTTTTTAAAGGAAATCAGTCCTATTTTGATTTTTCTAGGGGCTAATTTTTTACTTAAATAACCGAAGACACAAATAAAGTGTTGTAAGATGACAAAACACTAGAGATTATTTAATAAAATCACTATCTCTCGTATTTCAAAAATAATTTTGTAGTTAATAGGAAGACATCACTTTAAATTAATGGAATTCAGACCAAAAGGTGGCATTAAAAACGTTTGGTGGTATTTAAAAATGTCGTTTTGATGCAATTATTTTCTGTATTAATAAATGTGAGGTCATGTCTAATTTTATTTAAATATATATTTATATAAAAGTCTAGGGTAAATTCAATAGCTGAATTGGAAATTGCATTGTCATCTGTTGAAAATGTATGAGTTAAAAAGTGTAAAGGTTTAAGTGTAGGTGTTAGTTTGATTTATTTAACCTGGAACAACTATTGAAATTAACCGCCTTTACAGTTTGCTTATTTAAAGTAACTTATTTACCGTCAAATAAAATGAATAAACATTAAATATGTCCTTAGTTACGAATGCTGACTTTGTAAAAACATTTATTGGACAAAATGGCAAAAACTAAGGAAATCGCCGCTCACCTGGCCTACTCTGTAACAAAATCGAGCGAACCTTGTAGTTCCTTGCTGTGTGACGTAAGAAGCGCAGCCCTCGCGCTCTTCTCAGATCGGCGCAGCTCTGAACTGTCCGGATCAACATGCAGGATGGCGAGTGTGGAGATAGCCGCCGAACACGAACGGATTCTGAGGGAAATTGAGAGCACAGACACGAACTGCATCGGACCGACCCTCCGGTGAGTCACCGCCTCGGCGGCCGCCGCTGGTAGGGAACCGACCCCGCGACGTCGCTATCTGGGGGGAAGTTCGGCTAGCTCCAAAACTTTAATGTACATGCTTCCATTATCGGACAGCTATCCGGCTAACTTTAGCAAACATCAAAGCTAGCTAATTAAACCCCTCCAAACCGGCACCTTGACCTTTACAGGACCCTCCGACTGACTAATTGGACTCATGTTTTTAAACTGACACTTCTATTTTATTTTTGTTTTTAAACTCTAACGAAGTTATCTACAGGTATTCGAGCCGTTTTCGGCCACTTTAGCTGATTAAGCTAACTAATTTACATTTTTTCCTCACTGGTTTTTTCGGGGACCTCTCAATGGAGAACTAGCCGAATATAAACTACTTCCCGTTTTTTTGTTTTTTTTTTTGGCTCCAGATTTTTTTTGGCTCCAGAGTTGGTCATTGTACAAATGTACTTTTATTTTTGAAAAGTTGATGTGGTCGTAACGCAGGCTGTTGGCTTTGGTTGTGGCACTGGTATCAGGGAGTGTCAAGTGCAGCAGCCTGACAAACCCTGACTGTGTCTGCCTGCTGGCTGCATGACTGATATCAGACAGTCCTCTGTTATCTGTTCAGACTCCCACAGAGAGGACTGTCTCGTTCTGGATCATGTTGGATCTTTTAGGTCAGAAATTCAGCGTCACGGTGGCATTCCTTCACCCTCATCTGGCTCTGCTCAGCTGTTTCTATTTTTTTACACTTAACCAAAAGAAAGCCACATTCAACATTTGATCCGATTGCAAGACGAAATTTAGCTAATGTTATAAAACTTTTAAAAAACTTAACATGTTTTTTGTAAAAAAAAAAAAAAAAAAAGTTTGTTTTGGTAAAATTTTTGGCATCACCTGATCATAATAGTACCACCACAGGAAGTGAATAGGTATGATAATAGGGAGATCTTTCTTTTCAATTTGACATGTTTGCATTGTTTACAGAACTTTGTGAGTTCCAGGTCGTACGTACATTCTTGTTCGTAGATGCAGTCTTGGTCATTTGTGCGTTACTAGTTACATTTTTTCTCTTGGTCGTATGTGTGTTTCAGGTCGTACATGTGTTCTTGTTCATACATGCGTTAATGTTCACGTATGTGGTCTTGGTTTTATCTGTGTTCCCATTCCTGTTCGTAGATGCGGTCTTGGCTGTATGTGTGTTCTTGTTCATATGTGCGTTCTTGTGGGTATATGTGATATTGGTTGTATGTGCGTTGCTGGTCGTACGTTTGTTCTTGTTCATGTGTGCCTTTGTGTTCTTAGAAGTGGCATTGGGTGTATACGTGTTCTTGTTTGTAGATGTCATCTTGACTGTATATGTGTTCTTGTTCTTATGTGCATTCTCGTTCCTGTGTGTGTTCATGTATGTTGTCTTGGCTGTACATGCGTTCTTGTTCATAGATTTATTCTTGGTCGTACGTGTGTTAATGTTGGTGTACGGGATCTTGGTTGTATGTGCGTTGTTGGTCGTAGATGTAGTCTCGGCTGTATATGTGTTCTTGTTTATATGTGCGTTCTCGTTCATGCGTGCATTCTTGATCATAGATGTAGTCTCGGCTGTATATGTATTCTTGCTCATATGTGCATTCTTGATCGTAGACGCCGTCTTGGTTGTTGGTCTCATTTTCGCTCTTGGTCATACCTGCGTTCTCAGTAGTACTTGTGTTCTTGGTCACACGTCTGTTCTTGCTGTGAGCAGCATGATAGGTTTGTGGCTGTAAAATCGGATGCTAAGGTTTCTGTTTACCGATGGCGTCTCGGCGCTCTTGGCTGGCAGTGTTTGCGGCGATTGTCTGCAGAGGAAATGGGCAGTGAATGAAGAGGGGAAATGCAGCTGAGGAACAAGGCTATTCATGGCTTATCAAAGGTGTGTGTGTTTTTCTCCCCTTCCTCTGTGTGGAGTTTTTTCTGCTCATCCTGAGTCACTCCAGCCGGACCCTTGGATTTTATATTTTTATGTTAAAAAGACTTTAAAACACCAAATCAATGCAGATGTAAACGCTTTCAGCACTGATCTGATGGCCTTTGAATAGCTGACATCAGTTCAGGCTGACGGTCCATTTAGGCCATCCGGAGAGGCCGTGTGGACCGATCCAATCTGATGAGGTTGTGCGACACCTCTGGGTGCCACATTCCTCTCCTGGGAATCGGTGTGTGGCGTTCCAGGCCTGACAGCAGCGTTTCTTAGTCATCTGCTCACACTCTGCTGTGGTTTTCATCTTTTCCAGCATCTCCTTCCTGTTCCACTCTCAGCTTTTCCACTCTTCCTCATAGGACAGGTTTTCCTCACCATCCGCACCGTCACTGGCTAAATTTAGTGAGTGAAGCACGAGAGTTTCAGAGGCAAACGCAGCTTTCACAGCTGAGTGGCTCCTCTGTAGATGTTTGAACAGCGCTAATGGACCTGGTTTTTATTCATAAATAAACACAATTGAGGATTGTATCTTTTTTGTCTTTGGCAAACGCTGTTAGCTCTTTCATAAATGTCTCTTTTCATCTCAGTTTTTTTTTTTTTTTGCGTCTGTCAGATCTGCTGCTTCATGTTGGGCTTTGGTGTGAAGATGTTCCCGGTTCCAGCTTTCTCTTTAAGCTGTGGCACCCGCACAGGGGTTGACCCGTATGGGTGCTGTAGGTTTCAGGGTTGTCTGGGTCCATGGGGGGTTGTACAGAAGAGTGTCTGCATCTTACAGGGAGCTCAGGTGTGTCTTGTAGTTCCTATTGGCTATCTGAATTCACACCATGAATGTGGAACGTACCATTGTCATGTGTGGAAAAAGTTGGGTAACATACTTATGGTGTACGAGTGATGCTGTTATACGGTGCACTTGCGCCACAGTCTAGTCGTCAGTGAGGTGCGAGTACTGGCTCTTTACAGATCGGCTGGGAATCCCGCACATACGTGTGATACGTAAGTGCCCATAGGATGCCCACACAAACTGCACTCTGTCTAATTTCCTAATTTCTAACAGTCAAGCTACACGCAAGGAGCCCACACTTATCACGTGAACACAACTAACATGCTTCCTGGGCGCATGTTAGGGGGTAAATAAGGAGAAATCTGTGTGACACGCCTTCTTCAAACCTACTTCACCCTTACTTTCCCTTATGTGTTGTGTAAGTGTTCGCTACGACCTGTTACCCTCGGCACGCCCGTAGAAAAAATGTGCACAAACATTTTAGCTCTACAGGCTGTACAGTTTTGACCATTTCTCACCCGTACACCAACCACCTGTAAGTGTGGTTGGGACTAAGGCGGAGGTCGGCATTTTCAAAAATGTTTGAAAGATGTAAAAATGTAAAAGATGGGGGAGAGAAATTATATTTTTTGTTTTAATATGGTTTCTGTAGGAGGGCAAACATGACACAAACATTCTTAATGTGTTCCAATGCTGTAAGAATGTGTAGAATAAATATTACATTTCAACATTTCTGTCAACGAAGATTTGCGTCATAGCCTGCGACACACCTCTCTATCAGCAGGACAGTGGACCGCTAGGCAGGTGGCTCATGGAAATTGAACCACCGTCAGTTCCGTGCATTGCTTGATGAAGTTGAATGTAAATATTCCGATCTCCTGCTACACAACAACGTCTGAAGGCTGTCCAGGGGTGAGGTTTTGCGTTGCTTTGTTGTCTGTTTGGAACACGTGAAAACATTCCTGAAAAGCAAAGACCTGAACTACCCGCAACTGGAAGATACTGAGTGGCTGGAAAAACTCAATTTTTGGTGGATATGACTGTGACAAGCCACCTGAACAAGGTGAATGAAAGTCTCCACGGGCGGGGAAACATGGCGCCGCAAATGCTTGAAGCTGTTCTGTCATTCGAGCGCAAGCTGACTGTCTTTGCCAGAGATGTACAGTGAAGAAGAGGATGCTGCTGCGTTTGCCCCTGGCACTGACTTGCTTGTCATCTGCATAGAAATCAAACTTAAGCTGCATTAATTGGATTTTATATACTTTACCTTTACCTATATACTTTACCTGTTCACATTTTTTTTTTTTTGTCATGCAAGCTACTTTTGAAACGGCCAGCTCCACGAGGTCCACCTTAGTGTGTGTGTGTGGGTCACAATAAATAATTCATTATGAACTCATCATAATTTGAAATGTTCATTTCTATGTACTTGAATACAAAGATTGCAACAGGATTAAAAGTTCCCTTGTTATTTTTCCTTCAACAGCTTGTTGTGTTGGACCCATTTTGTTTTTGTTGCCATGGCAACTAGGCCACAGCCGGCACCAAGGTTCTTTTTTGAGTGACTGATCTCGGGCAGGTTGAGAGAAGCTGCTAACGAAACATTAGCAGCTTAGGAGTCTCGTGCTGAACGCTCACAACTTTTCTGAAGTTTAGGAGGAAGAACAACGTCTGCTAGCGGTTCAGATGGGACAGGCATGTGCAGGGACACGCGTGTCGGAGGATTTTCTAACGTCCGTTTTCCACGTTCAATAAGCAATATACTTCATGGCGAGGAAAGAAAGTGTTGTAATTTTTGTATTTATTTACTTTGGATGGCCGCACTCAACCCACACTTCCTACGCAGTCGCAGTTGTTGGTCACCAATGTTTTAGAGTCTTTATTATGGAGCAGTAGTCTTTTTTTTTTTTTTTTTTAGAGGGTTTTTAGTGCTTCTGAAGTGCTTTCAAGCAAACCGTTTTGGTTCAGGTGGTTTTCGACAGATCAGGGCAGATGAGTAGGGACTGAACATTTTCTATATTTGTGTTTTTCTTAGTTCTTCGCCTCAACTCATGAAATTATGAGACAGTTCTAAGGATAAGAAGTTTGTTTTCAGTAAAAGTTGATGTTCCAGCCTTTAGCCTGTCTCCTGCATCTGTATTCAGTGTTTCTACATAAAGTTTTCAGGCTGCAGATGAGTCTGCTTTGGTCATCTTTGTGGACGTCCAAGTCTGCAGGCAGAAGAAAACGTGGTTTACGACCCCTTCCAGGATTTTCTTCCAGAAGTCCAGACACTGTTTGAAAAGTGCCCAGCAGCTGCTATACCGGCATTTTAGGATTAGTCAAACCATCAGAACAACAGGAGTCGGTAACTATGGATCCCTGTTGTCTAAATGAGGTTATCTTCTGCAAATCTGAATGTTCAATATCTCATTTTTTCATCTGTGTTTATTGTTTCTGTTTGTCTGTTTTTCATGCACACTCTTTTTCTTACACTGGTATAAAGCCAGACTGGTACCAAAATACCAACTAGATTCAATTTGGAATCATATTTTTGATTAACTTGATGAGCATTTAATATGATTATGAATTTCATATTTTTATTTCTAAACCATCTTTGTTGAGAAATGCATATATATGTGTATGTATGTGTATATATAAGTATATAAAAATGACATGTTTACCAGTTTACACTTACAAGAGCTCATTTAAATTGTACTCATTGAAGCGCAAGCGAGTCGGAACTGTCTGCTTGTCCTCCGTGTGGATATTTAATTGACATTTCCTTTATCCGTTTGAGATGCACGTCTTTAGTGAGTGAATTAAAAATGTCCTCCCTGCTTTTGTCCCCACCTGTCGTGGTATTAAAGCGGAACGGCCCTCTGGGAACCTTAAAACTTCCTGGTGAATGATTGACCGCATCCACCGGCGTAAAATTATGACCAGGCTAAACAGTCTGTTCCGGTACAGGAACGGGCGGGTCGTCACCACCAAGAAGACAAAAAAAAAAAAACCGCTGCTGTGGTTCTGAACGTCTCCTTGGTGAAGTCATACTTAGTCACAGACGAAAGCTGCACCTGAACATCCTCAACATCCACGTTGATGTTGAGAGTTGGGTCATCTAGACCCACTAGACAGAGCTCTGAACCTGTTTTTCTTCAATGATTTGTGATCTTCACTGGTGTCCATGGATTACATGAAATCCTCTCCACCTTTATCCACCTCTGTCATGGTAGGGAGAATACCTCAAAGGAAGGGGGGGGGGGTCATCTGGACCCCACAGGATAGCACAAGGGCTTCTCTGTTGATGGAGTCAGACGTTTAGCCACTCCTGGGCTGTAGTTCCCAAAGGGACATCTCTCCACACAATTAGGTCATCGTCTGACTGCAGTTCACTAGACGTCAGTTTAAGGATTGAAGCAGAGATTTAGAGGGCGTGTCCTTTTGAGCAAACATGCACAGGACATGTTGAAGTTTGTTGCAGGTGTGGTATAGTCTTAAAACTAGTTATATCAGTCGATGCTGGTCATTTGCTGACATATTTTTTAAAAAGATTTTTTTTTACCAGGATCCAGAAAGAACTGGAGAAATTAACCTGTTGGACTTGCAAGCATCAGAAAGTTGAATAAAAAGTGTTGATTTGGAGACAGCGGTGGCGTCAGACACTGATGCTACGATGCTGTTATACTATGATGCTATGCTAACGGTCTATGCTAACGGGCGTGTGTCACCTAGATGTGAACGCTGACTGGTTTATATTTGCACGGAGCAGATATATATTTATAAAACTGTATTTTATAAATCTAACAAGAGAAAATTTGTATGGAACTTTATTAGTAGTGCCTTTGTAACATTTGTTACAGCCTTTGTTGAGTCATGTTTTTAGGCTGTTTTTGTTCTGATTTCATGTAAAAATGAATCCCCTGGAGGCAGAATTAGGAAAAAAGAGAGAGAATTTGGAAAACGGGTGTAAATTTGCCCCCCTTTGATAAATCTGTCTTTGTTTTCTCAGCAGCTTTCAATCTTTACAGCTTGATTCAGACTACAGGTGACAGACTTTTTCGGCAGGAAAACACTAACAAATCATTTGTGATCGACAATAAAACATTTCATAGACGCCAAAAGCGGAAGCAAAGATTGAAGTTTTTATCTGATGTTTTCCCGATGCTGTGACTTCCTCTCTGCATTCATTGCATTTAACCTAATATCATTTTCTTAAATAAACATCTATAGTTTTTCTTTGTAAAATAACAGGATCATTTGGTTGGTAGATTATTTTTCATCTACCAGCCAACTTGTCTGGTGAGTCAAAAATGAGATTTTAGTCTCTGTGGTTACGATTTTAACTTGGGGCATCAAATGCAGCAAAATCCGTTTTAAGGATGTTGCTGCCAAAAAAGTTCTGCCGAGTACGATCTAGTATTTCTCTGCATGAGAGGCTCAAGCTAGCGGTAGCTCCCAAAACATGTTCTGGTTTGATCGACAAATATTTTTACGGCTTGTCTTTAGTTGAATTTTGTGTTGGATCCAATTCCCAAAGGAATGAATTTAAATGAAATAGTTTTTGTTAGATAGATTCCATCATTCGTCATGTTTGTCAAAGAAAGAAAAGCAGGCGGAAAAAAATGGATTAAAATTGAATTTGGAACAAAAAAAAAATCTGACATAGGCCCGCATAATATACCGCAAATGTATCGTTATCGCAATATCCCGCTCTGCCATATCCATATCGCGAAAGACGGCGAAAATCGCAGTAAATGGTAAACCTTAAATGTGTTCAAACAATCTTATGGCGGCTTGAAGCATTTAACGAATCAGATAAATCTCTTTATGGATTTGACCAATCGGATGGAGGCCTATTATGTTAGAAGTTTGTCACCTATGTCAACGAGGATCATTTGGAGTATCATTTTTAAACTGTTGCAGTGAAATGGGAATGATGTTTTTGGTTATTTTGCTATTTGTTTACATACCGCACATTATATCATTATCGCAATATCAATCACTAATATCGCGAGTTTTCCCTCATATTCCTGAGATTTTATTTCTTTGGCCATATCGCCCATCTCTACTCTTTGTTTGCGCGCTCTCCCACTAGCTTCCAGCCTCTCACAAACACAACCTTACATTAGCGGTGCAACCAAAACGGCGAGCAGTCATGAAGCTGTGCAGCCGTACAGTTTGGAGCCGGACGCCGGCTCAAGCGGG
This sequence comes from Oryzias curvinotus, assembly GCA_023969325.1. NCBI lineage: Eukaryota > Metazoa > Chordata > Actinopteri > Beloniformes > Adrianichthyidae > Oryzias > Oryzias curvinotus. The sequence continues at coordinate 4,921,444 of CM043723.1, read as the reverse complement.
GAAAACGAAGACGGGTCGATTTGTCTGCAGGTGGACGCATCAGAATGGAGCCGAGCTGGGAGTTTGTGGCCCGCCCAGGAAACTTCCTGCGTCACAAATGCGATCAAATTCACAGCAACTGGAATAAAGAAATACTCAGAAATTAAATTTAGAGATGAATTTTCTTTTATATATCTCCTCCTTCATCAGAAAATGCCACAAAAAACATTGTAGGGGCCAGAAAGAAGCTTCTTCCCACATTTCTTTGTTTACCTTTTAGTTATTCTTTTTTTATTAGTTAATTGGCGACACCTGGGTGAAAGGTACGATAAGCCCCCGATCACCTGCACTCTGATGGAGGAGGAGAGGGGAGCTTGTGCTGTTTGCTTCTGTTGATCGCTGTCGTCTTTGCAGTCCGCATCCGATCAATGATGTTCGTTAATTCGTACAATTTTGTCCTCTGATTTTCCCTGAGTAAAAATCAACACGCAAAAAAACAAAAAGGACTGCGGCGTGTCTGTGAGACAAAAGTGCGTCGTCGCACGCAACCGTAACCCATCGGCTCCTCGGGTGGCTAAAACAGGAAACGTGTTAAAAGCAGAGTTGGGTTTTCCGTCCTCTTCATCGGCGCTCTGACAGCAGGCCGAGACTGGCTCCTGAATTCCTGTGATCTGCTGTCGGCGGCCCCAGGCTGCCACTTCTACCACCCGCTTTCTATCTGAGCTCTCATGCTAACAGCCTTTTGAAGGAAATTGGGTTTTTGTTAAAGATAAAATCAGGTTTATCATGTTTGTAGTTATTGTTGCAGAGCTTGAACTAGTTGGTGATATTTTTAAATAATTCCACTTTAGGCGTTTTCTAAAGGTTTTGACTTTTTTTTTGCCTGTAGATGTTTTTTTTTTCTCTCCATCATTTTCAGATCTTCAGGTAAACGACAGCCATTGAAGTTGACGTGTTTGAAAGCTCGATGCCTAAGGGGAACATAAAGTCTTGATGGAGGAAAACACCTGAGCTGAAAAGTATTTCCTCTGCTGATACCCCCCACACACCCCATTGTGGTGCGTTTGGGTGCCGCTTTCTTCCCCGGCAGACGATAAATAAACCAAAACTTGATGCTTTCATGCAAATAAGCACCGGAAAAAATAAAGCATTTCTTCAATCATGCATTTAAATTCTCAAGACTTCAAAAAAAAGCTCCTGTTTATCTTCTCAGAGAAGAATTTGAATTTGAATTGATCAGGACATCCCTCGCTATGTGAAAACTATGTTTATACTTAAACGTAATTGGATGCAGAGAACTATAGCAGGAACATGTCGGCAGTGAGAGGCAGCGCTAACAGCCTGAAGTCTGCAGGCAGAGCGGGGCTGACCCCAAACGCCCCCAAAGCAGTAATTGTTTCATATTTTCCCTAAAGTTTATTTATTTTTTTAGCTGTGTGTGTGTTTAGTGTGTATTTGTGCACTTGTGCGGGGCTCCACCCTGAGTTTAACTGCGTACAGCTGGTTGGTTTCGTCAGATTTTGGCATAAATGACGGGCCGTTTTGGATGTGGTCGTTCTGTGGTTCCTGCTGCAGAATGCTCCTTCCTGATTGGCTGGCAGCTTTGATCCCTGGGAGCAGCTCAGACTCTGCTCTGTGCGCCTCAACCACACCTTCAGGTTTGCCCTATTAAAAAGCAGATTACAATAGAAAGTTTTGCAATCGTCAGTTTGCTGTTTTCAGACCTGCAGGCTTCACTCCTAAAAAGAGGTCTGATGGTGGAACGTTCCTGTTAACGTCAGCACTTTCAGAAAAACAGGACCAGGAAGCTGAGTGACCCGAGACCAGGTCACACGCCACTATGTACATCCAGTCATCTTATAAACCCGTTTTATCCCTTTCGGAGTCACTCGCTGTTGGAGGCAACAGGTCGCCACGGTCATACCTGAATATATGTAGAAATAAAAGTCGTGGTTCTGTCCCTCAAATTTTCCCAGATGTGTTATTGTCAGGAGTCAGAACTCTGTCTCCCCCTCTGCAGTGGCGCCTCCAGAAATGTTTCATGGGGGTGGCCAGTAGGGGGCCACATTAAATCTTGGGGTGGCACACAAAAACCATGAGCTATATTTTTAAAATTCATTCTACTAAACGTGGTAAAAACAGCCTTTAGAAAACCAACAGAAAGTTAAATGACTACTGATACATTTTGATTTATTGTGTTTCTATTTAATGCTTGGTTTACTTGGGGGGTTCGGCTCTTGACTGACTGATATCTATAATGAACAAAAAGTGAAATCAGTTGTTCTGAAACAATAATCAGGGCTCCAGACTAACTTTTTTCCCCAGGAGCACAGTGGCCCCTAACTAAAAATTTTAGGGGCGCATACCGTAAACCAACATGCAAACCAAATGTACTAATTTCCACTGTATCACTAATAAATACTTTAATAATAGATGCAGAAATTACAATTTGCTGTTTCACATTCAGTGTCACATTTTATTCTGCACTTTTGAAGATGCAACAACAGGTAAACTGACAGAACCATCACTGTCATGACAATACAAATAGTAAACAAAACGGATGGAAATTTATCTTTGTGACACCAAATATGTGCAGCCAAGATGCACAATAAGCGTGTTTGAAACCACCCAGGTGAACTCAACGCTGCGCAGATCACCTGATGTGAGAGGGCAAAGGGGTGGGAGCACGGGGCAAACCTACCCGGACACAGCTGGACACTGAACTGACTGAAAGCTGTCCTACTGACTACAAAACAATGCATTATGGGACATGTGTCCTGATGGTTTTTGTAGTTGAGTGATCAATTAAAATAATTTAAAATACCAATTCATTAAAAATAGGCTACATACATTACAAAACATTAAAATAATCATAAAATATATAATAACACAGATCACACTAAGGGGGAGAGGAATATTAAAACTAAATTGAATGTTAAGGACAACTCTAACTTCCTGTTGTCCTTCAGTCTTGCTGCAGATTCGCCTTCATCTCACAGGCCCCCCCCCTCCCCCCCCTCCCCCAACGATCCAGGCGAGGTGCATGTAGGTGTGGGACATTTATTCTCCTCAGCTGACCCGACTCCCGGGAGTGGTGAGCTGCCGTAACAGCCGTGCATAAACCGTTTGATGCGCCGCCGTAACCGTAACCAAAACTTAACCTTCCTCCGGGTCTGTGTGACCCAGAGAAAAGTTCAGCACGGAATGCATGTATTTAGAAAATTACGAGCAAATAGATACGTTCTAAAAAGGAAGGTAAGGAACTCCTTAATGTGGTCCGGGGAGGGAGGGGGCTGTCAGGTGTCCTGCTTTCAAGCCCTGTCATTGTCCCGCCCCCAAGAGTCATATACCCCACTGTGATTGGTTGGTCAGCTCCGTGCACGACAATGAAAAAGTGTAATTCATTAAAACTGACGGGCTGCAGTAACATTAAACTTTAATATTAAGGGGGGGGGCCTCAAAATATAATCTTGGAGACCGCAAATAGCCCGCGGGCCGCGAGTTTGAGACCCCTGCTGTAGTTCTGTCACTGGTACACTAGCCGCAGGTCGGAAGAACGAATCAATAGTTCACGTACTCATAGCTCAGACGCACATATCAGGTTGTGATGATATTTGTCTCAGTTTCCTTCCCACAGATGTTAACGCGCGCTCGACTATCTCTAGGCCCCTCCCCCTCCACGCATTTTAGCCACTTACAGTGGCTTTCCCCATTCTTCTCACACGCAGTGGCCGCCTCACAGACGGGCATCCCGCGAGTGTGTGTCTGCCTGCGTGCGTGTGCGCTCGCGCCTCATTGATTATTTAATTGATCATTGACGTGCCCCTTCCACGTTTAAAGTATAAAAAAATACGGAGGGTGGGGGAGGCAAATTTACTGGTCGCGCATGTGCGACAGGATGTAAAATTCAGTCGCACACACTCTCAAATTTTGGTCGCAAAATGCGACCGTTTGGTCGCAGTCTGGAGCCCTGGAAAGGCTGAATTTTCACACGAGGAAAATGCGCAAAATGTCCGTAAAGGCTGTGTGACACGGCTTTCACAAAGACGTATGAGGAAAACTCATGTTGTGGGTTGCTCCACTCCATCCAAGTGTTTCATTTAGAAGTTTTCTTTAAAAAAAATGCAGGTTTTGTTTCATTCATTCATTCATTCATTCATTCATTTATTTATTTATTATCAGGGACTGATGTCGAATCTCTGGTCCTCCTATTAACCCCCCCCCCCCCCCCCCCCCCCCACCACCAGTACAGCAGGGGTCTCAAAAGTAGCCAGCCAAAATGTCACCGTCTTCCAGTAAAGCAGTCGCCGCCCACTTTTTGATGACGAACCAAACCTTCATTTAGTACTCGCCGCAAATAATCCATGGATGATGCAATTACACATTCATGTTCACTCATAGAAATAGAAATAATAATAAGTACATAATAGTAATACTACATTCTTATTTACTTCATGGACACAGCCAGTGTCAGAAATTATCACTCACCCCTCGACAGTTGGGAGCCTCTTTTTTTTTATTTATTTTTTTTTTTTTTACTGTTTGGTGAGTCAAAGTCAGAGGGCTCCTCGCCGTATCGCACCTAAATTCAAATGAGGGATTTCCAGGGCTCTACCTTTGGGGAATTTCTTTTTCTTGGATGCTCCGAGGTTCGGGTTGTGGTGGCCTCCTACTTTCTCCTCAGCTGCCTCCAACTCTGTAAACTTTTGATGTTGAACATCTTCACATCTCATCATGGTTTTTCCAGTGCAGCGTCATTCAACATCAGTTTAAGTTCTTAAACCTTTTAGACGAGTGAAAGCCTTCAGAGAAGCTCGCCGTGAGCAAGCTAGCTTGTCAACGCAATACGCTGAGTCAGCACAAATGCTGATTCCCGTCAGAGCTAAGTGAGCGTCTAAGTGGGTTAAGATCCTATTTAGTCAACTGCAACGTAGTAAACAGGGATCACACACACACACACACACACAAATCCACATGCAAACATACATATACATCCACATGCACACACATACACCTCATACATAGATGTACGTGCACACATACAACCTCACATGCACAGAAACACGTACACACACTAACATGCACATATACACACACAAATGTGTGTACACGCATACAAAGACACAAGTCATACACGCGCACACGTAAGAATACACACATGTACACAAAAATACACTTGCATGGTGACAGACGCATGTATACACAAGCATGCACCGGTGCAACATTTATACACATATGCACACAGATGTATGCGCACACATACAACCTCACATGCACAGATTTACACACACACAACCACTTACACATCCACATGTACTTATGCACACAGATGCATGTATACACAAGCATGCACCGGTGCCACAAATACCCATACAAATGCACACAGATGCATTCATGGATGCACACACATGCACACACACATAAAAATACAATTATGCACACAGCTGTACATACACACACATGCCCAAACACGCTCACACAACCACATACTGACAGATACTCCCGCTCTGTCATGACAGCAGGTCTTTGCTTTTTGTTCTTTCCTTCTTGTCGTCCTGCAGCTTGAGACACTGAATCATGACACAGCAGATTGTGTTTAATAGACAGTGAGGAACTGGAACCGATGCCGGCATTAGCTCCACTTGGTTTCTCTCAGCATCCACATCAGTATTGACAGCTCTGTATTGTTGCTCTGAACGTTGCTTTGGTGTTTATGGACCTGAATCATCCTGTGTGTGAATCCTGTCACTGGTTTGATGCTATGAGGACTTTTGGTTTCTTTGATCTGAACATTTTTATTTTATAATCCTGTAAATGTATTCTATGTTTGCTCCTAATTTGAGGTTCTTTTATTAAAAAATATATTTTCCTTTTATATTATGTGTATTATTATTGATATTATAAGAATGTGAATAATTTTGGGGTCTTTTTTTTTTAACAAACTGTACTGTCTTGAAATATTCAACAAAGGATTTGTTTCCATTTCATGCTTGTATAGAAACCACGTTTTTAAATAAATGCAAAGAAAAGTTTAGTTTTTACATTGTTCTCCTTTTGTAGAGCTCATCTTTCTTGAATCTTGGAGATCTCAAATTGCGTTTCTCTGAATTTCATTGGACAATCTGTTGACATTGTGTTGCCTCCTGTGTTTGTTTGGGTCTAAAGAAAGCCCTCCGGTGGCGTCAGACCTGCGTCTATTGTAACGGCTGTGTTTCCTTGTGGGTGAGGAAAGCCACACCAGGTGTGTGTGTGTTGATAAAAAAACTAGGGAAACGCCACAGGAAGAGCTGAAGTCCTGCTATAAAGAGGTGTTATGTAACCTTCATTTTACCAGGAGGATCAGTTGAGAGCAGTTTTTCATTTTCAATGAGATCCATGTTTGATTTTGTTTTTCCACGTTTGTGTTTTTATGTCGTCGCTTGAATCAAACCGGATTCTTCGGCTCTATTAAAAAGAATCAAGCAAACACCGGTGTTTGAGGAGACACCGGGACACCACATCATTATTTTATGTCTTTAAAGATAACAGAAACAAACAACAAAAAGAAAAAGATGTGATTTTTGAATAAATCATCACATTTTAATTTGATTTAATTGCGTTCGTAGAGATTTGATCTGGTTTGGTCCAATTGAATTAGTTTATTCTAGTTTGTTCCAGTAGAATCTGGTTTGATCCGGTGTGTTTTAATCTAATTTGTTTTTAGGTGTTTTCCCGTTCAATCGGATTTGATCTGGTCTTATCATACTTGATTTGGTTTAATCCAACATAAAAGGTTTAATCTGGTTTTGTCCGGATTGGACTGTTTGGATCTAGTCTGATCTGGTTGGTTCTCATGTTATTGGTTTTATCAGGTTTATTCCAGTTAAAACTTATTTGATCTGGTTTGATCCAAAGTAATGGGTGTAAACTGGTTAGATCCCGTTTGATCTGGTTTAAACCCATTTTAGATGGTTTGACATGACTTAATCACGCTTGATCTGGTTTGATACAATAGCTGTTTCCATCACACCAATGCCTAAAACTTTTTTTTGAAGTTCTAGAAATGTCGAAAAAGTAGAATTTGGCAATCGCACAGTTTTCATTAAATGCTAATTATGTGAATAAACACAAACCAACTCACGATAAGTCGTGCAAGAATACGGTGACGGATGTGAACAACGATTTCCAGCAGAGACATTCAGATTTCTGCCACGCCACTAGCGCTCATCATCATCTATCAAAGGAGACGTCGGCGTCTTCTTCAGGCCATGGAGCGGCGAGCTCCTTACACGTGGGAGGGGCTACGGATGAAGCCATTTTTGGAAATGGTGGTTGGTGACTTCACTGAGGAGCTGTGGATCCAACCATTCCACATGACACGCCCAACTTTTGATGATCTGTTTGATGCTGTGGGACGTCTGGTGGCGCCCGCTGTCCCAACAACCAAGGCAGCCAGTGGTTGTTGGTCACGTGTCTCATTTTAATTCAAAAAATAATGTTTCTGTTACAGTTTTGCTAAATATATTGATCTTGATACGCCTCAAAAACAACCTCCTCCAAGGGCAAAAACCTTTTTTTTTTTTTGTTTTTTTTTTTTTTGCGATAAATGCAAGTTTTTCCGTTTTCTTTTATTCTGGTTTGAATGAGTTAGACCCATTTTGATCTAGTTTGATCTAATGTCGTTGGTTTAATCTGGTTTTGTCCGTTTTCATTGTTGATTGCTGGAGATATGAAAGGAGATCTAAAAAACTTGGAATGTTTTGTACCAATTAAGAATTACCAAGTATAAGTATAAGATCAGAGTTTTTGGCTTCTTTACAAGACTTTTCTTTTTATTCTTTCAGATGATTAAAATACAGCCGCACCAAAACATTAAAGCCTACAATTTTAAAACTAGATTCCTCTTAGGTTAATTTTTTATTTCTTCTGATTAGTAGTTTAAATGTTTCACCTCCACAAATGATGTTTTTAAAACCAGAAAACTTTGTCTCTAATACGATCTATATACCACATTTGTGTAATTGTTTTCTCACTGGCTTGTGATTGGCCGTTCATCTGCTGTAGGGCGTAATTTTAGCGGCCTCTAGTGGACAAGTCAGTGCAGGTGCAGATGTGCTTTAAAGGACCTTTGCAGAGGTTTTGTTATTTGTTTCCTAATTATTTGGTGGTAATTGCTGTGATCTGGCGGTTTGTCACTAAAGACACAGATGCTTGTATCTAATGGAGGACAGGAGATGCTGAGTCATTTGTGTGTGTGTGTGTGTGTGTGTGTGTGCGCTCCAGGTCGGTGTACGACGGTCAGGAACATGGCCTCTTCATGGAGAAACTGGACGCTCGGATCAGGAACCACGACAGAGACATCGAGAGGATGTGCAACCACCACTTCCAGGGCTTCGTGGACTCCATCACGGAGCTGCTCAAAGTGCGAGGAGAGGCGCAGAAGCTGAAGGTGGGGGGGGCGGAGCAGTGGTTGGACAGGTTGCAGGGAACAGAGCATGACCTTTGCCTTTGTGCTTTCAGTGTCAGGTGACCGAAACCAACCAGCGTCTGCAGAATGACGGCGAAAAGGTTAGCTTGAGCGCTACCATCAGGAGCCGCGTGTGATTCTGCCTCCTTCACCTGTCCTCCTCCTCCTTCTGCAGCTCACTGCCTGCATGGAGGAGCTGAAGCAGTGCCGCGTGCAGCAGAGGAACATCGCCAACACCATAGACAAGCTGACCCACTGCCTGCCCGGTAACACCCACAACCCAAGAGCACGTTTGGATCCGCTGCTCGGTTCTGATCTGTCTGCTCCTCATTTTCAGTTCTGGAGATGTACAGCCGCCTGCAGGAGCAGATGTCCGCCAAAAGGTACCCTCTCAGTCTTCCACCACCCTCAGTTAGTTTGTCCCAGAAGGGTCTGGTTCTTCAAAGGGTCAGACAGATGACCTCAGGGTCGTCAAGCACCTTCTGTGTCCAAACCTCACAGAACCAGGAGGTTGGAGCTTTAGAAGCAGCAGAGCAGATCCATCAGTGGCCGTATATGAGAATTGGACTGAGTCCAAACAGGAAGTACACCCTGGCTCCAAGAAGCCAAAATCCCATAAACTTCTATAGAGAAATAAACAGCTGTTACTCTATTGGTCAGAATAACCATTCTTGCTCTGATATTTCCTCTTTTTTAACACGTTCTTTCTTATTCATCCAATTTTTTTTACAACCTTTTTTTCTTGCAAGTTATTCAAGTTAAAAATTGACCAATCAGATGCCTCACTAAAAGTAGGCGGTGCCCACTGGCCCCCACAGCCAACATTGAAAACATTTGACAGATTTTGTGTAGCCTGCTTTGCAGTGGTGTAGAGTGTGGAATTCCAACAAGCTCACTCCTGATGGGTGAGAGTGGCTACCATAAAACGTTGAGTCAGACCGACTTGGACCAATCACTGACGTTGTCTGGCTCCACCATGGCGGTGACTGGAAGAAAGACATTTTTTATGGATGACGCCGTACTCTCTCTGTCACTCGTCCATTTCTCAGATTCAGTCAGTGGTTTCACCCACATTAATAAACACATATACATTTAAAGCAACTTTAAAAAAAAACTTTCCTTTAATAAATTATTGGTGTTTTTATTTTTTGTTTTTACCAACATTCAGGTTAACATTGTGTCAGGATCCACTGGATGACGATAATTGCAGAAACTACATTAAAGTGTTGCATATTGGCGCAAAGTTGCTACTGTCTGAGACAAAATCAGTTGGTGTTAATTGCTTAAATACTGTAATACTAGGCCCGCGCAATAAATTGCAAATTTATCGTCGTCGCGATATCAAGCTGCGCAAAAAACAGCTAAAATTGTTTCGGCTTAAATGTGCCAAAACAAGCTTGAAGAATTTAGCGGATCAAAATATGCATTTGACCAATCGGATGGACTCCTTCACATCATTGACCAATCAAATGGAGCCCTTTTATGTTAGATGTTCGCCTCCTATGTTGACGAGGGTCATTTGGAGTGTAATTTAAGTTACGTTGACTCTTATTTCAATTAAACTGTTGCAGTAAAATGGAAACGATGTTTTTAGTTGTTTTGCTATTTGTTAATGAATCGTTAGATCGTCATCGCAATATTGATCACTAATATCGCAAATCACAGGCTTTCTTCATATCGTGCAGCCTTATCTACTACTGCATATAGGAGCAGAGCCACTTTTTCCCCACGATAGACTGTACTGGTTGACATTAATTACAGAAGGCCCGCGGGCCAAATGTGGCCCCCCATGTCATTTTATGTGGCCCGCGAGAGCATAAAAGTTTTTAATTTCTTAAAATAAAAATAAAACTTGGTGTGTATTTATTCATATCTAGGGGAAATTGGACTTGAAATATCAGATTGGGAAACAATACATTAGGACTTAAACACTGTCCATATAACCTAACCTGACAGAATCAAATGTAAAAGGATTTATGCTAATGTAACAAACATATGTTTACTATGCAACTGTAATTTAAACAGTTATAGCAAATAAATAATGAGTTATTTAACATTAAGGAGTAGTTGCATGTATTTTTCATTACATTTAGTTACATGTATAAGTTACATCTGGTACTTTGAGGACAACCACTATGCTGATGTGACCCTCAGTGAAAATGAGTTTGACACCTCTGGACTAAAGGGTTTTAGTTCACCCACTTTAATAAAAAATGGTGTTTGTGGTGTTTTTAACATGTTTTTTCACGTTTCACACGATGGAGGACATGTATGATGAAAACAAAGATGAAAATAGCCTTTCTGAGTATTTAATTCCATGGTATAATTTAAAAAAACCACTGGGAACACTTTAAAAATGGATCAGAAGATGATCAAAGTGGGACTTTGAAGTTTCAGAAATTCTCATTTTAACTACCCAACTGTGTTTGTTCACTTTCCAATTTGGGATCATTAGTTGAAGTTACAGTAAAATCTTTTCTTCAGTGTGACTATCAGTACTTTTCTGGACATTCACTAGTATCCCTTCAGTTTTTTTAACCTTCCAGCCACTAGATGGAGCCATAGTGCTGCACACGGGAGCTCTCGTGCCTCATGCGTGTCTTTTCCCTGCGCTGCCCTCGGCCTGACCTGCAGATTGGAGTCTGGTTGGTCATAAATTAGTCGTTCTGTTTGTGTTTTTCTTCTCTCTCCGTGTCCCGAGGCTGCTGCTCTCACAGAGAGCAGGCGGAGGTCAGCCAAAGTGGAGCGCTGCGAGAGCGAATCTCCACACAGTCAAGTGTGTCAGGCCTTTCTCATTGTCAAATGTCCTTGAGGTGCATCGGAGTGTGCGTGTGTGTGTGTTTTTGTGTGCTGGTTTCTGCATGCTTCTAGTTTTCAGTCATAGGTTTGGAGTTCGTTTGCTCTTCCAACAAGTTCTACCAGCTGTTTAGGGCTTCGGCAGAGCATTATACTCTACCAAAGTCTAGATTAAATGTTATCCCAAAGCTTTTGGACCAGAAATGGCCTAGTGTAACTGTTGTGTTACCCTCAGGTACTACCCCGCCCTATGCACGCTGGAGCAGCTGGAGCAGACCTGTCTCCCCAGGGCGGGCCAGTACCGGTTCTGCTCCATCATGGCTGAGAACATCCCCAAACTGAGGAGCCACATTCGGGACACAGCCATGAGCCAGCTCAGAGACTTCCTGGAGAGCATCCGGAAACACTCGGACAAGATCGGACAGACCGCCGTCAAGCAGGTACATAACCACACCGTGGATCCAGAACCAAACCCTCCTTTATAAGGGTCGCAAAAAGGCTTCCTGTTTAGAAGGGATTCCGCTCAAGGGTACGTTTTTACACCAGGACTGTGCTGAGGAAACCAACAATTTGGATCAAATCAATCATCTCTTAGAAAAGCAACATCAAACCTTCATATCTATTGGGATTTCTTTAAAGAAGCGTGTGACATTTTGGTTTTCTGTTCATTGTTTTTTGTATTTTTCATCGAGGAAAGGCCCAATTTTGTTCACCGGTTTTGTGAAAACAAACATAATTGGTTTTGGTACCATGAAACCCTCCTTTTACCAGGGTCTACCAGGGTCTACCTCGGTCTACCTCCATCAATATTGAACTGCAACCATACAGTGTAGAATCTTCCACATACATTGACGCAATCATTGCTATGATGCATTTGGTCCTTCCTGACTTTTTGGTGTGGTCACATGACCCAGCTGTAGTATCCCCCCCCCCAACGCCTTTAACATCACAATACACCAGATTTTCCACAAATGGACAAAGCGGAGGCATAACAGATGTAGTAATAATAATATAATAACCTTTCTGGCTCATTGGATTCAAAATGTCAAAAAATGAAGCCAGAAGTAGGCTGGGCATTTACCTTAAAAAATTGGCAATTGGGCGGGACAAATGAGTTTTGTTGAATCTACCTACAGTTGTGTTTGACAATCCCCCCCCCACCCCTCATTAGTGCACTAATGTAATAAAAAAATCCAAAGAGCTGCTACTGTTGTCATGAATTATAATGCAAAAGTTGTAATGTTTCTGCCACCAAGTAGTAAGTTTATGCTGTTGTAAAGTTGGAGGATTTAAACCTCTGAGTGAGCGTGATATTGCTCCCTTCTGAAACCAGCCCCCAGTGGTCATCTGAGGAACTGCAGCATTTGAAAGCTTCCTCTATATTTGGGATGGAAAGGTGGCGGCTTGGCAGCGGCGAGCTAACCTGACAGCTGTTAGAACACAAGGAGACCATTTTAGAGCTTATAGTCACCTGTCAATCACATGGCCACGCCCCCATTTGTGGTTCATCAAGTTCATGTTACAGTTTTATTCCAAAGGTTTTTGGTAATATGCTATAAATGTGGGTATTTTTGTTGTAAAGTTGGAGGATTTAAACCTCTGAGTGAGCGTGATATTGCTCCCTTCTGAAACCAGCCTCCAGTGGTCATCTGAGGAACTGCAGCATTTGGTGTTTCCTTTAAATTTAAGAAGAAGGTGCAAGTATGGCGGACACACCTTACAGCTGTATTTAAAACACAATAAGACACTTTTAAGTCTACAGTCACCTGTCAATCACAAGGCCGCATCCCCTATTGAGGTTCATGAACTTATACCTATGTTCTTGTTTTCCCCAATAATAAATGAAATCACAAAATTGAATACATTTTGGTAATGGACTGTAAGCACGTGTCTATTAAGCCAACTAGTGGTTACCTTGTGATCTGAATAAACTCCAATTTCCTTTTGTAAATCAGCCTCAAACTGGACGTCTGGTAGTTGGCCCTCTCATCACACTCACACCTCCATGCCTTAGTGTTTGGAAACAACGTTTATTGTCTTGAATTCACGTTCTTGACTGGTCTGATCCAACAGCTCCTCATATGTTTCTTCCTCAAACGAACAAGTAAAGAAAACGTCGTCTTTTTGCTTTTCTTCTAGAAGTTTCTTCCTAGACGTTTCGTGTCTGGCAGATTTCAAACGTCGATGTACAATTTGAGGTTCAGCTGCTGATCTTTGTAGTGGTAACATGGCTTTTTGGGTCTCCTAATTGCAGCTGACACAATCTCCATTGTTTCATTTGGAGGTCTTTAATCTTCTGTAGAATGTCTTTGTGGAGATACGGCGGAGAATGCCGTCGCCAAATTTAACAAAGATCTGGTCTTCGCTCATTTTCTGACCATCTTGATGCAATTAGAGTGAATCCAAATGATGGATGTGAGAGTGTAAATATCAGAGCTCAATTACCGTTTGAGTTGGTGACATTTTAGTTCGATAGTGCTGGGCTCTTAACCTAGTTATGTCCAATTGTTACAGTCGTAGTTACACTTTTGCCTCAATCTAAAAGAAAAAAATTAACTTTTGTTTTTATTACATTCCATTTTTAGACAATTTTTAATTTTTATTATTTTAGAATAGAATATATAAAAGAAAAATCAGGAAAGGGTTTGTCAGCCTTTTTTGTGACCTTTTTTGGCCCTTGTGTGTGTGTGTGTGTGTGTTAGTAGCATGTGTGTATCCATCATTGCATTCGTGTGTGTGTGTGTGGATGATTGTGCGATGTTAGTGGGATGTTTGTCTGACTTCATGCCGTCACTAGTTGTTATTCCTCATCACGACTGCCTGTTAATCAAAAGCAGCTTTTGTGTGTGCGGGCTTGTGTGTGTTTGTGTGTGCGTCTGTGGCTCCGCTGCCAGTAATGGAGCACATCGGCGCTCACGGCAGGAGAGGCCGTGACTTGTCGGCAAACACGCACGCTGACTTTCGTCGTTTCGGCGCTCTTTGTGTCATTCACATCGCCAAAACTGCACACCAGTGTGACGTTTTTATGTGTTTGTTGTGGTATCCGTCACCCTGATTGAGGCCTCTGGTTTATTTGTGTGCCTTGATGTTCTGTGGAGGAATCTGAGGATGAAGGGATGAGGGTTTCTTTAGGAAAAAAGGAGGCAAATAACGCCATTTTGAATGAATTTTTTCCATTCTGGGCGCGTTTTAAAGGATTCGCTGCTATTTTAAAGACTTTCAAACATTTTTGGGAAGCAGTTCCATATTTTTCCTATGATGATTGCACGTCCAAGCAAGTTTTGATAACTACCAGGTATTTAAAAGCCATGTCATACAAATTTGGGTCATCCTTGATACATACAGCGTTTCTTGCGTTCGTCATTTGTTGATGTGCGCAAATGTCCGTCGAGGGTTTTGGCCAATAGGTCTTTACTTGAATTCGGTTCAAAATTTTTGGTCAACGCAGTGTATGCGTATTTTACGTAGTTTCTATTTGATCATTACGTAAATCTTGCACAGTTGTGCGTGATTTTTTGCAGGATGCATACGCAGATTTGTTGCCTTCCTCAACCGTTCCACGCATGTCTAACAGACTTTCCAGTCATGTACCACCGATGTATAACTTTTATATCACGTATACAGTGCACATATCATGTTCAAATTACGTAATTGACGCACAAATCACTAATGAATTTGATATAAACAGCGCAATCATCAGGTGTGGTTCATGTTCTACCTTGATTTATGGGTTCTTTGTGTGGTTTATTTGTAATTCTGTGGTTTTAACATGGTCTATTTGTGATACATGTTAGAACAATGCTTTAAATGTTTTCAACGACAGATTCTGCGGATTCACAGTGATCGCATAAACGGTTGAAGAGTTATGGAATGTCAAAGAGAGCGTTATTTAGAAGTTGACTGAGACTTTTGCGGTGTTTAAGGGTTAAGTTCTGGCAGAAACAGTCCTTAGAGCTTCAAGTTGCGAAGCTAAGACAAGAAATAAGGAGATTTGGAGTCCTTAACGAACAGCAGAGCTTGACTAGACTGACTCTAAGGATGGGACCAAAAGGTACACAAACCCAACTGCCGTGCATTGAAATCCGCCTATAGGCTCAGTCCTGCTTTTATTTTACTTTCAACTCCTCACATTTGCGGTCATGCACCGCCAACAGTAGCCTGACAGCGGACTGCGTTGACTCTTCAGGTCAGTTTTATCCCTCTGCACATTCCAGACAACGGCAGACAGGACAAACTCAAAAACCAAGATGCCGCCAACAGAGAAAGAGTCTGCTCACCGGCCAGCTCTTTGCTGCACCTGCAGCTGCTCAATGCTCCTGCTGTTTCAAGCCCTGACAGATGGGTTAAATGGGGAGGTCAAATTCCTCTTTGTAGTTGGGCGTTCTTGGGAAAATAAAGGATTTTTGGCGCCTTCTGCTGCCGCTGACCTCGGTAGATTAAGAGATTCTTGTCAAGTATCCTATTAGGGAAAGCCTGAGCCCTGACTGGAATGCAGATGGTGATGGTTGAGGAAGAGATGTCCAGATGTTGGACGTGTCGTCCTGTAGATGTCGCTGAAGGTTTATCCCTGAAAAAGACTTGGAAGCTGGAAAAGTTTAGAAGTTTTTTTTTTGATGCAACAATCAAAGCTAATGCCGATCACCGCCCTCCCCCCCAGCGCCAGAGGAACATCTTTGGGGAAAAATGACCCAGCAATGGAAAACAAGCTGAATATTAGCTTTCACTCCTTTTTAGTTAAAGCATCTGTTTTTACTTCAGGCTAAACGTACAGTAAACGAGCAAGAGTCAGTTTCTCAATGCTCGAATGGCCCCATTGTATCGAGCTAATAACCCCTCCTTGACCCTCCGATGGGGGTTCCTGGACCACAGCTCCAGAGTCACTGGTGTAGAAAATCCACTTGCAGTCACTGAAGAAGCTAACCGCTAACTCCCCCGACCACTAATTACAAGGGGGATTATGGAAACCCCAGCCGTCCAGCAGAGCCCATACTCATACTGGATTCTGTTGCGTCTTCAGATGTTGGGAGCTCACACAATCAGTCAGAATGTTGTGTGTGTGTGTGTGTGTGCGTGAATGTTGTTGACATCCTTCGTCCTTTTCCTTTCCTTTACGTCTCCCCCATCCCCCTTTCTTCGCTTTTTGTCTCTCAGACAGTGTGTCTCTCCTCCACGCTCTGTTCCAAATTAGCTCTAACTCTCTGTAACCGGCTGCCGTTGCAGCTCCCTCGACCAAGGATGTGAAAACAAATAGTTTTTAAGGGGGAACGAGGTGGAGGAGAAGAAGGAGATGGAGCGGAGTGGATGGTTTACAATTGGTCTATTGTCTGCTGCCACTTGCCCATGGAAGAAGAGGAGAGGGAGGATGAGGGGGAAGAAGAGGAAGGATAAGGTGGAATATGGGCAGGGAAGGAGAATGCTGATTGGTGGGAGGAACAAGAAAGAGCTTGAAGAAAATCCCTAACGGGTAGCGTCGCCAGTTAAATGAAAGTTTTTTTTTTTTTTAGCTTAATGTTGGACTTCTGTTTCCTGTCAAGGACTTCCGGGTCTGTAGCCAGGTCTTCATGAAATAAAAGCCAGGGGGTCTTATCTCACCCCTGGACGGTAAGTGGTCTGGGGGTTTTCCGGAATTCTCGCTCCACCTGCTGTTTGATTACCTGAATCAGGTGGGCTTCACCTCTCAGAAGAGGCAAGTCTGGTGCATGGAAGCTGAACACCCATCCTTGCAGACTAGCACTACTCTAACTACTGTCTAGCTACAAAAAAACTATAGTGCAAAACTATTTTAGTGCCCTGCATTTTAAAAGCAATTCAGACACCTCGCTCACTGTTTCTTTTTTTTTTTTTTATTTCTTAAACATCTAATATGATTACATCGCTTTCCTTTAATAAAGATGAACATTTTACGAATAGTATTTATGAATCCGCTGTGTCCTGATGATGAAACATTTTGAAAAATCCTTCAAACCAGACTGATCAAATAAAAGACTCAGTAAGGGTTGAGGTTGTGAGGGGTTGTTCAGTCCGGTCCCCGTTTAATGTCAATGACTCTGATCGACACGGACGAATCACGGCTTTCTGAGGAAGTCTAGTTCCGACATGACAGCGGACATATCGCAGAAAAACCACTGAATTGACTTCATTTGCTTGGAACTGGAAACAAGTCATTTTGTATGGGTGACGTCACACAGGATTCGTCCATTTAGATTATACAGTCAGGGGTTCAAACAGAATCCATCGTGGTCTATATTTACCAATGTAATGACCATCAATGTACACTGGTTTTTGGCAGACTTCTGGAAAATTACTGGGGCACTGGATTTTTGTAGATTCAGACAGCTCTACGAGTAGCAAAAGCACTAAGTAGTGAGTAGTGAAGGAATTCGGACACAACTTATGTTTTAAAATTGCTAAGAAAGATTAGACAGTAAAATTATGAAGTAAATGGAATTAACTGTAATGTTAGTATTACTAATTAAAACAGCAGGACACTAAGCTACTTGAACATGAGAATCTGCAGGGTTCTGTTGTCATTCAGATCATTTTTCTTTGGTTGTATCTTTAGTTGTAGTCAAAGTCATCAAGTAATCACTAGGCTGGCACGGTGGATTTAGAAATTACACTTAAACTCTAGGTCTTAATTGGTTAACGTCAGCGTTGAATGATAGGATTCCTCTGTAATAGGATACATCTTTGTCCTGTGTTCCTGGGACCACTTACTCATAATTTGGCTACTTAAACTGGCTTTCATGGATCCTCTTTTATCAAAGCGCCCAAAGAAAAGGGGAGGAAAGGTGGCCGAAGGAGAGGGATGGAAACATGACAAGATACAGTGGAAGGATTACAGAGAATGAAGAGACGAAGAGAAACCAGAGCCTCCCAATGTATTTGTCATTTGTTCACTTCTGCGCGGTCATTGATCATTTCTCGTCTTTCGTTCTTTCTGCCACAACATCTGTCCTTTTCACTCTTTCCCCTTCTCCTGTTTTTCTTCCTGGTGTTCAGCGGAGGACGAGTCCAGAGCTTCTGCTGTGTATTCAGCAGTTGTACACGCTAATGGGAAACAGATTGCTGGGCCTGCGAGGTGGAAGAAGATTGATTACCTGTATCTAGTTACTAAACACACACGTGCGTGTGCGTGTGGCGAGAGGCGGGGAGCGCAGGCTGGATCCGGGGATTGAACCATCACAGGGAGAAGGGGAACGGACTGGCGCGTCCCACCGAGTGTCTGGCTGAGTCTGGGCTCTGTCAGGGTTCAAATCTAAACCTGTAGGTCCTGATTGATTGATTGATACCAATAAATTAATAAAAAAAGAAAGTTTGTTAGTTAACCTTGAGATTCAGAATGGGGCAGGACCACAATCGGTCGGCAGGAAAAAGATCGTTTTGCTTTGAAGTCGTTTTATTCTGTTTTCTCTGACCTGATCCACAAGAAAAACCTTTGGTTGACACACTGGGAAAGCTTATCAATTAAAGAAGAGTCCATGTCACATTCGGGGGGAAACAACTAAACAAATATTTTAACCATTTAATCTATAGCTATGTGTAAAGAAAAGTCATGAACAAAATCCACATCATAATCTCCAAAAATAGACTAGATAAATCCATTTAAACAAGTGAATGTCCACAATGATGTCCTGGCAATGGCTTGCTCCAATCTTTGTCCTGATTGTCAAAGTAGTCACTCATGTACCATACTTAAAGCAAAATTCTAAAAAAAGTTTGTTTTAATATTAAAAAAACGTGTCAGATGCTAACACCTAATTGTTGGTGAGTGGTTCATCCACCTGACAGAAGAAGATTGTAAATGGGCGTTACTCGTATAGCACCTTTCTTCCTCGAAGGGCCAAGGCGCTTCACAGTCACGGTCCCATTCACCCATTAATGGCGGCTCAGCTGCCGAACACTAGTGCCAACCCATAACCACCAAAGTCAAAGTGGTTACATTAGCTCCGCCCTTATTGGTCCATGCCATTTTTCTATGTACATACAACCAACAAGGTGTGGTTCGGTTTGGCTTAATGGGTCCATCTTATAATGAAAATGCTCAAAATACCGGACTGGACCACACTGGATCGTCAGTTTGAAATGAGGCTTCAGAGTTACAATGAAATACTATCAAGCTAACCTCAAAGGGATAAAAGTTTTTTTTTATTTTTTTATAAAACACTTAAAATGCACTGTTCCAAATTATTACGCACAAATGAGGTTTTCAAGATTCAATTGTTGAATTTACAACGTTTGGAGGGTATATATTCTAAAATCAAAAGCTATTTCAATGAAAAACATCCTAACAGGTTGAGTTGCATCTTAACATAGGACTCCTCGTGTGAAAGCAGCTTCACAATTCATGCATTTATCGAGTTGTGATCTTTAACTTGAATTATTTGACCTAAACACATCCAAAAAAAAATATTGTTTTTAATTCTGAAATCAAAAGGACTTAGTCAAAAAATTCTTAAAGCGAAGTCTCCAAAGAAATCCTTCTCAAGGAGAAACAAGACCTGAGCCTAAACTGAATAAAAAGCAGTAAAAAGCGATCCATTCATTCAGACAGTTCGGTGAAGTTTCTCCCGGTTGTCCCACCCCCCGTTCCTTTTCACCTTCTCCCCTCCCCTTTTCTCCCATCTTAACCTCTGCCTCTTTTGTGGCATGTTTTTCTTCTTTTCCCTCCGTTTCTCCGGTTGGTTTGTCGGTGAGATGACGCACGTTCCCTCACTTGTGCTTTGAGCACCCCAGCAAATGCCTTTCCCTTCAGAAAAGCGCCGCGGCATTTGCAGCAGAACCTGGTCCTGAGCACGCCAGTGGATGTTTGGAGACAAACGCGGGAGCTGAAGGAGACCCTCAAGTGGCCTGGTTGACGTAGACGCCGACGTTGGTGACGACCATCTTTGCAGAGATGCTCTCGGCCGGCCTCTTGTCTGTTGAGGCCCGTTTATGCTAATGTTCACGTTGAAATAAAGACCTCAGGAACAAAGTGTTTAACAGGCCTCCTCTTTATCCCTGTAATTTTGGTTAGTTCCTACGTGGAGTGAACCCAAAGCTGGAAAAATTTGCGATGACACATTTTTGCACCTTTCTGTATTGAATTTCCACCTATTCTGTTCCTTAGAGTCATTGTCTGATGACTCACTGCACTTTGTTTGTGGGCATCAGATCAAAGATGGCATTGTGTTGAGTTGGGTCCACCCTCGCACGCACACCGGGTTTTCCCATCATCCCCGTCATTCGGCGCTCTGATGGAGCTCCCTGATGTTCATCTTCGCATCTTTGGTGGAGGGAGAGTCAAGGGCACTCATGACGGCGCCAGCAAAGAAAGGAAGCGTGCACGTGGACTTTGGAAAAGACCCCGAGGCGCGATCTTGGCGAGAATGGAAAGATGGCCCCTGCTCAGACCTGAAGGAGTTCCCCTCCTTGATCGGTTTTTTCCCACAGAATAAATGTCGCTCATGATGGGATGTGAGCTCACAGTGGGAACATGGTGTGTTGCTAAATTTCTAATTTGGCCTGTTTGACATCTAGGTGGTAGAAATGGTACATGACGTATACAGTGGTCCCTCACTATTCCACGGTTCTCCTTTCGTGGTCTCAATATTTCACAGATTTGACTTATTTTTATTTAATTTCAGAGTTTTTTTTATTTTTTACAGCAGGTTGTGTTCTGTGTCCTGGTTGGCCTTTGACCATTGTCAATCAATCCCCTTTGTGCCGTGTCCCTTATGTGAAATGTGTTCAGTTTGCTAAATTTACATAGATCTTTGTTGCCGATCAGATCTTTTTCATTCCATAACACGCAACTTCTTTTTTCTTTGAAGGTTTCAACTTTAAGAGTTTAAAAAGGAGAGAAATGTGTGAAAATGTTCATGTCTGTCTGAGAAAAGTGTATAAAGTTTGTAGTTTTACAGCCATAAAACATCTAGAACAATTAAAAAAATAAAGATGACTACTTCATGGATTTCGTTCATTGTGGGTTCAACGTCTTGCCCATGAGCAAGGCAGAAATCCTGCAATCGTCCGATCAGAGGTCGACTCGTTTTCATTCAGATACGAGTCTTTCCAACTCAAACTTCCTATTCCTTTTTAGTCATTTATATTTTTAGAATTCCTCATCCAACCCAGCTGGGATGGAAATCCATGTATTGTTCCGTCTCATTTCCCAGATTATTCCCTGGATGTTGCTGGGATCGCTCCATCTTTTCTTCATACTCATTGCCTTCAGTGTTTTGGGATGCTCCATTGAACCATAATGGTTGTTAATGAGCCAAACACAATCTTGTGAAGTCCTCTGCTTCCTTCTTTGTTAGAAGGTTTTTCTACCTGCAACAAGCAGGTGTATTTTCTTGAAGCTGATATTCTGTAAATCATGAGTTTCATGTTTTTTTTTCTTGCTACTCCTTCTACCATTCTTTCCTTGATTACTCTTCCTTTTTGCCCTTTAGTGTATTCCCTAATATTCCTTTTAGTCCTGTCCCATGTTTTTATTGGACCGGGCGTGGCGGGAGCAAGTAAAGGCCACAGTTGGTGACCTTTTAACAGTATTAGCAAACTCTACACTCAGATTCAATCCCATGCTAAAGAAGATTAACACTTTGTTTTCCCAGGAGAGGTGTCTTTCTGAGCCCCCCCCCACGGATTCCGGTGGATTTTAGTTTCAGCCTGGGAGAGCAGCCTGGGCCACATGTGGGACAGCTTTGGAGCTGTTATCGCTTGAACATCTGGTTTTGGTGTCAGGACTCTGAAAATCAAAGCGCTTTCATTGGTCTGCTCGAAAGTTGAGCCAAAGTGTCTTCTCCTCCCCAGTGTAACTTGAAAGGGGTTCTGGGAAATGTAGGAAATACCCGGAACAGACGCAAACAAACAGTGTGCCCCCCCCCCCCCTCCTGAGGGGGTGGGGGGTGTAGTTGGGTGAGTGGATTTGACCTTTGTGCTGCTCTGATCTGCGTCTCTGCTCAGGCCCAGCTCCAGCGCTCTTTGGACAGTTCCCTGTCCATGCAGCCCCGCACCCTGATTGGCCGACGCGGCAGGAAGGAGGCGATGGCCGCGGCGAGCGAGAGCGGCGGCAGCCCGTTGTCGGAACAAGACTCTGGCATTCTGGATGTGGAGGATGATGACGAAGAAGATGATGATGAAGTGAGAACACAAACAAACAGACTCTGAAGCATTTTAGACAGCATTCATTTGTGTCACATACATTTTCTTGACACATACAAACCTTGCAGTTTAAAATGTTTTTGACCTTTTGGTCCGCTATGATGCAATAAGGCTGGATATCACCAACACTTTCCAGGATTGATTCGATTCGATTCACCAGAGCCTGGATGATCCTGCCTCTTTTCAATTTTTTTGATCCACTCGATTTGATTTAATTTATATTTGCATGGTTTACACATTTAAACATATTTGTATAGAAATACAACAATAATCTGCATTGATTTATTAAGCTTGGATTGTTTCTAATCGATTTGATCAACCCAGCTCTACAATCAACATCCACCCATCCTGATTTGATTCAATCTCATTTGTGTTTATCTTCAAAGGTCACATTAGGGTCTCAATAAAAACTAAATGGTCAAAAAAAGATTAAAAAAAAAAAAAATCTAAAATATACACTTCTTGCAGGGTAAGCAGCAATTCTAATCTTTAAAGTATATTTTAGTCTTTATCGTTCTAAAGAGTAAAAGTTGCAGAGGTAAGTTCTCCTTCATGCTTGAGGTCTTTTGTTGTTTTAGTTTAGTGCTTTTTTTCCTACAAAGTCACAACTGGTGGAGACTACCAGTTAAATACTGCCAATACTGGTTTAGTTTCCGGAATTGGTGAGAAAGTGGATTTGTTTATGCCCTGGTTTCCTGTAGTGGGGGGGTTGACCTGTATGGTGACTGTGGGTTTTTGGGCTGTCCGGGCCTGTGGAGGGTCCTAGAGAGGGGCGACCTCATCTTATGCTGCGTTGACACCGCGCTTTCGTCACATCAAGAATATGCTAAACGCAGGTTCTTAAACTCGCTTTTAAACATGTAGTTGTAGAGTTAGATGAGCTAATTCTTCTCTAAGGAGGGGGATCCCTCCTTTTATGTGGACACCCCTGAGCTTTCGTCTTCTTTTCCCCGCAATCAGTCCCCCCTTCCCCCAGTTTTGCTGCCTAGTTTTTAGTTTAGTTTAGCCATTACCTATTGAATTCTAGGATTTTCATGTTCTCTTTGATTTCATGTTCATTATATCATTACCAGTATGAAGCCCATTGAGACGACTATTGTTGTAAAATTGGGCTATATAAATGAAAAGAAATTGATTTGAGTTTTAGCATATGGTGTTCACTCTGGACATTTTGGCTCTGTGAACTCATCGAGCGGTCTAGGATGGTGATGTTTTCCTGCAGGCCACCTGTGTGCCCTTTCAGTTTCGCCCATTTTTCACCCACAGACAGCCCACATCCCACGTAAAGTTAGTCGTGACTGAGGCTTTAGCGACTAAAGAACACACCATGCGACGACTCTCCTCTGACTAACCTGCAGAACCCAATAGAGCAATCTTCTGCTCAAACCCATCCTGTCAGAAAGGCTACAAAAGGGGTTTTGCTCCAACCTGACCTGCAAAGAGATCTTCAGTTAAAATGTAATTTTTCTCAATCCAAAGTTGAAATTTTAGTCCAATGTAGTGTTTGTTCTACCAAGTTCTACTTGGTTCATGAGTAGAGTGTTTTGACACTGACCTTCTTGGCGGGATCAAAGCGTCTCTCTGCAGCCTTTGTTGTTCGCATTAAAGGAAGGCAAAATACAATGAAGGGAATGGAGATGAACTTGTCACCCCCGAGCTGCAGCTCCGTTTTTACGGTCCTCGTGGCTCTTTTACGTCCTGTAAACTTCACTCAACCCTCTTCAAGGGAAGACCTTGGTTTAAACAAAGGCCTGACCTCTGCGGTCGCCGGGGTTACGACCGTGTCGGCGCCAACGGCCTGCAAAGATGCCAACCGCCAGGGTCCCGTCTGCTCACGCCTGAAACGGGTTTCTGCTCCGTTCCTCACAGTTACTTCCTGCCTCCGTCTTTGAGGTTTTTATCGTTTTGGAGAAACCGAAGCTAACCTCTTCTCTTCCCCATATTTGCTTATTTATGTGTGGAAATGAGATAAAAACCCCAGAAAACAAAAGCGGCCGTCATTCCAGTTTCCATTCAGCCTGGTGTTGACAGGAATCCACGTGGAGCAATCGCCAGCCGCTCTCCATCCCCATCCACTTGACCTTTTTTTATGTGAGATGCTTTATTGTGGACGAACCGCAAACATAAACATGATTAAACGAAGAGCAAACAAACTGGCTGCCAACAGAAATGAGTCACTTTGGTGAAAGGTTCATGTGATGCCGCAGCAGGGAAACACACTTCCTGTCTACAAACCCTCCAGAATAAAATCCCAGAAAGAGGTTATGGGTTCCTGGGATGCTAATGTAGTCCCACTCCGATCAGTCTATTTTCAAAGCAGTGGTCTATTAAGTATGATTATATTGTTTTTAGGGAAGAAAAAGAAGAACTTGTGTTGTTTTCTAGGTCATAGTTTCTGCAGAGTGGCAGGAGTTTTATAGAAATTCACCTTTGAGTTGTGTTTGGGATTGGGTTGGTGCGGAGTAACGTCTGTTGCCTGTTAGAGAACTGACCTTAAAAGGGCCTTTATCAGAGTAAACTATATCCTCCTATATGAAAATGTTTTACCTTTGGCACACTAAAGAACAACTTTTTAAATGAAACATGAGTTATTTTTCGCAGTTCATTTTTCTAGCAGAAAGGAAGACGACTTGAGGCTCTGACGCTCCGCCTTTCTCTCCTTGTGGATGTCGTTCGTTTCGTGACGTCACCCTAGAATCGGTCTCGGCAGCGCAGATTTGAACAACGTCCGATCTTTTGCAGAGATGGATGAGCATTTAAAATGAAAGCGTTTAGCCGATCACCACTAGTTCCACTGAGAAAGTGGGCGTGTGTGTAGCAGATTCCTGTTGGAATCGTTTTCGTGGATTGGAAGGGGCTGATGCTATGCAGGAATGGATCAAAAAGAGTTGTTTTTTGTGAGGGATTAACATTATAAAACTCTTAAAAGATCAAAAAGTGGATTTTGCATGGTAGGCCCTTTAATAACAGAAGGGTAAGGGATTTTTTTGGGAGTTTCTCTCCATGTTAGCACGCCTGCGTCTCACCTACTTGCATGTTGTCAAAGCGTTCACTTCAACTCGTCGCCGGCAGCATTGCCATAGAAAAAAAACTAGCTTGTTCACTCTCGTTTTTTTCGGGTTCACTGAGCGAACTTCGACCTTTACATTTCGTCTGCCCACCTACAGGTTTACCCATGTTTTGCCCCGCAGACGGCTCGTTTTCACCCTAAAGGGCAGTTCTCACCAAGACCTTTGTTGGTTTGGATTTTCCCTGCAGGTGTCAGGAGCTCAGGAGTTGGTGGACTTCTCTCCGGTGTACCGCTGTCTGCACATCTACACTGTTCTGGTGAGTCCATTATTCCTCTGGTTTCTTCTGTTTTTTTTTTTTTCCTCCTCCTATTGTGCTGCTTTTCTTTCATCCACGGCATCGCTTCATTGAAGCAGCGTTTCTGTGAGTGGGATGTTGTCCTCCTCCCGTGCGCTATGTGTGCTGAGGAGCTGCTTTGCTCATGGACTCGTGACATTACCTTGTGGCTCTGACCAGCGTCGGTGCGCTGAAAGGCTGGCGATGGCTTCTGGATGGGATGAGGCCTCCAGCTCCTGGCGCTCCTCCAGCCCGCCGCTGAGAGAACCTGCTTTGTCTAATCTCAGCCTGAGTGAAAGCGACACGGGTGGAGGTGTTGACCGGGCCGCCACCGGGTCAGCAGCACATTTGGGGTCGGCCCCAGTGCGCAGGCCCGCGGGGGCTGCGACCGGGCCAGTGAGGCCACACGGTCGGGGTGTTTGTGCTCAGCCTGTCTGAGGGGCTCTCTGGCAGGGCAACAGGAAGTGCATGAACTTTGACAGGAAAGAGAAAAGGCAGCAGAGGGATGGAGGCGGGGAGCAGAAAGGAGGGATGGAGGTTAGGGAAAGGGTACGACGGGGAAAGATGACAAAGAGCACAAGAATGAGAGAGCTTAAAGGGGGGGGGGAAGAGAGGAAGGTTTTGGGTTAGAGAAAGAAGCACGAGAGCTTTAAGGCGAGGAAAACCAGCTGGAAATATGTCAGAGGAGAGGAGCTAAAAATAAACCTCCTTCTTCTACAAAAATGACCAAAAAAGTCTAAACCGGTGGCATTTACTCCAAAGATATCTCACTTAAAAATGATAACTTTGTTCTCCATCAGTTTAAATGGCTTGCTTAACTTCCTAAAACTAAAAGTTTAACAAAAACGACCTAAAAACAGCTGCCAAAGCTGCATTTTTGTTAAATGAAAATTCAAAATTTCCTTTGCTTTGATGACTCAAATGTATGTCTATTTATTAGTATGTAAAGACGTAAACCTTAAAACAAACAATAGTTGTAAATATTAGAGCAGAAAAGGCACATTTGGAGTTTGAAAGAGAAAAGAGTACAAATCAATGTTGTCATCGTTTTTAATCAAAAAGCGAAAAGTGAAATTCGGATCTCCCCCCCTCCTTCACGCTAAACACGGACTGATTCACAGATTAGAAACCATCAGAATTCCTCAGTGGAATCCAAATGAAGGCATCCTGGTAGTTTACTCATGTTTAAAGTAATCAGGACCAAGGGTTAGAAAAACTTTATAGACACACTGAAACCTCAGAAGACGAGAGCCCCAAACTGATCTGATGATTTTTTTACTGAAAAAGTCTCCCTAACTCATCGTTAAAGTACAACGCAGTGTTGCTTACATTTTTTTTACAACTTTAAAGTCATAAATGTACAAGAAAAAAGTCGTAACTGTGAAATGTTCAATTTGATCTTGGTGAAATAGCATTTGGATTGAGACCTGGTAAGTTTATTTTACTATAAGATCCACCCAGATTGATCCATCTAAGGCAGGTTGGGGTAATCCTATCAAATTATACCATTATAAAATGAAATAAATCAGTTTTATTGATATTAGAACATACCATTTGGATTGATACATGGTAGGTTATATTACTATTACGTAAAAGCGCCCTAGTGTCATCACAGCGGACAACACACACATGATGGCAGTAAAAACGGATCAGTCCATCATTCCAGTCCAATGGGTGGAAACACTTTGAATTTAGCAAAGACATGTGACCAAACAGTGTGCTAGAATGTTCTAAGAATGTTCCCTTTGGATTCTTTTGATGTGGAAAAACAACAGTGGACTAAAATTTAGGAGGCTAACATGTGAATGGATTTGACATTCATTCCTGTTTACATATTTGTTTGTACACATATTTCATTCACACTTGATTATCTTGAAGAAATCCAAGGAATCTGGAAAACTTCACCGGCTCTGTTCAGTACCAGGTATTTCTCTCCAAGTCTCACTGGTTGAAGTTTTGGATAAATACGTTCTGGATCCACCCGGAATCGGATCAAATCGTTCAAATTGAACCAATGTTGATTATGAATCGTATCGTCAACAACAAATCATGATATGAGTCGAAACATTGTTAAAACGAACCATGACATCCCTAGAGTCCACACACTTGGTTGATCCGATTCAATTCTATTAACAATCTGCCTCAGACAGATTGATCTGGTTAAATCGTAGGAATATAAATCAATTAAGTTAATTCATTGATACGCCCCTAAACACTACCATAGTATTCAGATACTCCTCACAGCCCTACCACCTACTCGTCAGCAGATTCCAACCAGTCGTCATAAATATGCCGTAGAAATCACAGGTGAACAGTTTGGAAAGAAATGAAACCACAAAAACAGGTGATTTCAGAAAGTTCAGGGTAAATTTATAAAGAATGGCTCAAAAACATTGAGAAGAATAATTAAAAGCAAAGAGTGTATGGAAGTCAGGTAATGAATAAGAGTTTGTCAGAAGGAAGGAGGATAACGGCAAGTTGCAGAAAGGATGGAGTAGAGAGTGAATCAGCTGATGAGCGCTAAGGAGGAGAAATGGAGGAGGAAGGTCACAGAGAGGTTGGAGTAGCAAAAACAGGAAGAAAGGGAGAGAGGGCAGGGCAGAAGAAGGCTGAGATTGAACAGAAGGGAAAGGAGTGTGTTGTGCCTCAGGAAGGTGTCGAAAGGATCGACCCGATTACCTCAGGGGTCAGCTTCACCCACTCATTCATCTCTGTTGTTTCTTTTCTTTCACTTTCCTCCTGGAATTTGTTTGTACTTTGGTCAAAATGGAGGAAAAAAGTGGCAGAACGAAAGACAAGAAAAGAAACAAGAATCTGAAGGAAACTTTGCTGCGTTTGTTGAGGTCGTCTGGAAAATTACAAACTCACACAGGCGCTTTGTTGGAACAACTTGCACCGCATGAACACACTTTTGACACTTCAGTTTATTTGTCTAGCAAACCTGGATGAAGAATCCCATTTGTAATCAGTACCTCCACTTTCTCCATTTTTTTTTCTTTTCTCTTTCTGTATCCCTTCTCGTCTTTCCCTGTTTTTTGTCCACGGCTTTCCACTCATTGTCAGTCCTGAACAATCCTCCTTTGTTGCACGCGTTACAGTGAGAAATCTGGATAGAGTTGTTGGGTCTGCAAACGGGCCTGAAGCCCAACAAGCTGCCGAGGGAAAGTTTTGCTGTCACTGGTGGATTACTGCCCAGAGAGAGTCTGTTTTGAGGTGTTTTCTCTGAAGACACAACGTGACATTAGTGTTGGACAACATCTTTGAATCGGTGTCACGAGTCTTACAAATGTTACCAGTGAGGAGCTTCAACATTTTACAGTCCTTAAGGACTTTGGTCAAACTTTAGTTGGCTAAACAGCTGAGGATGATAGAAATGCTGTCAGGTAAAATGTCCAATACCCTTCCCATTTAAAAGTGCTACCTCAGTATTTTTTCTTAAACAGGGTCAGCATGACTATTTTGTTCAGGTCTTAATATTGGCTTGTTAAGTGTACTTGATGTCAACCCACTTCAGAAACATCTTGTTGGTGCAGACAAAGACTCCATGAAGTTCTGATGGATCTTTGAGAACAAGCGGCCAGTGTGGAAAGGACATCAATTGTTGATGTCACTTATGAGAGCAAAGTTCCCCTAGTATTGATCACAGTTCAGAATAATTGGAACATATCGAGGTCTGTCTGTCATGTATTTCTGTTTGTTTTTCCAAAAATAAGGAGAAAAGAAAGTTTTGTTCCAGGTTTGCATGTGTTGGGCAGAAGTGGTGATGGTTCTGGAATCAAACCACTCCCTGTCTAAATTCCTAATCGTTCTCTTATGTGTTGGCTTCGCGGTCCCATCTGTAACCCTATTATACTTCTTGTAGTCCAAAGAACTTGTTGATCTTGACTGGGTTTTTGCTGCAGCAGAGTCCTGTCTTTTAACTTTCAGACTCTAAAGCCGTCTTTTCTGAAGACGTGTGGACTCGCCATGACTGCAGTTGATGAAAATTTAAGCTGTCTTTTTAATAAAATTCTGACATGGTGAGAGTGGTACATTAGCAAAGGATCAACTGCAGTTACATTTCTGTCTGCAAGCACTCCAAGATCAGATGCAGTGGAGAAATGTTGGAAGAAAGAGATTTACAGACTGGAAATGTGTGATAACTTAACGTGAACATGTCTGACTCTGCCGTCACAATTCATTCCATCACAAAGCTAATTCTCTACAGCGCATTTTTAGTGAGTTTGGAGCCCATAACTGTTTTTAAAGCTTTTGTAGTTTTGAAAAAGGGGACCTAGGTCAACCAGGATGACCAAATAGAGGGACCCACTAGAGATGACAGAGCCGCTGCTCTTCCACATCAAGGGGAGCCAGTTTGGTGGGCTCCTGGACGCCTCCTTGGGGAGGTAGTCTGGGTATGTCCCTCTGGGCTGAGGCCTTGGAGAAGACCCAGGACACGCTGGAGAGACTACGTCTCTCAACTGGTCTGGGAACGCCTCAGGGTCCCCTAGAGGAGCTGGAGGAAGTGGTTGGGGAAAAGAAATTCTGGAGATCTCTGCTTAGACTGCAGACTGCTGCTGCAACCCCATCCTGGATTGATATCGGTTTTGATATGTGATGGTTGGCTCGTTTTCATCTGAACTGATTACCGTTCTTAAGGGTAGCTAGCATCAGTTATCTTTTTTTTGTTTTAGTTCCATCATTAAAAACAAAGTTGAGACTGGAACTTTGGAAACCAGAGCATGCATCCATCAACATATCTTCGGGTAAATTTGTCTTTTTGCAACAATTCGTCTTTGCTATGAGGCCTGTACTGTTGGAAAGCTTCTTTATTTACAGTTTCAAACATGTTGACTCTTGGATGGAATTCAAATAAACAACAAAGATTGATCTTTATTCCATTCCATGGATGGGTCATTCCAAGGTAAATGGGGCCAAACCTTTCCTGCCTGATGCTCAGTATCAAAAGTTGGGTTTGGGGAGGATTTGACCACATTTTCTGGTTTATTGACTTTAGTTTTTTCTCTCCTCAGTCATTCCTATGAAGCAATCTGTTGTCTTCCCCTCAGTGTCCACTGAATTCCTTTCTCAGCACGTTCATCGCTGCATACAGATGGATTCATGCCCATGTGAAGCTGGTAAAAGGCAGGCTCTTCAGACGAGGATACCGCAAGATAACTTCTGTGATCTCGTTGCACCGATAAAAGTGTAATTCAGATGCTGCCAAGTGAGAGGAAAAGGTCAAATTAAACAGAAGGACAACCTTTTAGGTATGAGAGGACTTTCCTCACTCAAGGCGTTAATCACAAGGGTTGACCCGTATGGGTGTTGCAACTTTTTGGGTTGTCTGGGCTTGTGGAGGGTCATAGTTCTCTTGAGGCTCGTTGGTCACCGTAATGAACATCATAGAAATACAACATATGAGTGACATGTGTATGATGAGTGTATTGAAAGTAATCAAAAGGGTAATGTATGTTGCATGCACATATGATGTACAACACCCCAGTGATTCACCTACATCACCCTTACGTATTACCCTCGTGTGTTGTCTAATGTTGCATGAACATTTTAGCTCTACGGGTTCCCTGAGCAGTCTAGGACCTTAATACTGTACAGGTTTGCCCGTTTTTAACCTGCAGACCGCCCGCATCCACCCATAAGGACGGTTGCAAGGCTTTAGACTTCAACTTAGGTCAGGAAGTCTACTTAAGGTTTAGCTCAGAGAACAAGCAGAGTGGATGAGAGAGGAAAGCCCAGGTTAGCATGCTCTGTCCTACCCAATGCCGTCATTTGTTTTCCTATGACTATCAATGGTAGCAGGTTGGCGGTCAGGACAGAGCAGTGCAGATACGTTTGTTTACTCTGGAGGTCTGGTCAGTAGCTTTTTCATGATATCTGGAAAGTTCTGAGCTTTATCTCAGCCCTGGCTTGAAGAAGACACAGAGAGATAAGAGATTTACTTTGTAGTGAAGAGGTTATAAAATAGTTAGTTTTTTTTATTCTCTGGTTATTTGAAGGAGCTCGAGTATTCTTTGTTTCTTCCCAGAGGATTTTCTCTCATCTTCATGCCAGTCTTTGCACCAGACAGTCGTCAAAACCATGTGGTTGATGGTTGGTTGGTTTGCTGCGACACTAATCCACTGACGCTCACTGATATTTAAGCGTTCTTCTTCTTTCCACCTGTGGCATCTCCTTGGGAATCTTGTGAATAGAACATAAACTGGTACTTAGAACTTTATGTGTATTTTAAAGTTTGAAAAGTTTGAAGTGGATGAAAAGTTTGATAATTTCAAAAAATTAAACAATTGGAACCTAAACAATAAAATTCCCACACAATTTGTATTTTATTTAGTGTTTTCTGTTTCTGCAAACTATAGTTTTAATATTTAATTTACTTCTAAAAAAAACTAGAATAAAGGTTTATCAGAAACTAATTGAAAATCTGAAAACAAATTTTTTTTTAAAAAGCTTGAAAATCTCCACAGCACTTTAAATTGTGGGAGACTTTATTTTATATGCTGCCATTTTTAGGCACTTTTCCTGCTTTACAGAGCAGAAGAGCTCCTAGAATCTGAAGACATTAAAGAAGTACGGTATATATTTTTTACTTTGGTTACTTTTCAGTTTTTCACCAAACTGGTGAAAATTATTATTCAAATGTGGGACGTAATTTTTTTTTCTTTCACTAATAAGGCTGATTTAAGGAATTGAAAGCAAAACATGGCAAAACCATTAAGAAAATCGAGAAAATGAGAGAAAATGAACTTTGGCGTGTATAATTACCTGCAAAAAGAGACATTTTTGACTCAATTTACTATATTTTCCTTTTTTTCTCTATTTTGTTAGGAATAAACCAAATACAAGGATTAAAATAAAAAATAGGAAAACATTAAGCCTTTAAAAATCTGAAATCCGTCTTCGGGTTAGTATTTTTGCTGGTTCAAGAATTTCTATCTGTGATGTTATAAACCACATTTTTTCAAAATGTCCAACTGCTGTACAATGGTAATTGACTAAAATACGTATTTCTGGTTCTAACATCACTCTTGTGTGTTTTTAAGTTGAGGTTGTGTCTTCTGTGTCCCCCCCCCCCGTTTGCTTTGTAGGGTTTGCGTGATGTGTTTGAGAACTACTACAGAAAGCAGAGGAGGAAACAGGCTCGCCTGGTGCTGCAGCCCCACTCTAACATGGTACGACTGCACTGCCACTCACCGTGTGGAGGCACTCTGCTGTTCACACACCTCTAACCTCTCCCCCACACCCCTGCTCCTGACTCACACTTAGCCTGGATTCACGGAGAAGCCCCCCCACTCAAGAAACTACTTTCAAATAAGGCTGAAAGTGGTTTAAACTCAAACTGAATGCATCTTATTTGTGCAAATTTTTTTTAGCTAAAGTTAATTTCTTTAAAGGCCCGCTATTTAGAAAGACACATTTCCGTTACAAATGAATGGGTGAATAATGCACGACATTCAAACCAAAGCCTCCAAGTTGACTTTTTTCAGTTAAACTCGCAAAAGAAAGGTAGAAAAAAAACATTAAAAGATGCTAAACATAGGTTATAGGTCATAATACCTGATAGAAGTGTAAAGTAAAACACTGGTTCCAGAAATACTAAAAAGTTTCCAATGTCGTCGGGGAAAAAAAGGCAAACAAGACTTTACTACATTTTATTAGATAAAACAGTTCCAGCTCCCGACATGCAGAACCTTTTCAAGGATTATTTTCTGTTTTTGGCAATAAAAAAGCTGAATATTCTAAAAGTAAGATCATTTTAGTCCTGAAGGAGCTGAACATTTTGATGCCAGCGTTGGCATATGATCTGAAAGGATGTGGAAGATGTGCAGAAAATTAATGTAAGACTAAAAAAGACATGTTAAAGTATCATCAGAGAAAAATCATCACTCTAGCAAAAAAGCAGAAGTTTGTTTGCTGAAAAAACTCGAATTATTCACATTTTTTTCCAACAAGATCTTTTATCTAATGAATATAAAGTACAATACAAATTAGACCTTTTTGCATTGAAAAATATATTTTTTAGAAAATGTTATTAAAGAATAAAAAACAAATTCTTTAAAAGTGACAATTCTGAAGAAAACCTTGAGTTCTAGTTTGTCGATATAAAGGGTCCTACAGAGGGGGAAAAAAGTATGTATTAGTCACAGATCTTACAGGTTGTTCTACCTAAAAAGATGAGTGGGGTCTGTAATGTTCATCTTAGAAACTCGTAAGAGACAGGTTGTAAAAAAAAATATTCTGGGAAATCACATTATTAATTATTTATTTGCATAATGGAGCAGAAAATAGGAATTAGGCTCTTACAAACGATCAATAATTCTGTCCCTCACAGACCAGTTTTTTTTTTTTAAAGAAGTTCTTCTATCCTCCACTGGTTACTTGTATTAATGTCACCTGTTTGAAAGAGTTATCTGTTTAAAATACAGCAGTCCTTACCCCTAAAAGGTCAGACTGCAACCACTCCACTATGATCAAAGGCCAGAGAGCTGTCGAAGGACACTAGGGATAAGATTGTAAACCTGAAGGAGACCGAACTACAATAAACAAGCAGCTTAAAAATAACAAATCCACTGTTGGAGCAGATGTTAAAAAATAATAGAAATTCAAGAGTACTGACAATCTCCCTCCACCTGGAGCTCCATGTCTGATCTCACCTGGTGGAGTACAAATGATGGATTCAAGGATTCCCATCCTGCAGTTCTCTAAAGGTTTCCCTGCTTAGGTCAGAACAGGTCTAGGCCAGTCTAAAGTTCTCCAAAGACCATATCCACATCAAGATTTGGAGAATGTCATCTAGTCAGACTCACATTTTTCCAGACATTCCCCTCCTTAAGTTTATCTGTTTCTTTTTGTAGCACGAGACCTTGGAGGGATACCGGCGGTACTTCAATCAGATTGTTGGGTAAGTCTGCTCGTCTTCTGCGTTTTCAGGCGTGAAGAAACATTTTGATGTATCACAGCAGTTTCAAGAGACTTCTGGTGTTTTTCAGAAGTGCATCAAGAACTTTCCTGATGCCTGATGGGTCATTTCATAGTCTTGTTCTGGTTTTTCATCATCCATCTATCTTTCTTCGCTGTGTTTTGGAAGTCTGTGTGTAACTTGGCACCTTTAGAGTAAGAAAGCTTGAATGGAAAAGGAACAGGACCTTCAGCAACACCTCCTTTTATTACTTTTAGGTTTCTCTTGACAGTTTGACGTCTCTTTTTCAGTCCACCGGCCCTCACCGTCCCTGTGGGTTTTGCTCTCCTCTATCCTCCCATCTCAATAAGAGCGTTAAACCTACACACCCACTCACAGCTGATTGATGATGCCGCGACGGTCGATTTACTGCTGTTCTACTGTCTGTCTGAACGGAGCAGACGCTTCGATAAACATGGCTGGGTGGACATACGATCGCAGACAGGATGAGACACCTTCCTGTCTGTTGTCCTCGTCTAGAGAAAAAACTGAAAAAAGCAATAAAAACGGATCATGGAGGCATCACTTTTTAGTAGAATCAGTTCCCTCAATTTTACACATTGGCTGTTTATGACAACTGAGTGGCCCCTCCCCCCGGACCTTTCAAACAGGAAGTACCTGCTGGCTCCAAGAAGCCAAACTATAGACTTCTGTAGAGAAATAAACAGCCGTTACTCAGTCATTATAGCTGTCAGAATAACCATTCTTGATCTGATACCATATTTTTATATGTTCCGAACAATCCTGATTTTTTTTTTTTTTTTTCCCCCCCTAGTTTCTTTTCTTCAAGGGATTCAAGTTCTAAACTGGCCAATCAGATGCCTCAATAAAAAGTAGGCGGTGCTTAATGTCTCCCACGTCCAACGCTCAAGACGTTTGAACATTTTGTCCACTTTAAGTGGCAGGCATGTGGCCTTCCAACAAGCTCCGTCTAGCGAGAGTGGTTGCCATAGAAACGTTGACTTGGACTGCCAAGTCACTGATGCCAACGACAACTGGCTCCAACATGGTGGCGTTCATGTTGCAAACAAATGGTAAAAAAGTGGTGAATGACTATATCTTCAGTCCAGTCCTCATTAACAGTCGATGCCTTTCCCCAGTCCAACTCCCATTGAATTTGGTAAACCCAGAATTGGCACCTGTTTTTGAAAATGTGTCTGGTTAATATCTTGAACAAAACCACAAGGGAATCCAGGTCTGTGAGGGTTGTGTCACGAAGGGCATTCAAAGCCAACTCAATCATTCAGCCACAAATGGAACCTTCCGGTTCATGTTTTAATCCTTTTGTGGATGGAAAGAGGAATAATCCTGAAGGAGGAGTTTGATAAGAATGTCCTGGAAGTGAAGAGAGCATCAGATAGGGTGAAAAATTTAAAAGTTGGAAGTTAAAGGTGTGATGTTGAGTGCTGTCAGCGGTTTTGCCTCCCAAGTAGGAGGACCTCTGGAAGAAGATGTATGAGGTGTTCAAAGGGTGCGACTTCTGGGGAGATAGTGGTGATTGGGGGAAAACTTTAGCGGACATGTGAGTGAAGGAAACAAGGACAGGGATGGAAATGTGTTGACAGGTTCCACAAGTATGATGGGAAGATGGAAGGAGAACTTTGAGGAGCTGATGAGTAAGGTAGATGTTAGGGCCGTTTCACACAGCCACTATGTACATCATGCGCATTTTCCATGTATGATTCATTTGTGATACATGAGTGATACACGTAATTCTTAAGTGTTTCTTGCGTTCGTCATTCGTCGATGTGCGCAGATGACCATCAAGGTTTTTCAGCCATCGTGTCATTACGTGAATTCCATTTTGAGCTGTTGAGATGGCTGAGAATTACCCATTTTGGCTGAACATAGGCATGGTGGATATTTTATTTGTTTATACTTTGGACGTGTAATCCCATGTTTTCGTGTCTGTGTGCACGAGGACGTGCCGGTCGGAGTGATGTGTGGCAGATACTATAGACACTGTGAAATTGTATAGATATGCTTAAGACTTGTAAACAGTTGTGTGGATGCCGCGTAATGGTGTGTGTGTGCTTGTGTAGGAGCATTAACGCACGTATTGTCGCCCCGTTGTCCTGGCCGACAAAACAGGCCCATCACAAGAGGCACTCGGCTGCAATCTGTGTCTTCACTTGCTGGACAGGAGAGAAAAAAAAAGATAAACACGCAGTTAGGTGTATGTTACATAGTTTATACGCAATTATTACACAAATCTTATGCAATCCTGCATAATTTTTGCAAGATGCATACGTAAATTTGTGGCTTTCCATGACTGTTCCATGTATGTCTAACAGACTTCACACGTGTCACTCATGCATAACTTTTGTATTGCGCATACGACACACAAATGGCTAATGAATTGCATATAAACAGCGCAATACTCACGCAGGGTTCATGTTCTGTGTTGATTCACGTTTTCTTCATGTGGTTTATTCGTACTTCTTCCGTGGTTATAACATGGTTCATTTGTGATACATCTGTGAGAAGTTTACGCAATGACAACTCACTTTTTCCACATAGATTTACGTATGACCAATTTTTATCCATGTTTATTATGTGACACGGCCTTTAGAGAGCCGAGAAGAGATGGATGTCGTGGAGCAGAACATAGCAAAGATTGTGAAGGCTGAAGTGAGGAAGACATAGAAGAGGATGAAGAGTGCAAAGGCAGCTGAGCCTGACCACATACCTGTGGAAGAATAAAAGTGTTTAGGCGAGGTAGCCATAGAGTTTCTGACTGTTTATGGATGTAGAGAGGGACACGAGGGGGGTTGGTGTGAGTGAGGAGGATGCAGAGGAGAGGGATAGATGGATGGAAAACCACTAGCTTTGCACAGTATTTAGATGAATTATGGAGAATTGAAAGTAAATTAAATGTATTTTACTAAGCTTTATAACCTAAATAAGTCATACTACAGAACCTTTAGTGTAAAATATGCTAAAGCTTTATATGAATGAAAAAACATGGTTAATTTGAAATGAGGAGTTCAAACTGAAAAGTACACATTGTAAACTTAAAAAAAAAAAAATATATATATATATATATATATATATATACGCCCCTTTCACCCTCCGCGGGTGGTTTCTCCTCCAAGCTCGGGTCCTCTACCAGAGGCCTGGGAGCTTGAGGGTCCTGCGCAGTATCTTAGCTGTTCCTAGCACTGCGCTTTTCTGGACTGAGAGGTCTGAGGTCTTTCCAGGTATCTGTTGTAGCCACTCCTCAAGCTTGGGGGTTACTGCCCCGAGTGCTCCAATTACCACAGGCACCACCTTCACCTTCACTTTCCAGGCTTTCTCCAGTTCTTCTCTGAGTCCCTGGTATTTCTCAAGTTTCTCATGTTCCTTCTTCCTGATGTTCCCATCGCTTGGCACTGCCACATCCACCACAACGGCTTTCCTCTGTTCTTTATCCACCACTATGATGTCTGGTTGGTTCGCCATTACCATCCTATCAGTCTGGATCTGGAAGTCCCACAGGATCTTTGCCCTCTCATTCTCTACCACCTTCGGAGGTGTTTCCCATTTTGACCTTGGGGTTTCCAGTCCATATTCTGCACACATGTTCCTGTATATTATTCCAGCCACTTGATTGTGCTGCTCCATGTATGCTTTACCTGCCAGCATCTTACATCCTGCAGTTATGTGCTGGATTGTTTCAGGCGCCTCTTTGCACAGCCTACACCTTGGGTCTTGTCTGGTGTGGTAGATCTGAGCCTCTATCGCTCTGGTGCTCAGGGCTTGTTCCTGAGCTGCCAGGATGAGCGCTTCAGTGCTGTCTTGTAGGCCAGCCCTTTCTAGCCATTGGTAGGACTTCTTGATATCAGCCACTTCAGTTATGGTCCGGTGGTACATCCCATGCAGGGGTTTGTCCTCCCATGAGGATCTGTCCTCCAGCACTGTATCCTCTGCTCTCCATTGCCTGAGACATTCACTGAGCACACTGTCAGTTGGGGCCTTGAGCTTGATGTATTCATGCATCTTGGATGTTTCATCCTGGATAGTGGCTTCTATGCTCACTAGTCCTCGGCCTCCTTCCTTGCGGCTAGCATACAGTCTCAGAGTGCTGGATTTGGGATGGAACCCTCCATGCATGGTGAGGAGCTTCCGTGTTTTAACATCCATGGTCTGTATCTCTTCCTTTGGCCATCTTATTATTCCTGCAGGGTATCTGATAACTGGCAGTGCATAGCTGTTTATTGCCCGGGTCTTGTTCTTGCCATTGAGCTGGCTTTTCAGGACTTGCCTTACTCGTTGAAGGTACTTAGCTGTTGCAGCTTTCCTTGTTGCCTGCTCCAGGTTGCCATTTGCCTGGGGAATTCCAAGGTACTTGTAACTGTCCTCAATGTCTGCTATTGTTCCTTCTGGGAGTGAGACCCCCCCTGTGTGGACTACCTTGCCTCTCTTTGTCACCATCCGGCTGCATTTCTCGAGCCCGAATGACATCCCAATGTCATTACTGTAGATCCTGGTGGTGTGGATCAGGGAGTCAATGTCACGCTCGTTCTTAGCATATAGCTTGATGTCATCCATGTAGAGGAGGTGACTGATGTTGGCCCCATTTCTGAGTCGGTATCCATAGCCAGTCTTGTTGATTATTTGGCTGAGGGGGTTCAGACCTATGCAGAACAGCAGTGGGGACAGAGCATCACCTTGGTATATCCCACATTTGATGGACACTTGTGCAAGTGGTTTCCCATTGGCTTCAAGGGTGGTTTTCCACAGCTTCATTGAGTTTCTTATGAAGGCTCTTAGAGTCCTGTTGATGTTGTACAGCTCCAAGCATTCAGTGATCCATGTGTGTGGCATTGAGTCATAGGCCTTCTTGTAATCAATCCAGGCTGTGCACAGGTTGGTGTGTCGTGACCTGCAGTCTTGGGCGACTGTTCTGTCGACCAGGAGTTGGTGTTTGGCTCCTCTGGAGTCTCTACCAATGCCCTTCTGTGTGTTACTCATGAATTGATCCATGTGCCTATTTATCTTGGTTGCAATGATGCCTGACATGAGCTTCCATGTTGTGGAGAGACAGGTTATTGGCCGGTAGTTGGATGGGACTGCACCCTTTGAGGGATCCTTCTGGATCAGGATCGTTCGCCCTTCCGTTAGCCATTCGGGGTGAGTCCCATCTCTTAGCAGCTTATATATATATATATATATATATATATATATATATATATATACATATAAAATTAGAGAAATGTTTTTGGCGCCTTCTTTGTCATTCGTCCTCTGATGCACCAAACCTTTATGTAGAACATTATCACTAGTGCACGCCACATTAGAGGCACAACACAAATAACAAAAGCAGATTTTGAGCGGAAAAAGAATAAAGGTCACTGCCCCTACCCGATTGGTACTGGAAACCGGATTGGTACCACTTCCTCGTGTTGCGACGTTTAAGTAATTGTAAATTGGGTCAGCTCTCGGTAGAATTTCCCAAGACTTCTGCCTCTGCTGCCTCTGACTGTCTTAGCTATTAGTTTAACCAATGGATAACTCTTTGTTCACACAGATTTATGTGTGGAGAACTTCCCCCGACTGAATGACAACAATTGCAACACTGCACTATCCTAAATAGTTGTATATAATGTAAATCTCAACGATGCGTGACATCATTAAAGCCGTAAGGCTTGGAGTCATTTTCTCTGTTTGGTCTTTTTTTTTTTCATGACAATGGAAAAAGAGGATAGCTAAGGCCGTTTTACTCTGAGGGGATGCCCCCGGGGCAAATGGAGCCACTTTTGCAGCCAAATTAATTGTTAATAATGCGACTGTGTTAACAGACTTAATAAAGTGGCGGGATCCTCGTACGCTTGGGAGTAATCCGCTGTCAAATGAAACAGAAAAAGAAGAAAACATTTTCACACACGCCCGTTACAAATCGGATAGAGCCGACCGTGCAGTTCCGCTTTGCACCTGCGCTGTAAAGATCGTGGAGTCTTGATCTCTAACCTTTCTCTCATTTAAATGAACTTAATGTTAAGATCTCAACAGACACTCCGACCAGTAAGTGTTGGAAAATGCTATGACTCTCTTAAGGTAGCCAAATGCCAAAATTTATCACCAATTGTAGAGCATTAACACATCACTGTGAACTGTACTCTCGTGTGGGGTGGTCCTCTCTGTCCACAACAAGGCAAGGACACTGGTACATTTTTATTTACAAGGCCATGCTTGGACTGCTTCCCTCCTACATTGGAGATTTACTACAGAGGAGAAATGTTGATTCATATTCATTGCGTTCAAATGATCAACTGTTGCTCAGTGTTCCATTTGTCCGCACAGAATTGGGAAAAAGATCTTTTTGTCATGCTGCTCCCACTTCATGGAACACACTGCAAATAAACTGGAAGCTCCCTGATCTTATCTTTTTAAATGATTTTAAAACCAGACTGAGAGCACTTAAGGTCAACTCCTTTAAATGTAACTGTTTTTATAATTGAATGTAATTTTATTTGTTGTCTGTGTTTGTAACTTTTTGCTGCCTCTTGGCCAGGACTCCCTTGTAAAAGAGGTTTTTAATCTCAATGGGACTTTCCTAGTTAAATAAAGATTAAATAAAAAAAAAAAGCCTCGTCATCTAATTAGTGACGCGCATGAATGGATGAACGAGATTCCCACTGTCCCTTCCTCCCATCTAGATTATCTGAGCTTGACTCTACCCCGAAGTAGACGCATTTCGATCGGGTAACCGGTGTGGAGCGGGGCGTGACAGTCATCATGACCTCTTTCATCCGATTTCGATCATTTCTTTCACCCAACCTTGCCTTCGGTGTTCGGCAGCGGAGCCGCCTTCGGTGGGTGAATAGGACTGTTGCTGAAAAGCGCTTTGGGCCTTTGAAGAAGGCAGAAAACTGCTATACAAGTACACGCCATTTACCATTTTACCAAAGAAAAACCAAGTTTATAAAAAAATCAAAAGCATTTTTTTATTTAAAGACCATTTAGTCCAACATATTTTCTTAAATGTGTATCAGTTGTGAAATAAAATCACAACAAAACTAAAAAGTCTGAGTTTCACTTCTATTCATGACAAATATGTGTGTCGACTGTCTGTTGGACTCTCTAAATTAAATCCAACAGTTCCCATGGATCCAGCTTTAATTCCTCTGTACGATCACAGTTTCTCATTAAAGTTAAAGCCTTCACAGTTGAAGGGCAAAAGCTCAAAAATGTTTCCGATCAATCTAAAAAGTGAGCCGCCCTCCCCTCTGTGATGACAACGAGGAAACCGAGCGACCGCAGAGCGGCTCCTTGTGGTCTCTGCAGCCTCAGCGGGCATGGCATTGAGTGAGACGTACTGTCAGTGGACTTCAACCCAAGCCGCTTTCCGGGCAATCCGATCCATTCACGCGGGCGCGGGTTCAAGAAAGCAGCGCAGCTCGTGATGGAAGGGAGCGGCGACGCTCTCAGACACCGGCGTCTTTTAACGCCTGACTGGACGAGTGTGCTGCCGGCTTGGCCGTCTCTGCTGGTTGATTTTCCAGCTGGAGGTTCATGGCAGCTCCTCTGGAAAGCTGTCAGCTTTCAACAAAACAAAGCTTTAGAGAAAGAAAAAAAAAAAAAGTGGGGATATGAATAACCACACAAAGACATATTTTGTTTTATGCTAGTGATGCTTGTGATTAGCTGCTGGAAACGCTGCTGCTGCTGGTTGACTCTTTCCAGA
This sequence comes from Oryzias curvinotus, assembly GCA_023969325.1. NCBI lineage: Eukaryota > Metazoa > Chordata > Actinopteri > Beloniformes > Adrianichthyidae > Oryzias > Oryzias curvinotus. Next base: position 4,879,108 of record CM043723.1, on the reverse strand, counting down.
CGGAAAACAACTTTGATTAGAATAAAAAGTCTTTTTGCTGTCATTTAAAGTTTTAGTTCTCATAAAAAACTGCTTTAAATAAAAAGAACTGTAGGTCTGAACCTAGCAAACACTGGAATATTATTTACGACGGGTATCAGATTTGCGGATGTTTACAGTTTTTCTCGTCATCCCTCCGTGTTTATTAAACAGTCTAGTACTCTTGGTTTTTTCCTTTTCTAACTTTTGGAAGTGAAGCCAGTCTGATGTGAAGAGTACTCCACTCAAATGCAAGTTCTCTAAAAGTAGTAAAATATGTTAAATAGAAGTGACATCACTGTGAAACCACCACTACCTGAAAGTAATGCACATTCGTTTTTGTGCAAACATGGAGCAAATCTGAACTTTGCAAGTTCTTTGACATTTGTTGAGGAGACGTGTCAAATGATGTGGGAACATGAAGGAAATCCCCACTGTGTGTTAGGATGGCAAAAGAACAGGAAATTACAATAACCCCTTCATTTCGGCACCTGTGTCTAAACAAATAAATAAGCGTCAATGTGCTACGGTAGTGAAGCCTAAATACATTCAATTCCAGTCGGATTCCGGATTGCTTCCCTACCCCTACATTAATCCCTCCAAGCAGAGAGAGATATGAAAAAAAAAGTATCTTTAAATTCGGACGTTACTACTGCTCGATGATGTCATCAATAGTCACCGGTCACCTACGTTAGCGCGTAGCTGCCAGCACTAAGGAAATACTTTAAAACATTAAAAAGTAAAAAAAAATACTACCCTTAAAAATACTCAATACTTGAATGTAACCCTTGAGCTATTCTAGGCACTTTAACATTGGGAGTTGGGTCATCTGGACCCACTAGACAGTGCTCTGAACCTTTTTTCTTCAATGATTTGTGATCTTCACTGGTTCAATGGATTACATGAAATCCTCTCCACCTTTATCCACCTTTGTCATGGTAGGGAGAACAGGTCAATGGAAGGGTGGGGTCATCCGGACCCCATAAGATAGCACAAGAGTTAGATATAAATTTCTACAATTGGAACAATAGGGAGGAGCCAAAGAGGAAGGGAAGCCAATTGGACGTAGCCAAATATTATCTGTTCCTTTATTATTTTCCTATTTTACAAATTTGCATATAGTTAAATAAATCTATCAAAAATGCAACTGGTATGTGATTCTTTTTTCTTATATGTTGCAGCGACTTATTCTCCTGAGTGACTCATAGTCTGAAAAATATGGTAGTTTCTGCAGATCAGCAGTAGTTCATTAGAAATTGGCCTCCCTTTGCTGCTATCAGGGAACTTGTGACCTGCCCTGCATATTTTCTGCATGGCAAATATATTTTTCAAGCAACTTTTATTTATTTATTTATTTTTAGCTTAACTTTTTTAAAATATGTCCTCCATCGTCAGAAAAGTGTCACAAGAACATGAGACAATTTTCACCATGGTGGGTCTTTAGTGAAAGACTCTGTTGAAAACAGAATAAAGTTGTTCTGTGTGAACTACTCTAGGGATCAGTTCAATCAAAGAAAAAACCAAATCAAAGGACAAATGTGAATTGAAGCAACAACAAAAAAACAGCGGGAGACCGTCTTTTCCTCAACAGAGCACTCACTTGGCTTGTAAAGGTCTGCAGAACAATTTCACAATAGCAGTTAGTGGTGAAAACATTTATTGTAGCGACACAAAATTATCTAACCAATGAAATTTAGAACATTTTTCGTTTTAACCAAGGAGTTGCTTTTTTTGATCATCAAAGGAACTACAATTTGCATGGTCAGGAATTAGAGGTTTTCCAATAAGTAAAAAGACTCATTTTTTTCCACCAATTTTGCCCGTTTTTGGAAAGAACAGGGTTTGGTGGTGTCATGGCCATAAAATTAATCTATTTTCAAATCGGTTCTATGCAAGCCGATTTGACCTCACCAGTTGCTAGCGTCAATGGGCCCAAACTAAACCCGCTGGTGTTCACATCCCTCAGAAACCAAGTTCATTTTAGGTCAACACAACTGCATTTGCAGATCTAAACATTGTTTCTGAACCTCCTGGTGTTCCTCTTCCTCCTTCAGCTTCTTCGTGGTGGAGGATCACGTCCTTCACACCACCCGGGGTTTGGTCAACAGGGCCTATGTGGAGGAGCTTTGGGAGCTGGCACTCTCCAAAATTGTTGCTGCCCTGAGGACGCACTCTGTAAGATGAATTACACATTGAGGAAAGACGGACAGCCACGTTCCCATAACATCCTGACTCTCTCCTCTGCTTGTTTAGTCGTACTGTGATGACCCTAACCTGGTGCTGGATCTGAAGAACCTCATGGTGCTGTTTGCCGATACGCTGCAGGTACGTGTGTGATTTACGACCGAGAGCCTCTCTGCCCCCCGAATATCTCGCTAATCTCCCAAAGCTGTGGTGTTTTTAAGTTCAGCTGTCTTTTGTGACCCCAGGTGGCCATGAATCTTCTTAAAAGGAAGTTTAGTTGTTTTTTTTTTTTGAGTGGATGGCTGCAAGTCTCCAAAGAGAAAGGGCTTCTATCTTAACCGTTTTAAAGATGGGAGTTCCTCAACTGGTCTGACTGTGTTTATCCCGCGCTGCACAAATGAACAAACCTGAATGGATGGAGTGTGATGGATGAGGGAGGAATGGAGGAGAGATGGAGGGGATGTGCTGACCGGATGGGGGGGGGGGCAGGAATAAGACTTATGGAAGACATGGAGGTTGTGCTTGGGAGGTCCGACGCCGCAAGTCTTCCACGTGAAGTGATGAGCTGCTATTGAATGGCGTTTTTCCGTTATTTCAACAGACTTTCTCCTTTTCGAACCAAACTTTTTAAATCGGGTTTCAGAGACACACAATATTTATTGCTTTATAAATCAGATGAAGGTTTTGAATTTCCGAACCGAAACGGGTTACTGTTGCTGAGAAAGCAAGACATGAAACCAAGTCAATTTAATAGACAATCAATAGGGTTTGTTGGTTAATTTTACATACTGTTAGAATTTGTTCATTGGATACACCTCTAATGTTCCTTTCGTGCTGGTTTTCCAGCTTTTCTTTTAATTAGGTTTTGATTGACTGGGCTCTTTTAATCCAGCTAAGTAACAGGGGTAGAGGTTGCTGGAAAACATACTGGATGGTAGATCTGTGTCTCATTTCCACTGAGCGGTATGGTCAGGTGTGGTACAGTCAGGTTTAGAATGGTCCAGGCAACTCAAGTGAGCGTTTCCACTTAAACTTGGATCGTCACGGCGCCTGTAGGGTGACGCCGACAACAACAACAATGGAGGTCATCCAGCAGCTCTTTTTTTTTTTTCCATGTGGCTTTTGGTACTTCATATAAACAAAGACTTTAATGTTGTCTGAGAGAAGATTGCGGTCAGCAAAGAGCAATACAGCTGCTTTCGCTTGTCGATATGAACTTCAGCCAATCAATGGGTTTCAAGAGTAGCTCCGCCCCAACTAGTCCGTTCAATTGTTCTATGGACCTACAACCAACTGGGGCCCAAAGATGGTATTGTTCGGTCCGGCTTAGTGTCAGTTTTATAAAGGAAACGCTCAACATACCAGACTGGACTGTACTGCTCAGTCCATGTCATTGTTTTTTATATAACCAGATGGTTGTTGTCCATCTGAGAAAATAAATACAATTCATGAACATCTATAATTACTACCTACAAGTCATCAGAAGTAGATGATTACTTTGTGGAATTTGTCTGTCGCTGATTATTTAAAAATGTGTCTCCTTCGATAAACGCTGGAAAACTATCGAATACTTATAAAACACAGTTGTTGAATGATCCAGTGCGATTCATGTCTTTTTTTATTTTTTGCTGCTTTTCAGCTATCGGCTACTATTGCACCCTGTGACTCAGCCCCTCCCACATTCAGCTAAAGTAGCAGCCATTTATACTTTTTTCCATTTTCTTTATTAAATCATTGGTAAAATGATCTGACTTTGCAACAAAAATGTCTTTACTGTCTCAGGTTAAGTTTAATGAGACTTAAGTATTAAAACGTATGTATTTTTTTATACATATATAATATATGTAACGCTTGGAAATAAGGGAATAATATGATTGACAGGTGACTGGTTATTTGTTGCTACTTGAATGGATGTTTTTTTTTTAAATCTGCTTTCTTGTTCAATGCCTAAAATAAAATTTCCCTCTTGTTGGTGTTTTATAAATACTGATCTAAAAATCAACCGTTTACGAAACCAACGTAATTTTGATGGATTCGGAAGCTGAGAAAAGTTGCTTTAAGTCCGATGCATTGGAGTTTTGTAAACGGTTGAAAAGTTAAAAAAAGCGTGTGTTATTTAGGCGCCACCGGCAAAATCTCCAGTGTTTTAGGGGTCAACTTTGAAAAGTTTGGTATTTCCCTGTTGACTGGAACTGGACTGGAGTCATCTGGGAAGTGAACTTCAGCTCGTGTGTTTGATCTGCATGTGCAGGGTTACGGATTCCCGGCGTCCCAGCTGTTTGACATGCTGCTGGAGATGAGGGAGCAGTATGGAGAGATCCTGCTCAAGAGGTGGAACGTCACCTTCAGGTACCGACCGATCCGGGCCGCCGTCCGTTTTTAGCGGCTCCGGTTGTCATGCGGGAAACCTGCCTTTGGTCAGGAGGTCACGCAGTGTTTGCACGACCACACAGAGCACACTAGTCACACCAGAATGTGAGAAATGTGGAGCTGGTTTTGAAGTTTTATGAGCAACAAGAGAGGAAACGTTTTCAAACGACGTCCGGAACATTCTTTACCCTTCGGAATGGGCAGCACCCTCGGACGCTTTGTGTGTGTTCGGGCTCAACATGCCATTGTTCGCCTCTGTTCAATGATACCAGAGGGACGCGGGGCAGTGAGAACGGACAAACAAACACACACTCCCTCTTTCCTCCTCTTTTTCTTATTGGAGTTAACACACAAACACACACTCGGGAAGCCACAGGAATGTTGTGATGTATTGTTGGGGAGCGATCCCTCTCCGGTTCACCTCCTCTCCATGGAACGCTGGAACGTCCGATTTGCGGAGCGCCAAACAGACGTGGGGGTTGTTGAAAGGAGGCAGGGTGGTAAGAAAACCCGAAGCGTTGGAACGACCCCCAATGGGACGGTTGGAGGTGAATGTTTGTGTTTTAGAAAGAGAGGGGTGGAGCTGAGGAAACGTTTGTTTTTAGCTTTCTCCCGTTGACTTCTTCCAGGAATGGAGGAGGTGATTCACCTGTTGTGATCTGCCCTCTTCAGGCAGGTGTTGGATCAGGACAACTACAGTCCAATTCCAGTCTCTACAGAGGAGGAGTACCGCCACTACACTTCCCAGTTTCCCATGCAGGATCCTGAACTGGAAAAGGTGACAACGAGACATGAGAGTTATAAAAATACAACTTTTTGCTATTTAAAGAAAAGAAAAATCAAATCCTTTCATTTTTAGTGAATGATAATGGGTAGAGATGCTGATAAAGTGAAATATTTGGGAAAACCTTATGGAATTCTGGGTTTTATCTTCTGTGTTCGCCAGCTTCCCTTCCCTAAAAAGCTGCCCTTCTCCGAGTTTGTGCCAAAAGTCTACTGTCAGCTGAAGGAGTTCATCTATGCCTGCCTGAAGTACTCTGAGGATCTGCATCTCAGGTACTCGTTAAAGCCGTAGGTGGTTTGTTTTTCTACCCATGATGCCGCTGACAGGTTTAAACAAACCTACACACACGGTGGAGTTTAAACCTAGCTGGCTTCCTCGCTAAAACCGAAAGCTTCTCTTATTCTCCTCACAGGGTCGGATCGTTACCTGACTATGATAGCTCCACCACAAGGGATGGTTTAGATGCAACACCATTTTTCAATGTGCATTCAGGGTTTTGGTATATGTATCAGCTTCCCCTAAATGTTGAAGTGTTTAGACTAAATTGTTGAAAAATCAAAAATATTTGGGCCTTTTCACATCAGTTCAGTTCAACTAATAATTTACATATATATAGGGCTGTGACGATAACCGCATCACCGCGGTGATGAGGTCATCACCGCGGTGATGAGGTCATCACCGCATCACCGCACTTTTATTTTGAAAGTTTTTTTTTTTTTTTTTTTTAAGTTTTGCATATGGTGCGTGATTGGAACTATAATAAACACATTAATCTTTGCTGATAATTTACTTTTTCTGCTAGTCCTGTGTTCAGACTTAAAGGGTTTCTATTGGAAACCTTTTATCACTCTTCTCCTTTCCTCGCTGCACCCGCCTGCGCGCGCGCGGGGCTGTAGCTGTCTCTTAGAGAAGCACGGGGCACGTGCGTACTCTACTTACAGACACACCTGCGCTGTTTTAGAAGCACACACACATCCTGATTCTACAAAAGAAGTTTCTGTCTTGCGAGGAAATACGACAAATTTACTGCGTTCTAATTGTTCATTTCCACTAAGCTGCGTGCCTTCTTGAGTGCGCGAAACGGCCGCCCGCCGGAGGATTTTGTGTTGGGGGGGGGGGGGGGGGGGGGGTTCGTCGGTAGGTAGTAGTCAGTTGTTATTGTTATTTGTTAATAAAGGTTAATAAAGAATACTACGTTGTAGCTGTATGTATTTATGATGCAGTCGCGGGGGGATTTTGTGTGTGTGGGTTTTTTTTTTTTGGGGGGGGGGGGGGGGGGGGGGCTGCGGTTAACCGCGACACCGCGCCCCCTGGTGGTTCATCACCGCGGTGATGAAAAATCCGTCACCGTCACAGCTCTACATATATATTGACTACTTAAAAAGGTTTTCTCAGTAAACAGAAATAAAATTTTGTTTTTTGCCTTCACAGAAAAGATAAAAAAAATGAGAACTCAAACATTTACTCCAAAGACATTTATGAAATTCCCAGTTATGTTTTTTCTGCAAGGTCCTTCTAAAACGTATTTGCTTCGATGAACATTGGAACACTCACCAAAATGGACACTAGCAGAAGTATTTTGTTCAAAACGCTCCTTTTTTTTTTGGGTTTTAGACTCCAGGAACAACCCGCTTATGACAAATGTGCTTTCGTCGTCACATCGCCTTTCCCTGATTTGCACAGGTGGTTTGGCAAAGATTTTTATACCAGATGCCCCTTCTGACCCAACACTATATTATATCCAGGCTGGGGACCGGCACAGGGAAACCCAGACTTTGGCCCCCTTGTGGCTGTATTGCGTAAAGCAGTCCTACACACAACCAACTAAGCCATCCAGCTGAATCGACCCCCTAATGTGCGTTTGCATCAAACCTTTTCTATTCTCCAAAGACAATTTTTTCATATCTACATTTATTTTGTGTGAATTTGTATGTTTTCTTTTTAAATTAAGGCTTTTCTTTCATTAATTAGATAATTAATTAGTTAATAAATAAAATAATTTAGTTCTTTTATGTGACTTAATAAAAATATTTGTAAGATAAAAGACAAAGAAAAGCGTCACCAGAAATATGATTGCTTTGATGATGTCATCTCAAGTCAAAATCTCCACAGCGGACATGCATATCTTTTTTAAATCTCCTTAAGAGTTCTCAATCCTCTTCTTGGAAATGAATTCTGCTGACATCAGTCAGCTTCATCTTAAGTTGCGGCCCTCTACCTTTTTAAAGCTGGCTTCACCCACTTGCTCATGAGTTGGTGGTTATAAGGTTGGACATGAAACCCTCATTTATCCTATTTCTTTCTCTGGTCATGGATCAATGGTACCTCCCACATAAAGGGAGCATTGGTCCAGTTGAACGTCGTCATAGTAACAAGAGCCTTTTGTTGGATGTAAGCATCATCAGCTGCTTGGAAAAACTGGAAGCTTTACTTTGACACAGAGACGGGGAAACCTCCACAGGTGTTCATCAACCTCAGATATGACACAAATGTAATGGTTGCTATGGACTATCACCATGTGATGGTCCCAGACAACGAACAAATTAAGTATTGTTCAATATTTTAGCTGCTGCTGCCGCTGTAGACGATGCACAGCCATGTGCGGGACGATTTAAGACCGATTGTCTCTTTATATATATTCATAGTCTTTGGTTGGGAAGGTTTTATTGCACTCATAGTAATATAGTCAGTTTGATTCACTGTACTTTTGACTCATCTTTGTGCGGCGCTGCACTTTATCATAGATCCCACGGAGCAGAGATGAACTAAAGTGTCTGCGACGAATAGCGTGAAACGCTCCAGAGCTTTCCGTGTTTATATATGTGCCGCTTTCGTTAGCCTCCAAGAGTGAGGAGGAAGCTCCTCGGTTCCATTTTAAGGCATCTGTCTCGCATCATGCTCTCCAAAAACCTCTGCAATCAAATCCAATTTGTGGTCCATCCTGTGCAGAGGTTAGGCTGTAACCTTCCCATGCGTGTGCTTGTGGGGCACGTGAGACGCAACTTCCGCTGTCGGTAACAATCCGACAAAGCTACAACACAGATGAAGACACAATACATGCAAGACATGTAGCGAATAAACTTAAAAAGTCCCGAGAAGAACATACTCTGTAAAGTAACACACATATTTACCCACACTAAAGACATTTTTGGGGAATAACGCAATCCAGACACAGAACTCCTGCTCTTTATTTATGTATTTTTTTAATTTATGGCTGTGTTCCTTGAAGTTTTGTGGCCTCTTTAGTGTTCACATGCTCTTGTGGGCACCCTTGTTTGCACATTTGTAAATGTATCTGTATTTCTGTTTATAGGTGCATTTATTTGTACATGTGTGTTAATTCCCTTGTGGGGGCTGAGAATGTGGGAGGTACCATTGATCCATGACCAGAGGAAGAAAGGGAGATGGGGGCGGCGGGCGGGGGGTGGGGGGTGGGGTGATTGGAAAAAGTCTACAGCATTAATCAAACTGGTATACCGACAAAAAAAAAAAAAAAAAAAAGAGAGCGTGGAAAAAGACCACGCTTGTTTTTGCATTTCCCCCCACCCTGTAGTGAAGTGAAGTGGGGTCGTTAAATAAGAACACGGAGCTCTAGACCACCGCAGAAAACAATATTGATTCTCTTTAGTGGAACTAAAACTCCCCACTGCAGAACCAAGCATACCCGATAGAGTTCAGCAGGTTTACCCATCTCAAAGTTCCCGTCTGATCTTTTTGGAGGTCAGACCGTAACAATCACTGCTTTTAATCACAGTAATGGCTCTTCTACTCAACCCGCTTGATCTGGTTACCTCTGTCGCAGTGCCGACTTCAAACGCACAAGTACGGAAGCAGGCTGGACGGTTGACTTAGGTTGTGGCTATGAGTGCCCCTTGACCTCTGACCTGCATGGTTTCTTTAACCCTTTAACATCAGAGCCGTAGCTCCAGCGTTGACGCTCTTTGAGCTACTGTAACAATTCCACACAATTCCGGAAGACTTTTAAGGGGAGAAAAGTAGCTTCACACTGATATGTAGTGAAGTGTTTATGCAATCCAGGTAAACCAACAGATTGTGGCGCTGTGAGAGGTGCGTTTAGGCCGTTATGCAACACTTTACTAGCGTTGTTGTCGTTCACCTTTCGGCACTTCCTGTCGGGGGTCGTCACAACGAAGCAGCTTTCACTGACTCACACTGAGATTTTTAGACTTACCTGACATAATGACCAGCACAGGGAGACCCAGACTTGGGCCCCCTTGTGGCTACATAGTTGGGCAGTAGCGTCACTCATTGACCCCCCCTGAGTCGAACCTTGGTTTCTTGCGTGCCAGTCCTACACTCCGCCAACCGAGCCATCCACTTAGGAAAGCAGCTTTTCTCCATTAGCCATCACAATTCTGTCTCTGATGGAGTAAACGCTGGTCTCCAATAGAGGCCCGTCTCTTACAAACGGCGGGCTGGCTGCCAAGTTTTTGTAAAAAACGCAGTTTATCTACTGAAGGCAGATAAACGGCAATTTGCATATATATGGTGATTCAAAGACTGTGTGTTATTCCCTGTCGCCGGCGACATCTCCAGTATTAAACAATTAATATTTTTGTTTATTTTAACTGTTCATTTTTGCACAGGATCCCTACTAAATTAGCACTAAGTGGAACTCCTAGAGATAATACTTTATTAGTCCCCATCAGGAAAAGTACAGTTTTCCTGTACCTAACACACAGAAATACACACAATAAATAAAAAGTAAAAATACAGTTAAATACGTCAAATGCTTCCAAAGAGATATTATAAAAACTTTCGTTTGGATTAGATTGGCTTTACTTGAATAAAGCGGGGTTCTGGTTGCTGCTTTTAAAATTCTGTGACACCAATACAGTAATCAATAAAAACAACCCAAAAAAAACCCTAAAAACGCAGAAGCTTCCATACTTCCAAAGGTGATGCCAACGTACGACCAGCTTCCTCTGTCAGCAGGACAGGGCAGTCCACAAATCTCCTGCTGTTCTTTTTAGGCATTGAGCAGCAGTGACCTGTTGCAGCAGCTAGACAAAATAAGCGGATCGGATTTAAGAATATTCTCTGTTCTGTTGTGAAAATAAGATTTTTCTTGGCAGGACGTCTTTTTTACTGAGCAGAGATCCTTCTTTTGGTGTGTGTGGTCCACTCAGCAATGGAAGATGAATCAAAGTTTATTTAAAACGGTTGTTTAAGAGATCACATTTGGACCAAAGAAAATATCTTTACGTCTATGTGAACTTCACATCTGACTGGGGACCATTGTTGTCTGCACCAAAGGCATCATTTTCGGATTCGACCGAGAGCTGAGTGCAGTTCTGGCAGGAGCTTCGGTGATGAAGGCCGCTGAGCTCTTGATGGTTGTGGACGTAACGGGGGCGAGGTGATGCTGACATGGAAATCTGTGGGAACAGCATCAACCTGTAGCTTTGAGGCTTGGGCCCAAAGCCAGAGCGTTGCCGGTCCCCAACCGTCGGGGAAGAATTGGCCCCGACCAGCGGCGGAACGGCGAGTTCGAACGCGGTGCCGCTGAGGAAAAGCATCATCCAGGCTGTTTGAGGTGAAGGCTGGAATGAAAAGCCAGGTATCAGCGGATTAAAATGTCAACAGTTTTCACGCAGTCCATGAATCCAGAGTCGGATTGCAAACTGTCAGGCGTGCTCATGAGCGGACTGATCTCGCGTGTCCACTGGGACGCCGTAGTTGTTGTGCCAGAACGCGTTCAGAGCTGTTGACACGGTTTGGGTTTGCCGCTGACAGCACTGAGATTGAGACAAAGATCTGATCTAAGAGAACGTTGGTTTTCCTGTGAGCCAAACCAGGGATGGTTTGAAGGTTTTTTTTTTCAGAAACGGGGAACCTGGCAGATTAATGATAAATATTTGCTGTTGAGCCTTTAACCATAAATGCATGTTTGCAGTACAACAAACACAGTTCAACTTTTTTATCCCAGTTTGTTCATGTGACACAACAACAACAAAAACTTTTAAAAGACATTTGGAATATTTACAGATTTCTTTGATTTCATTTGATTTGGGTCCGGTATCCAACGCTGTGCGGTCATGACCACGGTTTAAGACGCGTTGATGCTTATCGTCAGGCAGCTGGTTCTCCAGTACTAAGTCTCAGTTTCAGGAGCTTAGTTTCCTTTTTTTTTTTACTCAAAAGAAAACAAAGTGAGGAAAAAGTGAGAACCACAACTGTGAGGTTTCAGAATAACAAGTTTGTCTCTTGAAATCCACCTCTGAAATGTGTCTCACCACTGAAAATACAATCGCTAGATTACAGTTTTGAGGCAAAAATCAACACCAAATTGTTGTTTGCCAACAGTTTTTGTTTTGACTCAACAGTTATATTTTCTGCTCAGCTTTGGTTTCGTCGTGTTTTAGAAATGCAGAAGATAAATTGATCGGAAAAATCGTCGACTGTTTGAATGTTAATGCTGTTGAATCGTGATTCTAGTTTATTAACCCATGAGCTCCAATCTGAAAAGATGTTGGTGATCCTTTTAAAGGAATGGACCAGATTTATCAGACAGGAAATGGACCCAATGGGGTAGTTTCAAAATAAAATATCTTTTGAATAGTTGGTGAGAATGTCACCTAAAGATGTTGGATGAAGGTCAAACTGGGAGGTATTACATCGATCCACAACGCCGTTGTGTCCTTTCAGAAAAGATGAAAGTGATCAAAAAAGACCCACTTTTACCTGTTCTTAACATGTCCAAGATCCGTTCATGCAAAGAAATCACTAAAGAGCTCTGAAGCTACGTTCACACCACCGTTGGAAACGCACGTTCAAGTGACCACTATGTAAACAGGCACATATGCGCATTTCACGTGCCATTGTGCAAGTTTTTCAAGATTGTTTTGACGTTCAAAATCCGCGTCCATTGAACCTTGACTAGTCATGGACTCAGATTTGGTAGTGGGGTATTAATGGCGTCCCCTTCAATTAATGGAAGTGCCAACCGTTTGAAAATTGATCATGGAGGAAAAATTGCAGTTTGTCTTTGAAATGTCAGAGTAGAGCTGTGAAAGAAAAAGCTTTAATATTTCATACTCAGCCTCTTCTAACTCTGGGTACGTGTTCTAGTATCGGGTAGCGTCAGTCCTTATCCTGAAGAATGCCCGTTTAGAGGTACCGCTACACCAGCCATGTGTATATGCATCCAGCCAGTGATGATCCTACAGTGGACAAGCAGGTACCGCCACGGAGGGGCTTCTTCTTCCTCTTTTTTTTCTGTTTTTTTTTTGTTTACTAGCGCTTTTCCGCCGCCTACAGTGGAACGAGCCTTGATCTGAAATGTTTCTTTCACAGCTCTATTCTGACATATGAAAGACTTTGTGTCATAGAATTCCGGACGAGCAGAAAAAGCGCAAATATTAATTTCTCCTTCATGGACATGTTTCCAACGGTTGGTACTTTCATGTTTTGAAAAGGGCACTACCCACACGTCACTACCAAATCCGAGTCCCTGATTGGTCAACGTTCAGAGTTGTCGCCAAACAGCAGCCAAGTAAGTCAACCGGTTGTACTTCCAGCCTTCGATCATTGACCGCCCGATTGGAACGAAGGGACTCCGAAACGTAAACAGCGATGCGTGTATGCGAGCATTCTCAACGCAGGAGCCTAAAATTCTATTTGCCACACATTTCCATCGACTTTTCATTGAAAGTGGGTTGTGTACTTTAGCACGCTCTTTGAACGTGCTTCATATGCCCGATATGAATGTGGCCTGACGTGATGTTCATGTTGGGATTGCTCACAGAATCATCTGAAACCTTGCATTGAGATGCTAAAGAAGGTTTTTTTTTTTTTTTCTTTCTGGAACGTGTATTTCAATGAAGACCTCATTCAGGTCCACGTTCTTCAGCTTCCCCATGTTTGAGTCGCATCCTCAGCATCCGAATAATCTGGGTTAATAGAACCCGCTGACGTGGAAAACGTTCAGTCATGGATGAAGAGCTTTTACAGCAGGACACGCTGTAACGGGACGTTTCCACTGTTAGCTCGAGGATGAGGGTTCTGGTTCATCCAGGTCTTCAGGACAACCGTTTTCTAGGCGGTGGAGATGCCTCTGATGACTTTAATGCGCCGCTTTGTTTTCTTCTGCATGTTTCCATCCATTCTTAGCTCTTGAAGCCGTCTGGCTTCCTTTTGACAGCGCGGCCGTTTATTTTGACTGATGGTGGCTCAATTACCCTGAAACAGGATCGCAGCTCTGCGGTGCGTCTATATTTGTGCATGAGAGCGCGCTCGCAGGGTTCACTGTCAGGCATTGACTTCTTCACCCCATGTTTTCTGTCCACTCAGCATTCATGCCGCTCCAGGGTTTTTATTTATTTTTCTTTCCACATTTTCTGCTCCGAATTGTTGGAATGTTTTCAGAATTCATCAGGTTTTTTTTTTTTTTTTTTGGGATTTGCTCGGAATTTGCTAGTTCTCCACAGGCCTCTGGAACTGGAGCCTGAAAAAGCACACAAACACAGGTTGTTCATCATCTCCCAGCAAGAGAACGGGATGGTTTTCTTTCCCTTGACCTCCTCCAGCCTCCTCCTCTGTCCTCCTGGCTTCTTTGTCCTGCGTGCCAAGCGTTTGCGCGTTTATGTGTGTGAACATTTGTCCTGGGTCGGAGCGCAGCGGCGCCTGGAGCCGCTGCGACATTTGCACGCCGCCTGACACTTCCAGGAACCTGTTATTAACCAGGAGGCGATGCGCTGCCAGAGGAACGCGCCGCCATGAAAAACCTCAGCGGACGGCCGACATTGTGCAGTAATTTGTCTGAGTTTCTTCACCAAACATCATTTCAAACATAACAAAATCGATAGGATGTCAGAGGTTCTGTTAAGTGCCTCTGATTTTCTGCCATGGGGCTTTGTTTTAACAGGAAACCCTAGCTCCTGTCAGCGTTTTCTCGGCTGCGCCCACTTGGTAATTTAATGACTGCGTAAAGCACGAGAAGCATGGGTGATATGTGGACGGTATTTTCTTTGCTCTTTCTGTTTTCATAAGCAGCGTAGTCCCTTATGTAAGGCCCCGATCGGGTTTGAGCTTAAAGCTGCACTTTTTGAATCGGAGATTTAAAACGGTGTTCAACCTTTAATGAGTCTGAGGCCTCATAATGTTTGTGTTGTTGGCTGACATTTAGGCTTTTTCCAAACGGAGGAATTCTCAGACTGAGAAATGGACTTAAACTGTTTGTTCTGGCGCTGACGCTCAGCTGCTGCTCTCCTCTCCGTCTCTTCCGCAGCTCCACGGAGGTGGACGATATGATCCGCAAGTCCACAAATCTGCTGTTGACCCGAACCCTCAGCAACTGCCTGCAGTACGCCATAAAGAAGAAGAATGTGGGGCTGGCAGAGGTAACGCAAATGTCTGCCTCAGCCTTGCCTCTTGTACCTTTGCTGTCACCTGTACAACGAAATGAAAAAAGTGCTCATTGGCGGCTATGTCAGTTGTTGATTCAAAAAAGATGTAAAAAAAAAAAATGAAAAAAGCATAATTGTGCCACTAGCTGCTTTTTCATTGACTGATTGAAATTGCATAAATTGGATTTGCGAGAATAAATTCGCCTAATGGAAACACGACTATTCGAACTTTTTGCACTTGGTGGAGGTGGTTTTGAGGCATTTGACATATTTTTCAAAACTGCAATGGAAACGCTTAAATGAGTCTAATGACCAAAAACCGGATGGCGATGCGCCTCTTGGCAGAACTGGCTGCCTTTGGTGCTGCACAGCGGGCGCCACCAGCTCCTCTGTGAAACCACCAACCGCCATTTCCCAAAATGGCTTCATCCGTAGCCACTCCCACGCGTCAGAAGCTCGCCGCTCGGAGGCCTGAAGAAGACGCCGACGTCTCCTTTGATAGATGATGATGAGCGCTAGTGGCGTGGCAGAAATGTCAATGGATCTGCTGTCAATCAAAGCGATATTCACATTTGTCACCGTTTTCTTGAACGAGGGCTGCAGGGTGGAGCAGTGGTTAGAGCTCCTGGTTCAAGTCCCGGCTGGGGGACATGAAAAACAACATCAATGGGGGGCCTGTCTGTGTGGAGTTTGCATGTTCTGCCCGTGTATGCGTGGGTTCTCTCCGGGATCTCCGGCTTTCTCCCACCGTCCAAAATCATGCTTCATAGGTTGATTGGCAACTCTAAATTGTCCATAGGTGTGAGTGTGACTGGCGCCCTGTCCAGGGCGTCCCCTGCCTTCGCCCACAAGTGGCCGGGATAGGCTCCGGCAGCTCCGGCAGCCCCGTGAGCCCGAAAGGGAACAAACGGAATAGAAAATTAATGAATTCTTGAACAACATATCCGCAAGTAGTGAGCTTGGTGTCCAAATTGCTTTTAAAATTCAGGGTGCTGCACTAATAGTTTTTTAGTGGTTAGGGGTTAAGGTGGGATTTCGGACACAACTAAAGTTTTAAAAACATCAACCATCGCACAGTCCCTGCAGGTGAAGACTGAAATATTTTTATGTTTTGAATGTTCTCAAGAATGGAATCGGGACTCGTTATCGGCAGATGTTTAAAATCAAATGACTCGGAATCGAATTGGGGCCAGAAGAAAAGACCCCACTGGGGACATCCCCTAGTGTTTTATCCAGTCCTTAAATTGTGTTTGCAATGTTGTTGTAGTTGGTGCAGGTGATCATTAACACCACCCACCTGGAGCAGAGCTGCCACTTTCTGGAGGAGTTTATATCAAACATCACCAACGTTCCTCCGGACACGGTCAACGCAACCAAGCTGTACGGCACCTCAACCTTTAAGGTGGATCTTCCTCGTCTTAGTGCCTCTTTTACGGTTTATTCCTGGCAAAGAATGCACATTTTCCTGAATTTTATTTATTAATTTATTTATTTTTTCTCTTCAGTTGCCTTTATTTTGTTGCTTTGTTTTCCCAAACACAAAGACCCAAACGCCAAAGTCTGTTGGGTTTAAAGCAAGATCTTCAAACTTTTTCAGGATGCTCGCCATGCAGCAGAGGCGGAGATCTACACCAACCTCAACACCAAGATCGACCAGTTCCTGCAGCTGGCAGACTACGACTGGATGGCGTCGCCCCCTGCGGGCGGCACTCTGAGCGCCAGCGACTACCTGATCGACCTGATTGCTTTTCTGAATAGCACCTTCAGCGTCTTCACCAACTTGCCTGTTAGTACAAACACACATGCACACAGGGAGCAGCGGAAGATGAAAGATTCCAAACCATCTTGTCAGCATGACACATCACAGGGCCGGACAATCTGCTTTAGTTCGTTAGTGTGGGCTTGTTACGGCTCAGATCGCTAACAAGAGGCCCGCTAAGCTCATTAAAGGGTGAGCCGGTCAGGTCAGCAGCACCGGATTACACGCAGGATCAGGCTATTGACGCTAAAGCTGCTCTGTAATGCTCCTCCGCCCTGCCTGGACGCTGCTGCACAGCTCTTTCTGCAGCACGCTCCCCAGTCTAGATAAGACGGAAGCAAATCCTGAAGCAAATACATGATTTCAGACGCTATTAGCATCGAAGGTGCTAGCCGATGCTAACTGGAGTCCGCAGTCACAATTTATTTCTCTTGAATAATGTAATAATCACAAATTATAATATATATATATATTTTAACTTTCTGCTTTTCTTTTCTTTTTTGCTTAAAACTAGAATTTCCCCTTTTTTCTACTAAACTTACAGCCGCTACGTACGCTATGTGCATTTTCTCATATGACACTTCAGTCTTTTGTAATACATGCATGATATTCGTAAAGACTGGGCCCCCTCATTTATTGTTGGCTGGACGGACGGATGGATGGATGGATGGATGGATGAATAGATGGGTGGACGGATGGATGAATGGTTGGACGGATGGGTGGATGGATGGATGGATGAATGGACGGATGGGTGGACAAATGGATAGACGGATGGATGGATGGATGGATGGATGAATGAATGGATGGACGGATGGGTGGGTGGATGGGTGGATGGATGGATGGATGGATGGATGGATGAATAGATGGGTGGACGGATGGATGGATGGATGGATGAATGGACGGATGGGTGGACAAATGGATAGACGGATGGGTGGACAAATGGATAGACGGATGGATGGATGGATGAATGAATGGATGGACGGATGGGTGGGTGGGTGGATGGATGGATGGATGGATGGATGGACGGTACTAATGGATGGACGGATGGATGGATGAATGGACAGATGGATGAATGGACGGATGGGTGGACGGATGGATGAATAGATGGATGGATGGGTGCACGGATGGATGAATGGGTGGACGGATGGATGAATGGTTGGACGGATGGGTGGATGGATGGATGAATGGACGGATGGGTGGACAAATGGATAGACGGACGGATGGATGGATGGATGAATGAATGGATGGACGGATGGGTGGGTGGGTGGGTGGATGGATGGATGGATGGATGGATGGATGGATGGACAGACGAACGGATGGACGGACGGACGAATGGATGGACGGATGGGTGGACGAATGTATAGATGGATGGACGGACGGACGGACGGACAGATGGATGGCCGGATGGACGTGTGGGTGGACGAATGGATGGACAGATGGATGGATGGATGGACGGACGGATGGATGGATGAATGGACGGACGGATGGATGGATGGACGGATGGATGGACGGACAGATGAACGGATAGACGGATGGATGAATGGACGGATGGATGGGTGGACGGACAGACGGATGGATGAATAGATGAATGGATGTATGGATGGACGGATGGACGGACGGATAAACGGATAGATGGATGGATGAATGGACGGATGGATGGATGAATAGATGTATGGATGTATGGATGGACGGATGAGTGGACGGATGGATGAATAGATGGATAGATACATGGATAGATAGAGATACTTTAATTATCCTGAAGAAATTGTTCCATCTGCTGATCCCACTTAAAATATAAAGACAAACATAAAAACTGGTTAAAAATTTTTTGTTAAAAACAATAACTGGGAAGTTAAAAACATAAGTGATGTAAAGGAAAATTATGTTTTTTTAACAGAACAATATAAATATGTGCTACGTTTTATAGTTTCATTATGAAGTTATGTTCAAAAAATAACTGCGATAAATGACATTTGCAAAGTAGTTGACTTTTTTTTTTTTTACAATAATCACAGGTGTTTGGAGGCTGTAAAACCCCTCATTAATCCTAAATAGACTTTTCTCAGACAGACCTGGGCATTTTCCTGCTTTTCTCTCTTGTTTAAACTCTCATAGTTTAAACCTTTGTGGAAAAATAAGGCCAGTAAT
Organism: Oryzias curvinotus; assembly: GCA_023969325.1. NCBI lineage: Eukaryota > Metazoa > Chordata > Actinopteri > Beloniformes > Adrianichthyidae > Oryzias > Oryzias curvinotus. Next base: position 4,860,477 of record CM043723.1, on the reverse strand, counting down.
ATAAAATGAAAGCAAAGATCTGATTGCGATCAAAGTTTCGGCCAGTGCAATAATATAGAGCATTATGGCTATGTAAATGATTAATGGTGCATGAATGGGACCTTACAGCCACAGTCCCATTCATGCACTGATGGTGGCTCCACTGGACACTTTGGTGGGCAAGGCGGGAACCGAACCCGCAATCCTATAATCAGAGGTGGACCGCTCTACTGCTGCACCGTGGCCGCTATAGTAGATTTACCAAACTCTGTACAGGAGACAATGGTCTACAGCCAATCAAACTCAAAGCACTGTAAAAAAAAAAACCAAAACATACAAAATTCCACTGTAAAAAAATCTACCAGACTGTAAAAGATGCCCTGCGATATTCTGAGGGACCACTGTACAACATTTCCCTTTTCAATTTTGATGAGCAACAACGTGTTAAATACAGCTAGTTTGAGTCATTTCAAAGTTTTTTTGACGCCGCGCCCTGTCGCTTTAGCTAGCTATCGCCTCAAAACAGAAGCTTTCACAGAAATATTCATAACAGCCCTTATTTTATAGCTACTATCATTATCAATATTTTTGTTATTCTTTGTACCTTGTTCAATGAAGAAAAGTCAAAGGAGCCTCAATTTTTAAAATTTTTTGAATTTACATTTTGGTTTTCCCTTTTGCCTTCTTAGAAACACATCTATTTGTGGCCTCTTTTTATGTTAATTGTTAGACGGATTCATTAAAACTCTTGCATACAAAGACACACGCAGGTCCGCTGTAAGAAGATTTAGAGTCGGCGGGTCACAAGGCCATAAGGCCACACACATACAGTAGTTGATCTAAGTGTTTTCCAGCGCTTCTAAGAAGCTTTTCCTTCACCCCCACAAGCCCCGGACATGACCTCGTCACACACACTTGAACACGCAGCGTGGGCCTCCTAAGTAGATCAGATGCTATGGATCTAAAATACTGGGTGGTATGACCCGAGAAATTAAAGGTGCAAAAGTGAGGTGAACTTGCTGCTGGTGGGGTTAGAATAGAAGTACTGTTATTTTAAATAAAAAAAAAATAAAATGTAGGAAAAGACGAACAAAGATCTAAGTAAATGATCTAACTGTAATGCTAAAACCTCTGCAGCAGCGTCATTGCCTCAATTGTTTTAAATATTTTGCAAAACGGACAAAAAATGTTAAGGAACATAATGAAACAAAAGAAAAAAACATTTTCGTATGAGCATCAAGTGAATTTCAGGTGTTTTGTTTTATATTTAGTTACTTTTTCTGTAATGCGTAACCTCTTAAGCTTCCTCTCTGATCATCTTTTGATCTAATTTTTGAAATTTTCCCAGTGATCTTTCAGTTATGATGATGTAGTCTTTAGCCAAAAAAAAAACAAAAAACTGTCGTTATTATAGAACAAAGTTTCTGCAGAGCGCCCAGAGTTAATTAGCAATTCACTTCTGAATTGTGGGCGGGGCCTGTTGATACTTAATTACTATCATCCCTTCGTTTACACTCTGTCCCGCTAGCTTACAGTCCCTCACAACCCCAAGCTAACATTAGCGGTGCAAAGAAAATGGCGAGCAATATCAGAGCTATCCAGCAAAGACGAGGAAAACGAGGACCTACACGGTCTTCTGTCAGGTACTGGTAGTAAAATGCAGACAAACAGGATTAGTGTCAGTGTTTGATACATAAACATAACCTGACTAAACTCCACAATCATCACATCTTCTAGATAGAAAAACCAAGAGAACTCACAGTAAAGTTTATTCAAAAGCAAAAAAAGGAGAAAAAGACAGTTCTATGTTACTTTATGCTATGTTGCTGCGTCTGCTAACAAACGTTTTTAGGGAAATAAATGCAAGAATGTGTGGTGGAATATAGGAACAAAAAAAGGTTTCCAGAGGAAAGGTGTTTACAGGGCAGAACAGAAGAGACATTTGAGACCATTCAAGCCTCCAGTTCTTCCTTTGTTTGTTTATTTTTTTGGTGATCTAAGACGTTTTGGCTTCTCCTTCTCAGCGTTGATGTTTTCTCCATTTCTCCTTTGGACTTTGGATGGAAGGGCATGCAGTAAATGTCCTGATTTATTTCTCTTATCATAGGGAACATCAGTAGATCATGCTACGCTACCGGTAAGTATCTGCATTGTTGTGGCAACAGAGTGACGTTTACCACTAACCTTTTTAACCAAACCTTGACTTAAAATCTCCACTTACACATTTATAAACAAACAAAAGTGATGAGGGATAAACGATGGCCTCTACGGGTCAAGCTTGTTTTCCACCCTAGAAGGAACTAGGGCTGATGTCCGGGTTCTGGTTTGTTTTTCTCACCTGATTAACCGGAAGCCACTGAGTTGTAGTAGTTCATTTTACCTAAAGGCAGTGTCACACAGCCGCTACGTCCATTTGCCGTGTATTTTACGGATGATAATTAGTCACACAGGAATAATAAGTGGAAGAAGTGAGACAAGTTGAGGTCACAAATTAACCACTTTAAAGAAGAACGAATAAACCATGCAAAGGACATGTAAATCAACATAGTGAAATACCTATAAGCTGCATAATTCTCTACTGACCAAAACATTTTTAACAGCTTAAAACCGAATTCACGCAAAGACACGTCAGCCGAAATCCTTGACGGATGCAAATCGACGAATGACGAACGCAAGAAATACTGATGAAATATGTATATCACACATGTATCACGAAAGACCAAAGTGTCATACGTGGAAAATGTTCAAAATGCATCTCGTGGCTGTGTACAGCTTTAAAAAAAAAAAAAAAAAAGAGATTTATTTTTGTATCCCATTATTTACTGTCAGTGATTTAGTCCTTACCTGAACCTGCAATAACAGGTGTGTTGGCTCTGAGGTGCAACTCAAATGCAGAACAGAACCAACAGTGAGAAATAAGCAAAGGAGATAAAGGAAACATAAAAAAATGAAAAAAGCACAAAAAGAAGAAAACCGAAATGATTTATAAAACACATCTCTGTTTTCACACACACTGAAGTAAACGGGTATTTCACCAGTCATTGCCACAACAACGGACTGTTTTTAGAACATAGTACATGTCATAAATGATTGGCTAGAATTGTACAACAAGACTGAATAGAATAGCTGTGACTGATGTGCCTGAAACGAAGCACTGAAATCTGTGTTTTTATACGGCACCAGACGTACCGTATATATCGCTAGTTTTGGGTACCCATTCCTACTGAGTAGTGGTCTGTGGATGTACTCTTTCTCTTGTTTTTGGTGTTTAATGCAACAGTAATGAAGAAGTGGTTGCAAAGTCTGTGTCCAGACAAGATTCTTCCCAGAATAAGAGGATTCCCACTCAGTAGTCTGCAGCCTGTGAATCAACAAAGCCACCTGCAGCTCCTTGGATTCGCCAACACTCTTCCGTCACTCTCCTATTCCCCTGTTACAGATTTAAATGGAGAAGCATCGACCGAATGTCATGTGCCAAAATTGGGGTTCTTTTTTTCTACCTCTCGACTTCTGGCTGCCCTTACTGGTTGTTTGTTTGACTGACAGCTTTCTGGATGAATTGGGAATGCATTACACAGTCTGTCCAATCCCTTCCAGGACTTGTGAAATGGTGTTTGTGACTTACTGTTTTGAGTTTCCAACTGAACCTGCTTCCATCGTTAAGAAGCTGCAGTCAAACGTAGCTGCTCCATAATAGTAGATACTCTCCTAACGGTGATGGATTTTGTTCTACTTTCCTTTTTGGTCTTTTGTTTCTTTGCCACATCTCTTGTGCCTCAGGCTAATCGTTGCCAGTTGTCTGGTCTGGAAGTTGAAGGCAGCAGCATTTGTGTCGGTCAGACCTACCTGTGCGTTTGAGTATTTGGGGGCCGCTCAGGTTCAGGCCATGTAAATAGAATTAGCTCATTTCATGCTCAATCTCCTCCTGTGATAATTGACCCCGGAGGTTATGTAGAGTGTGTGTTCAGAGTTCAGAGGCCAGCGGCGGACTCAAGGATATCCGGCCAGTCACATGAGCTCGCACGTGTGCATAATTGGAATCTTTTTTTTTCTCCCCCATGAGGCCAGGGCCGCCTTTTCAATGAACTGCTCTCCAGACACTTTGTGGAGGTGGATTGAAGTTGACTTATAGCCTGGGTCTGATCTCCCTGCAGTCTGCAGTTTGGCCTGTTTTGTTGAGCGAAATGGATTTAGTACTGCATCAATAAATGCAGGTGTTGATCGGAAAACAAAGGTAAAAATTTAACAACAAACATATGTGAACAGCTTGTAAATTATTGATATTCCCTCATATAGACTAATGGAGTTTGGTAATATGGTACATTCTCTAAATATGTATGTACATCAGTGCTTATTGCATCTTTTTATTCTTCTCTCCTTGAGTCACTTTGTTTGGACAATAATTACATTTAAAAACCGTAAAACTGGTAGCTTTAATGACCAGACAGTTTCTATTTCACGCCAGTAGTCTAGTCTTGTTTTCACATATTTATTGTTTTCACATTGTATTATTTATTATTACTTAGAGATTAGGCCTGTTTCTTTGTAGTGCATCTGCACTTTACCGTTGTTTATGTCTACGCACGGGACAGTAAGAACGTAATTTCGATTCCTTTGTATGTCAAGCACATGTGAGGAAATGGACAAATAAACCTGACTTTGACTTTAGTGGCCCTGCGACAGACTGGCGAAACTCGGTGTAAAGTTAATACCGGTTCTGTTGTATACACTACTACCAGTTCAGTACAAATACGTGGATCTTGATGCTTCGTTTTGGACATGTCAATCACTTGTTTTCTTTTCAGTTTTACTGTACAATTCTAGCCAGGCGTTTTACCCTTCCAGCGATTGTGGGCAGGCTCGTATAAGAACCAGATAAAATCCAAATGGTACCCAACCATGGACCCACTCAATCTACGGTGTACCCTGCCTTCATTAGCTGGAGACAGCGCTTAAACCTCAAAAGGGATTCAGCGGGTTCAGCAAATGGATGGATGAATTTGGTTGATCAGTAGTCCAGGGTGAAGCAGCCTTTGAATGTCCACTTTTCTCTTATGTTCCACCACACATTCTCGCATTTATTTCACCAAAACCTTTGTTGGCAGAAAAATTAATATAGCATAAAACAAAACGTGACCTTGTCAAATTATTTCTGTAATTCATTGCTTCTATAGTTGTATTCCGACTGGATACATTTGGTTTGTTTAAAGTGAACCAGAGTTCGTTTCCCCCAATAATACGGAATAATTTCTGTCTGTATACACCCAAGCGAACTCTGGTCCAGGACCAGGGCCCGTCTTTTAAAGGGGTCTTGGATTGTTTCCAATCAGATTGAGCGTCACTTCACTCGGTTTTCTTCGTCTAAATAGGCTCCGTGCTCGGGGTGGAACAACTGGACCAAGACAGCCAGCGTAGGCGGGCATTACAGGATGTGAAGATATTAACGGAGCAACAATGAGACATAGCAAATCCTTGAAATGTGGTCTGATGAATGCAGGCTCGTTTAAACTTATGGCGTGATGCACATGGCTTCTCATACTGTTTTCCCAACACTATATATTTTAGAAACACTTATTAGTGTACCTTCTTCGTTGTCTCCTTGCGGCATGCCTCCACCATACCAAAGTATAGCAAGTTAAAAAAGTGTTGTAACTGACTATACAGACGTTCAAAATTGTTGAGTGAAGCATAAAAATAGAAAAAATATCAAGTTTAAATAAGATTACAAGGATTGCAAAGCATCCGATTTCCGTTATTCTTTCTCTCATTGCTTTGCCCCGCGCTCGTAACTCCTGGCCAATGACTAAAGAGAATTTTCCTTACATGCTCTGAGCCAATGGTTTGTAGGGAACACAAATGTATCCGATCAAATGCACGGTTGGAGAAAGGAGCAAAAGTTTAGTCCAGTCCACTTGTTGAACTGGCTGCTGTTGTGACAGTGTTGATCATTTGTTCACTGAGAATGGTGGCAGCATTTACAAACCTGACACGAGACAAGGAAACTGAGTCGTTTTTGTGCGATTAGAGCTGTGTAAACACACTTTGGAGTTGTATGATTATAACCTATTCCCACCGGTGCTTGAAGCTGATGCACGATAACAATTACTGTATGTGTGTGTGGGTGTTTATATGCATGTGTTTGGTTTTGCTGTGTGATTAATGGAAGTAATTCTGAATAGAAGGCTAGGAGGAGAAGCCTGGCTTTTCTTATTAATCACCTGAGAGTGGGTCCCTGTGTTTCTGTTTGTCAGCCAGACACATCAAAGTGTCGCCAGGATTGATTTGTGTAATTAGCCCCTTCAGTGAAACATGCACTTCCCTTCCTTTCTCCTGCTCTGTGTTTGTGAGAAAGTTCATCTCTGTTTTTAGCACGGCGTCTCGGTTCAGTTGTGGTAGAACGAAGATAAAGGAAATGAGTCATGATGAAAATTGTTATTTGATAATTACAAGAAAACTTGTTTCCTCATCATGTATTTCCTCAGTTGGACTTTTTGCTCTTTAGCTTTGCTGTTTAATTTTCTCCTGTTTAACTTTTAAGCCTCACCTCAGTTTCTCTCCTTTTGATCTCCTTTCTTTGGTGTTGGAATGCAAATGCCGTGGTTGTTATCAAATCCAGTTCTTGTCTGATACTTGCGCAAACTAGTTTTCTAAACAGTTTGGGGTTTTAAGATTAATGCAACCTGAGCTTTTTGACTGTAATGCTACTTTATCTTAATGAGTGCCCCTCGGTTTGTTATAGTTTATTTATGTCTAAACCCTAGTGTGAATATTGTAACTGTGTACACGAGTCCTTTAGTTGAACGCTTGCTTATTTGACTCCCCGCCTCGCTAGCCTTCATTTTAATCTTCTTCAGAACGACAAGGAGTGTTTTTCCTCTATCCTTGGCTTTTGGATAAAATATAATTTTAAACATTAAACTCAAAGAGCAACTTTTGTAATCTTTAAAAAATGCTATGCATAAAAACAGAGGATGATCCCACAGGCTGTCACTTTAAATGGTTCCTCTTGATTCGACAGTTGGAGGATCCTGCAGGTACCAGTGAAAAGGATGAAGCTAGATTGTTTTAAAATAGACATAATTCCTCAGGGTATGCCGATCTTTTTTTATCCTTTGGGTGACACATGTGATGTTTGCTGCACTGACATTTAGTTGTAAATATAGGACTCACATTAATCATTATTACACTCTAAAAATAGCACCACAATCAATCTGTTTTCTAGCTAAATTAACTACTCATATGCGGGACTTTCTCTTGTTGCAAACTTGTAATAGTTTTAATAATGGGGGCTTGTCCGGGATCTTTGGATTTTTTTTTTTTTTTTGGACAAAAATTCTTTTGAAAGTTTATAAAATTTAAAAATAATGATAACTATTAGAGGTGATCTTTAAACTTTCATTATATTTGGGGGGGGTTCAGTTTTTCATTAAAACTTCTGGATTGCTTTGAGCTCTAGATTTTATTTAGTTTGTACTTTAAACCTTACTTTACACCCAATTTAATCAATTTTTTTTTCAGTTTTGTATTTCTAGCAGTTTCTTGCTATTACAAAAGTCTAGCTCCTTTATCATTATGTAAATCAGTTCTGTTGTAGCTTTTACACAGATTTGAAAACTATGGGAAGTAACTATGGGATTTTTGTTTATGTGTATATATATATTTATTTTAAACCACCATGTGGAAACTGAAGTTTTCTGTCTTTGTCTTTACAGGGGAAAGTTGCACAGACGGCCTGTATGTCAGCCTGTAAGCACATCTCCACTTCACTGATGGAACTGCTGCTCAACCCGGAGGTGCGGCAGATCTCCATCGGAGCTCTGCACCAACTCAATGCAGACGTGAAGGAGTGTGAGAGTGAGTATGACTCAGACAAAAAGGAAATTCTAGATAGACCTTTTCTCCTATTTTCTTTTTTTATTTTTTTTATTTTCTCCTTTCCTTTCACCCTTCAGTCCTTTCTCAGTTTCTTCTACATACATTCACAGAAACATAAACAATATTCACCTAATCACCTTTCATATGAAAGATTAAAGCCTAAAACTTAATGGGAGTTGTTACATAAATAAACACAGGGGGCGCTATGGAACAACCCAAGTTACAATGCTTAGAGTTTTTCTTTTATATTAGCGCTCAAGAGATTTCAAGTTAGATGCCGTTTGTCCTCCATTTGTTACACACACACACACACACACACACCCGCATATGCTCGATTTCTAAGACTTTGAAGGACCAGGTTCTGCCTGAAGGAGCGGGACACATGAAAGAGCATGGGCCCGCTGTTGGCTGGCTTTTTTACATGATCAAGGTTCTTAGAGTCACGGCGCGAGTCACACTGCGTGCATTTGAGGCGTGATGCGCGGTGACATGCATGCAGCGTTGGGGAGGGATTAGGAGGCTGCAGAGGGACTTAGGCGGAGCAAAGTGGGAAAGGAACTGGCTGGGAGATACAGTACAGAAGAAGGACAAGCAGAAAGGAAGACGGGTAGTAAAGTGTGTATAATAATAATATAGGCTGAAAGTAAACAATGTGGTAACGTGGAATTGATGACATTTAAGTTTTTACGGAAAAATATCACTGAGATGCAAACAGCTTTCTATCACAGTAAACGAGAGAGAGAGAGAGAGAGAGAGGGTGGAGGGACATAAATTAAAAGGATGGGGCAGTTTGGGATGAAAGGAAGTTTGAGGCGGGAGGAAAATTGGATTAAATAAAGAAGGGGTGAGTTTAATAAAAAGAAAAACACTTACAAGGAAATAGGAAATGTTGGAGAATAGAAGAAAAACGCATGGATTTGTGGAGAAATTAAACTGAACTAAGGGGGGGGGGGGTGGAATGAATGGAAACATTTTAGAATAAAAAATATATGGAGGCAATGAAGAATTCAGAAGTTTTGGTGGAAAGGAAAAATGTTTAGGAGTAAGATGGAAAAGTTTAAAGAAAAAAGAAAAAGAAAAAAAGGGTCTTAATTTTAGAACAAAAATACGTGGACAAAGATAATAAAAAAATAAAAACGAACTGTAAAATTCCAACAATATTTGGTCAAATATTAGGAAAATAATGTATTTAAATTGGTCCAAACTAAATTAAAAGAACAAACACAACAGGAAAAAAGTAATATTTTACCCAAAATAATAATAAAATGATAGTCACTAAGGTTTCAAAACATGAAAATATATACTTTAAACTCCACTATAAAAGACTAACAAATAAAATGGCCAGTGTTGTTAAAAAGACTCAAATATATTCCACCTTAAAAAATGTTTTTCTACAAGGACTTCAGGATTTAAGGAGCACATATCTTTATCCCCTCAGAAGAATTATTTAAACATCCAATGTGCAGTACATTTCTCAATGCATCAGACATTGATGTTTAAACCAGTAAAGTTGAGTCTAAATGATGGTGTTTCCATCTTGTCTTCAGATGGTGGCGCTAAACAGGCAAACTAATAAAAATGACTTAGAAGAAGGGGACCAGGGGCAGAAAAGTGGCACCAACAGCTGATAAAAAGCAAACTCTGGTCAATATCTCTTTATTTTAGAGGTATAGTTGTTGGCTGAAGTATAAAATATGAATTCGGTGGATTCCCCTTAACTTATGTATCGTAAGTCGAAAGAACAGTGGTTCCACTTTTGATTTATTTGAAATGGTCCAAAGCTTGAAAGAACAACACATGTTCTCTATAAGTTATGATACTTCGCTTTGCTGTTTCGTTGCAGATGAATGAATGGTCTGTAGTGTTGTGATCAATGTTGCATGTAAATGTAAATGCCAACCACACACAGCGAACAACAAAAACGTTTTATTCTAGAAGAACCCTTGTTTAAAAGGTTCTGCATTTATTTTCTGCGTCATCCACCTTCTCCATCTGAAGCCAGAGCTGAGAAGACCTGTCCTCATGTGATGGAGAACCAAAACACAGAGATCCACCGAACAGGAAGACTTTCTCAGGTCCAAGAAGACAGTAGATCTGGATAAAACCAAACTTCAGAAGCTCTGGTTCAGTGATACAAGACATACGCCGAAAAAGGTCAATCTACCGATGTAGCAGAACAACTATCCGAACAAGGTTTATGTCAATCACAATAATTTTGTGATCAACATAGAGCAGTTGATCCTGAAGTCTTTTATTACCGTATTAACCCAAAATTGCTTTTCTCAACTTCAGAATCCATTGGAATAGTGTTAATTGCGGTCAAAGAGCTACAGTATTTTCAAGAGCTCCATTGTTGATATACTTTCCATTGATGACATACTTTGGACTACCTTAAATACCCAGCAGGGTCCAATGGGATGACATTGTTTGGATTTGTCGCTCACATTTGAGCAAAGCAACCAATGCCGGCCTCAACAGGACGGCAGATCATTGTTCTGGTACATTGGTAAACCAGCTGATTCTGGTGTGGAGAAGAGTGGCTTTGTGCCTATATGTGACATCTAAACTTAGTATCAGTGGATAGTCGATTGGAATTATGGTCATAGAGTATTTCGGTTGCCAACTCGCTCACTACTCTTCTGAAATTTAAGGCAAATCTCTATAAATCACAACCAGTTCTAGTAAAAGTTATTATATTGATGTGACAACTGACTTTATTCGGCGTGTTATTAACAAACAATCCATCCTGACCTCTTTTGCCTCCTGTTCCTTTCTCTCAGCCAGAGGCTGTTTTTTCGTCAGGTTGGAAGATCAGACAAAAAGTGGGAAAAGGCAGAAAGAGAGTAAAGGTTACTTTATTTCCACAGCTCCTAAGTTCTTCTGCACGGCGGGTTTGGTGGCGCCAAAGGCCGAAGATGACAGGCGTGTAATGAGCGCCGCAATGTGTACAGCCCTGTGCTTCTGTCCTGAGGTGGATGGGATTAGCTTCAGGCGCCTCTCTCTTCTCCCAGAATGCCGTTTGGCTTGTTTACAGAGAGACGTCGGTTCACCCTTCGTACGACCCCCAAAGACTTTCTTTTCTACCAGCGAGGCAGCAAACAAACATGGCGACCGTCACCGTCGCAAACAAAAGTTACAAACTAAGACCTTTGCTTCTCTACGTCTTCCACCTACTTTCACACGCAGAGTATCTCCCACAAGCCTTTTCCAACACAACCCAGCGACATGACTCTAACCCCCCCCCCCCGCTCTTCCACCCCCCTCCCCCACAGGCCGTCATTTGTCTGCCAATCTATCCCGATGCATAGCGAATCCAACCAGGTCTTTTATTATTCTGTTTTTCACCCTCTTGTTTTTTGTCTCCTCCTCCTCCTCCTCCTGTCTTCCCTCTCTCGGGGGGTGGACTGTGAGTGTGTGGGGGGGTGGGTTTGTATTTTCCCACAGGTTTTGCCAGAGCCGGCCCGGTCGCAGGCTTCCAGGGTGACACGTTGCTTCTGGCCTTCAGTGACTTGAGACAAGTAGGTCTTTGTCTCCTTCCTGGTCCTCTCTCCGTCTTTTTTCTGTTTTCATTTTTTTTTTTTTGCCCGCTATCGGTCCTTTCACCCCCCCCCCGCCTCATCGTCTTCCTCCCCATCCTCCCGAACGCGCTCCGTTGTCCTTGTCGTCTTTCCTTCGGGTCTCTGCTTTCCTTTGATTGTCGCTGCTATCACTCTTGCGGCGATGTGAAGCGTCCATTTGTGTGACTCTCTTTATATCACGTGAAAAACATTCAAACTGCTGTCATCCAATTCTTAAAAATATCGAGACTTCTAAGGAAATAAAACGACAAGTCAAAAAGTTGGAATGAATTTAAGGATTTCTTTAAATCACTTCTTGGTTAAATAAAGATTTTTTGATTTAAACATAAAACTGATTTGTTCCGATTTGTTTGGAGTTTAAACAAACATATTTTTAAAATGGTAAAAAATAAAGAACAGTTATAACAATATTAATGTATTTTATTGAATAAATTAAAGTTTAATTTATCAAACTTGTTCCTCAAGTTTTCTTGGTTGATTTTTAATGTTAAATTGATCCGACGTTGCTTTAAAAGTGATTATTTATTAAAGACGCAGCTGTTAAAGTCAGGATTGATTTCTAAGTAAAACCATTTAATTTAATTTATACATTTAAAAATGGTTTTTAAAATGTAAATGTTACAATTATTTAGTGTTTATTTTTATTTTGTTTTATTTGTTTGGAGAACAAAGCAGGAAAAATGCACTAAATTACTGACTTTTGCTTCTTTTTCATGAATTTTAGTTTCTTTAATGAATCCATCTGGTCATGAATCGACCGACTGGACCTGCCATGAACCCGCTGGGTTTTTGACCCGTCAGACCTGGGATCAGGACCGAAGTACTGTTCATGGCGGTTCCACTTCCTGTGCGTCCTGTATTTCAGACCGGTTCGTTGGCGTTCTTTGGTCCCCTGGCACGAGGAGAGTTGGGGGTCTTGTGTTGGAAGTCCAGGGCGGTCCGGGTAGCGGACGCAGTGTGTCTGACTTTTCGAAAAGTGCGCGCACGTTCACACGAGTCGTGATCGTGTGAATCCGGGCGGAGAGGCCGGCTCGCGGTTTCCGAGGCTTCCTGGCCGTCGGTCGCGGTTGCTGTGAAAGCGAGCCGGAAAGCGTTGTGCGCGCCGGCCGTGGATGTGTGAAGCAGGGCGGAGAGCTTGTGTGCCTTTGATGTGTGTGAAAGTGCGTGACAGCGGATGACGGATGGGCCGGCAGGACGGAGCAGGGGACGATGAATGAGGTGACAGACAGAGACGGATAGCCCTTTATCCCTCCGTCACAATCCCTCTTTCTCGCTTCTTCTCTTCTCTTTCTCCGCCTGTCGGGATGATGCAGTGCCTCTTGTTCTTTCGCTCGGAGGAGGAGAACCACGGGGAGAAGGAGAAAAGAAAAAAATTGCATTCATCCGGCATCCATGTTTACTCCAAGCCCCCGCCTCCTCCTGCATCTTCCCTCGCCTCCGTCCTCCCCCAATTCCCGTCTTTCTTTCGCCCATCAAAATCCCTGGACTCCATCACTTCTTTGTTTCTCCTCCATTGTTTTTTTTGGATCATTCTGATCAAACTCAAGCGCCGCATTCCTCCCCCCACCCCCCCTGACTCCACCGACCCGGGTCTTTCGGAGCGGATCTTTCACCTTGTCCAAGCTGACGTGCGCTTTTACTTGTCGATTGCGGCGGCGAAGGGGGTCGATAAATCACTTCTGACGGGCAGGTTTTGTCGTGCGCCCGGTCCCGGTCGTTCGGGAAGGTTCTGGGGTCCTGGGACAGGGCCGAGACGCCAGTTCCCCCAAGGACACACACTGTAACACGCACAATCGGACACACAACAAAAGGAATGTGAAGCGCTTTCATGTCGGGAAGAAAACCGCTTCATCATGTGATCCGTGTCACGACATCGAAATGTTCAACCAAAAACTCCAACATCAACAGTTTCAATAGAAATGATTTGACTTTTTGACTTCTTTATTGTGTTGAAAATGTTTTCATCGTTTCATCTTTTAATTTTTCCTCTTTGTTGCTGCCTAAAAGAGAGAATTTTATCACAGTCTTTAAAAAAATAAAGCTTTGAATTTCTTTTTCTTTTTTTTTGTAATAATCATTTTCCTCTGTGATCTTATCGTGTGCGTGAAATAAATCACAAAAATTCTTCAATTTATGACAAAGTTTGCACTGGAAATTGTAGAATTTATGACGCCACGGTTTTTGTTAAACAGCAAACATTTAAAAAGCTCATAAAAAAGTACAAATTCACAGGAACAGCCTTTTAAAAAACAGATGTACTCCCAAAAGAACTAACTGAAGCTCTATGTGTCTCCTTAAAATCTGTTGTTTTAACAAAAAAACAGTTGCAAATAAAATCTGACTTTGTGTTGAATTTGGTTTGAAAATAGGACAATTGTCAAAAAAATGATGCATTCATTATGCAATTATGCATGAATTCTGCCATTTTTTTTTGCTTGTTTAGAACTACAGAACTGCTAAATGTGAGAAATCGTTTATAGTTGCAAAAGTTGCTGGAGATTTTTGGAGAAACCAAACAGATATTCTTCTAATTTAAAGGTTTTTTTTCAGTAATCAGTTTTATTGTAGAAGTCTACATTACATTTTTCCAGCCAACTTATGTGCAACACTTACAAAATCTGCGATATTTAAAATTTTGCATAAAATTCCACAAAAAAAACATTACAGACTGACAGGTCTTTAGTGTTTCTATTGTTTTATTGTGAAAATACTGCAACCTGCACACCTTACGGTTACAAAGTAAACGATGAGTAACTGTCTTCTTTGCCAATTTTGACATTTTTTTTACAGTGCATTGAGTCAAATTTCCGAATTTTTGTCTTTTGTGTTTTTTTTATGCATTAGACGTTTTTTTTTTTTGGGACCTGAAGCAGCAAAGTTCTGTGTGGCTGCTCAGATCTGTCGCTGAAAAGGAGAAAAATGTTGGGGCATTCGAGGTCAAGTGGAAACCAGCACCACAGAAAACACTGTGTTTTAAAAGCACACCACCGTTTACAAACTAATGACACCATTTATCATAAGAAAAATACAAATGATTTTGATTTAATCTTCATGCAGAAAATGTCAAAACTTTTAAGTTCAGTCCAAAAAAGATGACACCAAAAACAGCTAAAGTGTCTTCACCTGAACCCAGATCCAAATCCTGTCAAACATCTGTGGAAGGAGCTGAAACAAACCTGACACCACTGCAACACTTGGCTGACGAAGGGTGGACCAAAGTACCTGAAGTCTCTCTGATGGTTAACAGAAGTCATTTGATCGCAGACTATTGACTGTGGCTGTGTCCAAATTCCCACCCTAACTACTAAAAAACCATCTAGTGTCCTGGAATTTTAAAAGCTATTTGGACACCATGCTCACTACTTCTTTAAAAAAAAAAATGTAAACGGGGAATATGACGTCATCGAGTTAAAATCTAATTGATATGAGCCTTTTGTTTAGATGTTGTTCAATCAATGCATTGTGGTCTATGTTCACCAATATACTGAGCATCGATGGACACTTGTTTTTCGCGGAGACTTCTGGGAAATGTCTAGGACACTTGAAATGGTAGATTCAGACAGCACTACAAAATGGCGAACGCACTATATAGTGTAGTAACTAGTAAGTAGTAAAGGAATTCAGACATAGCCTGTATATGAGAACTGGACTGAAGAAGTCAAATTCCATTGACTTCTATAGAGAAATCAGAACAACCATCCCTGTTCTGATGCCTTTTTCTTTTTCTTCACATCTTCCTCATAAAACTCATTTTCTTTCCATAGTAAGTTATTCAGGTTATACACAAACCAATCAGATGCCTCGATATAAGTAGCTGGTCTCAAGTGGAATGTTCCAAACATTTGGTTGACCAATCACTGATGTCATCTTCCTCCAGAAAGCGGCGTTCGTATCGTGTAAAATTTGCTACAGAACTGACTTTCTTTCTTTATTGCTCGAAATAATTCTTTGTGTGACATCACACTCACATGTGTCATATACAGTTAACGGTCAGGGGCGCCATCGTTTTTGGAAAGGCCTGTTCTTTGATATTCCTTTTTTTTTTAACGACAAGTTCCAATCAGCTTTTGATGTTCATTCCTCGGGTTTTGGTAAATTTCTTCCTGTTATCAAAGCAGTGGGTTTTACTATCATTAGCAACCCACAGTCACGTTCCACCCCCACAACCCCCCACCAAAAAAAGAAGAAAGAAAAAGCCCATTGGCCGTCGCCGTCTGTCAGCAGACTTCTCCCGTTCCCTCAGATGGCTCCGTCACAACGCCGAGCGTTCGCACTCCTGGCTGCGTCTCCACTGATCTTATCAGGCCGTCTATATTTAGATCCTCCAGAAGTCGGCGGTTGCTGTGAACCTTTGGCTGGCCCAGCGCTGCATGTGTGTGTGTGTGTGTTGCGGTGTGGCGCCCCCCCCCCAACAAAACCCTTCCATCAGCATTTCCCCATAACTCCACGCCAGCCGTGCATTCCTCCACCTTTAGCCCACTTGTTCGGCCCGGACAAATACCGTTCACCCAGCTGTTGTTAGATTGTCTGTAGCTGATTTAATGCGACTGTGTAATCTCTCCTGAAACTCTTGTTTTTGGCTCAATTTAGTTTTCTTTCCTCTTAAATTTTCACCTTTCAGTCTTTTTTTTTTTTTTTTTTCACTAAAACCGATATTTTATGAATGTCACAAGAAACGTGAATATATGGTTTGAGCAACTTTATAAGCAGAATCCTCGTAAAATTAGACAGCTGGTTGTTTAATGCATTATTATTATGGTCTGTGGGAACGACTGCCGCAATAAATCTATATTTGGAGTAAAGACTCCTGGTTTCTGTCCGTTAAATGCAGATTTTCTATTATTTTAAAGTGAAAGGCTCTTTTTCTATTTCCTCACTGGGTCTTTCCTGCAAAAATTCATGCTAGCTTTGGGGCTTCGAGTTAGCGATCGGCTAAACAAAGTAGAGGACGTATGATCCACGCGTGACCAAACGACTTCACCATGAGCCGGATGTGGTGGAGAGAGTCTAGTAGATTTTAGAGTCAGATTGTAGATAAAACCTAATGACGTCTTTGCACCCTGGTACTAACTGCCCGGGGTTTGGGGGGCACTGAGGTATAGAGTGTGTCCACATTTACACACATCTTTGATGGCTAGCTGTGTGACTCTAAAGTGCTCATTTTTCTAAATGAGTGTGAAAATAATCATGTCTGTCTGGGAAAACTGTATGAAGTGTGTACTGAAGGGTTTTACAGCCTTAAAATATCTGTAATTGTGTGGTTTTGGCCTATCGCAGGTTACATCTAGAACGTAACCTCCATGATAAAACCAAGGACCAGTGTACTCCTATTTATCAGGAATTTTCTTCAAAATGTCCTTTAAATATTATTTTTTGACATTTTTTTTCCTTCTTTATTCAGTCACTTTATCACCAATTTGTCACCTTCTTGTTTTAACCATTGTATTCAAATTTCTTAGCCTTTTTTTTTCCCATCATGCACCGTTTTTTCACAGAAATGTGCCATCTGCCGTCGCACTCCAGTCTAGAGGGTTGTGAAAGGAATTAATATGAAAGAAAGAAAACAAGTTTATTAATCTAATGACTCAGAAACTCACAAAGACCCTGGATTTATTTACAAAATGTATCAAATGGAGTGAAGGTTTCCAACAGAAGATGCTCAGAATTTGAAAGCTGCAATGCAGATCCTCGGCCCCCATCAGGTGTTCTGGATGATTAAGCACAACAATGGCAGAAAAAAAAGGTAGAAATCCTCCCACTTTAGTAAAAAAATATAATGGAAAACAGAAAACAAGTAAAAAAAAAAAAAAAAGAATTATGGTCTCAGCCCTAACACTGCCCTCCGTCTGAGCCTCCTCTTGAGTGACCTCAAGAGGCTTCCCTCCCAGACTGCTAAAGCAACAAGTCACAGCATGACCACCGCTCTGCCAGAGCATGTGTGCGATCGCCGTAGCCAGTAGCGATTACCCAGTGACAGGGTAACACGTACCCCCCTCCACCCGCCCTCCATCTGTGTGTACGGAGGCAGCAGACAGGCTAAAGGATGGGATGAGGCCCAGAGGGAGAGGAAACCTCCACCTCACCTCCTCGTAACCCAGACTAACGAGGCAGTGGGAGGCGGACCAGGGAGAAGGATGGAATCCAGGAGGGGGGGGGGGGGGTTGTTGGAAAGTGTTATTTATTTTTTTTATTCAAATCTAATTATTTTAACAGTTACGGCTGTTGGATGAGGGTGAGGGAGATTTCACTCCTGTTGAAGCTGGTTTGAAGAGAAAATAAGTTTGGACTTTTTTTTCTTCTTTTTTTTTCTTTCTGATGTTTTCTTTTGACAGAGTTTGCTTTTTTTTTACATTTTTCTTTGGGAAACTCTAGTTTTTATTTATTCTATTTGTAACTAGAAGAAGCTACATTTCCAGAGGAAAATGCATGGCTAAAGGCTATGTTGCTGAATGAAAATGAAGCTTAAAGGGGAACAATTGGCCAAAAAATGATCAAAGTTGACCATAAAAATAGTGAAAATAGCACAATAGCAAAAATATATATATATGTTTGTGAAAAATACCAGCGCCGGGTTTCAAACCAGCAAGCTTCTGCACAACAGAAAGAAGCAAAGGTTTTCAAGGATTCCCCATGTTTGTCAATGGAGGCAAAAATCCTGGAATGGCAAAAATCTTGAAACATTCTAGGATTTGAAGGACCAAAAGTCATAGCTGGAAAAAGCTGAAAGAGCTGAACATTGTAATAGTTGAATGGTTAAAATAGCCGAAAAAATTGTAGTAGGAGTTAAGCGCCAAAAAAAGGTGGAAGATACTTTAATAAATAAATATATAAATAAAGAGAAACAGGAAAACAATGGGTTAATTGCCTTTATAGGATTCAACCATTGATGGTGCTTTGCCAGGTTAGAGCGCTTCTAAAATCTGGAAAAGATTTTTAGGTCTCGGCTTTTGTTATCTTGAGAAATACTTCATTTAGTGTTGGGTTTGTGTGCGCACATTTCCGTCAAATGCCACCTCCACCTGCAGGTGTGTCTTGTTGTTCCCTTGTAGCTCCTGTGGTCACCTTAACGGCATCATGAAAATGGAACGTACCATTGTCGTGGGTGTGGTTAGAGTACCGTGAAGTATCTATAAGGCTTTTGGTAGTTGTAGGTACTTCTGGGATACGACGATGCTGGTCCCCTTACACCAACACTTTAGTCGTTGCTAAGGTTCTTGACCGCACACAAATGCACAAAGTGTGTAAGTAATACGTAAGTGCCCAAAGGATGCCCACACAAACTACAGTCTGTCTAACTTTCTCATTTCTAACAGTCAGATTGCGCACACTTATCACATGAACAGCACTAACGAGCACAGGTTTAGAATTTTTGTCCATAGGAAAAAAAAAGGTCATGATTAATTTCCCTCTAAGTGGTCTACGACCTTGATAGTTTTCACCCGCAGACAGCTCGTATCCCCGCGTAAGTAAGGGCAGTTGTAAATAAGGCTTAATTTACACGACTTTATTGTGCGGTAATGCCTTTACAAACAACGCCCTGGCACATATTTTCATATCTGAAAGCATTTTTTCTGTTTTATTCTCGGAAGATCAGTGAGGAAAAATAATCCGTGCCTAAACAAAGTCATCCGTTACTGTGGGAGGAAGCCATCGCTCTATTCCAGAGCAGTTTGTTTGACGCTTCATTGTTCTGCCTGAAGTGCAGCCGCCACTTAGTGTTGTTCACGTCTTTATATTGGCCCGGCTCACATGGCAAACGTGACAGGGGAAATGATCCCTCAAACGGAGATTTTCTAAATAACTTGGCTTTATGTCTGCATCGTAATGTTCAGCAGCTTCAACGCCTTTGCTTCAGACGTGGAAAGAGGTCTCCTTTCAGCAACTGCTGAGCTTGGACTTTGTAGACCTGATTTGTTTACTAAAGCTCCTGCTTTTATCCAAGTTGACCTGGAAGGACTAGAAGGTGACAGCCGTTGTGCTGAAGGCGGACCTGGAGGTTCACCGCCTCTGGTTAAGTCGTACCTTTGAGTTTGTCGCTATAGTCCATGGGAGGTAATAACCTAGAGTGGTGAAACATCTCATCTTTGGAAAGACGTCTCCTCTGAAGAATCATTAATGTCAGAATTGGTTTGATTGCTTTTTTAAAAGCAATCAAATTAAATGGATATAATTTGTAATAAAGTGAAGAATATGACAAAAGCTGCTGTTTTGGTCTAAATATCGGACACATTATTTTCACTTCTCACTTACTAGCTATAGGTAGACGTGTATATATGAACATATTAGCACAATTTATTTTCTATCATTATGTGTGTTTATGTCAGAACATTTATAATGCTCAAAGTGTTGGTTATTTTTATCTTTTTTTTTAAGTGCTGTGAGGCAAAGTGGAAACTTGAGTGGTTCCTTACGTAGAGCTGTAACGAGCTTCTAAATACTAAAATATTCCCCATCTGTTCCCTAAAATTTGAGTAGAAATACTTGTTATATCTGTGATCGCTGATTTTTAAAACTTAAGAGTGTAGTAATAAAAACACTTCTGGCGATGTATTTATTCCTCCAGATTTACAGAATATTGGATTTTAGGTGTATAAACTAAACTAACAAAATGCCCTTCTGTCACATGCAGCTTTTAGACCAGTTCCCGAGAATGAATATGAATATCAACAACACATGAGATCCCTAATATGCCATCGTTATTTATATAGTAGAATCTAGTAAAATACACATTTTAGGCAATGTATTTATCGCTCTAAAATGCAAAATAATGTTGGATTTCACGTACATAAACTAAACTAACCGAATGCGCTACTGTAACAGGAAGTAAATAAATCGTCAAAGTAAAGTGGCGGTGAGGTTGTCATTTTAAGAATATTATGTACATTTCTTGAACCATTATGTGATGTCATGTGACTGTCTGCTAGCATGGCGGAGAAGCCGTACCAGAACATGTCTGTAAAACAACATTGATGTACACGTTTGTTCAAAGCGATAAATACAGTATTAATTTTTCTAAATCTTTGTGCTTTTATCAGTTCAAACAATAATATATTGAACAGTAAGAATCATGGTTTGATCTGTGAATTGGTGAAACAGATTGGCATCAGCAGCATGACCCCCTTTGACCTTGGGAGTCCTCAGCTGTCTCGCAAAAAAGGTTAAAAGAAAAACTAGAGGAGCAGAGTCGATGGAAGTGGATGTGAGCGCTTCCAAAGCGGGGAGGTGATGGAGAAAGAGCGAAGGACATTGTGCAGCCTGAGAGAGGAGAGCCGGGACGAGACGTGAATGCGTGAAGATGTTGTGGAGGCGCAGGCAGAAAGCAACGGATCACGTTTGAAAGAGTGCAGTCAGGTGAAAGTGATACAGGCCTGCAGGGTGGTCTCCCTCACCCCGGGGAGGCTGGCACTTCTCTTCATCCGTTTGACCGCTCACAGAAGGGGGGATGAATAGAGGGGCGAAAGAGCGGGATGAGCGGAGAAGAAAGAGGCCGAAGGAAGGATGAGCATCAGATGGACGTCTAAATGCTCGCCCGCCGGCCTTTTGGCGGTGCAGGGAGATGGGGGGGGGGGACAGACGGGAACATGGGAGTTTGCGCGCAAAACGTTTGATTTGGTTGACACAAACACGCACACATTACATTATACTCGGCTGAGCGTGGTGGTGGCCAGACGTCTCTGCGAGATGAACTCTGTAACCACGCAACCATGACGTCTGGGATTTAGACCGGTCCAAAACGTCAACTCAGCCTCAGAGGAATGAACGGAAACCACCGGAACTTCTGTTCAAAGACCTATACCAATAAAAATGCTATTTTCCTTTTCAAATTTTTGTGAACCAAAAAAAAGCTGTTTGAAAAAGATAGCATGTGTGCAAGCTAGCAGGAGAGCATGTAAACAGCAATAGCTAAAAACAAGGGCGGGAAAGCAGGGTTGCTTTGCACCCCCAGTCCCACCCACAAATCAGAGGTGAGGTGCCGATGAACTCCTGCTGCTCTGCAGAAACTATGTCCTAGAAAATGGCCGCTGTTGCTAGAATTTTGGCTAAAAACGGCATGGTCATAATAAAAAGACCACTGGGAACACTTTGAAAATGGATCAAACAATGATTGGAGTGGGACTTTACTGGTGTTTTATACCACAATGTGCTGGATGTATGAGAAATCGGGTTAAAAAAATGAATAAAAACTACAGTGAAAGTTGGAAAAATGTTGGTAAAGTATCGCATACCTTCTATCTTCCATCTTCTTTCAGCTTTATTAACAGTCTAAAATTGTCTGACCTTGTCTAGTGCTGCGTTCACACTACACAATTTGTGTGACTTATTCGCGATTGCTGCTTCTTTACTGATTAAATTTGCTGATGGATGCTTGTGCAAAATTGCATTCATTAGCATGGCGCAAGAGGGAGGAGCTAGCGCTGAAGCTTTTTACAGTCTACTGCTAATTTGTGGAAGACAGATGATTTTCAGAGATCAGGTTTATCTATTTTGTAGAGCTCTACATAACCATTGTAAACTCGTCTCCATGTTTGGGTTCATGAGATCATTCAGAGACTCTTCCGGTACGATAAGCTTCCCCATCTATAGCAGGAGCTGCGTCTGAATTGGGCCTGGACAATATATCGCAGATTTATCTTTATCGCGACATCAAGCTGTGCAATACGCATGTAGCAAAAGATAGCGAAAATTGCAATAAATGATTACAATAAAAATGTGCTAAAACAATCTTATGGCAGTTTGAAGTATTTAACAATCAAATCCATTTTAAGTCCATTTGACCAATTGGATGGACCCCTTGACGTTGTTGACTAATCAGATGGAGATGTTAGCTGTTCGCCTTATGTAGACGAGGGTCATTTGGAGTATCATTTTTAAATTTTTGCAATGAAACGGAAATGATGTTTTTGATTGTTTTGCTATTTGTTCATATACTGCAAAGTTATCGTCATCGCAATATTGATATTGCGAGTTTTCCTCGTATCGTGCAGCCCTTGTCTGAATGAGTGACGCTTTCAGCGGTACTACCATCTCTGTGAGCCAGTTTGATGACTTCCTGTCCTGCATTATTCACAGCATCAACACGTCACTACCACACATTAGACCCTGATTGGTTGACAGTGAATATGGTTTGCCAAAGCTTAGATATTTGGACTGAGCTGTGAACAATTCCAACTTGCATCAGAATGTGCAGCGCTGAAAGTGTTGCTGGACTGTCCACAACGCACTACCACTAATGCATCATGCCACGCCTATCACTGAAAACACGCCACAGGACCGGTGATTGCATCTATACATTGGCTTAACATTAAAACTTTTACACAAAGTGTGTTCGGTGAATAGAATTGAATTTTTTCTGATTTCTGACAACTGTTTGCTACTGTTTTGTTTGTCCTCGTGTTAAGTGTTTTCTCAAAAAGTCACATCTTCCTCTGTTTTGTCTGGATGTGTTTGTGTGTCCGTAAAAGATATATTTGTGTGTTCTTTTGAGCAAATCTGTTCCTTTCATGAAAAATAGCTTCCAAACTTGCAGATAATTATGGGAAAACATTTGTTTCCTGTCAAAGGGATTAAAACTTTCCTGTAATTGAGCATCAGAATAAGGCCGGGGCTTCTGATTGATCTGAGTGGGTTTTCTGTTTACAGACCGTCTTCTGGCGAAGTGTTCCAGAAATGTTGTTCAATTTTACTTAGATTTTGACCTTGCTGCTCCAACCTTCCTCTTCCTCTCTTTTAAGTGTCATTGCTGCACACCCTGATGTCTCAATCAGCAGGAAAAACAACACAAAGCAGCATTGGCTCAACCGTCAGAGCTCCTTTCAGACCATTCGTTGGGATTTTCGACGCATAAATCTTCCTCCTACACGCCGCACTGTACTTCACACTCTTATCTGAGCGCAATAACCTGCATATGATCCTCCTGCGCTCCAGATAACACAGCCAGAAACAATCGCTGCACGAACGCGCGCCTTCATATCTGTGGATTTACAAGCTCTAACTTTTATTGTGTGGTAGAGGTCACAAGCATGTGTGTGTTCCTCAGCCCCTCTCTCAACTTCCTGTCCTGTCTGTGGCCGGCCTTATCGCAGTGACCACAGGTCAGGCAGCGGTCACAGTGACAGAGTTGTGGGGCAATCTGATTGGACCGGGTGGGGAGCCTGGCTCCTCTGCGTCCGACCAGTGGTCAAGTAGCGGTCAGGAAATTGGTCGATTCTGAGGGTGAAGATGGTTCAGCCTGGGATGTGCACAAGCAAAAGGTCTGCTGTGTTCGTAAAGACGTTTGGACCATAGAACCTCCACATTGGCTTTCTGGAGGTAAATGACGTCTTCAGCTGTTTTTATTGACACATTTATGTTTTCATAGGGACACAAACGGCAATGTGAAACATTCTCAGTTTCTTTTTCATGGATGTATAGTGGGAAATCGGTTAACGATAACCTCAACTAGATGACTTGTACTAATCCTTAAATAACAACACAACATAAATAGAAAAAAATCTATATTAAAAAGTAGTTTGTAAAACTTCTGTAGTTCTTTACATTAACACAGGTGTATTTAAAGTCCTACATTCTAAAAATAACTCTCAATAGACTAAATCTGTAAAGTAGTCGTCGTTAGATTTTAGTTATTCACATATCTTAACTTTTTAACAGGGTTTAGCTTTTTTTCCGACTTGCCGTTAACTCTTCAACCATAAACGCAATTAACGTGATTCCCGCAGATTCTCAAGCAGAGAAAAGCAGATGTGCGCTTATAAGCAATACTTTACAATCAATTAGCATAAACCAACCAAATATGTCGCAGAGAGAAGCTGCTTTGTTATGCAAGATTAAGTTCAGCTCATTCACGTTGATTACCTAAACGGTCCAAAAGTTACGGTGGGTCTAAAGGTGCCTACACACTAGGCACATGTGGCATGTCCCAGAATGCACTATACGCGATTTAACTGTGCTTTTAGCATATGGTGTACACACACAGTCAGCTGGCAGGGAGTTCTTCTTTTGTTATTTTACTGTGTACTTGCGCTTGTCCGCCACCTACAATTGGTCATGGTTCAGTACAGAGTTTCAAAGCATCGCAAATCTTGCTCCAGGCTTTTACTTTCACAGCTCCATTCCGATAAATAACGTAATGCTGTTATACACCGGTTGGACTTCCAGCGCACAATTGGTGAAACTCCATTCGGTACGTATAGCCCACGGCCGGACTTAAAAAATAGCAAAGGGACGTTGAACATGAGCAGTTTGAATGCGGAAGCCTGAAATTCAGGTTGACGTGCATATACATTGACCTTTTATTGCAAGTGGCCGCTTGAAAACTAGTCGATGTAGCCGGTGTGAGCCTAGCTGAAGAGCGTGTGTTATTTAGGTATAAAACTCTTTACTACACGCTTTATACACCTTTTTCAGACAGACATGAACATTTTCATGTTTTTTGTCTCTTGCTTTTTTTTGTCAAAATTCATACCTTCATAAAAAAATAAATCCAATACAATAGAATGAAAATAAATATTTGATTGCGATCAAAATTCATATAAATTTGGCAAACAGCCAACACATTTTATACAGCAAACAGGACATGGAGGAGATCAATTGACAGTGATCTATAGCCAATCAGGATGCAGAACACAATGCACTGTTTAAAAAACAAGTATGCAAAATTGCACCCAAAAACTCTGCAAAATAGTGCGATTGCAAAAGATGAACAGACATATAGTGAAGGACCAATGTACACTTAATTTAATAGACTGGATGCAGGTGTGGGAATATCTTACCATGCTGAAATCACCAGTTCAGTTTTGGTTTCTGTGTCATTGTTGAGATCACTTGAGTGCACCGCGGCTAATCTCCTTGCACCATTTGTGACCAATCACATTAGGACGTATACCACTCACAAAATTGTAAGCGGATTGAATGATTAAAGTTAATGCAGAGCTGATGGTTTAACGATGATAAAAGGGCTTTTAAGCATCCTTGTTTCCGCCTCTCTTTGATCAAAAGCAAAACCAACAATTTTGTCTGAAATTCGAATAAGAATTAACCCGTTGCCTCTTTAGCCGTTATCTCCAAAGAACCAGAGTTGGCGCCAATGTACAGCTCCGAATATTTACTAGCATTGAACGGTGTCCCCCATCATGATGGCATCAGATGTTGGTTGTCCTTCAAAGCCAAAACCGTCCCTCCCTTCCCTGAAATTGGTTGAACATATTTGTTACACGATTTCACAAAAGTTCTACAGAGGACCTCTCCCCCTCTGCTCCATTATTAGATATCTGCATCCATCCTCGTATGTTGGAGAGCAGGACCGTGGTTTTCTCATGACCGCACAGTGACCGCGTGCTGACTGTGTCAGGTCATTGTTTTGTTATCAGCACCTTGGTCTCCCCACCATGTTCTTCTTCTACACCCCTTCCTGTTGGTGTGTGTGACTCTGCGGTCATCTCATGGTCAAAGCAAAGGGGGGAAAGCTTCAAAGCCTCCTCACCTTTCAACTGTGTTCTTTTCTGCACCAGAGAAAGTCAAGGAGCTCCAGCTCCAGAGTTTGGCAGGCGGAGACGCCATCAGTGTATGAATGTGTGTGTTAATGGGAGTGTGACTGTAAAGTGCTTTGGGCCTTCTAAAAAGGTAGAAAGCGTTATACAAGTATTCAGCATTTTCTATAACATGCATGTATAATGAAAGACCAAAATTTCATACATGGAAACTGTGCAACATGTACATATAGTGGCTCTGTGACACGGCCTGTATCATTGCACGTCTTATAAGTGTTTCCTACGAACTTTCGCCCACGTCATGCCCATAGTACGGGTTTTCCAATATTTGACTCGTAGATCAGTGTGATAGTCAAGAGTGCCGTGGAAAAATTGCCCTCATTAACTGATCTAAAAAAAAGAAAAAAACTGATCTAAAAACATTTTCCATCTCCAGGATTTCAGCTCTGTGTTCATCCAAACAAGCCCTGATAAAACACTGAGTAGTTAGGAGTATAAAAGATCATAAAACATTTTTTCTTTGTGTTTATTTGATTCTATTAAAGACATTTTGATAAGAATGACGGTACCGCGATTTAGCTGCAGCTATAACTGTTTTGGGGAAAAGTCCCGCCCCTTTAACTGTCTCCACCAATCATTCTTAGAGGCTTAATCACATGTCATCAGTCTGACCAATCAGAAGGGGTTAAAGTCATAACTTCCTTGTTCCAATTTAGCTCAAAAAGTCGCTCAGTTCTAACAAAAATACCAGCTAAAGCTCGTCTTTAGCGGTGTAGCTTTCCACAGAATCCGGTCTCAGACCGTGGAACAAGAGAGCAAAACAATGAAGCGCAGAAACGCCAGTCTTTTTGCCCTTTTACGTCTGTTTTCACACTACATCTCCCATGATGCATTGGCTTAAAGGGACAGTGCTTCGTCCTTGTTAAACGTCTTGAAACCACAACGAACAAACATCAAACAGTTTCTAAATTTTCTAACTTAACTTTTATTTAATCTCTTAGAAAAAAACAGCGGCAACTTCCTGCTTTTTTTCTGCCAGAATTATCTCAAAAATGCACGTTAGATTGCGGAGGGGGGGGGGGGGGGCTGTCGCTCAATACAGACTTTTGACAGACTCCTTTTTGGATGCTGGTGTGCCGCAGGATTTTTGTGAACGTTAAAGTGTGCCGTGGCTCAAAAAAGGTTGAAAAACACTGTTGTAGATGGCTCGTATGCACCCATAAGGGCAGCTGTGACTTGGGTTGTGGCTTGGGTAAGAGTCCCAAAGCAATTCCCGTCTTGATACTGAAGTTCTTTTCATGCTTCTACTTGTAAATGTTGTCATTCCAAAGAAAACTGCGTTTTGGGGTTTTTTGTTGGTTGTAGTCGTTGAGCAAACCCAAACTGAACTTGCGGCCTAAACTTCACCTCTCAGTAGTGTTTGGCCCTTTTTAAAAAAAAAAAAAAAAAAAAAAAAAAGGTTGAATTGACCTTCTGAAAAAGTGCCTGAATGTAAATGGAGCCCATAGTGCAGCTAAAAGCTGCTGTTTTTCCAGCCCTGTTTGTTTTGGAGCATTCTGTCTTTATTTGCTTTATCAGCACACAGAGCAGCTCCCAGCAGGCCCCTCACCGCCACTGCAGCCTGCACTCCTTTATCGTCTCACTCCTTCTTCCTCCTCCGTAACATCTCTTTACCCTCCGCCTGACCTCCTCTTTCCTCCTGTAATATTTCCCCTATCCTTCTTTTTGAGTCTTCCCTCATTCACCTCCTTCTCTCTCACCCCGTCCCTGCGTGTCTGCGAAGCTCGGTCGCCCGCCCGCCCGCCCGCTCTCTGCCTGCACAGTGTCTAATTGACAGCTTAGACCCCTGCTTGAACCACCGGCGTCTCGTTTGTGCTCCCCGCCCCCCACAACTGAACCCTCTCACGTTTTGTGCAGGTACTCGCACTAATGACAGCCATCTTGGAAACGTCTTTGAATTATTTTGGGTCCGGGACGCCAGCTGTTGTTTACCGTGTCCTCTGGGACAAGCAAAGCGCGGAAAACTTGATTTAGACGCACTGACAGTTTGTTGACTTTCCCCCCCAAATCAGCTTCAAAGGGTTTGTTTTTCCGCCGCCAGTGTCTGTATGTCAACGTTTAAAACCATCCTGACCTGAGCAGGACACTTTGTCTCAGATGTGATCTTAAGGATTAGCGTCCACATTCAGCTGGTATATCAGCATCTTCATCTCAAGCTCTTTTTATGTCATAAATTGAAGAAAGAACTGCCAGATCATCATTACAAGTGGAGTAGTTTCTCTTTGGATGTAGAATAACCAGATCAGTCATCTTGACAGTTATCTTTAGTCAGTCTTTCTGTTCTTCTAATCACAAGGCTTCTGTTCTGGACCCAGTAAAGCTGAAGAGATCTATCAAGGCATGTTTTTTATGTTTTATTCTTTTAGAGGAGCTGGAATAAGTAGATTCTGCTTTTGGTTTTTGCTTGGATTACTCTCTAAAAAGCATGTATTTTTCAAACCCGCTGGGTTGCTGGAGCCTATCCCAGCTACTGTTGGATGAAGGCGGGGTAAAACCTCAACAAAACCTCAACCTCAACACACTCACACTCTCACCTAAGGGCAATTTAGAGACACCAGTAGGCATCTTTTTGGACTGTGGGAACAAACACACATAGATTTGGTAGATGTGAACACAGACGTGACATGTTTATCTCACTTTGAGCAGTGCTGTAAACCACATGTGTTGTAACTTATTTATGCGTCATTTTTCACACTGTTGTCTGAATTCAAATGAAACAAGGTAATGTCTTGAACAGATTCATACTTTCCACAATGTCACTGTTTTAAAATTTAAGTTAAATAAAGGACAAGAGGATAATGAGTAAAGTCATTTAATTTCAATTTTGATCTTGTAATCAAGTAAAGTAATTAATTAAGTAATCCAGTAATTTACCGAACACTGACCGTGCATGATAATTGAGCTTTTTATATGCTATTCATTAGTGATTCGTGCGCCAGTTACGTTATTTGATTGTGATATGTGCGCCGTATAGGTGATATAAAAGTTATACATTAATATTACATGCCTGAAACGTCCATTAGACATATGTGAAACAGCCATGGAAAGCCACAAATTTTCATACGATGTACGTAATAATCATTTTTAAACCCCAGCGTAATATAAAATTCACATAAAGACCCGTTGCCTGAAACCCTCTATAGACATCTGCGCATAGCAACAAATGACAAATCCAAGAAGCATGGATGAGTTACGTACATCACGCGTGAATCTCGAAAGACTTAAAATTTCATATGTGGAAAATGTAGGAAATGTCAGTGGTGGCTGTGTATCAAGCTAAGCTAGCAGGAGAGCACATAAACGGAAAGCTCCCAGCAACGGGGGGAGGGGTTGCTCTGCGCCAATGGTCCCGCCCACAACTCAGAGGAGAAATTCTAATGAACTCCTTCCGCTCTGCATAAACTATGTCCTAGAAAACAACAGGTTATTGGATTTTGGCTGAAAACCTCACAATCAAAATTAAGAAAAAGACCACTGGGAACAAACTGAAAATGGATCAAAAGATGATCGTAGTCGTGAGAAAAAGGTTCTTGTTTATGAGTGAAACTCTTCATTAACCTTCACCTGATTTTAACTTGGTTGTTGGGCTGCCTAAAAATAGGGAAAATGTTTGGAAGTGCTGAAAGATTTCAATCATTATAAAAGAGAAAAAAAACTCAAGTTTATTTGAGGACTAATGTGGTGTGCTTAATGAGAGCTCTCCATAGTCCAAATGCTTGTCTCTACATAAAAATATCAAACATTCCTGCATTTTTGAGTATTTTTAAAGGCTTTAATTGCCTCTATAAAAGAATAAAAATGTCGATTATTTTCCAAGTTAAACATCCGGGCCAAAAGAAACCCGACTTAAACCGCTGTTTCTAGTTTAAGATCTCAGGAATGACTTTACAAACACGTTTATACATAGCTAATAAAACAGTTGAGCTCTGAAAAGTCTGGTTTGAAGATTTCTTTTGAAAAGCTCTGTCCCCAATGAAGGTTCTTTTCTGAGGAGATGGTGGTGGAAGGAATCCTTTTTTTTTTTTTTTTTTTTTTCAAAGCTGAAACACCAAAAGCCATAAAAATATATTCTTGGACTCATCTGGTGAGCGTACAGTAAGTCCAGCTCATGATGGAGTTGCAGACGTGTCGCACCTCTAACCCCCCTGATCAGCGGGGAGCAGAAGATAAACTCCCCATGCGGGTCGCCTGCGTGTCATCTGCACATCTGCTTGTAGCTGCACGCCGGCTCACGGCGGATTAATAAACCCCAGCGCTTCGCTGTGTTGTGGTCACTGGCAGCGGCGTGCTGCGGTGCTGGAAAGCAGGCGGCGGGCAGATACAAGCTTTTGGTTTTCATTTGATTCTTGGCCCTGCAGCCAGAATGTAAAATGAGTTCCTTGTTGCGATGACTCTACCTTCTTCCAGCTGGAGACGCAGTGATATGGCGGGCTGCAGGAGACACGCTTGTGTAGAAACAGAGGGCGGGTCGCTAGCCTCTAAAGAAAGAATCAAGAAAACAATCAGATTGAGATGTTTTAGTCCTTTGAGGCGCGCTTTCAGTAGCTGCCCGATTGTTGGACGATAACCTCTGAATGTTACCGTTGACCTCCCGGCCGTGATGTTCAGTGCACCAACTGTTATCGTGTTCTGAACTGATAAATGTTAAAAGAAGTTTTGCAGTATTTCTAACACTTGTTGTATCAAACAAATGATTAAAGTTTATTTTCGTTGCAACAAGTACTATAGAAGTGCAACAGTTGCCTCATCAGTAAAAACTTGTCTCCTCATGTTTGTTCTCAGTTTGACTCAAACTCTCATTTGTTTTTGGGGGTTTTTTTGGGTTCCGTTTGTTTAACTCATGTTAGGTCTTGGACCTTTCATTTCTTATCATGAACTCATCAATAGAAAGTAAAAAGCAGTTTTCCTATAGCATTTGAACGCCACTGGGATGTTCGTGTGCCAAAAACCTCCATCAGAACCAAAGACCTTCTTCTCCTCTAAACTTTGAATGTAATTGAGTTGGATGGACAGAAAGACGTTTGTCAGCATGCTGTGTTTAGGAGCCGCTGATGACCTCTGACCTTTTGAAGTGATGTAAAGATTCAGTGATGAGGTAAAGAAAGGTTCGATAGCCGATGACAGACAGCTGTTAACGTTGGCTGTTTTCCTCCATGATGGTTCAAACCACTTTTGCTGCCTCTGTTGACCTTTGACATCTCACTAAATGGACTAAATCCCTTTGTGTCTGGATCCATCCCTGAAGTTTAACGCTTCACTTGATAAAATATTTCAAACAGCTGTTATTCCAGCAAGTAAACTTTCATCAAAAAAGTGAACTATCTGCATTTTGTCATTTCTCCTTTAAAAATAATAGATTTCTGGTACATTTTGAGATTATTTCAAAGCAAAACTAGTCATTCAACACATTTTTCTTCAAAAGTCTTTATGTTCTACAGGTTTTATGTTTGAAGTCAAACTAGAGGTGGTGTTATGGTTATAAGGGTTCTCTAGAAGAAACGCCAAAGGTTTTTGTGGATAATTGTTTATCATGAAAGAGCAGTCCAACCGTCCTTTAGAAAACTGAAATATTTTGACAAGAGGATCACTTCCATTCTGTCCAGATGTTGAATCTCTGGATTGCCATTTAAGGTTCTGCTGTTGCTTAACAGAAAGCACTTTTATTGTTTATAATTGAAAGACTGGTGTTGTGGGACTGATTCTTCTGTTGGGTCACACCAAGGACTCTAAGGAATGTAAACTCTTCGTCAGCGTTGTTCCGGTTGCTGCTGGTGACTCCCTGAGGGCTTGGATCCGTTACAAGGAACAAATATGCTTGCTCAGATCTTTGGTGGCGTTTCTTGAAACCTTTTGACACCCACGGAAGAATGCGATTCAATCTTGGTTAAAATGCTTGGAATGGGATGGACAGAGGAGAGCCAGAAGTTGCCTTTCCAGTTCCAGAAATGGGAGTAAGGATCGATAAATGTTTCATTCAGAAAAGGAGAAACTATTTGAATCTAAATATTTCTACCGATACACAGGCTTGTTGCCTGTTTCTCAAATGCCATGTTCACTCCAGACTCGCAAACACACGTTCAAGTGACCACTTCCAATAGAAAGTCTATTAAAAAAGGGGGCATTTATGCGTGTTTCGGGCTTTCACGTTGAATAATCTTGCTTTTATGTGTCGCTACCCTTTTTTTAAAGTCCGTTTTAGGGTTCTATGTAGAAAACGTGGACACGCGTTGAAAGTTAAACCAGTTGAAGTTTGACCCATAGGGGACTCAGATTTGGTAGTACCGTCCTTTTCAGTTTAATAAGGTGCCAGCTGTTTGGAAATGGAAAGTTGATCATAAAAATTGCAGTTTTTGCCCAGACGGAATTATATGACACAAAGTCTTTCATAAATCAGAATACAGCTAGTAAAAAAAAGCCTGGAGCAAGATTGGCGAGATTTGCACTGCTTTAATATTTCCTAGCCTATTCCAACTGTAAGTACATGTGCAAGTATCGCGTAGCGATAGACCCGCGTGAACACCATATGCTAAAAGTGCATTCAAGAAAGCGCAATTTAGCACAATTTTTGGAATGCGCCTCACATGCCCGTGTCTACCTAGCTTAAGAGTTTAGTCTTTTAAATCCTGGAATATTCCTGTCGGAATTCTCTGGATTCCTGAAACCTGCTTGTCAGTAACGTCTGAGCTGGTGGATGGAAGCTGATGATTGAGGGATTGAAAGTAGACTCTGAGATGGACGGGTGCCAAACTGGCTGCTGTTCCTGATAAATAGATCCCATCCACTTTCCCTGCTTTTAGTGACCTCTAACCTTGTCGGCTTGTGGAGGAGATGGAAACTCGGAGAGACGTTTGGAGCCGCAAACACAGAGTAAGATTTGTTAGGCAATTGCTTTTAAGAGACTATCTGATTTAGTCGTTTCTACCTCCAGATTTTTCTCTTCCTCATCGTAGAAATGTTACATAATCACAGCGACGGGGTGTAAACATGATGAATCTTGGGTGACCCTGGCTATTAGCAACAGGCAATTCCCAGGCGCTCCCAACCAAATAAATCCTGCCTACAGCTGAAATAACCATTAACAATGCTGCTAAATGCTGAGGGAGGGGTATGGATGGAGAGGGGACAGACCTTGAGAAGGAAAGTAAGGAAGAGGATGGAAAGAGTGGATCGGGAAGGACCAATGCAGATGGAGAGGAGGTGCGGAAAAAAACAATCTCTTTTCATGGGAGGGACGAAGGCGAGGATCGATGGACGGAAACTTGGTGGTTTAAAGGTGAAGCGAGAGAAAAAAAGGAAGAAGAAATGTGACGGAAACACATCACTCTGTTTTTTTGGCTCTGTGGAAGAATTAGAGGAAGCAATAATCTCCGAGTGTGTGTGCGTTGTGAGGAGAAGGGAGCGATAGCACGGGGGAGGTCATGGCGAGGTGACGGTGGGGGGGCGAGACGGAGAGAAAAGTTCAGGGAGAGGTGAAGAAAGAGACCTTGCGTTTTCGGCGGGTGTTTGTGCAGGGTGAATCCAGGGTCAGGTGTGTGTGTGGGGGGAGGATCTGCTGCTCGCGTGTGCCTCTTTTTGTTTTTTGGGAAGACTGCTCTCTTCATTTCCATCAATCCCGTTGGCGTCTCCTCATCGCCGTCCTCCCTTCTCGTTGGGCAGTGCCTTCGGTCGCCCCCGCCCAGCCAAGCTAGTCATTCCTTTATTTTTATTTACTCTGCTTCGCAATTGGAAAGTCCTCCTAAAGTTTGAATACATACTACACTTCTTATTTAGTGTCTGCAGGTTTTGTGATTTTCTTAGTCATGTAATACCTTTATATAGCAGTTATAGCTAAAAATGTCCTTCTGGAAACTGCTTAAAACTTCCCTTTATGAGTGGATATGAGTTGTATGGGGGGGGAATGATCAAACCTGCGCAGGACGCGCCGGTGGCCTGCACAGAAAGTCAAAATCATAGATCACTCAATGAACCTGTGGAGTCACAGATAGTAGTGAACATGTATACTACAAGCAAGAGTGAAGTAGGTGAGATCCAGGCGTGTCGTACGGATTTTCACATTTTCATCCACCCTCAAATCCACTAGTTCTGGTCACGTGATAAGTTAAATGTTGTTAAATTAGAAAATTAGATAGCCGGAGCGTAGTTTGCGGGGGCATCCCAGGAGCACTTGCGCAGTCAGTAAGGGTCCAGTACTCGTACCTTACTAACGACTAGAGTATGGCCTAAGAGCATCATATGACATTGTCACTCGTATGTCGTAAGTTCTGGAAGAACCTTTGAAAAATGCATCACAGCATTTAGACTAATGTCACTCTGAGATGATCAAAATCAAGTCCAACGACCAGCTTGTTGTGTATGTTGGTATTTGGTAAATGGTGTGTTCTTGGTAAATACTTGTTTAGCGCTTTTCTACCTCCCTTGAAGGTCCAAAGCGCTTTACAGTCACAGTCCCATTCACAACCACACACTGATGGTGCCTCTGCTGCCGAACACTGGCACCAACCTTCCACAAGAGGCAAGGTAAGGTGGAGTGTCTTGCCCAAGGACACTTCGACATATGGGCGGGCAAGGCGGTAATCGAACCTGCAGTCTGCCAATCAGGGATCGACCCTACCGCTGCTCGACGGCTGTGTAAAACTCTTAAATTAAACCCTTTAGGAACTTTCTTCACTATCAAAATGTTAGCTTATTCAAATTTGCCGTCATATTTGTTAGAATTTGCTGGAACGCGACTTTTTCCTGGTCCTACGGGCTCTGACCTCTCTGTGACCTGCAGGGATTCAAGCCCGGATCAGCATATTTCTCCGCTGTGTTTGTAAGGCTCCTAGACTCTAGAGATGTTTTTTTAAAAGTTGAACAAAATGATAACGGAGTCCGTAAATTCAATAAAAGCAAGATGTTTAACTTTTGAAAATGTTTTCATTTCATGTTTTCAGTTTCCTCAGAGGCTGAGGAATAAAAGCGCAGAGTTTTCCAGAAAACCCTCAGGTTTAAGACGACTTTCATAAATGAATCCACTTGTCTCAATGGGTTGATCTCGCTCACGTCCCACCTCCTTCACCTTCATCGTCTAACACTCGTCTATCCCCGTCTTGCTCTTATCGCTTTTCCCCTCCGCCTCTGTGTTGTTCGTCCTCTTCATCTCTACTCTCCAATTTTCTCCTTCTTCCCCACATGTGGTTTTGCTCTGCGCCCCTCCCCTCATTCTCCTCCTCTCATCCCCGCTCACATATGGTTTCTTTCTCTGGTTCTGTATGTGTTTGGTGTTACCCAGAGTTCACTGGGGCTCCCTGCGCTCATATATATGTGTGTAGGCTTGCGGGGCTGCCTGTCAGGCATGTTTCTGAGTGTGTTAGGCAGAGTTCAGCAGGGCAGCGGCGGGTTATGCAACAGTTTGAAATGTGGGTCATTGTGCCTGCAACCCCTCCTTCCGTATTGCACTGAGATTCATTGACCCACATGTTAAAATGGCACAAACCGGGCAATATATTTGGAATACCAAAAATGTCCCAACTGGGTCAGCCCGGCACGAGTATGTGTAATTCCACTGCTAAGTTTGTTTGCATAGCCCCGCTTATGTTCTTAGACGGCTCATAATTACTCAGTTTATGCATTGTTCCTTTAGCCAGCATAATACATAAAGTAGCTAACCCATGACTGGAGGTTGCTCAAGAGAGGCTTCCCATTGAGATTCAGTTTCCTCTGAATGTTTCAGAAAATTCACAGGCATCCTGATAGGAATCAGTTCCACAACTTCTGCTTATGTTTTTCAGATAAATTTACAACCAGGAAGCCTAAAAATAGAAGGCCAGAATACAAGATGGCTTACTTTTTTTTTTTTTTATTCTTTTTTAAAACAGAACAGCTTTGGTTGTTCAAAAACATTTCTTTAAGTAGAATTAAATTGGAATCGTTATGCTGCATTTTATGTCAGAATACGTTGGAATAATGATAAGTGTGCTAATGGTTGAAGCACTTTGTGTTATCAGGCATAAAAAGTGCTTTATAAAAAGAGGTTGGTTGGTTGGTTAAGTGATTGATTGACTGGACTGACTGATTTGTTGACTAGTCGGTTGGTTGGTTGGTTGGTTGGTGGATTGATTGATCAATTGATTGATGAGTTACAATAGTTCAAAGACCATGGGTTATTAGCAGTCGCTGGCCACATCTTTAGTGTTAAACGGTTTAAACAAATGTTCAGTCCATTTGATTAAAGCTGTTTCAACTTTGGAACAGTCCGATAAATTTTGTTCAAATGAAGCGGGATCTTTACCTTCCACCAACCTTCCTTTAGTTTGGTTTGTCGTCACACCTGGGTGAATCCAACACCAACAAACTGCCCGTTCAAAGGCATCGTTGAGCAAAACAAGTTCTGTCCAGGAAGGGAAGAAAAGTTCCTGCACCCACAACGCATTTACTGACAAGGCTTTCCCAACTACTCTGAACTTTTGTGGCCATCAAAGTGGGAAAGTTGCCGTTGAAGACATGGACCAAAGCAGACCCTGAAAGATTGCAGTGGCATCGTAACAAAACCGGCCACCATCGCCTTCAGTTCAAATCAAGAAAAGTTCTTTGAATACCAAACGGTCAATCCCGTCTTTATGTCTCTCTACTGACTTTTCTGTCTCTCAGCCCATAGACTTCAGATTACAATTTAAAGTAATTTACTGATTTGTTGTTAAATTCTAAACCACTCAAAAGCTTTTGGATCATCTGGAACAGGTCTATTGTTCCCAGAGTTGGAAAGAAACCAGTCCAAGAAGCCTTTCTGTGCTCCAAACATCTGAACACGCTCTCAAGCTCCGTAATTAAAGTCAAGAATCCAAACATCTGTGATTCCGTCTGCCTTTTATTACGCTTCTAATCAATTTACTGGACTAAGTACATCTCCTTCGAGTGTGGCTCTCATTAAGCTTGGATGTAAGGCTCTGTTTAACTCTGTCTTCCTGTCTTTGCAGTTACTGGACCTGTTCACTCAGTGGGATTGGTCAACATATCTAGTGGACTATGGGAAACCCACTTGCAAATACCTGAGAGTCAACCCACACATCTCGCTGGCTCTGCTGGAGAAGTGAGTTGTCACTTATTCACGACGATCTCTAACAGATAGACCTGTTCCCTTGAGGCTCTCGCTTCTCTTTATTGGCTGAAATGCCAAGTTGTCCTTGTCCATCTTTTTCATCTCCTCATCGTAATCCTGCAGAAAAAAACAAACAATGACTTGTTGCACCTGCACCTCCAACCACTTCTCTGCTTTTAGGAACCTTGCCCATCATTTCATCTGCCTTAGCTTCTCTTTTCTGTCTCCTGTCCTTCCTGTCCGTCGTGTTTTAACAGGTTGCAGAAACCGTGAGTATTTTGTGTGTGTGTGTTCTTAAACACTTCTTTAAGTAGGTGTGTGAACTCTCAGCCGCAACGTATTTAATGGTTAACACACTCCGTGAAACAGAAAATAAACTTGTCTCAGTGGGATGTTATTGCGCCAACACCACCCACATCCCCATGTATCTGTGTTCCATCAGTGATGGAGGCTGAGCTGATATGGAAATAATGATGAGAACCACATCCGCAAACGCACAGCCTGCATGAAAGGAAGTGTTTTGTTTAGAGCCTTCGAAGTTTCTCACAGATTTGCCCTCAAACGTGAACATCGATCGGAGGAGACGCACTCCTCATTGCCACTGAGCATTTTCATAACAAGCTTCATACGTTTCCTATGAATCAAGGCAAAGTGGGGCTAGGTGGCTCGGCTGTAAGGCCTGGGTATTGAACTCTTGACTAATAAAATGGCCAATGGTTACGCAACCCACTGACTCACAGCTGGTTTTCTGCCGTTTCCATGCACAAGTAACCCATCAAAATCTGATTTATGACTCGTCAGTTTTGTTTTTGGTGTTACGTAAACGAAATAAACCGATTATCCATAACTTCAGGTATCCAACAATAAAATATGGGATCATTGCGAACATAACCCCAAAAAGATTATATATCCCAGCATGCAAATACTTTCATACATTTTGTTTTGTTCTTTTTCCGTCTGCATGTGTGTGAATTTACCCAATTTTGTCAAGTGCCTGTCCCATACCTTTAAGCGGTTTCAGTGCCTAAGCGGTTCTTGTATCGGTATCTCCAAAAAAAAATTGAATTTTTTTGTTTTATTTTTTATTTTTTGTCAACATTAAGTGTGATGAAGTAGCATGACAGAGTGATGGAGTCCACTTAAATGTTCCCCAGATGTATTCTTTTTTTCTTTTTTCCACATACACTGAAGTAAACACGAATTTCGCCATGGCAACAACCTTTTTTCAGAGCGTTGTCCATCAAGTCGCTAAATTAGAATCAAACTTTCTGTAATTTCGCCTTTGCCTTGTAACTGGTGCTCCACACACCCTCTAAGCCCCGCCCATCCATATATGATCCCGCCCACAAATGATATAAAGGTGAAATGATAGGTTAGAACTGTGCAGCAAATAGAATAGAATACAAGTCATTGACATGTCTGAAACAACAAACAAATCCTCTAAATCTGTGCTTTTATACAGTACCGGTAGGGTCGTATATGTCTGTATTGGTACCAACTTGGCACACACTTCCTACCCATCGCTACGTACCCAGAGAATTGTTGGGTATCAAAGGCAACCGCTGTTTCCTACTGTATAAAGAGCTAACACCGTCATCGTTGTCATATTTTCAGGCATATTAATTCCCACACTAGCAAAGATAATTCTGAGGCCATCTGTGCCGTCGTCACACACTGATGGTGGCTCTGTTGCCTAATACTGGCACCAGCCTATAACCACCAGGAGTAATGTGAGGATCGGTGTCTTGCGTAAGGACACCTGTGATCAAAGGTCAACCACTCTACCTCTGCACCACGGCAAGGGACTTCAAAATTTTAAAAAGTAACCAGACATTTGAGAGATATACATTTGTATGTGTGGACAACAATTTTTTTTTTTTTTTTAATTCAAATTTTCCAAGTTATGTTACAAAAATATTCTTCCCAACTCTTAATGGCATATAAACAGCTCTGCTTGGATCCTTCTCTTAGTCTTTCCACTGAGCATGCTCACAGTTTGTGTGGATTTCCATGTGGTGCACCTCGGTTTTCAGCACAGAAACGTTGACCCAGTCCGTGTCTTCACACGTTGTCCATTCTTCTCCGTTTCCAGGATGAAGGAGACGAGCAGGAAGAACAACGTCTTTGCCCAGTTCAGGAAGACGGACCGAGACAGACAGAAACTCATCGACACCATCATCAAACAGCTGCGCAACCTCATCACGCAACAGCAGGCCTGAAGCGAGCCTCGTCACCAGACTGCCAACAACGGTCGTTGAAATCTACAACCCAGCTGGTCCAGGCTTTGACTCATGGGTGTGAATGACTGAACTCACCAGATCCAGAATAAAAGCAGACCCGGGATTTCTGGAAGATGAGAGCGGTGGTAGATGTCAGAGACCAGGGTTGGGCAGCCCTGCGTCCAACCCGATCTACCAGAGGACAACACATGCACCTTAACTCCAGAGGAACTCCAACCAGATCTTCTATAATAATGGAAGCATCCCTAAAAGACTTTTACCCATGAACTGCTCTTAATAGTCTGGTCTAAATAGTTTAGTTAAGTGTCTGATCTTCTAGTGTCCCCATGTTGGTCTGGACTTGGCTAGAGTCTTTCTCTAAACCAATTAATCAAATAAGAGCTTCAAGCAGAGGATCAAAGCAGAGCTTTTAGGGATCTTTAAGAATCCTCCAACAAATCTTCCAAGCTCCTCCCAGTGGTCGAACTTGTCCTCGGCTCTGTTGTTGTTATCTGTCACTGGACCCGTGTTCGAGAGCCTGGGCTTCTAGCTTTGAAATGTAGAGGTCTTCGGTTGTTGAGTTCCTTTCAACACGATCCATTTCAGGTCAACGTCGCCCATGAAAACTCTATTGTCTTGTCCGTTAACACTCATGGCTATCCTTGGATGCCATTGGGTTTGGGGTATTCGTTGGTCATCTTGGAGGCAAACTAACAAACCTTTGAGTTCTTTTGACTGAACTGGCTGCTTTTTTTCTGTTGCATCAAATCGAACGTCTTCCAATCAAACGTCCTCCTCGAAGCAGCAAGAAAAACACTGAATTTGAAGCCGAGTAACTGAAATGCAACAAATAGAGAATGTTGGTGCAACATGGCCACTATTTTCTTCCAAAAGGGACCGGCTTTTTTGGTTTTCTTTTCATTTGTGGTTGTGTTTATTTTGTTATGTGCACATTTTATTGTACTAAATGCCAACTTTTTATCCCCCAGTTGAGAGCTTTTGCCTTCAAAACTTGTAAAATAATTTCTGATCTGAACCCAGGTGTAGCAGTTAAGAAAAGATGTCAAAAGCATTCTAACATCTGGAGCTGCTTCATGCAAAAAACTCTAACTCATCACCTGCAAATACTTGAATCATCGGATGCTCAGATCTGGCAACTTCTGATTTATCTGGAAGTTGATATACTTTAGAAAGGGCGTCTTGGGTTTGGATGGTAACGTGAGGGTGTCTGACGTGTTTAAAGGGGATGTTGGCCAACACTTGCTGGTTGGAATGGAATGGAATGGAAATGTCGCCGCCAAAAAAGGGGGGAAGATGCTTCAATCTGGCAACCATTAGGAAGCTACTCCACAGAGCTTCCCAAAAGCACAAACCTTTTCCTTCCACTCTAGATTATGTCTCTACTTTTTTGGGTTTGTTTCGTGAACTTGGGTGCAATAAAGGTTTGGGAAAAACGCAGCGCTTCCTAAAGGGATTCAAACCTGCGGTGCAACAGAGGGAAATCGTCCACCGCTCCCCGTGTTTGACCCCATGAACATTTGTCACTTGCTTTTCTACCACATTTTTTTTTTTTTGTGTTACAAAGGGAAAAGGGTTGTTTCTGAATGTGCCTTTGCTTTTTTGTTTTCCTGCCGATGGCGCAGCAACGTTGGGACTCTGGACACAGCCGCTGAATGTTTACACCACTCTGTTCCTGCATAAATCATCGTACTTCCATTATCTCATGAGGTCAAACCTTTCTGGGGATTTAAGACAGTCTTTCATTGTGAAGTTTAGGTGTTTATTTGCCATCTTAATTAAAATTTTGTTTTTATGTTTTTTATTATAATTTTCCTTAATTGACAATTTTTTTTAATTGTTTTTTTTTTTGTTTTCTTTCTATTTGTTTTTTTTTCTTAAATAATAGATTTTTTTATATTGAACATTATACATGTTTATGTTTTTGTTGTTGGTTAAATTTTTCCTAAATTGTGAATTTTTTGTTTTTTTTTTCTAAAATATAAAATAATTCTTGTTTTTGATCAACTAGTTTTTTGTTTTTCCCTGAAATCTCCCATTTCATTTTCTTTGTTCCTTTTCAGTCTGAGCTGGTAGAAAACTCATCAGGTTATGTTTGGTTTTTTTGTGTTTTGTTGAGTTGTGGTGGGGCAGGTTTGTGTCCAGAGTCTCTACAGACGTTGCTGTTTGGCAGACGGAAGCACTGTACGCGCTCGTCTATTAAAACCACTAATAAATATGAGAAAATCTGTGATAAAATGCCAACAATTGACGTGTATTGAATGAAAATCGGTCAGTTTCTCTGCTGTTTTTAGTAAATGTCCGTTTCATGAGACTGTTTCTCTTCTCTCTGCACAGTGTAAACATGAAAGTGGTCCAAACCAGAGTAGGGAGCAGCAGAAAAGCCTCATCCTGATGAAGGAGCAGCTCTGTTTACTTTACAGGAAGGAGGTTTGTTTGTGACGCATCAGTTCATTAACAGCCGCTGAACCACAGCAACACAAACTGTAGGATTCAATCTGGAGAAGACAAAAAAAACAAAAATGTCTTTTTTTTTCTTCTTTTTCTTCACCTCCACTGAACTTCCTTTGTTTGTGCTTCAAAACGTTCCTGAAACTCAAGGTTTTCTCAGAAGTCTCTGTCTCCTCTGTGTCCTCTACAAAACGACGACACGGGTCGCTCTGGATGTCGGCGGTGGGTTTGAACCCTCACAGGAGCCGGTTTGTCAATCTGCTCGAATGTTCAGATGAAAAATGTTAACAAAAGTTTCATCTCTATGAAACTTTTGTTCATATGAAACATCTCTTATGTTTGGCTAAATCAGAGGCAAACGTCAGCATTCAAACTCTTATAGACCCACTCCGATCATCCTTTGATCTATTTTCCAGTCTTTCATTCATGGTTATGTCGCTTTTAGACTAAATCAAAAAACTTGTGGCGTTTTCTAGGACATAGTTTCTGAGAGCGGCAGGAGTTCATCAGAACTTTGAGCTGTGGGCTGGACCGTTGGTGCTGAGAGTTCTCTGTTTACACTTTCTGCTGCGAACTTACAGCCCCCCCCCC
Organism: Oryzias curvinotus; assembly: GCA_023969325.1. NCBI lineage: Eukaryota > Metazoa > Chordata > Actinopteri > Beloniformes > Adrianichthyidae > Oryzias > Oryzias curvinotus. Next base: position 4,818,143 of record CM043723.1, on the reverse strand, counting down.
AACCTAACATTAGTAGTATAACAAAATGGCGAGTAGTAATATGGGAGCCGTCCAGTTGTAAGTCAGTACCAGCACAGTGGAGGAAAATCAATACGTCCTTTTTGGCCCAACTTTCTTTATACATTTCCTCCGTTGTGAGAAAAATACCACAAGAACATGTTTAAAAACAGCAGGAGCTGGTCTTTAACGGAAGAGCTGCAGCTTCAGGAGAGGAAGTCTAAACCACTCAAAGTTACTAATTTTCATCAGTTATGTCTGTAGAATCTGACACAGAGAGCAGAATAAATTGTTGAGGTCCCAGAATCAAGCCCTGAGGGACTCCACACCACAAAGTCACTCCATCTGGATTATAATCCTCAATAGAAACAACACAACTCGCTGTTCCAGGGCTAAAAATGGGGGTATTTTGAGGAAAAAAAATACACATCAAATCTTGGTTCAGGTGAACTTTCACACAAATTGAAGATGATGAACGTCTCGAGTTAAATGTTAATCCATAAATGTGCAGATTCTAAAACAACATGTTAACCAACCACGCACCAGAAAGTCTACAAGCACACACACTCTCCTACGTCTTTGGTGTTGGGTGAGATGAATAGGAGGACATATTGAGGCAGAAAGAGACCATATCAGATCTGATTGCCCTTCAGGCTTTTCCTCTCACTTCCTGTGAGTTCCAACTCAGTCATTTTCTTGGTAGAAGTCTAAAATGATCATTTAGCTCTCGCTGAGGCCTGTCTTTGTCATCATCCATCCTCTAACGGTTCACCATCTCTTAAGGTGAGACGAAGACTTGTCAAATGATCCGCAGTTGACAAGATGTTTTTATAGGAAATTCCTCATAAAGACCATGTCCAATGAAAATGGTGTCTTTGATGTTCACAGGTTCTTGATGCATTTTTCTGATGATGGAGGACATTTATAAAGATTTAAATTGCATTTCTGAGTATTTCAACTGGTTGTGAACCAGGAGCAGTGGAAAAAATATACTTGTGGTGTCAAAGCTTCCTGCTCCGCTCCATTCTGATGCATCCTCTCGCAGACAAATGGATCTATTTGGAGTCTTTGCTTGGTCGCCGTTTTTGTTACTCCGCTAGTGTTAGGTTGGGAGTGTGAGGGGCTCTAAGCTAGCAGGAGAGCGTGTAAACAGATGGATGATGGGAAGTAGGGCCAGGCTTACTCTGCACCAACAGCTCTGTCCACAACCTAGAGGCGATTTTATGATAAACTCTTGCCGCTCGGCAGAAACTATGCCCTAGAAAACGAAAAAGTGGCTAAAAACGGCATAATCCTAACTAAAAGGCCACTGGGAACGCTTTTACCATTTTCAAGCACAAAGAAGGAGATGAAGGAAGAAAACAAACTTTGTCCTAAATGTTTATTTCTGAGTCTTTGTAGGCGCCTGTCGAAGCTCATACTAGCATTTGAAAGCAGATTCTGACAGATACCCTGGCGAGTGTCAGACTCTGAGTTCCTCGACGTTACCACCGGTTTTCCAGAAGCCTTCCTCAAACGGAGTCTTGAAAATCTCTGACAGAAGCGATGCTTCCAGGTAAATTCCAGGACAGACAGAAGCAGGATGGTAATGAACAAGATGGGTGGAGGTGGAGGTGGAGCCGGTGTGGGGACTTGTACGAGGTTCATCACAACAAACAGGAGTCGATGACACACCAAAGAACAATCCTCTCCATTCAGCTCCTAAAATGGGCCAACGAAAGGACGGAGCTTTTCGACACTTGCTGTCTTCGCGTATTTACATTCTTAGTCTCTGCAACTCCTCCTCGGAGAAATCGGGGACAAAAGACTTTCACTGGTCTGTGACGGATCACAGGTTGTTTACCCGGAGTTGTGTTCAGGTCACCTAATCTGGGAGCATCTTATCAGACCTGCATGTTTGTCTGAACTCGACATTAGGAAACCAAAATATTGACTGGGTGGGTCTCCTCAGGACCAAAGTCGGAGGTGAGGAGGAGGAGGAGGGGTTGTGCAACTGAAGGAGAAAAGCGGTGATCTTGTGTTCTGGTGTCAACGTGCAACCCTTTTACACAAGTTTGAACCCCAGGACATGATGAAAACTGATTTAGAGATGGAACCAAAGCTAAGATTCTGTTGATCGAAACTTTCCTGGTGAAAATCGGAATGGTTTTTTTCGCTAAAAACGACAAGATTCTTGGCTGTGAGACTCCATGATATGGTCTTTTGTGTGTGCGCATCACTCACTGCCGCAGACACACACAGTAGTCTAATGAAGACAGATGGGACAGCACACACACGTCTCCTGGCATGCCTGTTACTGATGAGCCCAAGGGGTCGAAGGTTAAAGAAACACCAGCTGTGTGTGTCTGTATGTGTGTGTGTGTGTCCTCCACTCCCTTTGTTGTTTAAAAGCAGCATCACCACTTAGAATTCCAACTATTTACACACTTTTGATACTTTGATGGAAACGTCTTAAAAATCCTATAAATTCCTTTATTTACTGGACAGTTTTCAAGTTGATAGAGAGCCAATTATGCCCATTCCTGTTTTAATTCATAAATAATATTTGTACGGTTATTAAATTTGTCATCGGAATGAAATATATTTGTATCATCAGCAAACAATACTATTTTTAACAACGGGACACCTTTAAGCTGTCATTAATGTAGGGGACCTAAAACCAAACCCTGAGGGACGCCACAGCTCTCTTCCTTCTTTATTCCAAATGGTCTTTTTTGGGTTTGTGGACCGTGAAGCCTCCGACTTTATTCTAAAAGCGTTTTAGAGACGCAGGGAGTGTTGAGAGTGACTCATTACAAAAGTAACGAACCATTTAACTTACAGCCTTAGTCTGTCTCTTAATGACGCTGTTTCCAATAAACGGCAGGTTTGAAGATATCTGTATTGATGTTGTCGTCTGGGTGGAGTCATTGACTCTGCTCTTATTATCCCTAGTGTTATCTTGTGGGGTCCAGATGACCCCACTCCCAACGTTGCCTCGGAGGCACGTTAACGTTGGAATTGGGGTCATCTAGACCCCACAAGACAGTGGGCTGAACTTCAATGATTTATGATCTTCACTGGTGTCCATGGGTTAGATGAAGTCCTCTCCACCTTTATCCACCTTTGTCATGGTCAATGTAAGGGTGGGGTCATTTTGACCCCACAAGATAGCACATGGGTTAGACAACAGACAATCCAAGACTTTTACAATGTTTCCTCAATAGAAATAAATGCAAAAGCAGTTCCTCCTGCTAAAGAAACCAGAGTGTTACCGCGGGTTGTGACACACACACTCCTCAGATCACTGAGGATGACTCAGGGCGACAAACTCCCACGTCCACTCCACTCATCACAATACCAAAACACTGTAAACACGAAGGAAATCACATTATTCTGCTCTCACCAACACCAGCCACTTCCCAGAAACACTAACGACAATCAGTTAGTCAGTTTCCCAGCTGGAAAACACACACTCACACACACACACTCACACACATTTGCTAAAGACGTTTGATTGAAGCAGATCTGAAGCAGAAGTTGTCGTAGAGTCGGTTTATGCTTTTACTTTGAAAACCTGCAAACACACAAACGTGGAAACATGAACACACACAGACAGTGTTGTACTATTCCTTCTGATAGAACTACACACACACACACAAACACATCATTACAACCAGCCTTAACAAGCCTCAGAGAGAGGCTCCACTCTGCTGTCTCCATTTGTGTTCACAAACGACAAAAAACTGGCAGCAGATCACACATCCGTTGTAGAAACATGGAAACAAAAAATCCCTTTTCTTTTTTCTTTTCTTTTTTGCTCGACTTGATTGGAAAAAGTCACATTGGATTAAAAAAAAAGTTAAAGCGATGAAAATAGGAGGATTAAGAAGGAAAAAGGGGAGTTGAAAGAAACCACAGGCATCCTGCGAGAAACATGGAGATAAATAATGCGGCGGCTCGTGGGACATCTCCACTTACTTTCATCAATGCTTTCTGGCATTTTTCGGTTTGCTCCATGGAACGCAGCAAGAAAAATAGCATCAACTAGTTATCAAACTGGAAAAATATGATTAACTAGATTTGATGCAGAAACATGCAGGAGAATACAGTTTGCACCAAAAGAGTCGGTTTAAACAAGAAGACTTCCAACAGGTGAGTTTCAGGAATAAACATTCAACTTCAAAGTTTTAAACAGTTTTACATTGTAGAAAGTCATTTAAAAATGTTGATAGAATTTGGACCAAAACCCTGTTTAAAAAAATTCTTTCTAAAACATTGTTTAGCTAGTTTGATTTCTGGTCGCCTAAAATGATCTGCATCGTGAAAGGCGATTCACTGAATGAGTTTATTACATTTTTTGACGATAAAAAGTCCTTTTTCACGAAACAATAGAAGACTACAACATCATGAACGGGCTGCAGAACATAAACTGCATAATTCTCAACACAACTAAAATTTCGATTTTCTCAAAACCAAATTAACATGAAGACCCGTCGGTTATGACCCTCGACGGACGCCTGAGCCCATTGACAAATGACGAATGCAAGAAAAACGTATGAATGTCGTAGATCATGTACGTATCACGAAGGACTGAAATGTCATACGTGGAAAACGCGAAAAATGTACATAGTGGCTGTGTGACACGAGCTTAAGAGTTAAACATGAGGGTTTTTTTTTAACTGTTTCCAGCTTGGAATCAGGTTGAATCTACATTTAACACCATTTTTATCTCATTTCTTCATGTGACACAATCGGCTAAAGTCGTAAATTGTCTTCTCTTAGTTAGAAACGAGCTAGAATCACGTCAACTGAGAGTCCTCCTTTTCTTTTTTTTTGCTTCCGTTTGTGAAATTCGGGACAAATGAGGAACTACAGGATTTACAAACCTCAGACGGACATGATTCACGGATTCCTTCGCTCACCGATCGTCTTCGTCAGATACAGACGCTCCTAAACAATATTTCTAGTCTCATAAACTACCACTTGAACTTGAACACACGGCTCTGACTGACGCCTTGGCGGTGTGTCATCACATGTGTTGTGGATCAGGCCCTGATCAGAACCAGAGGGGTGTCGGAGCGTTTCAGGAAGAGCGGTGTAACTCATGATGCTGATGGGAAGCGTTGGCTGTTGGACGTGCGCGGAGCGTCCCACCAGCCCCTGCGGCGCAGGCTCATAGCTTTACGATGCTGGCGAGGTCTTGCCGGCACCAAGCTGTACAGTTGTCAGCGGGGGATGGGACACCTGGAGAGGTTTCTGCGTGGACGTTGGTGTGAAGTCGCGGTGAGGTGCTGACCCAGCAGAACACCAGTCTGCGGTCCAACACCCTGTTCCTCTCTCTGCAACGGCGTCAAACCGGGATAGAAATGGGGCTCTCTAAAGTGGGGGTACCCACACTTTTTCGGCTTTTGTGATCCGAAATGGAAAGATGCCGTTGCTGCCCTAAGCATCTCCGGGCATAAAGGGCGGTAAGAAGCAGAATAAACTCCCCTCATGGTTTGTGTTGCTGGTGCTCTCTGGTGCAAGTGACGCCTCTCATTGGTTACGATTTGCCTCCGAGGTGCATCCCAATCACCGGTTGGCTCGTTAAATTTCTCACAGCCTCATCACCATCCGTCTTCGCCGTGAGAACTCTCAACGTTCTCATTTATTTCACACCAACATCAAATCAGAAAGAATCCCAGTCAGAATGTCGTCAAGCCAAGCTTTAATCAAGTCGTCACACACCGACCTCGAGGAGCAGCGGGAGAACCCACATCCTCGCTCCGCTCAGAAGTCTGCCCACAAGTCTCCATCCAGACAATTTGGCACAAAGAGGGACAGCCACTTTGCGCCTTCATTAGTTCGTGAAATCTACATGAGGGAGCGGACCGCTGACCCACAGCCGGTCTCTGACCCCGGGTCCCGAGGGCATCGAACACGCCACAGGCTCCGGCTTCCTTCGTGTTGGAAGGAATCCAGAAGTTTCTCTGGAGACACTCCTGGAGGAACGTCACAGAACTCTGACGTGTTTCTGTCCGTACGAAGAGTTGGGAGAACGTTCAGAAACAGATCGATGACCTCACAAAAACAGCCTCGTTATTCCGTCATTAGATTTTCTCAACACTGTGAACAGCACATCCTGATATCCTTCATTAGCAGCAGATCGAATTCATTTGAGCTGCTGCTTATTTGAAGAGCGAGTGGAAAACCTCCATCTGCTGCTGAAACCAGCCTTCCGCCACATCTGGGACAGCTGCTTCCTCTGGATTTAGTTGTTGTCCTCTTGCTGCTCCTGGCGGGTTGTGTTACTGTGTGTGTTATTGTGCGTCTGCAGCTTTATGCTGGAGGCCAAAAGAAGCTAATAGGGTTCAAACGGGTGTGGTAAAGGTTTCTGGTCTTTTTCCAAAGCAGGATATGTTGGTTGGGGGGTTGAATCCACCAATAATGTCAGAGATGATGTCTGACGAGGAGTCTATTATCAGAAATCAACCGTCCGACATTATGTCCGTCAATGTCGACACCTCAAAGGCCTTTATCCCACTTATGCCATGGTCATTCACAAAACAACCAAATAGCCGATCCATTTTTAGGACTGTTTTTCTTGTTTGTTTGTTTTTTTGTCTTCGGTTGGACTGTTTGGTACATGCTGTGGCAAGTTGTCATGGTAACAGCTGAGTTGGCATCTACCTCGACAGTAGTGGCAAAGGAAAAAGTTATTTCTATGCTGACGATCACGATAGGCTAAAAAAAAGGATCCGTTTAGAGAGAAAGTTTACGTCTCACTGCTTGTTGTTGTACAGATGATGAAGCTAAAGTTTGTTTTAAAGGAAAAAGTGATACAGAACATTTAAGACCAGAACTACTTTTCATGTGTCCATTATCACTTTTTAGTGGACGCCCCACAGCCAATCAGAATCAAGTGTTCAGTCAGACTTTGGTACAAAAAAGCTCCACTTAGTTGCTCAAAGAACTTCCTCTCAAAGTGTACCCAAAAATTCACTTTTGGTTGAATATTTAGCCAAGGTTTTTTCTTCCTGTTTTGACATGCTGAAGATTTTTAATATGGAACCAACTAAAGCAGAGAGATTTCAAAATAAAAGGCAAACGTGAAACACAGGGGAAAAGAAGAACTCAAAGTGTCACAAACTGAAAAAAATGGAAAGGCGTGTCGAACAGGTTTGTAGGTTTTAAATGTAACAGAAAAAAGTTGAGTTTGCGGCCTTTTATTTATTTATTTGTTTGTTTTTTATTTATGTGATTGGGACAGTGCACATCAAGGAACATTTTTGTAAGTGCAAAGATCTTTGTCTTTGCTTTTCAAGTTGAAAAATGTTTTTATGGTCTGTTGTGTATTTAAGAAAAGTCCTTTATAAATAAAGTTTGATTTGATTCAACTCAATCTAGTTAGATAGTTGTAGATTTAAATGTCCTCCTGATTACCAGGGGGAAAAAAATTCATCCTAAAAATCCAGGTAAAACCCTGAGTCCCGGAGCCCTGCCCCCTCATATTTGGTATCATTGAACAGCCCCAAATGTCCTCTGGAGAAACCAAAAGGACTTCATTCATTTGCAATAATGCAAATTTATATCAGTGGTCCCTAAACAGGATAAACCAAGAACACAATGAGACATTACATCAAAATAAAAGCGCATCAATAAGATATTACAGCTGTAGAAATGAAAAAATGACATCTCTGTTATTACAGTTCAATCTGACCTCAATGTTCTGCATGATATTGTTGCAGTTTTGCATCTTGAACAACAAAGTCTACAATGTCGTGAGGAGTAGATGCTGATTGAACTGTTTTAAAAATCAGACTTTTTATTTTTAACTTTATTTTGAAAATCCTAATTCAATGTACTTTTGTCATTTGGCTCCTATAAGAATCTGATTTAATCCTTCCAACCCCAAACCTTTGCCCTCAGTTTTTTTCCCCTGATTTTTGTTTTTAGATGTTTTGTTTTTGGTCAAACCTGAAATAATTTTTTCATTGTGTCCCGTAAACGGCAGCAGATTTATATTTATAAACAACTGGAGGATAAAAATGAAACGAAGCATCGTGACTTTCTGCTGTAGTTTTTATTTAATCAGCATTTCTGTCAGTGAAGGAAAAAGCGACTTTTCGGCTGTTTTCTCTACTGTGTTGGGCTTTAACTGAGTTCAGATGGAGGTGGGAATGATGCCTGGAAAACCGTTTGGCCCAAAGCTCCTGAGAAATAATAGCCGTTTAAGAAAGTTTATTTAACTTTAAATAAAAAAAAAAAAAAGTCATGATAATAAAGGTTGGATTTAATTTAAAAACATGAATAGAAGGTTCAGTTTCTGCTTTCTTTGCTCAGAATTTTACTCGCCAAAAGAGACGTTTTGGGGTTTTTTTTCAACCAAAAACAAGAAAGACCCGTGTTTGGTGAGAGGGGTTGCCATAGAAACGTTGACTCAGACGGTTGACTGTATCTGACAGTTAAAGCGAGTGAGTGTGACGGCAACCACGGAAAATGATTCACTGCAACGGAATTGTCCGTTCCCCCGCCATCCTTCTGCGATACAGACCATCAGTAGGGGTGTGGCCGTCCACCAAGCTCCCACCTGATTGGTGGGAGTGGTTGCCATAGAAACTGCCTCAGACCGACTCGGACCCATCCCTGCTGACTGACGTCGCCTAGCTCGCACATGGCGGCGTCCGCACCGTGGATTAAATGGCAACTGAATTGACTTCCTTTGGTTGGAGTTGGAAGTAAAGCAATTTCTGTCGTAGACGTCGCACTCACGCGGTCTACGTTCCTATGGCAACCACTCTCACCAATCAGGCGGGAGCTTGTAGGAAGTCAACTTGATAGCGGACTACACAAAATCTGTCCATCAAATGTTGGATGTGGGGGGGGCCAGCAGGCTCCACCTACTTTTTACTGAGACATCTGATTGGTCAGTTTATAACTTGAACTACAGGGGGGGAAAAAAATACAATTATCAAGAAGATGTTTAAAAAAATATATCTGACCAAGACTGACTAACAGCTGTTTACTTCTCTATTGAAGTCTGTGGGATTTTGGCTTCTTGGAACCAGCAGGTACTTCCTGTTTGAGGGAAGAGTCACTCAGTCCAGTTCTCATATACAGTGAAAGGTTTCCTGTCAACGACTGACCTGGAAATCCACTGGAACTCCACCGGATTACTTTTGGAGTGACGTTAGACTTGAATGTCAACATCTCCGCTCTCTGAGTGGGCCTCTCTCTCTTTGGCTGCCCTCTTTGTGCTCGCCGCTGTCACTTCCTGTGTCGCGCTAAGCCCGTAAAGCCTAAGCTAAACACCTTGGCTGTGAAAGGTCGCGGCGGGGTCAGAGGAAATTGAAAACATGTTCCCCAGCAGCACATCATCGCTCACACAGAGGCTCGGTGTTAAGAGCTTAGACCGACACGGCGGTGGAATGTGCAGATAAGGCGTCGGAGCTTTCACAACGACACGCCGGCCGCCGCTACACCAAAGGACTAATTATCCCACTCGCACACGTCCTCCCCCTCTGCAACCCCAACCATTGCACCAGAGGTCACCAGCCGGTAAAGCAGCAGAGGTCAACCGCGGCTCAGGCGGACAGTTTTCAGGAAGCGTCGGTCGATATTCAGATCAGATGTGAAAGCAGCCGTGCTCCCCGCCGTCGTGGGCGGAGCAAGAGGCTGCGAGTCCCACGCTTTGGTTTTTGTCATCGGCTCTCAGAAACAACTGGATCCTCCTCCGGCGGGTTCAATGGGTGAAGCGTGTTTTCCAACACGGACTTCAACTGTATGTTGGGCTCTGCGTAACATTCACACATCTGTGCCGCATTTTCACTGCGATGCAGCTTCATCATTCAGATTATTCATGAGGGGGGGGGCAGCCGCCAGTCTTCCCAGAAACGAGTTAAAACTCCGGTCAGACAGACGAGCAGCATCTCAGACTCTAGCAGCTTCAGGGAGTCGGTTGTTCCTCATCTCAGTTAGATTTTAGAGACATTTAAAACTCGCCGTTAAGATGATGAAAATAGAGCTTTTGGAGTTTTTAACCCGATGGAGGACATTTGTGACCCTTGTGCTATCCTAGGCACTTTGATATTGGGAGTGGGGTCATCTAGACCCACTAGACAGTGCGCTGAACCTTTTTTCTTCAATGATTTGTGATCTTCACTGGTGTCCATGGATTACATGAAATCCTCTCCACCTTTATCCACCTTTGTCATGGTAGGGAGAACACGTCAATGGAAGGGTGGGGTCATCTGGACCCCATAAGATAGCACAAGGGTTAAAGGAAATTAGGCTACAAACTGCATTTCTGCGTTGTTCTTTATTCAAATTGTAAATCATGAGCAGACGGAAATGCCGTTGGGGAAAAGGTCGTAAAATTACGACGAGCGTCCTGCTCCGCTCCATGCCGATGCATCCACTGGTAGACGACTACACCCGTGTGCGTCGTTGTTTTCCTCCTCAAACTGCACGGCTGACGGCTCCAATATTAGCCGCCATTTTGTTGCACCGGTGGCGTTAGCTGGGGGGTGTGAGGGGCTGTAAGCTAGAGGGAGACAGAGTAAACAGATGGGAAGTGGGGGCAGCTTTACTCTGTGCCAACAGCCCCCCCCCCCACACACACACACCTCAACCTTTACTGAACTCCTGCCGCTCTGCAGAAACTATGTCCTAGAAAATGACCTGTATGTCGTTGTTTTTTATTTTGGCTGAGAACAGCAAACGGCCTCATGGGAAAAGGTCGTCTTTTTGGAGAAAAACGCTTACCCAATCTCATCTAGCATAGAAGCTCTTCGTTTCCGTGGAAACCATCTCAATACAAAACTGTTGGGTCTGAAGAGGAAGTCAATCAAAGGTGGGGGTGGCAGTGTGATGGTATGGGGTTGCTACGCTGCTTTTTGGCCCTTTAGCTACCTTTTTCTGTCCTCTGCTTCCCAATACTGACGGAGATTTCCTTTCATCAGGTCGGGAGATTTGGGGTTCTGCGGCAGGAAAAGGACTCTAAATCACCAAAAACAGGCGATTCTTTAAAAAAAAAAACTGAATGTAAAGTTGGCTTCACAGTGGTGTAGTGGTTAGCCCTCTTGGCGCTGGTTTGAATCCCGGCTGGAGTTTGCATGTTCTTGCACATCTGTGGGCCAGAAAGATGCTTCAAAAGTTCATCGACGCTTTTCTTCCCGTCAGAATTACGCAGAAGAGTTACGGTAGTTATTTTGCCTTAATAAAGGTTTTAAGGTGGCCCAGTCGATATTTGGACCTGAATTTGATCAAGTTTCAACGCCTTAAGATCAAACAAAAGATTCAAATGAAAATTCTGCAAAGAAAAGTGGAAAGGCCGTCATTTTCTCCAAATTCTGTCTTTTTAAATGCTTTTTTTTTTTATGTTGCCTTAATGAAGTTTTGGCTAAACTATGATGGTTGTTGAGTTAAAACTGTTGTACATCTATCGGGTACTTTCAGAGTACATCTATGTATTTCTTAAATTATTTTCAGTCCTAACAAAAAATGTAACTTGATCAAAACGTACATTTTAAGACTTCACTGAAATGAATACATCTGAGTACGTAAACGTATTATACTTTTTTTTTTATAATTAAGTACTGCCCACTGAAATGTAATAATTTTTTAAAATGTGTTTTTTTTCCAATAATTATGTTGATTTTAAATGTTTGAGTATAAATAAGTCAGTAATTATAGGTTTTTCCAACTCAAAATCCCACTTTGTTCAGTAAACTACAAAACGTTGCTCGGAAAATATTGGCTTTAATTTTTTTAAGTAATATCACAGAAATACTTTTCACAGTGGGGAGGGAGTAAATGGTACTTTCCAAATTAGCGCAGAGGGGTTAAGCAGAAGGTAAAGGAACGGACTGTTCCAAGTTGAAAAAGAAACCGTCTTCTAACCAAAAAAACTCTCTACACAAGGAAATGAAGAAGAAGCTCATGAAGAGGGTTCAACCCCGACAGTGACCTCACTGCTGGTCACTAACCTCAAAATAAAAACTTCCGTTTGTCACAATGACCTAATCTGTCAGGAGATTGGATCACTGATCAAAAAATCAAACCAGCTTGAGGTCAAACTGAAACCAGAAGATGAGACGGCAATGACCTCACCACAGCAGAGCTTCCTGTCATTCGCTCTAGTAGAAATAGATCTATTCTGAGCTGACACTCCCTAAAATCAGTTTCAAGGCCGCTGTGATTCAGCCGCTGTCATGCGTGGGGCGACCTGCGCTCTGCATGCAACCACAACTCTCAGGCTTTTATTGTGAAATCCAAAGGAAAGCCCAAGCAAAAACTTCAATTCATGCAGTTTCTGGAAATGTTTGCAAAATCAGAGGAAGTCCTGTCGACACATTTGAATTTCCAACAATAGTTTTCAGATGATTTGGTTTTTCTGAACCAATTCTCTCCCTTTCTGTGCAATAATAGCAGATAGAAGCTTTTTAGATGAATTTAAATGCATTGAAGAGATTAAATGAAACGTTATCAGCATTTAATCACCTAGAGAATGTAGGATGTGTCATGAAAATGGTTTCTGAGCTCATAAATGATCAGGTCATCATGTATGGAAGATGACGTCTGTCCAGATTTTGGCTGGACTTGTATTTTCGTCTGGACACTTCCTGCTGCGCTTCTCCTTCCTTTGAACTTTTTAATATAGTATAATAAAGAGCCTTAAAGTTAATATTTAGAAAAAGTAGAGCTTTGCTTGAAGGTCACTTTTTCTGTAACAAATCCATAAAGTAAAGAGCTGGAAACATTTAAAAAATGGACTTTAAATGTTATTTTTAACCAGTGGTGCCCAAAGAATTAAACTTGGGGAAGAAACAGATGTTTCAAACTTGGCAAAAGAAAAATGTTTAAAAGGAAAAGAAAATACGTAAAAAAAAAGGTCTAGACTCGAATTGATTGTGAATTTTTGTTTTAAGTTAGTTGTGAAAAAAAAGACATCAATATTGAGTCACAAACCTGTAAAAGCAGGAGAGAGAAAAAAGGAAATTCATCTTCATCTGATGTCATTACGGCTGCAGTGCCGCTTTCCTCCGCTAGGCGGCAGCCTCGAGCTGCAGTCCGCCAAAACAAGAGCTTGCGCGGAGATGAGGAGCAGGAAAAAGCCTCTGGATGATGGGCTCAGGAAAAATGGAGAGAAAGAAGAAACTAACGAAAAGACTATGTAGAGATGAAAAGTACGAGGGGGTGGGGGTTATGTAACCACCTGTGACCCCCACCGCCCCGGATTGTACCCAAAGAACCTGATAAACTCCCTCATGTGTTCTGTGGGGATCAGGTCGTTGCGGGGGGAGGCCCATGTGTGCCCCTTCCTTAGCTTATTAACGCGATCAAGCAGCGCTGACGTAGAAAGAGGAAGAAGATGATGAAGATGATCAGAGGAGGAAGAAAGAGCAAAGGTTTCATCTGCATCCATAAGGAAGGAAAACAGTTTTACGCCCGGGCCTCCAGCACTTCCACTGATCTAAACGGGTTCTTGTGTTTCACTCAAAATGATAAAAGTCACCTGACTCAGCCACCAACCCCCCCCCCCCTCCCCCGACGTACTGGAAATGCGTGAAAAGGTGCGAAAACTCCGTGCGTAAAGGCGCAACGCGATCTGCCGCGTTTCCAAAAATAAAAAACAAAAGTGACCTCTGAAGCCACGTTTGACCTGCAGTTCACACACGTCGGTACGGGTGAGCGCGCAGGGAGAGCGCAGGTGAGCGGCTGCAGCGCGCGCGCGCGCGCGGACTTCTGCAAGCTGTTGCTCCTCTGCGCCTGGCGCCGCGCCAGCCTCAGCACGCTCCAAGCCTCCTCTCCTCTTGCGCCGCTTGCCGCTCACTTTACACCACCAACCCCTCCCTGTGAGAGGGGTGGGGGTGGGGGGGGGGTGCTCCCGAAGCTGAAGGAGGTGGAGCAGAGGGGAGGGATGGTAGGGGGGAGACTCGCTGCCTCTTTGGCCGTAGCTGCAGCGAGGTGGGGTGGGGTTGGAGGGGCGCGACGGGAGCCCTTGGCCGCCCATTCGCCTTCCAGTTGCCTCTGCGCTATACAAACACTCATTGGTGCCTCCGGCTCCACGCACGCACATTCTTTTGCGCACACACACACACACACGCACGCACTGAGGGTGACTTGTAGGCACCGAGAGGGAGGGAGCGAGGACCGCGCAGAGACAGAAAGGTACACAGAGAGGAGAGGAGACGACAGAAAGTGAGAGAAGCAGAAAGAGGACGGAGCATCTCCTGCGCACCTTCTCATCCCTGGAAGTTCACGGATCTCCACAGTGCGTGAACTCCTCGGGTTTTGACCCACAGAGATCCAAACTTCTGCAGAAGATTTTTGACTTTCTTTTCGTTTTTTACTCTTTTTTTGGAGTTCACAGAGACGCCACTCCTGGAAGATTTTATTTCCCTCTTAAGCCAAGATTTTCCATCTTTGCAGAACTTTGAAAAAAGTGCATCTCTTGTGAGCTCTGGTGCTCCGCTTCACTTTTTCCACGTGTCTCCCGGCGTCTCAATCCAACAGCAGATTTTTCCTTCACTCCAAGTAAAAAAAAAAAACCTCTATAGAATCCATAGCAAAGACTGAAAATGACATTTCAAACTGTGGGATGCTCCTCAGCCAAGAGTGATTCCAGTCATCAGCGTTTAACCCATTGAACGTGGCTGCCGGCTTTGTTCCACCTGCAGCATCTCCGACTTTCATTTCCTCTTTCGAGGCATATAAACACTTTTTTTTGGGTTTGTTTTAAAATTCAAATCTAGAGTTTGTGAGTGAAAGAAGTCCCAGTGCGCACACTTCATTCATTCTTAGAGCATCTCCAGAGCGCGCGCGCAGAGCAGAGCGTCTGAAACCGACCTGACATCAGCCCCCCTCCAAAAAACAAAACAAAACCAAAAACTTTTGAGCGCATTTATCTCCAGATTCTTCTGCTCCATCCATCATGCTGTTCGACAGCTTCGACCTGGTGTCCGCTCTGGCCACCCTGGCGGCCTGCCTGGTGTCCATGGCGCTGCTGCTGGTGGTGTCCCAGCAGCTGTGGCAGCTCCGCTGGACCGCCACTCGAGACAAAAACTGCAAGCTGCCCATGCCCAAAGGCTCCATGGGCTTCCCCTTCATCGGAGAGACCTGCCACTGGCTCCTCCAGGTAAGAATCGGAGGGGGAGGGGGGGGGGTTGAAGCGAGTCTGCACTTTGTCCATCAACCAAAAATATAATTGTACTTTTCAAATAAATGATTGTTGCGCCTGATTTGGAGGATTTTGGCTTCATTCCGTCAGTTAGTTTAGAGACGTTTGCGCGCAGACGCGCACTGATTGGGTCATCAAAGCGCTGCGCTGCGCTCCGTCCGTGCGCGTCCAGCCGTCCGAGATCTGATCCTTCTCTCTCAGCGGGGATCAGTTCGGCTTCTGCGCAGGAGCGCAGCGCGTCACCGCGGCGCGCCGCGCGGTCAAACTGCGCGTCTAGTGCGGTGGTGAACTGTTGCCGCAGCTGGAAGGGGGGGGGGGGGGTTGCAGGGATTTCCCGGGTTACTGTTGTTCTGGAGTAAAGTACTGATCGGTTCGGAAGGATGACGGCGCGGATCCTGCGCGTCGCGGCAGCGTTTGGGACACGTTCCGGCGCGCGTCACGCTCCAGAAATCACTCAGCGACTCCGATTCCAGTGCTGGTAAGTTGACTGACAGCCTGTTTAAAGTTGCGGGAGCAGCAGAGCCGGCAGCGCGCGTGCGCACGCCACAAACACAGTCCCAGTCATTTCATGAAAGCGCCCGTTATTCACGACCTCTTCGTTAAATCGTCACAAAAACGTGACCGAAAGAAAAAATCCACACAGTCGGTTCACCCCCAAACGGCAGCGCAGGACAGCTGAGCGGCGTTGGCGCGTGCGACTTGAACTCGCGGTGCTCCTCTCGGTTTCATCTGACAGCGCGCGAGACGCGTTGCCGGAATGCAACCGAGGGCCGCGGCCAAGCTCATGGTGAGGGGGTAGATAGGTGGTGGTGGGTGGGCAGGCAGGCAGGCAGGCAGGCAGACAGACAGACAGACAGACAGACAGGCAGGCAGGCAGGCAGGCAGACAGACAGAGGCTGAACTCACAGGAACCGACTGGATCCAGACGGCGGGAGAGCCGGCATTGCTCTGGCTGCTGCGTCACCGCTGCTAGATCTGGATGTTCTGAAGTCAGATCAGAGCGAAGGTCGAGGAGCGAACGCATCCTGACCTCCTAAATGCAACAAAAGATGAGGCCAGATGCTGCGTTGATCCTAATCCTAATCCTAATGGGTCAGAGGAACCTAATGGCATCTTCATCCTTGTTTCTTCTTTATTGTTTGAGGTGGTTACAGATCAGAGGTGGTCTTGATGAGCCTGAACTTCTCAGTATCTGGAGAATGTTTTACACCAGAACTCTCATAAAAAGTCACAAAAATAGGCTTCTTACCTCAAGATTCCTTTTTTGCAGTTGTAAATATTGTCGATGTCACTCAGGTTTAAGTTCTCTCTGGCTGTGTCCCTGTTTCACCACTAGGGGTGCCAGAGAAGCATCTTACAGGTCAATCACTAAGTTTGAGCTTTGAAGAAGGATCATTGAGTGTATACGAGAACTGGACTGTGTGAGTGTGACGTCATCCATGGCTTACTTCTGGCTCAGTCACCATTTTATCGCCGCCATGTTGACTCTCCAATCAGGAGTGAGCTTGTTGGAAGTCCACACCCCTACCACTTGAAAGCAAGTTACACAAAATCTGTCAATTAAACATTCCAAATGTTCAACTTGAGACCGCCTACTTTTATTGAGGCATTTGATTGGTCAGTTTATAATTTGAATAATTTAAAAATACTTTTTTTTTTTTTTTTAAAGAATTAGAATTAGAACAAAAACATAGCAGAGCAAGAATGATTATTCTGACAAATAGAAAGACTGAGTAATAGCTGTTTATTTGTCTGTAGAAGTCTGTGGGGTTTTGGCTTTACTGGAGCCAGTGGGTACTTCCTGTTTGGAATGCCAGGGAGGAGGGGCCTCTCAGTCCAGTTCACTTATATAGTCACGTTTAGAGTTGAATGAGAAGCAAAAAAGTCATGTTTGTCATCGGTTTGGAATGTTGTTTTTCTAGATTTACCCTAAATCTAACCATGATGTTTTTAAATGCTGTTATAATCAATTAAAAAAAAACAGTTCAGTCAAAATAAACGAATACATTAGTACCAAGAGTGTTGAACTGTTTGATGTTGTGTAAATGTAATGAACATTTCCACATTCAAAATAGTTCAGATGAAGCTTTTCTATTAAACCACATCTTTTCCTATTAGTGCTGGAACTGGGTTCTGCTAGCTGTGAAAATGTTGCTATTAGCTCGAGTTTAAAGATCAATAGCAAACAAACATCTCCACCTTTGAGCTTTTTTTGGTGTTTGTGGTTGATGCATGAGGATGTGGGAGGAGCCAACAACAGTCCCAGCTCCGGGATTTGTTGCTCTAGATTAATTGGGAAAAAGGGATTGAAAAAAGAGCTAATTAATGCGAAAATGTGGCTAATTTGGCAACTTTGACCCGAGTGTGAGTTGAATTCTTTACCACACGGGGGCAGCAGAGACAAGTTTTAGGTTCTGATATCCGAGTATCACAAAGGCCTTTTTTTGTCTTTAGAACAGACTTTCGTTAAACTTTTAACACTGGAGTTGTCGCCGGCAACACACGCCCCTGAAACAACTGTAACTCTAAGATAGTTTACGCAATTAATGTGACTTATGTTGCATAACAAACCAAAACTGCTTTTCATGTTAGAATCCTTTGGAATTTCTTTAAGTGTGTAAATGGTTGAGCAGTTACGAATTTTCAACAAACGTCAACACTGGAGCTAAAGCAACTTTGCGTTATGCAACAGTTGACATTAGAATCAGCTGGTTTACGGTCATTGCGCTTAGACTTTACACTTTTAGACTTTTCCGGTAACAGCGTAAACAATCAACAATCTACAATATTTCAACAAATGTCAACAACTTTGTGTTATGCAGCAGCTGATGTTAGAATCAGCTAGTTTACTTTTATTGCGTTTACACTTCACAACTGTAAATTGTTGCACATCAGCGCAAAGCTACTTTTGTCAACCTCAGAATCCGTTGGAATTATGTTCATTGTGTAAATGGTTGACGAGTTAGGAAAATTCCACGAACGTCAGCACTGGAGCTAAAGCAGCTTTACGCTATTAAGCATACGTTTACGCCAGACTCAGCTGGTTTTTGGAAATTACGCAAACCTTCAAAGTGTTGCATATCAGCTCAAAGCTGCTTTTGTGCGCTTCTGAATCCATTGGAATTATGTCAATTGTGTAAACAGTTGACGATAATTTAACCAACATCAACATTGGAGCTAAAGCTCTGGCGTTACAGGGTTAGCTATGTTTTATTTTTAACATTTTTCCACCAAACACTGTCAGGCCATCAACAGAAAATAAAAAGTTTAGTTTTAGTTAGGCAGGAAAACTGTAACGCTTGAAACGTTTTATGTCAAAGAATCATTGTGTTTGTTTATATATTTCCAACCTAAACACTGAATGTCATAATGTGTGTGTAGAGTATCCACATCCAGTATAGTTGAACCTCAGCATGCATGCTCACACAGCAGTGCACATTTCTGTGACGGATCCATTTGAAAGCGATCTGTGGTTAGAAAAAGTGTTATGACTGTTCTGCCAAAGAGCTGTCTGCTCTGGTTAAGAGCCTGAACTCTCTGAAGGGACGGTGCCAAGTGGGAGCGCTACAGAGCAGCGACACGCACAGACACTCCGGGACGAAGAACTACATACCTACGTTTAGCTTTTAAACCATCGGGTACACATGGAAAACCATTTATATCCATTCCTGACATAAAAGAAAGAGTAGTTGTTGAAATCTTAGCGTTTCTTTCCAAATGTTAATATGATGGTGAAGTGCCCTTAGAGCCATTTGTATTAACAGAGTCCTCTCAAATAAGAAGTGAAGAAAAGTAGAGAAAGAGAGACATGACATATAATACAGATTTCAGGGCATAAAATTTGGTCAAAACACGTATTTCAATAAAACATTGACACTCAGATTTTTTAAAATATTTTTTTAATAAGATAAATTTTAATCAATTTAACCACATACATCACAAAGTCTGGCTTACTGCTTTGATAATTCAACTATCATAAGTTACCAAAAGAAGGACGGGAGTTTATGTCTACCAGACAGGAAGGTTTTCGTTTTCATGGAACCAATTTTTGGTCCAGACCGTTGAATAAGCACCATATTGGTGATACAGTGAACATCTGCACCTTCGACAGATCCAGGTACATTTATTCACCTTATTTAGCTGTGTACCTAAAACCAATATCAATAGTCATCTTTAAAAATGCATCCAAAATACGAATTAAATCTAAATAAATGTCAGATTGCCTTGATTGGGTTTATGCAGTAAATACGTTAGCTACCAAAGCATCCAAAAGACAACAAAAAAACAAAAAATAAATAGTAATTCAAAAGTCGTTTTAGAAAAAAGGATGCAACTTAAGACAAACACTCAAGAGCAACTATAATTCTGAACAAAGTCCTTATGTTTATATACGTCAATAAACGCATAGATTTTTTAGCAGCATTAATAATGGTGCAGCTACAAGATGGACAGAAAATTGAGCTTTTTATGGACTAGAGAACATTTCAGATATTAGGAAACTGTAACTGGAAATATAAACTACAAACTATAAAAATGTGGAATTTGAAAATCATTAAGTTGAACTATTTATTAATCACAGTCGCAAAGTTTTTTGTTTGTTTTACATTCTTTATCAGTTACAAATTATGAGTTACGTCTAAAAGACTGTAATTTATAGTTTACTTTTTTTCTATGTAAAGCACATTGGTCCTTTAGTCTCAACAGATCTAGAAAAGTCCCCTTTCTGCTCACTCCTCTTGCTTAACAAGGAAAGATTATGCGTTAATCAGAAAATGTCTCTAACTGTAAACCTTCAAATTAGATCAGGGAAGACACGCACAGAAATTGTGTCAGAGAGGAAGTATAAAGGAAAGTTGGCCAAGTTATACCAATTCTGCATGCCAAACACAATCATAAAACAAGGAAAAAGGTTCCTCTGCTTTTCTGCTTCTAATCTTGAACTCTTTCCTCTAAATCAAGACATGCAAAGACCTGCTACTGTCAAGTTTATTAAGGTACTTTGAGATTTCGACACAGTTGAATTTTTCCAGTCTTGTTAAATCCGGTTGATGCAAAAAGGAAAACAGATTTCACAAAAATCTAGGTTTCAGACATTGAGAGAAATCTGTTTTCAAATGGGTTTTTATAGTTGTTAATTTTTTTTTTATTCGACAAAAAAGGGAAGGGAAGTGGTTCATTTCAAGCAATCAAAACAAACAAAATAAAAAAAAATAAACAAACAGAACATATATATATATATATATATATATATATATATATATATATATATGTATATATATATATATATATATGTTTGTGTGTATGTGTGTGTGTATATATATATCTATATATAGATAGATATAAGATAGATAGATATATATACACGTATGTGTATATTCATATATATATATATGTGTGTGTGTGTATATATATATATGTATAGATACATATGCACATACATGTATGAATACGCACACATTTATATATATATGTGTGTGTCTGTGTATCTAATTATCTATCTATCTATACACCACATATATATATATATATATATATATATATATATATATGTGTAAATATATATATATATATGTATATATATTTATATATATATATATACACACACACTCACACACTTATATTAATGTACCTACATAAATATTTATATGTATATATATGCACATATATATACATATATCATATATATATGTACACTCACACACATTCATCCTTATGTACCTACATATATATATATATATATATATATATATATATATATTATACTTCCCTTCTTTATAAGTACTTATTATATTATTATTATTATATTATTATTTCTTTGGATTGAAGGCGGTCTGGTGCTCCGGCTCTCTTTGTTATTACTCAAATTGACCCTTAAAAGGGCTCAAACAGTGGGGGAAATGTGAGCTTTGATGTATTGCGGGTTACTGTGTTTCCGCCTCAGGGCTACATAAACGCACAACAAAAAACCTTCAGATGCAAAATATTTTGACGTACATTTTTTCCCCTCGTAGATGTAAAATGAATCCAGAGCGATGCCCCTTTGTCTCTCCTTTGTTTTCATCTTCTTTCTTTTGGCATGGCAGGGAACTGGCAAGTGTTTGTGTGCTCGGCAAGAGATACATAGTTCATTGAGCGGGCACAAGGGGCAGCCCTGTGGTGTGTGTGTGGCGTAAAAGTGTTAACATTCAAGGCAGGACCCTTGCACCTCCGAGGACGCGCACCCAGCTAGCCTTAAGCTTCTCCCTGTTTTTTCTTATTTCTTTCAAGCTAAAATTTAAAAAACATACTAATCTAGTCAAGTTTATGATGAATAACTAATTGTATATTCTGTTGTCTTAATTAATAAAAATAGTTCATATAAACCTCTTTTCAGAAATTGTACGTTTATCCACTAAATTGTAACTTTTTCCCGTTTTACCGTTATTTTACACACTATTTTGTCCTTACGTTTTACAACTTCCCATTTGGTCCATTTTGATTTGATCGTTTCTTTGAATTTTTTGCTTACCCCTCATCTTAAGCATTTCTCTCTTTTAATCTCCTCATGTATTCAACTGTGCAGTTGAGTCAAAAAACGCAGGTATAGTTAGCGCTGGCCTTATTTTCTCCATGCGTCCATCTTCGTTGACCGCCTCCTACTCTTGTAGATTAGCAGGAGGTACTGGCAGCGTTCAGCGCTGCCCCTTGATTCACCCCGAGAACACACTGCTCCCTCCTTCAGCAGCCTTGTTCTGGGGCTAGTCGAGCCCTAAGTTGTTCTTTCTCTTAGTGAGTTCCTTGTCAGTTTTTCAAATCTACACGTAAAAAGTTTAACAGCAAATTTGGCGTCATTGACTCGGTTTCTCTCAGTGATGTTTCCAATTTCTAGTTTCCGCTATTTTGAATAACATATTCGGACATTTGTGTTGTAGACGTGTTAAAGGTCAAACCTTCAGTTTTCTGCTTTCAATTAGAATTATCAGAATGATCAAACTACATATGTATCGCAGAGATGACTCAAATATTTTATTTCTGTCAGTGTTTGAGTTCTGTGGTTGTGTCTATTTTACTTTTACATTTTCTTGAAGAAAGTAGGACTTATCAACCAAAAAAGTGACTTATATTTACTTGAAACTTTGCTTTTAAACCTTTTGTAAAATATCACTTTGTATCATCTCTGAGTTGATTTCAGAATCTGCTCTTTTACGTATTAGTTGTACAGTTTTTCTGATCATTGATGTCACTTATGACAACAGTTTTTTTGAGATTTCGACTTCGGGTGCCAGTTTTATTGAATCGGTAGCGTGAAGCCGATTAACCTTCCCCGAACCTGAAAAGCAGCGCCGGTCCACCGCCTGTCTCTGCCCATGGCTGTCCAAAAATGACCCACAACTTATTTATTTCTACCGCAGTAACACAAAAGAAGTTTAATGTAGAAAAAAGCGTCAATACATCTTAACATCACTAAGGAAAAGAAGGTTTAACGGGTCAAGAATTCTGCATGATGGAAGAATTCAACTTCGACTTCACTTTTTCGTTTAACGTCAACCTTTAATCTAAGTATTACGCGCTTTCATGTTTTACTACAATAGGTGATTTAAAAAAAACTTTTTTTTTTCCATATACTCTGACATTTCAAAATTTGATATTTGATTCAGATTCACCATGACTGAAATAGTGATTTATAATTTGCGATTATCATTTTGTTGGGAGTTTTAGATAATATAAAACAATTCAGTAAAAAGTCTTGATGATTCTCATATTATGGACACAAACAAAAGAATGAAATAAACATTAGTAATTAGTCAAGAAATGTTTGCTCGTCAGAAAGTAACAAATTTAAACATTTTCTGTATGAACGTTACTGCCGTTAACTAAACACTTTTCTTTGAAGAATATTTTTCAATTATGCAGTTTTTCCTTAATTAAAAAAATGTAAATATTCGTACTGACAAGTCCAGAAATTTCGTTGATAATTAAACGTGTATAACTTTCTCCTTTGCAGTTGCTGTCTTATAGGTTTATATGAAAAACCTTGTTGTAAAAGTTTCCGTTTTTAAAAAGAAAAATCTAAATTTGAATGTAAAATATTCAATCGGAAGAAGGCTTCACGTCCAAGTTCATGTGTTGAACAAACAGATGCTCGATGGAGAACAGTGGAAACCGAGTAGTTCAGTGCCGCATGTGAGTTTTGAGCTGTTTGCGTGCATTTCCTTGTAGTGTTTGTGTGTTTGTGTGTGCGTGTCGAGGTGATAGCTGGGGTCCTGGGGTTAGTGCTTAGAGAGTTTTGAACAACTATAATCTCCCTTTTTATAATGTCCCCGGGTCAGGGGCCAGTCCTCCCTGCTTCTCCGTCTCTCCATTCTCTGTGTTTTCTGGCTGAACCATCTGAAACGTTTTTTTTTTTTTTTCCGCTTTTCAGTCCGTTCTTTTAGAAACTAGCAGCCATCCCATCTCTCCGCCTCCGCTGCCACGCTCTGCGCTCGCTTTCTCTACATCCGTTTTTTTGGCCCTTTGCTCATTTACACCTTCTTTTTTCCCTCCACTATTACTAATCCCTCCTCCTCTTTTTTCCGTACGCTCTCTTTAGTTTCCTTTCACTCATCCCACTTTCTTATTTCATCTGATTCCCCTCCTCCCTCTGTGTCTCCATGATGTGGTGGCGTGAACGCAAAGGGACGGCGCTCATTGTCGAGCGGAGAACCTATCGCACCATTCAAACGCACAATCACACACACACAGAAACCCACAAACTGGTTCCTTGGTATCTCTGGCACTAGCTAAATGATTGACAGCTGAAAGGAGCGAAGGAATTCCCTCACCGCCTCTGACCTCGTTTCCTCTCTTGTTGTTCTCCGCCGTTCTTGCTGCTTTTTCACTTTTCATCTTAACTTTTATTTCAGGTGTTACCATGGAGATTCCTGGTATTACCATTGTGTATGTGGATGCACCTGTCAGTCAAGCCACTATGGTTGAAATCCTTGTAGGAAGAGGAACTTGGTTTCCCAACACAGGTTTCATGAACGTATGGGCCGTGCATCATTTCCTGCTTTCTTCTTCTGTTTTGGGTCAAATTTATTTCGTTTTGTTGATTTGTACAAAGTTGATTTAGTAAAATCCAACAAGGCCCTCCCACCGTGACTAAAATTCCACAGAAATATGGTTTTAAACATGTAAAAACAGTACAAGTAATATAGTTAATGGACTATAGCAGCCCATGTTACCCATGATTCATCTGAGCCTTAGACAGGCATTGTAGCTTGTAAAAATAAGTGAAGCATATCTTTATTTAAAAGTACAAACTGTAAAAGTGGAGGACATTTGAACATTTCTTTAGAGGAATTGACGACAAATGGGAATGCTTCTTTTAGCGAGCCGTTTTCTAACCCTCCACTCATAACGCAGGACCCATTCCACATGACAATGAAAAAAAAGAAAGTAAATAAATTGTTCCCTTAATTTGGCATTTTGTGGCCACAAATTGACCTTTTATTATCATATTACCAACAACTAATTTGTGCACATAAAATAACAAAGAAATAAAAGCATATTGACAATATTACAATACAGGTGTTGTCTCTTATTGTAAACTATATAATTGTCAAAAGGTGCACACAACATACTAATTTGTGTGCATAATAATGACATAATAAGACTAGTCTTCCAATAGTCTTATTAAAGAAAGAGCTAAAAGCCAAAAGTACGGCATCAAATGAGAGCGGTTTATACCACATTGGGGCGTAAAAGTTGAAACCAGGAAAACTGATGAATAAGACCATTTCTGCCCCGTGCTTTTTCCCCTTCATTCCTTGCTA
Organism: Oryzias curvinotus; assembly: GCA_023969325.1. NCBI lineage: Eukaryota > Metazoa > Chordata > Actinopteri > Beloniformes > Adrianichthyidae > Oryzias > Oryzias curvinotus. The sequence goes on along the minus strand of CM043723.1, from coordinate 4,793,210 downwards.
CAGCTTGAAAAACATCTTTTTTGTTTTGTCTTTTTTAATTCGGGCTCTATAATTGGCTGTGACCCTACTGTTTTTGTCAGACCTTTCCAACAGGTAAGCCTCCATAAGAACACCAGCCTGTTTAAGTGGAAGACGGTACAATTTGTAGGGACAAGGGCGAAATGTTTAGCTTATTAAAGCAAAGGCTATTTGGCAAAAACCTCAAATTCCCATTTCAGTTTGATAGTTTGGTAAATTTGAAATGAAGGATTAAGATCTATGTTTCCATTGACAGCTTTAGCGGTACACAACTGCCGACAATGCAGTTTTCACGTTTAGTGTCTCATGTTGACCTGGGACATTATCATGATCAGTTAGTAATTCATGTTGGATACATTTTGTCCCTTTGGGTTTTGTGTTGGTGACGTATTAAAGGGGACAGTCTCCAATCGTCGTTTGGAGTCAGAAAAATCCAAAACCAAAATCTCCCCCCGTCCCCTCCAAAGCATCAGCTCCTGTATTTGTACTTTCCCACTCCCCATGCAGACGTTTTCACCAACTCCTCTCACACACTGGCACATAGAGTGTGTGTGTGGGTTGATCTGAGTAAACATAATTAGCTGTGTTTTTTGTCTTGCCCTAATAAAAGAGTCATTTGTTGGACATTTCCACTGCGTTACAAAGAGGACATTTATAAGCCCCGGCCCAAGTTCGCCCCCAGGCCAACCCTAACAGAACAGACGGAGGTATTTTTAGCACAGCCGGCGGGTTAGCTCGCTGTCCTGGGACAGTGTGTGCGTATGTGTGTGTGTGTGTGTGTGTGTGTGTGTAGAGAACAAGAGAAACAGGGAGATTTTATGAGATTTTCTGTGATCGGGGTGGCGCTAGTCAGAAAGTGTGTAATGGTGCTGTGTGTGGAAAACCCTTCTAGAAAACTCCCCCTCTCCCTCCTTTATTGGCGTTCTTTAGAAATATCTGATCACATTTTGTTGAAAAAAGTATAAAAGAGACTCTATAGTGGCTGACACCACAGAATACAAGAACCTCTCTGACCAGACGGTAGAAACAAACACAGCTAAAATACTTTAAGGGTTTTATTTGCTCATGAAATGATTTCCTTCCAGTATGTCTTTCTAACTCTGACTTGATTTGACCTCTCTTTAACCAGGCTTCTGTTTGAGCCCCATTTTCCAACACCACAGTTTTATTCTTACCTCAAGGTGAACTGAGATCTTTGTGGAAACAAATGGATTGATAAAAAAAAAAAGTCCAAATTGGCTCATTTTTATCCCAATTCCTGAGCCAAAACGTCAAACAGAGGAAATTTGGACTTAAGTAAAGCTACTTTATTTTCTACAGTCTAAATTCTTACTTTAAGAACAATTTAACTTTAAAATGTCCTTTAAGTTGTAACAAATAAAGACGTAAATACTGCAGCGTTTGTCGCTATTTTAGTTGAATCTCAATATCTAAATATTGAAAGAGCTCAAGGCAAAGTTAGTTTAAATCGAAACAGAAAAAATTATTTTAAACTATACAGCCCATGATTTATTTTATCTATCTATTGATTTGTCTTTGCATTGAAATTAACCACGAGAATAAAAATGAAGAGGAAAAGGCAGCTCTGCGTTTTTCATTTAGAATTGACCAAAAATCCGTAGTCTCCCTGAAATCTGTGGTTTCCATGGTGACACTCCGCGGGTATCCGTAGTCTGTTTTCAGGTAAAGCATTTAAATGTATCTTCAAAGATGTCTGAACTAAACAAGACACTTAAAAACTTTAACATGTTTAGATTATAGGCCGTGTGTTAACCGAATTTGTACGTGTTTCGCCGTAACTTCTGTAAAAAAAAAAAAAAATTTCAACCAATCTGGCACAATTAAAAAATATTCTAAAAATATTTATTTCATAACTTTAAAAAGCATCAAACTGCATTCATGTAAAGAAAAAATGGAGATCGTGGTGAGTTACCAGTGTTAATGATTGCAAAATGATCAAATTTGAAAAATGTTCCTCTTAAAACACTTTCAATAATTGCAATAATATCCTAGAGGTTATGGTTGAAATAGTCGCACAAAAGTGGGAATTGTTTAAAGAAGGACAGTTGTGTGAGCCAAACTGTAAATAAAATGCAGTGCATGTGACTGCAGTCTTTGTCCAAGCGTAACTTACCAAATTACAGCTGCTGACTGCATGGAGCTGGAAAAAATTGAAATCAGGTGGTGCAGACATCATGTTTTGTGTCTCCGCCGCCAGCTTGTACTTCTCTTAGTTGCCAGGCATCATGACCACAAAAAAAAGACTTGAAAACTTCTCCCGCCATCATTAAGAGAAGCCTTTTTATGGTTTTCATCTTGCATCAGAGCGCGCTGCCTCTGACATGGTGGTAAAATCAGCCGTAATGTTGCGGTGGTCATTTTGGTTTCTGGGCTTTATTTATTTATTTTTTTCCCTTTTTTTGTGTTGACGGGGAGGGCTCCTCTGCTCCACTGATGTTTGGGGGGGGGAATTGCGTTTTGGTGAGAAGCTGTGACGCTGGCGTCTCTGCGGCTGTGCTTCAGCTCAGTGTGTCGGTGTGTGCGCGGGCGCCATATGCGTTTCTCCTGCAGGAGTGCCGTGGCGACATTGCATCATGATTTTCCATACTTGCTCCGCATGTGCACATGTGTGTGCGTGGTGTCCTTGGTTTGAGGTGGTCAGTTAGGGGGAACACATAATCCTTTTTAATGTTAAATATCACTCCGCCCATACATTTCTTGTACTAAGTTTTGGTATATCCAGTATTTTTATTTTTTTCCCATTTTTGGAACAGAACAACAGATAAAAACCTTCAGTTTGCTGCTGAAGTCCAAAAAAAGCAATGGAAATATAGGTTGTAGTAGAAAGTACACATAATGCACGTAGCTGCTCACACCGAAAAAGCAGTTCACAATCAGTCCAATCTGATGCTGTATCTGGGAGTGTGAAAGGCAGCCTTGTCTCGCTGCCTGAGGAACTCCCTTTGAGTTGGCGCGTTTGAGTGTGTGTGTCAGCGCGCCTGCCAGGCAGACATACTAAACCACTCCACATCCATGTGGCAGCAAAATGTAGCTTTAAAAAACAAGCTGGCTGCAACACACACACACACACAAGCCCAGGGCGGTGGAGGGAACCCGTTAGCGTGTGTGTGCATGCCACAGTGAAATGAGGAAGTGTACCGGAGCTGTCAAAACACCTCGGGTCAACAGTTTGTACCGAGAGATTGACTGAGAGAGAGAGAGCGGCTGGAATCTGCCGCGGTGACAGAATGAGGAGATGAGATCCAAACGAAGCGTAACTGTGCTGAAACCTGACAGGAAAGTACGCATCATCTGTTGTTGATGATGATGACGAGGATGATGATGCTCCCCATTACAACAGCCTGTAAAAGGCCAGTTCAGCTCAGGGTGAAGAACATGGTATCAACACCTCTCAATGAGGAGGTCGTAACATCTGAGGCAGCTTGAGTGCTGTAATGAACACAGAGTTCGGGGGCATATTGAACAGGATGTTAATTAGCCTCACTTTTCATCCATAAAAACCGTCTGGCTCCAAAAGCAACATTTAGGCCGAAGTGCATCTGTGCTCAATTTAGTTCACTGGGGAAAAGATGCGACGTGCGTTGAAAGAAGGTGAGACAGGTCCCAGGGTAGGAAAACGGCATGTGGTTAAGTTGACTGTCAGGTTTTTGACAAGTAATATTTGTTATAGCTTCCCAGGAAAGTGTGGCGTGGCGGGAATCGACCCTACAACAAGTGTGACAATAACGCTGAAACGTTGGTGCGATGCTCCAACAATGAGTCAAGATAGATGCCAAATCCAATCACTGAAACACCATGCCAACAACTGCACATTGATCTAAATGCAACAAAGTCCTAACTTCTTCACATCTGGGTTTATTTCCAATTTTATATATATATATATAAAATCAATCCATTTAAGATGATGCTTAATTAAATGGAGTCCTGGGTTTAATGGTATGTATGAATTAGTGACATATGGTGGTTAAAAGGATAGTAACAATTCATATTTTTTAAGTCAGTATGTGTAGTTAGTTAATACGTATTTAAAAACCAATTCTAACAAGGTAAACATGAGAACATATTTCAGAAATGCAATTTTTATAGCCAATTCCAAAAGTCGATATGTCATGCATGTGAATACATTTTCATTTTACAATAATCACAACAAATAATTGTATCAATCAATAAATGGCTTTATTGAAATAAAAAAAAAAAAACAGAAAATGACATGGTAAGTCCTTTTTTTCAAATGTAACAGGCTAAATAGTTTGATTGAGTGACTGGATGTATCAGTATTACATTTATTGGTTTCTTCATGATGCTTTTGGCATAAAGTAGCAGCAACACAACAATGTGGCAGATTTCTTGGAAAGACGCGATGAGGCTCCGTTAGCCAGTTTTGTTGCTTCTTCATGACCTTCTTGTTTAAAACAAAAGATCTGTTTTTGACTTCAAAGTCTTTTTGCCTCGTAACTTTCATTTTCTGTTTTGTCAACTTTCGCAGCCTTGAGATGTTCAGTTGTCTGTAATAAAACTAGTCCCTGTAGCTTTTCATTTCTGTTTTTTTTTAAAATATACTCTTTTCTAATTTTCTGTTTTTTATACTCTTAAGGCTAAACAGTTGTTCCGATTTTTCGATTACATTAAATTTCCACAAAGCCTTTTCCATAACATCTTTCTTTCAGTTTTTTCTTTCCAGAATTATAATAAAAATATATTTGACCTTTGTGGTCAATTTAATAGAAACTGTAGTTTATTTATTTATTTTTTACAAGAAGCTAGAAGTAAAATAGGAAGCAAGCTAACAAAGGCTAGCCTTAATAGCATCAAGCTAATGCTACATTTTTAGTATACATTTTTTTTTGTTCAATAAAAGGTTCAAATCTTTCCAATTAGTTTTAAATAAACTTTCTAACCTCTGAAAACCTTTTAAGATGAATATTATATACAATCGGTGAAGCAGTGACTAGCATGACATCATTTGCGTCAAAATGGCGAAATTGCAAGATAATTACAATGTTTTACCCCACAATGTTTAATTCGAAACAGCAGAATCTTCAAAACAGAACAATTATTTTGGAAATAATTGCTGATTCTTATACTTTTAGGACGTAATGTCTTCATTCTCAGGATCCAAATCAGAAATTTAGAATAGCTTCATCTTTTTTTTCCACCTTTCTCTTTGTCGTTTTTGAAAGGGGAGCCTACCTTTGGTGCAGTAACTCTTGAAGGACTTACATAAGTGTTTTGGCTCAAATGTTGCCGTTTATTTTTATGTTTGACCAATAATTTCATGCGGTATGACAGGCAGTGATTGAGCAGGTAGTCGGCGCAGATCTTAAACACCTCCTCCGCTTAACAGTTCTTGGAAACTGAAGCAGGTTGTGTTTCAGATTTTATTGAACGCATCAAGGCTTCCCTGCAGGACTCTGAGCCACAAATTACACCGTAAATCTGAATCGCTGTGAGGAGCCCGAGATGAAGCCGCGCGTGTGTGTGTGTGTGTGCGTGGACGAGGGCACATGTGCTCACAAACAGAACGCGGCGTTGCTGCCAGAGGTGTGTCCCAGCCAGGAGACAAACTACACGCTAAAATTAGAGACTCCATTTTCCTGCTGAATAGAAACTACAGAGGTTCTTTATGCTGGTTTCAATAGGACATTTTTTATTGGGAAAAAACATTTGTTCTAAAAAAATTAGACTATTTATCAATTAAATGTGGGACTGGAGTGTAGTTTTCCCAGATGTTTACCTCTACAAAGACAGAGTGTGTGCGCCTCACAGTTGCAAATATCTCTTTCCCCTGGAGGAAAACGGGGTCAAACCAGTAAGTGTTGCATTGGCAGTTTGCAGTTGGGCCTCTATGTGTTTATTTACTCTGCTTTTGTGTGTGTGTGTGTGTTTTATGAATCCGAAGTGCATGTCTGCGACTGCACATTTGGACCTGCACATGCATGTACTTGAGAGTCTAGCTTTAGCAGTACGTGTGAATACTGGCGGGCAGACGCTACATACGTCGTGTTGTGTGCGTTCGATCTGCGTGGAACGCGGTAAACCGGTCCTCACGGTTCCGGGGTCAGCTCTCATTCGCTTTGCCATCACCAGATCTGTGTAAAGGTCAGCGCTGAAGCTGCGCTCGGCTGCAGGACGAGTCAGGAGGTTTACTGAGAACCACAACGCCAAATGGGCTCAGCTGGTCGGAAATGTGGTCCAGCCTTTTTTTTGTCCATAAAAAGCTGGTAAACATCTATCTGGTAGCTTTTGCCTGCTGTTTGAAAAGGTCAGCCGGGATCTTTGATGATTTTAAAAGTTGATCCTTAATTGGAGATTTGCACATTGTGAGTTGGAAAGAGCTCACACGATGACAAAAAAAAATTAACATTAGAAAGGTAAAAAAAAATGTTTTAGAAATAGTAAAATGTCATCAACAAAATAATAATTTGTGGCCGCAAACTAGCTGAATCATACAAAATAAACAATATTTTGTGGTCATGAAATAATGAAATAATATGAACAAATTTCTAATTTGTGGCCACAAAATAGTTAAATTGTGCAACAAAATAATAATTCGAGGCCATAAATGACTTAAATCGCGCAATGCAACAATAATAAAATAGTTAAATCCTGCAATGAAATGAGCATTCATGGTGATAATTCGTAATGATTTTTTTAGCCGCGGAAATATTACAATTGTACAACAAAATACTAATTCATGGCCATGAGATTGTTAAATTGTACAAACAGAAGAATGATTTGCTTCCACAAAGTAATTTATTACTGATGCTAACTAATATCATCCTGACTGCTGAGTCGGCCTGGCTCTCAATGTCTCAGAAATGAGGTTTTCTGAAGCATAAAATAAACTCAAATCTAACTGTCCATCATGAAACTTTACCCCATATCGGTTTTTTACCCCAGCAGACCACCAATTGTCAGTAGAAAAAAATAAAAGCCAATTTTGTAGGCAATTTCACAATACTTTGAGAGCATGAAATAAGTATTTAGTTAGCAACTTTTAACTATTTTGTTGCCACATGTGTACCATCGAATCAAACGGGCTCCGTTAAAGTAAAAGCAGCACAAAGATGAAAAGTGGAGAGCATGAAGAACAGCAGATGAGGTGAAACGTCCAGAATGTCTGAGGAGCTGATGGCTTCATTCTGACGTTTCATTGACCTGAGCTGAAAGTGTTTGGAGAACCTTTCCCCTCAACCCTGTGAAAGCTGATCCCAGAGCGTGTCCTGAAGGCAACCTAAATCCCTTTTCACTTCATTAACCTTATGTAAACAGGCTTCTTAAACATCTGCAGCCTGCGAGTGTCAGTGGATCCCTTTCCCCTTTTCCCGGCAGATGATGGAAACATCAGGAACGTTCGGCCTTTGGGGACCTCACCAAAGTTTGGGCCTCAAACCGCAGAAGGAGGAAAACGCTTAGCGAGGTTTTAGAGCGAAGGATCAATGAGATGCAGCTTTGGTTGCTTGTCTGTGATGCTGCAGAGATGAGGATGAGGAGGATGAGGATCAATCTCATTTGTTGGATGTTGCACCACTCAGAATGAGCTTTCTGGTACATTTTTGCAGTCATTTTGATATAACTGAAGAAAGTCGTAGAGATAAACGGTTCTTACAATAAAATAGGTCGTTTTTGCATACTAATTATCACAAATGACAATTATGCTCCTTTTTTGTGTACAGTCTTAATTCCTACTTTTATTCGGAAATTTCTGTGACTTTAAAGCATCTTTTATTTTCATTTTCTTGTAGGGTTCAAACTTCCACGCATCGCGGAGACAAAAGTACGGCAACGTGTTTAAGACTCACCTGCTCGGCCGCCCTCTGATCCGAGTGACGGGGGCGGAGAACGTCCGAAAAGTGCTGATGGGCGAGCACACGCTGGTGGCGGTGGACTGGCCCCAGAGCACCTCCACCCTCCTGGGGCCCAACTCTCTGGCCAACAGCATCGGAGACATTCACCGCAAGAGGAGGAAGGTCAGAGGCCACGCCTACTTTGCCCTCAACGAACTATTAAAACACACATTTAAACTATAAAAGAAAAGTTTCCAATGGAAAATCAAAACTACTGGACAAATAACAGATAAAAATAGTCCACAAGACTATTAAAGTTATATTTTTTAACTATAAAAAGGTGCAAATATCTTAAACGGTTCATTAACAAGAAACAATCAGTGAAGAGTTCAGGTCTGTAAGGGGAAGTCATCACGGATTAAATAACTCAACTTGACCAAAATAAAAAGTTAAATGAGTTTTTCTTCTATGGACTCTATTAAAGTTGGATTATTGGTCAGTACAGACATTTCTTCAATAGTTTTACATTTAGTTTACCTTAAATACGGCTTTAATAAACATCATATAACCTTCAATTCTGAGTAAATCTCCAGTTTGCAACCAAAAAAGGAAGCTCATACTGAGTGGTGCAACACCCAACAAATGAGATCGATTCAAGAAACTTTAAGCAAATAACTTGAACAACATGAATATTTGTGGTTGCTGATGTTTGGAGAGTTTTGTAATCTTTTATAAAAAGTAGTTTTTAAAACCAAAACCCTATTTTTTTGTTTTTTACCTTTAATGAAAAGTGCAGTGTATTTTGAAGAGATATTTCTCACATCAATGTAGAAAGTTACTTATGACCAGATTATAAATATCCAGAATACAGTTTTTTTTTTTCATGGCATCTGCTACATGATATTTGAGAAAAAAAAGTACGTTAGCGTTTGGTTCATCCAGGAACTCTAATTGTGCAAAGATCAATAAATGGGATTTCAAGCCAGTTTGTAAAACAGTGAATGTCTATCATAAAACGGATTCAAACTGGCATTTTGCACTTTTTTGGGTCTGTTGTTTTGACCCAAACCCAGTATATAAATGTGCACATTCATTAAGTCTACGCACCCTTAGAGAGCATCAATGCAAAGTTATCCGCTGTGGTTCGGTGTTATCAGCAGCTGCTGAAGAGTGAGAACAGCCCCTCCATCCCTCCATCCTCCCCTCCGCTCATCTCCATCAGCAGACTCTCCTGGATTCTCTGGTTTTTTCTCTCGTTTTTTTTCTCTGGCTTCCTCTGTCCCGCCTTTGCCAGGACCATTTCAGGTAATCAACCACTTAGCTCTCCCCGCTATTATCCCTTCATCCCCGGGGCACATACCTCGGCCTCGTTCGCACAAACACACACACATCAGAACGCTACAACTTTACAGATAAACACACAAAAGCAGCAGAATGAGGAGAACAAGAGGAGCAGTCGGGTGCTTTTTTTTTTTTTCTTTTCCTGTAGATCAGCCTCATTTTCTCTCTGTGGAAGCGGACTCGGGTTTCGGGGGACGGCGAGGGGTCGGCTGGGTCTAATCTGAGCTCTGATCCCCTCTCCTTTCCCTGGAGACCCCTGCACTAACCTCATGTAATGACCCCTGATTAGGAAGGCTGCCTCCGACACGGCACAAAGAAGGGGCTTCTGTGGGGGCTTTGACACAAAAACCCAACACACCAGCACGCACTTGCTCAGTACTGCCCCCCAAGCCAGGACGCGGCGTGAATGCCATCCCAGTGCGGACGCTTACTTGGATAAGTTTGACCCCTCGATGCTGATACAGCACAATACGCGGTTGGCTTTAACCCTTTAAAAACAGAGCTGTTGCCGGCGACAACTAAATAACACACTTTTGAAACTCTTGCAACGCTTTGACTGTTGATTCTGACACAGCGATATGCGATTCTATGGAAAGTGTTGCATGAAGTGTTAAGAGACGTTCTCACTGCACTCTGCTATGGGTCTTTAAGCCAAAATTCTATTTAAATGTGCATAGATGCACCATTGGGCTTCTACATTTAATCCTCTGTTGTTCAACCGTAGCTACACACATTTCTAGCACCGTTTTTAGGTTTCTACATATAAGATGTGCGTTAAAAGTTCAACCAGGTTGAACTCTGACCAAGCGGGGATTCCGATTTGGTAGTGACGTCCCTTTTTAATTTACGGGAGTGCCAATCATGAAAAAATGAATCATTTAGGAAGAATGAATAATTGCGATTGTTGTTGTTCGTTTATCAGAATAGGGCTGTTAAAGAAAAAAGCCTGGAGCAGGTATCGTAAGATTTGCACCACTTCAACATTTCGCACCAAGAGTTTTCCATTTGTAGGTGGCAGACACGCACTAAGAAACAGTAGAAGAAGAACAAGCCCCTCCCTGCTTGTCCAGTGTGAACACCATGGACTAAATGCACTTTCAAGAACCCCCCGTTTAGTGCATTCTTGAACCATGCCCGGTGTGTCTGCAGCATTAGAAATATCTGCGTAAAGTGTCGTTCTCACAATCCATCAGCTTCTGATGAACCTTTAGTTCAGGTAAGAAGGCAGTTTTCATACTAACCAGAGCTGGCCAAGCGCAAAGTCGCTATTCGACTCATCAGAATCCGCTGATTTACGTTGATTGCCTACATACTTCACTACCAATAAGTGTTGCATATTGCCGTAAAGCTGCTTTTCTCAACTTTCAGAATCCGTTGAAATCCCATTATTTGCATGAACGGTCAAAGAGTTACTACAGTTGAAAGTTAGCCAACACTAGAGCTACAGCTCTCCTGTTAAAAAGTTAACAACAACAACTTCCAAAAAAATCCAAGGATGGTTGCACTGCAACTTACCTCAATGTTGTTGTTTGTGCCTTAAATATCCCGCACCATGTTATGATGTCTGACCAAGTCACTTTTGACTCAGATCATGCATCTCACACCTGTGAATTGCCACATCACATTATTTAATTGACCGATGGAGAAGCAGTTGGGTTGATGGGAGTTTTGCCGCTCATGCAGCGGTATGTGTGTTTTGGCAGAGCTCACTCCTGTTTTCTTGGCAATAAAACCGAGTCAACAGTCAGACGCGAGACGAAAGAATGAGTGGCAGGTCTGAGGAGCAGGGCTGTTCCTGAGCGCACACACCGCCACTTCTCTTTGGTTTTCGTAGGGAAATCGAATCTTCGCACAGCAGACTGGCCTTCGGTGTGCGTAAGAGGCCAGTTTCCATACAAACCGGAGCTAGCCAAGGAAAGTCATTCTCTGTGAAAACCACAGGCTGAAGCTATAATGTCAACCCCAACCAAGCAATTGGCACAGGAACCAACAACCGTCATGAGGAGCTTACAGATTTTATCACTTTTGTAAATAAAGTTGTTCATGGGCTGTCAGGTAGTCTGTAAGAGTTTGGCAGGAAGATTTCGTGAGCGTTTGTTTTGACAGAGCATCCAGGTTGTGGGAGCAAAGCGGTTTAAGTGTCAAGCAAGTATCAGGCAGGTTTCTTTCTGACCCTCAAATGAAAAAATTCTGTGTCATACAGGACACTGACTAGGAACTCTATTAGTTACCAAATCCAGTACTTCCAAAGGGAAAATGGTTTTTTCATGTTTGACTATAGGGACTTGATGTTCATGACTTTTTTTGTTGGTTGTTGCCTTAAACGGTGCGCAAAAGAAACAAAACTGTAGAGTTGCCATTTTCCTGGATTGACTAAAACCATTTTAACAGGTTATGAAATCTGATCAACTTCTCTTAACCAACTACGCTATCTGGCACATGGGTTCAATCCCAAGGGGGCGCGATGAGCCTCATCCAGTGTGGGTCCTTGGGCAAGACTTTATGTGCTACTGCCTAACTATGTAGCCTCCCTCCCTATGCCGGTCCCCAGCCCGGATCAAATACAGGGTTGTGTCAGGAAGGGCATCCAGCGTAAAGATCTCTGCCAAAAAAAAATCTCAACTACCTGTGGGAATCAGTGAAAGCTGATTCACTGTGTAGACCCCTAAAGGGATATGCCGGAAGGTCAACAGAATGAAATTTGATTAAATTATTTCAGGAATCAGATCTACATGATGCAGATGAAGCTAATCATTAGGCATAGGAGCTTTAGTTCCAGAGTTGACATTCATTGAATTACTGAAACGCTTTGACCGTTTGCGCGATTACCATGATTCCAGTGGATTCTAAAGTGGAGAAAAGCAGTTTTACGCCAATAAACAGAGTTACAGTACATCAGTGAATGTCAACACTGGAGCTAGAGCTCCGGTAGTAAAGGATTATCGTGCAACACTTCAAACTAATCAGTCGTACAGTTTATAAAGACTACGTCCAACCTGCTAACTGTAAGATTGGATCCCGATTGTTTCTTAGCTACTCACATTTACCACATATTCCTCTTCCTTGTGTTTTTTGTGTATTTTGGAACCCTTGTTTGGTGCCTAAATAAAATTAAAAATACAGAGGAAGGAAAAGTGGGAGGCAATGAAAAACCTTGTGTGAAACTCCTCTTATATGTGATTCTATTTCTCACCAGTAGAGGGCACCAAGTCCAGATGACAACCTTTAAACCTACTACTGAGATGGAATCTACCTGGATGAATGAGAGTCTTCATAGACATAGTAGAGGGCACTGCAAATTTCATTAAACCCTCTTTCTAAGCATCTCTTTTTTCTAAAAGTCAGATCAGAATAAAAGGTGACATAAACACTGCATTTCTGACTTTTAGGAACCCAGAACTTACTGGAAGTCTTGCAGAGCTCTATGGCGAGGACCAATTTGAATGTTTTTTGTCCGTTTTTTGTGAAAAACAAGACAAGAAATGTTGTCAAGTCAGATGAAATTGCAGTAAAATCAGTAAAGGTTAAAAAATGAGAAGTAGGATGTCGTCTACAGTTACATTTAAAGCCTCTGGGATCCTGTTGGTTCAAGCGCAGCTCACAGTTTCATGTAAATGAGGGGTAATTTTTTGCGAACTCTGCTGGGTTGTGAACTCCATTAGCTTCACCTGCCGCTCAGACGGGCTGACCCTCAGCAGCGGGGCAGGGTCCGTCTGGTTCAGAGTGACGACAGAAGCCGGGGGAAGACTCGCGTTTGAGTGAAAGAACAGAGACAGAGGAGCAAAAAGGTTTTTTTAAAGAGCTGGATGGATGAAGGGGCAGGGAGAAAGGGGAAGGGGTGGGAGCAGCGAGGGCAGTGAAAAGAATAAAGGAGTCTTTACATGTCTGTGGAACCAGCAGCTCGCAGCACTTTCACATAATTTAAGACATATGGACGTTATTAGGACAACTGTGTCTGTGTGTGCAAGATCTCCAGTCTTTGCGCTGCAGGCTCCAGGAGACAGTCACGTTTTTGTGGGCTGTTGTAATGAACAATCGCAACCCAACCCCTCCGCCCGCGTCCTGAGAGCTGCATGCAGTGACACTGCACAAAAACTGTATTTGAGTGGCAGTCAGGCTGTGGATGTTGGGTGTGGGACTGTATTTGTTTGACCTGTAGTTACCTTTTGCCCAAGCGCACACACGCTAGCTGGCTGGCTGGCTGGAGCGACAGTAGCTCAGCCCGGTCTGTTTACGTGAGGGAGTTTGAGTGTAGGAATGGCAGCGGCGCTCACTCAAATTGTCCAATTATGCATAATCCAGTGCAGACGGCACTTAATGGGGAAACACACAAGGTTCTGCCACCTCTGCCGGCTGGACGAAGGGTGGCGCTCAGCAACTGCATCTGCTCGGTCGACGTCTGTTTGTGTTTAGATTCAGAAATCACGTTGTACTTATCGTCTTTTAAACCAACCTCCCCCAAAACAAACCAACTGTCATCAGAGCAAAGAATGAAAAACAGTAACGTTGGAGCTCAAATAGATTACCGTAAATGTATCGTTTAGTCAATAAGATGCACACGTACACATGTATAGTGTAAATTCACTAACTCAAAAGAGGTCAGGAAAAGCTGCTGTTGGTGAATTGGTAACTCCATCTGTAAAAGCCCTTATCTTACAAACCGCATGGAATGGTCCGGATGGAACCGACCGAACGAAGAGTTGTGTTCGGCAACGGCGTCTGCTCGGTGGACGTCTGTTTATGCTTAGAGTCAGAAATCTCGATATATACATAGCAGCAAAGAAGAATGTCTTTTAAACTGACCCCTCTAAAAACTAAAGTACTATCATTTGAGCTAAAAGATGAAAACAAATCTTAAATTTAATGTTTAGAAAATAAAACATATGCATATATGTTGTATATAACTATCTTGATGATTATATCTCATTAAATATTTTAAAACAACCAAACGTGGATGTATTAGAACACATGTATAGCGTAAATTAACAAACACACAAAGAAGATTTGGCCACAATTTCTGGTTGTAAAAAGTACTTCAGGTAATTACATGGACATTGTATTTTAGCCCCTCGTTTATCGCAGGAGTTGTGTTGTAAAAATAACCTGTGATACAGTGTGACCACAAAAGGTGAACTGCCATATAGCAAGGGACCACTGTATTTGCAACACTGGCAAGATACTTGACTGATGGATAAGCATCAAATCTTTATTTTCTGGGCTTCTTTTATCAGAGAAATCATACAGAAGAGAAATGGTTACGTCTATGAACCTTGTATTTTCATAACATCCGTAGTGTTCCCTCATCTGAAAATAAATTCAGCTCTTCCTCTCATTATTTTGAGCCTTTCGGGGGCGTCATTAACAGTAACGTTTAACCCAAGTTGAAGACAAGTGAGAAATGACTCCATGTGATTGAGGTTTATCCAGCTGTTTCACTGTGAAACTGAAGCTAAACGAAGCAGCACATGGAAAGTACCCAAACTAACAAGGCGTGGCCAGATGAGCACAAGAAGTCATTGCAGCCGGAGTTTGGTCTCCATCTCTTCTGAGGTCAGCTGGTGCGTGGAATCCAGTGTGGTTGGGGTTGGAGAACAGGTCGTGTAAGCTGATCTGTGATCAGTAGTCTCAGGGTGGGGCGGTGACAGGATATGTAGGACTGCCAACATCTAAGAGCGCTCTGTGATCTGTTTTAACCACTCCATCAAACAGCATATTATATATTATGCAGGCACACTACACATGCATACTGTATAGAAAGCGCTGCATTCTTGCTCTGTGGACTATTGTTCATGGGTTCTGATGGCGACAGACGGAGGCATGAAGCAAACAAGTGCAGGGGCGCCAAAAAGATGGTTTGGTGGCTAAAGAATCAACCTCAAAAACCAAATCAGCGTTACAGATTAAATCCTGCAGGAAGCTTCTTTCTTACAGTTTACTGTTTGAAAACAAGCCAAATGTGACTTCATGATGTGTTTAGATATCAAACAGAACAAAAAATATAACCTGGTTATTCATTAGTGCCGCCCTTTGAGGCATAAAATAAGGATCCTTTCACTACGACCATATTTAAAGCTGTAATCAAGGAGATGAAGTGTGTTATTAACGACGTGCTGTCATAGGTACTAAAAACAAGTAGACTTTAATGTCTCTACATGGCCATAAAAAGTACAGTAGAAGTCATAAAAAGCCCACAGGGATAAAATTAGTGCAATCGGTAGTTTGTTTTATGCGCTCCTTCGTCATTATCTAACCTACACATGCAGAGTCCCTTCGAAAAAGTCAACGTAAATGAAAGACTGCGTGCAAGAGCGTGACAGATGTGCCCGTGACTTTTCGATGAACCTGTATCAAAACAACTCTGAGCCACCAATCATTACGCACAACGTCTAATGTAAAATTTGCCTGTTCAGATGTTCCAGTCTGGATTCATTGAGCAGAAAATGCAAACCATGTGTGGAAGTCGGAGGACTTTCCTTCAGGATGTGCTGCGTTGCCATCTTCAGTGCAACTGTTTGACCTTTGAGACAAAAATCTTTGTAGAAGCAAAGGTTTTAAAGACCCACTCCAATGTAAATGCTGTTTTTGGGGTTTTTAACATGGTCTTGTGGAATTTATTTTCATGATGGAAAACACTTTTGAAATAAGCTCCGCTTGTTGAGTGTGTGATAGAGCAGTTGTAAAAACGTAGTAGTTGTCATTTTTCCCAACATGTTTAAACAACATAAGTTGAAAAGGGACGTGAATTGAACTCTACCTGCCTTTTTTCTTTGCTCTTTAGTCGTCGTTCCAGTTCTGCCAACTGCAGGAAAAACCTCTTTAATGTAGAAAAAGTGTCTTTAGGTTAAAATGGGGTTTAAATAAGGGAGGGTTAATAATATGTAGAGTCTGAGTTGGATTTAAAACTTCCAGATGAACTTTTCCCCAAACTTCACCTTGATTTTTTTTCTTCAGAAGTCTCAAAGTGACACGCAGACAAACGAATGAGACGGAACAACCAAACATTAGAGCAAAGTAAACTCGTTGGTCTGCTCACACACCCCATCAGTCGGCATTTATTGACAGTCGGAGTGTGTTTGCACAAACTATGGGTGGAGGGTAGCGTATAATCCTTATGCCTTACTGCTCTGCCTCGACTTGTTCCGGTTCAAACAAGTATCTCTGGCACTAACCCTAATTCTTTACAAATTTTGTCTGGATGTAGTGAAAGATTGCTTTCTCTTCATCCTAACAGGTACAGTGTTTACATATAACAACGCCTCCTATTCTGTCTGCAGGTTTTCGCCAAAGTGTTCAGCCACGAAGCCCTGACGATGTACCTACCTAAGATTCAGCAGGTCATTCAGGAGAGCCTCCGGGTGTGGAGCTCCAACCCCGACCCCATCAACGTCTACAGGTACAGCATGACAAAAGTATCAATGTAACCACTGAAAAACAGGAAACGGTCTGTCCTTTAAGGACGTTTTTCTGTCCTTTAAGGACGTTTTTCTGTTGTTCAAGGACGTTTTTCTGTCATTAATGGAACATTTTTGAATGCCATGTTCTCGTATTCATACATTTCTTGTGAAGGCCGTGTCACACAGCCACTACGTACTACTACGTACTACACATATTGCATGGATGAAAATTGGTCATAGGTAAATATGCATGGAAAAAGTAAGAAAAGTTGTGGTCTTCACGTGAAATTTTCATAGATGTATCATGAATAAACCATACAAAGAACATGTAAATCAACATAGAACATGAACCGTGCGTGATTATTGCGCTGTTTACATCCAGTTCATTAGTTATTCGTGCATCAATTACGTAATTTTTAAGGGGATATGTGTTGTGTATACTGGATATAAAAGTTATACATTGGTGGTACGTGCGTGAAAAGTCTGTTAGACTTATGTGGAACGGTCGTGAAAAGCCACAAATTTGCATATGCAAAAATGAAGCACAGTTGCATTAGATTTACGAAATCATTGTGTACAGACTGACCAGAACTTTTGAACAGCTCAAAACCAAATTCATGTAAAGACCCGTCGGCCAAAATCTTCGACGGGGATCTGCGCACATCAACAAATGACGAACGCCGGAGACATTCATGAATTCCATGTATCACGAAAAAACAAATTTTCATACTTGTATATATGTATGTGGTTTCATACTGTGCAAAATGTACATAGTGCTTGCGTTTATACCTTTAAGCATTAGCGTGCAAGATGGTTCAGAAGTGTTCAACCAGTTTAAAGTTACTATCACACAGTACATAAACTCCTGGTTGTTAGTACATGTTGGTAAAACTCAACCTTTGTGCCAAATTTGTTGGGTTAATTGGTCAAAACATCAAAGTTCCATACAATTTTTAGAGACGATGATTTGCTCTACTGAGCCGTACTGGTTTGGCCCAACTTGACTTGTATTTGTACAAGTCCCTGTTCTTAGTTTAGCTGTTAGATTTTGACCAAGTTAAAGGAAAAAAAATTACAGTTTGCCTGAGTATGAACTGGAAGTAAGTGAGAATGTCGTTCCACAGGGAGAGCCAGAAGCTGTCGTTCACCATGGCTGTGAGGGTGCTACTGGGTTTCAGGGTGTCAGAGGAGGAAATGAAGCACATGTTTTCAGCCTTCCAAGACTTTATCAACAACCTCTTCAGCCTGCCCATAGACCTGCCATTTAGCGGCTTCAGGAAGGTATGCGTTTGGATTTCAGCCTTTGTTTGAATTTGAACCATAAATTTGTTTTACGTTTTTGGGGCTTCTTGGTAGACAGATGTCTTTGTGTATTTGCAGGGCATCCGAGCACGAGACATCTTGCAAAAGAGCATAGAGAAAGCCATCAGGGAGAAGCCTCTGTGTTCTCAAGGAAAGGATTACAGCGACGCCCTTGATGTCCTGATGGAAAGTGCCAAAGAGAACGGCACGGAGCTCACCATGCAGGAACTGAAGGTAACTACAAACAATGCCATCCATAAAAGCCTCTAAGGGTACGTTTACACTGCCCTCAGCTCAACACATTCAAGCGACCACTTCCAATAAAAAGTCTATGTAAACATGCATAGATGTGAGTTTCAGGCTTCCTCATTCAAAACTCGCATTCACGCGTAGCAACACAAGTTTCTTTGACCATTTTGCGGCTCTCCATTCAAAACGTGCATTCTTGACCGCGCGTTCTTCTGGAAGTTAAACCAGGTCGAACTTAGACTAATCAGAGGCTCTGATTTGGTAGCGACGTTCGGATGGGGTCCCTTTAATTAACAGAAGTCCCAACTGTTTGAAAATTGATCATGGAGTAAAAAATAATAGTTGTGTTTTGTGTGTTAGCCTCTTCCAACTGTAGGTGGCGCACATGCACAAGTAAACAGTAAAAGAAGAAGAAGCTCAAAGGGCGAAACGCACATTTTTTCAACGCGCGTTTCGCCCTCTACCATCTTCAGGCAGCTGACACATGCCCACAACACAAGTGTTTCAGACCCCTGCCGCTGCCCCCACCATGCTGTGCACAGGCCATTAAGTGCTGGGGGGCACCAGCCCATGGCGGTGACCCTACATCTTTGCCCAGCTGCATTTTTAAATCTATACAGTTAATAAACAGTCACTTAGAGCTGTTAGAAAGGACCAGTTTTAGCTTCAAGAATAAAATGAGCCAATTCCCACAAACAGACAGTTATACAGCAAAATAAACAGCGAGAAAGACACACCTCCTATTTACGGATTTAAGACTTTCTGAGGAATTCGGTGGAAACTCCACCTCTCACTCACTCCTTGTGGTTTTGGGGTAAAGTCCGGGGCCAAAAATAAGTCAGCGCTGTCCCTGCTAGGAGTCTGAATGAGGCCTCCTGTACGCACACAGGCCAACTGAACTGGGAAGACCCTTTTTAAGAGGCCCAGTCCCCACCTTCATCAATCACGTGTTCACATAAAACACACACGTAAGGAGAAGCACCCGTGTGTTTTGGCACAGATGATGGAGGTTTCTGATGAGAGGTTTACAGCATAAAGCGTGCTGCTCAGACCCACGAATGTTTATTCCTCAAGCTTCATAATGTGCCATCACGAAAGAATTATTATTATTAAAACACTACTTTTCAGGGATTAAAGACAATAAACTATTTAAAGTGGATTTGCACGAAAAATCTGTTCCATGCCTTTTTCATTTTCTTGTCTCTAAAGTAAAGAATAATCAGCCCTTAAGCCCCCTGCACAGCACCAACTTTGTATTCCTGAATGCTTTTCCTTAAGCGTCCCCATCTGGATGTAACCATAATGTGGAAAATAAAAGCCATCCCATGGCTCCTATTTGCTGGAAGGTTTTAAAAATGTTGAGGGCTGTGCTTAAAAGGATGGGTGGCGTATCACATTTGTCTCAGTGGTAGACTACAAAAGCCACAGGTCGAGAGGAAGCACAACATGTTGCATTCGTTTAAGGTTGATTATTCTATGAAGCCACTTTTATTTCTGTAGATCAAACTTTGCTTTAAGAAGATTGATCCCACCTAAGTCTTTATTTTTTAATTGTTCAGTCATATGGGTGATGATTATTCATGATCGGTACATGTGTCTATGGTACAGACTACTGATTCATGAGGCTCTAGTGAAGTAATGATAACTTTTACTAGCTTAAAATGATCTCTGTCTGTAGATATACTCAATGATAGCAAAAGCCTGTAAATGTTGTCACAAAATGTAAACAGAAGTGTGAGAAAAAGTCTTTGTTTTTGTTTGAGATGTCCTTTTAGAAACAGAAGTAAGTGGACTAACGATCGGTTTTCCTTTGTGTTGCAGGAATCAACCATTGAGCTAATCTTTGCTGCTTTCGCCACCACTGCCAGTGCTAGCACCTCTCTCATCATGCAACTCCTCCAACATCCTACCGTTCTTGAGCGCCTCAGAGAGGAACTGAGAAGCAAAGGGCTCCTCCACAATGGATGTCTTTGTCCTGAAGGAGAGCTGAGGCTGGAAACCATTGTCAGCCTGAAATACCTGGACTGCGTCATCAAGGAGGTTCTGAGACTTTTCACACCTGTGTCAGGAGCCTACAGAACCGCCATGCAGACCTTCGAACTGGACGTGAGTGGCCATTATTCTTAATGTAGCATCTCTTCTGGTTATGTCATGTGCTACCACAGCAGCTCAGATGGTTGAGCCAGTTGGCGAATGATCAATCAAATCGATCAATAGTGTCTGAATGTGTACGAATGTCACACTGATGGTCCGAGGGGCCATAGGCACTTACTGGCAGCCACGCCTCTATCAGTCTGCCCCAGGAAAGCTTTGGCTACATCAGTAGCTTACCATTACCAAGTATGAATGAATA
This sequence comes from Oryzias curvinotus, assembly GCA_023969325.1. Taxonomy (NCBI): domain Eukaryota; kingdom Metazoa; phylum Chordata; class Actinopteri; order Beloniformes; family Adrianichthyidae; genus Oryzias; species Oryzias curvinotus. Next base: position 4,772,745 of record CM043723.1, on the reverse strand, counting down.
ATGGACACATTATAAGCGGTTTGAGTGTCTGGAAAAGTACGGATAATTATATATGATAGTCATCAACACCAAGCTTCATCTGAAACTACTGTTGGCTATGTTTGACCATTTATTGATACCACATCCATCCATCTTCTGTTTTCAGGGAGTCCAGATTCCAAAGGGCTGGAGTGTGATGTACAGCATACGGGACACTCACGACACGGCTGCTGTCTTCAAAGATGCTGATGTCTTTGATCCAGATCGTTTCAGTCCGGAACGGGGAGAAGACAAAGAGGGGCGCTTTCACTACCTGCCGTTTGGTGGCGGTGTCAGGTCGTGTCTCGGAAAGCAGCTCGCCACCCTCTTCCTTCGCCTTCTCGCCATTGAGCTGGCCAGCACCAGTCGCTTCGAGCTAGCCACCCGGCAGTTCCCACGCTTGACCACAGTTCCGGTGGTTCACCCGGTCGATGGTCCTAAAGGTTAAGTTCTACGGCCTGGACTCTAACCAGAACGAGATCATGGCCAAGTCAGAAGAGCTACTAGGCGCAACGGTCTGAGAAGACTGAAAGAAGAAAAAAAGTAATTTCAGAAAGTTTATTTTCCTTGCCATGGTGGAGGTTCCTTTGAGGCTAAAACAGAGGCAATCGTCTACATCTCCTGTTGCATTTTAGAATTGAGACTTTCAGACTTTGAGAAAGAAAGAACCAGCCAAAAAAGTTCTATAGTATAATGTTTCATGTGTATTTTTTTTAAGAAATATTGAAACTAAAATACCTAATAGAAAGCTATGTAATATAATTTGAGGGATGAGCGGGATTATGCACAAAGGGACGTGGTGAAACGAAGTGTTAGAGATTAGACAATAAGGATGGTTGCATAAGGGGTTTCAGATGGATAAAACAGGGTATAGGACGAAATAATATAATATTCTATTTTATTTGTGTCTAATCACATTCTGCAGGGTAAAAGTAACAATATATTCCCCAAACACTCAACATTTATTGATCATTTGGAACCTAAATTAACAAAGCTCCAACCAAGAATAGATTCCAGATTTGACCCGTTTCATGCAATTCAGCAATGCTATGTTGTAAGGGGAGCTAATAGAGTAGGCTACTACTAGTTAAAATATGCAAAAAGTTCATAAATTAATTTACCATAAATGTGCTACCAATAGGAAGGATGTGTTTACCTTTAAAGGGATTTAAACAAACAGGTTGTTCTTGCCATCTTTAGATGAGCTGTAGCTACACCACCTTTGTACCATTCAAGACACAAATGGTTTTGACAAACAAACATTAGTGCTTTAAAGAAAGGGAATTGAATAACTTTGGTCAAAGAAACTGCAGTTTTAGTCAAGAAAGAACTTATTAGGGTGTCTGATTTTAGCAAAGCTCTCCCTAACCCGTTTTTTATGCTGAGATTTGGGAGCCTTCTTGGTTTAAGCACGTCACTTGTTTTTTTTAGAATGCTACACAACAATCTGGTATATTTATTTGTAGCACATTAAAAAGAACTACAACACAATTTAAAATAAGACAAAGTTTGAAAGAAATAAGCAAAAAATAAATAAATAGAGGAACAAGGGAGTAGTAAAAAGATGGAAAAACTTTCAGGAAGATTATTCCCGTCTTATAATTTATGTGTCTTCATGTTACCATTTTTTGGCTTATCCACAAAAAACTGCATTTAGAAATGTAAACAAGGAAATGCTTTGAGTAACTGAATAGTAAATCATGCTAATGCCAAAGTTAGCATTAGGGTGGTTGTATTGTAATGTTTAAGTTAGCATGAACAGAATACAAGTGTTAATAGTAGCAAGGTAGCTTGCTAATGCTATTGCTTGCATTAGCAAAATGCTAAAGTTAGCACTAACAAGGTAGTATGCCAATGCTAAAGTAACCATTAGCAAATCACCAAAGTTAGCATAGAAAGGAAGTATGCCAATGATAAAGTAACTATTAGCAGGATGCTAAAGTTAGCACTACTAAGGTAGCATGCTACTACTGAAGTTACTGTGAGTAGAACACAAAATTTAGGATTAGCAAGGTAGTATACTAATGTTAAATTTACTATTAGCATACTATGTCAACATGCTTTAAAAAATCTAGTTTGGTAAAGTTAGCATACTGATAAAGTTTCAAACTTCAAAAGTGCTAATACCAGAGGAGATAATGTGTCCTGCGGTCCTGGAAATTTGACGCAGAACCACCATCCAGGCTTTGGACTGAATGTTTTCTTTACATGGCTAACCCTTATAACATTGAAGGTTAGTAAACTCAGGTGAAGAGTAAACAGTGATTTGATAACTAAGGAAGCTTCTGTTGTTTTTATTTTTATATAAATATTAGTCTATCCCAGAATACACCTACACTCTTTCTTGCTGCAGTAATGTCAGACCAATGGCTTGTTAACGTTCCAGTCCTGAACACATTGTATGCTCATTTTCTTGAGAATTTCAGTTTAGTATCACAGAACATACATCCCTATTGCTTGTCTTAACCTGTGATGGGCTGCTCTGGCAGTCTACATGAATGCTCCTGGGTGATGTCAGTTCCTTAACAGTGACTCTTTTCTCATGACTTGTTGGACTAAAACAGGAGAAAAGACCAAGGGGCGGGAGGATAATAGAAGACCTGCATACATGCTGCTTGAACATGACCCTCCAAATCTGTTCATGTGTAATGTGTGCTGTTTTCTCTTTCTCATTGGGAACAAACGATTCCACTATACGAGAATTCAAAGCGAAATTGCATGGTTTGGGCAACTTTATGAGCTGAACGAGATCCATCTCTTGGGACAATTGCACACCAGAACTCGTCTTGTTCCCATAAAGGAAAGCATTCTCTGCGGAACCTTTTGGAAGATTCTAGAAAGCTCGGACAGACTTCTTAAACTCCGCCCCTTGTGATCGTGATGGACCAATGAGAATTCAGGGGAGGGAGGAGTCCCACTCAGAGGGCTTTTCTTATTGGACAATAAAGATGGACTCTACGACATGCCTTTTCCATTTTCTATTAAACGCACCACTGATTTGTTCATGATAAAACAATATATCGATTTTGTTTTGCTGCTTTTCTTGTGTACATTTCCTAATTGAGAGTTCTAGATTGTGATGGTTTGTATCAAGTGGCAATTCCTCTTTTTCTATGAATTTATATATATTATTTAGCTAACTGAAATATTTGTGAGAGCAAAGGAGCATGAATAGGATATAGTGTATATTAGTTTGTATAGTATCACTTGGCAAGCCATGGAGAAATTAGCTATTTACATGAACTAATAACCTATTATTAATGTTATTCTATGATAAAAATTGTTGTCATAAGAAATTCAAAATGCTATTTTTTATTCTATTACAGATTTAGAGTTTTTAGTCTACATGACAAGGTCTTTGTTAAATACTGAATGTATTTAGAATGTTATGTATTTCAGTTTATATTGTACACAGTGTTTAAATTGTTAATATTGTCAATTTGATTACTGTAATAATAATTTGTTTTGTTATTCAGACTTATTATCATTGCATTTTTTATATTAAATATGGAAAAACAGAAAGCACTTCCAGATATATTTCTTTTTTAAGTGTCACACAACTACACTTCCCCTGTCTCACCTGTTTTTTTTACCTGTCTACTGTCAATCTGTACATATTTGTTTTTACAAAATTAATAAATGATCATTTAATTTACATAATAATGTTTTTGGAAGACTTTTATGTGTACTCCTATAATAAAGTATAAAATGAAAAGGAAGGCTGTAAAATTTATTTTAATTCATTTACTTATACGGTAATGTATGTATGTATATATAAAATGGAAAAAACTACTTTTCAAAATATTATTAAGTTGTGTATATATTTGCTCAGTAAGGGTAAAAAATAAGACAATTGCTTAAAAAAGCTAAAGTGAATTTTTCCAATTTTTTTCCCCCATTTCATTAGCATTTTTAACTGTCTTTGTTTCATGTTTATTTTACAAAATATGAGTAAATATTATACAGTATTACCAAAAAGTGGTCACATAAAAAATGTCTCCGCAAAAATAAAAAAATAAAGGAAAAAAAGGGTAAAAAGCATATTTAAGCCTTTTTTCTCATTTTTCTTTTCATTTTTTATTAACGTTTTCTATTTCATATTTATTTACACAGTTAAAGATTATTTTATTTTCAAAGTAAAAAAATAACCATCAAAATATTATTCCTAAAGTGGTAGTAAAAGGTCTTCACATAATTGTAAGTTTAAAATAGAAAAGTATTGTTGTTTTAGTTTAAAATGTGTCAAATTAGGTCAACCAAAACAATGATCATTAAGAAAATTGTAACATTGTCATCTATTTACATAAAATGACAATAGCTGAGTTTTGCAAATGTGAAATCCAGTGGTATATTTTTAAAGGTGTACTTATTTAGTTATAGCTGCTAGATATAGAACTGTCACTTGTTTTTAAAGCACATATGAGGAAGGTTCCATCTCTGATTGCTGGAACCGATAGAGAACGCTGGAGCCCATAAACATCTCCAAACGCCGTCAGTTTAACGGCCGTAATCTAAATGGTTAGTGAGACTTAAGAAAAATGTTGGTCAACTTTAAATTTCTCAAATAAAAGTAAAGCACAACCATTGCAGACTTTGTTCTAAAGAATTCATTAGAGATTTAATTTACAGGAACAAATGGAAATGTAACTACCTCTGGTTTTAGATTTTAGTCAGCATTCTTAAAACCAAAGACCAAAAGTGGACCAAACCATCCAGACGTGAAGGGTAAATATTTATTAACTTTGAACAGGAAAACAAATAAAAGCATAAAGACAAAACTAAATCATTTTCCGTTCATTGTGTTCTGTATATTTTCTTTTTTATGCTGTGGAGAACTTTCAGTTCCATCCTCCAAGAAGACATTTTCCGTCATTTGGTCTGGTTTTTTTGCTCTAAAGTATGATCTGAACTCTGGTCTGATAGAGCTCTGGGAAGCCTCGTGGTTTGATCAGACGCAGCTTTGTGCGCCTCAGTCGTGCTTCTATTATCTTTCTAGGCAGAGGAGACTTTTTCCTGGCAGCCGTCCCAAACAAACCAAACTCATTCAGTCTTGTAATTGTGCTGTCATGGAGGCTCGGTGAGATCTGTTGGGTCCAAAAGGTAGCCGCTGTTTGTTTCTGGGTCTTTCTTTCGGGACATCTTCTCTAACTTTGCTGTAAACACTTGGGAAAGCTGACTCCTGAGAAAACTGGCAACAGTTCTTTTTTGTTTAAAGCAGCCTTTCTCCTCTGTTCTGCCTTGAACACTGGAACAGAATAGTACCCAGAATGATGGAGGAACAAACGCAGTATCCATGTGGACCTATCAAAACTGTTGCATATCACATGGACCCAACATGCAGGTGCTTTTTTGGGGGTCATGAACGTCAACCGTCATTTTATTCTCTGTTTTTTGGTTATTTTTGATTAGCAATGTTACTTGACTCTGATTGGCTGCAGGGTGTCCATGGACACCTTTAAAAGAAGTTACACTCAAATAGCCTGAATGTTCTATATTATTGCAACGGCCTAAACAACAATTGGTAACCATTGGGGCAGAAACTCAGAACAGATGTTTATACATAATTTAATTATTAGTTAATAAAAGACAGTTTGTTTGTTGATACATATTTAATAATCTGAGTTGATGGTGAATATTTCCTCAATCAAAGCGATCTAGGACACAATTTGTGGACTATTTGTTTCTTTGAATCAACAAAAAACAAGTGGTAAAAGGTGAACTTTCCCTAGGAAATGACTTCTGATGTTTTGCATGTATACCACTTTCCTGCGCTGAATAGAGCGAGGTCGGTGCAAGTTCTCGAGCTTTTTCCATGATAATGCGTCACATAGCATATCAAATAGTTTGCTTTTTGTGAAAAACAATTTAAACGTAAAAATTAAGTAGATTAAAGTAGGTTAAGTAGGTTAAAAAATAGGAAGGTTAAAGTACTATTAATTTAATAATAATATTTTTTGTAAATGGCCACACTATGAAAGGAATAATGTCCTTTGAGGTGTCCATTATCAGAAATGAATGGACCTCTTCAGGGATTATCCCTTACTTTATCAAAACTGCTTTTTTAATGTAAATGACACATTTCTTAGTTTTTTCTGAACCTGTGAAATTAAATTAACAAAGAAACTCAACACAGTTTTGTAAGCTTGCTTCAAACTGATGTTTCTACACGCACCAACCTACAGGTTTGAACAGGAGGAAAAAGATTCAGTGTGTCATGGCGCTGTGTGATATCGAATTTAAAATATGAGTGGAAGATCCACACTTCCATTCAAACACAGCTCGTGGGAAAAACAGGCTCAGCTCTGTTTGTTTGGGGTTTTTGCTGCCAGGAGAGACGGTGTGCCAGAGGAAGTGCTGCAACATGAGCCTCTCAGACCTACAGCCAGGGTTCATGTCCAGTTTGAGGCTTTTTTGTCTTAAAATAAGGGCAATTCTTAGATGAAGAGCCATTTCACCTTTTCTGTATTGATCTGCTCTTTTGTGATGTATGAGTGTGCTTTTGACATTTCCATCTTTAGCTCCAATCTAGATTTGGACCCGGAATCTATTTCTCCAAGTCCAAAGAGAAAGAAACAGCTTTTAGAATGATTTTCTCCTATACAGAAATGGCTTGTGACTGGTGCACAAGTACACCCACATTTTAACATCAGTAAAGTACACCAGTAACCCTTGTTCTATCCTAGGCACTTTAACATTGGGAGTTGGGTCATCTAGACCAGTGTTTTTCAACCTTTTTTGAGCCGCGGCACACTTAAACCTTGACAAAAATCTCGCGGCACACCAGCATTCAAAAGAATAAAAAAAAAAAAAAACGGGAGAAACTCAGTCTGTTTTGAACAGTTCCTCCACAATCTCACATTCTTTTTTTGATAATTGTGGCAGAAAACGCTGGAAGCTGCAGCTGTTTTTTTCTCTAAAAGATGTAATAAAAGTTAAGTTAAAAGATTAAAAACTGTTTGATTTGTGTTCGTTGTGATTTCAAGACGTTAAGAGGAGGGACGAGTTGTGCACCGAAATCCACGCTGTTACTTTTAACCCAATGCATCATGGGAGATGTAGTTCAATAATCCGCCGAATGCAGAAAGACCAGCGTCTCTGAGCTTTATTGTTTTGTTCTCTTGTTCCACAGTCTGATACCGGATTCTGTGGAAAGCTACACCGCTAAAGACGAGCTTTAGCTGGTATTTTATTTGAAACTGAGCGACTTTATCAGCAGAATCTAAACAAGGAAGTGAAGACTTTAACCACTTCTGATTGGTCAGACTGATGACACGTGATTAAGAATCCAAGAATGATTGGTGGAGACAATTAAAGGGGCGTGACTTTTGCTAAAACGGAGATTAAGCTGCAGCTAAATCGGTACCGTCATTTTTATCAAAATGTCTTTAATAGAATCAAATAAACACAAAGAAAAAAGTATTTTATGATCTGTCATATTCCTTATTTCTTAGTGTTTTTTAGGGCTTGTTTGGATGAACAAAGAGGTGAAATCCTGGAGATCATAAATGTTTCAGTTGAGGGCAATTTCCCACGGCGCACTTGACCATCTCCCGCGGCACACTGGTTGAAAAACACTGATCTAGACCCACTAGACAGTGCTCTGAACCTTCTTTCTTCAATGATTTGTGATCTTCACTGGTGTCCATGGATTACATGAAATCCTCTCCACCTTTATCCACCTTTGTCATGGTAGGGAGAACACGTCAATGGAAGGGTGGGGTCATAGGATAGCACAAGGGATAATCAGTTATCATAACTTCCACTGAGGCCGTGTCACAGAGCCACTTTTGCAAATTTTTCACGTATGAAATTGTGATCTTTAGTTATACATGCATGATATATCAGGTGATATTGTTACGTAAATCTCAGGAAATTGTGCGTGAATTTTGCGAGATGAATAAGCTCATTTTTGTCTTTCCATGACCGATTTACATATGTCTAACAGACTTTTCATGAATATATCACAGCACATATGTTCAAATTAAGTTATTGACGCAGGAATCACTAATGAATTGATGTAAACAGCGCTAACAACCAACCTAAATCATGTTCTACGTAGATTTACGTGCTTTGCGTGGTTTATTTGTACTTATGTGGCTTTAATGTGGCTCATTTTTGATACATCTGTGAAAATCACACAATTTTTCTCCCTTTTTCCATGTATATTCACATATGACCAATTTTCACCTGTGCTTTATACGCAAAATGGACATAGTAGTTGTGTCTCACATTGCCTACTCCCTTGTACACCGGAGCTTTGGATTCAACGTTGACATTTTTGAACTACTGTAGCTCGGATTCTAAAGCGGAGAAAAGCAGCCAATAGGCAACTTTTTACAGTAGCAAAGTGCTAACAGAATCTATGTAAATAAGCTAATTATGTCGCAAAAAAAAGTGGCTTGGCGATGTTATTGCATATTGACGCAAATGATTATATTTTTCGGTCACTGACAACAGCTCCCGTATTAAAGGGTTAACTGGCATAATACCAAGTGTGTTTGGTGAATTTGTTAAGAAAACAATTTTTAGTATGGTTTTAAGTTTGGGATACAAACCTTTATCAAATATGAACATTCTGTGCTGTTCTATAAACATCAACTTTTTCTTCCAATGCCTTTACTTTCAAAATAAAAAACATTTTTCCTGTTTTTACTGTTGTAGTATTTACTTATTTTTTTTTATTCTGTGTCTCCTACTATCGAAAAGAAAAAAAGTGAGAGGTTGTGTGATTTAGTACGCTGACTTGTGGGACAAAGTTCACTTAAAGTTGAAGGACGTGTTAGCAGATGGTGCATGTGGAGCTCGGGGCAAAACTGCCTACGAAAGTTTACGATGTGACAAAAATCCAGCTGAGGGAAATCTCTTTTGGTCCAGTTTCATTTTCAACACCAGTATTTCTGATGCAGATCTGTTTCAAGGTAGCAGTACTGAAGATCGAAAATTTGATTGGTGACTTCTGAAGTGCAGGGAGTTGTGTTTCATTAGCAGAGTGAGTTTCTCTCTGTGGATTGGTAAAACATTGGCAGGGTTTCTGGTATGCAGGACAAGTGTGATTTTCCTCCTTGCATTAATATGGGATTTCCCTGCAGAGCGATCTATCAAACGCTGAGTGAACGGCTGTGCCTGGCAGCAAAGACCTGAGGAAAAACCGCAAGTCAACGATGACACTTCAAAGGCTATTTTAGGAACTGACAGTCGCAGTTAATTCAGAAGGAAAGGAACACAAGGCAACGACATTTGGACATTTGCCCCGGTAATCCCATCAAACTTCTTCCCAGAAAAGCATGCTTCACCTCACTTTCACCAACTGCACCAGCACTTTCAAGTTTGTTCTTGTAGTACGTAGAATTCCCGGCACGAGAGGCCTGTTCATTCATCCCTGTAAGGTGGAAGAAACCAAACACACAAACTGAAACGTAGTCATTTCTGCAAATATTTGAGAAGGACTTGAACACCTGATGAAAGGCCTGCCGATGGCAGAAACAAATCCAAACAAGGAAACTCCATATCCTACATCAAAAACAGTCCGCTTTTCATCCCTTTTGGTAAAATTTTCCTTAATTGTTTAAAGCTTAAGTTCCATCATTGAGGTTTGTCAAAAAATCTAAACAAAGTCTTTGGAAATATTTGCTTTAAGTCAATCAAAAATATTTAAATTCAGTTAATCAAAAAGGATTTTTTTGTAGATAAGTGCTGAGAAAAGAGCATGTTAAAGTGCTGTGACAGAAACTGTTATCCAGACTTTAGCTTGATGTCCTACAGTGGGCAGTTGTCTGAACATAAGTAGGCTATACCCTAAAGTACATATCTACATGACTGATTCTGAATATAAGTCCCAAAAGCAAAGTGTTGAGGAATTCTTCAAAGAAACTTTATATGATGTCGTAATAAAGACATTTGTTTTTAGCTGTAATTGTAATTATGTTTGGACAATAATACATTTTTATCATTTACTAACAACATGTTAAAAAGGTATCAGAGCAAGAAAGGCCATTCTGACCAATAAAATGACTAAGTAACAGCTTTTTATTTCTCTTTAGAAGTCTATGGGATTTTGACTTCTTGGAACCAGCAGGTACTTCCTGTTCGGGAGGCCAAGGGGGAGGAGTCACTCAACCCAATTGTCAGGTACTATCAATGGATTGAAAAGCCTTCCTGGTCTTTGGCAAGAGTGCTAAACCCATAACCATTTATTTTTGTGTAGTGTTTCATGGATACTTGTTGTAGTCTGTAGCAGCAGAGTGGTAGTGTCTGCAAGAGTGGTGGATAAGGGGTTTGAATCCACAATCAAGTCTTATTGTATTTGTGTTTTTTTAATTTTAAAGGACCAGTTCAAACACTTTAGGCACCAGAGCTGTTTCCAAAAGTAGCGGTTCAACATCGTCACTGGATAAAATCCAATCGATGCTAATTTGTTTACGTAAATTTGGAGTTTGACATTAGCCTTGTTTCCATTAAGTGGTCCAGTCTGGTTTAAAATAGTCTGGGCAATGCGGGTGAGTGTTTCCACTCAAAGTTGGACCGCCGTGGTGCATGTGGAATGAAGCTAACAACAGCAACAATGGAAGTCATCCAGCAGTTCTTTTTATTTCCGACTGGCTTTTGGTACTTCGTAGATACAAAGCATTTAGTGTCGTCTCAGAGAAGATTCTGGGTGGCGACGAGAATACAGCCGCTTTCTCAGCACTTTCTTTTGTTGTAATGACCTTCAGCCAATCAACAGGTTTCAACAAAAGCTCCGCCCTAAGGGGGTCATTCAATTTTTCCATGGATTTACAACCAACAGCCATCTAAAAGTGGTACAGTTGGGTCTGGCTTAATGGATCCATTTCATAATGGGAACACTTAAAATACCAGATCAGACCGTACAGAACCAGACTAGCTTTTGGTCCCCTAATTTCTGAGACAATATTAGTTTTATTATAGACGAATATTTTAAAAAATCATTAATACAAGCTTCTTCAACCATTTGTAATAGTACCTCAGCTAAAAGAACTGCTGCTTTAATGTTAATAGCAACAATAATAATAGATCCTTTCATTTGTCTTCCACTCCACTGTTCTCATTTGCCCCCTTTCCGCCGCCTCATATAAAACGTTTTAGCGGCGCCCCTGCTGGACACACAAATAAATCTCAAACATTGGCAATAACGATTCTAAGTGAAAGTAAAGGAGTTATCCTTGCAGAACAGCAGGATGTCGTCTGCAGTGGTCTGTTTTGATTGAACCATTGCTGGTGGTTTTTTGATTCCTGAGACCGGCGGAAGTTCACTGGTTTCTCTAATGACCTGCCACTCCTCTGTCTTTTTTCTTCTCAGTAAGGGTTTACCAAATGACGGCGTCCATGTTTGTTCTACCACTTTGCTAGCAGATCGCAAAAACAATAAACACTGCGAAAAAGGTTTCCGCTTAGCGTCAATCAAAAATTTCCAAGAAGCACCGAAGACTAGCGGACACTGGGGCTCGGCAGTAGACAATGTCAACCCTGAGAGTGGAAGTGATTACCTATACACAGTTGAGATTCAGTTTAAACCAAAGTTTTTTGCTTTTATACAAACAAATTTGTGAAAAATGTAGCACAGAAATTATTGGAAGCCGTCCCTCATCTATTTGGACAGAAGTTACCACATGAGCGGTAACAACTGTCACTTCAAAGAAGAGACTGTAAACATTTGCGTAACACGACAGGCACACAAACAGAAAAAAAAAGCAAAACAAAACAAAGTTTACAGGAAGGACGAGGAAGGAAGACACGAAAGGGAAGCTCTGTTTGGGGAAGGGAAGAAGCACGGGGCAGAGACACCGCTGTTGACAGGAAGATAAAATCGTAAATCAACTGTCGGGATTAGCACAGGTGTGTGAACTTGAACTCCGGGTGACCTTTCGATGAAGCATTTTAAAGCTAGCAGGTGCAGGAGTCAAACGGAGTTCAAAGAACAAGCACAGACACACAGGCCGGGCTGGGACTGCAGCGTTTGGGAGGTCCCGTAGTCTCCCAACATTTCTCCAAGATACTTCTCGTCAGACAAGCCGTCAACCTGAAAGCGACAAACTCCGGAATCTTTCTGATCAACTTTCCTTAAATGTCCTCAACTTGGGTCCCATAAGGGTAGCAGTGGAAGGAACCTGCCAGCAGAACACATATGCAGAACAGTAGCTCCAACAAAGTAAAAAATGTAACCGTCTCTCAAGTCAAGCCAAGATTTTCTCTTGCTTCCATGTGAAACAGGCGTGACCCGACATGAAAGGCAAACCGCGAGCTATAATCCCACAGTTGTCAGTAAAGTTCATACAAATGAGAGCATAAGCGGTGGATCCTTTATGGAAACAGGCAGAACCTGATGTTCAAACGGATGACAGCTGTTGTAACCCTCAGGAAAAACAAAAACCACAAGAACGAATGACCTAAATATATAATATACTTCTTCCTTTGGAAAAAGCTGAAATGATCTCGACAAAGCAGATGTTTATGGATTAAGTTTCTCAGTGCGGTTATGAACCCTGAATAATTGATGATGGTGGTATCAGAGTATCAATATTCAATATCAATTATTTTTAAAAGACTTGAATGGGGTACATGATTTTATTTTTCTTTTTTTAAATGGAAATAATTTAATAAATAAACACATTTTATTATTAGATATAGCTATTTTTAAGCAACTGTTTCATTTATAAGAATTAAAAAAAAGCTGTTTGAACCTATCTTTTAAAAGTGAACTTTTGTTGACTTTCATGTCTGAAAAAATCCATTGAGTAGAGTCAGTTTGACAGAAAGGAGTGGGCCAGAACATTTTGGCATTTAAAGAAATAAAAGAAAGTATGAGTAACATATTCAGTAACTCAACACAGTTTGTAAAAAGTTTAAGAAAGAAATTAAGGAAAAAGCTGTGAAAAAAGACAAAAACTCAGGTTTTGATGAAAAAATAGAGAAAAAGAGAGCATCCTGACCAGCTGCATCACGGTGCATTCACGGTGCATTATGGCACCTGGAACGTGTCCTGCCAAAAGTCCCTCCAACGCATCGTAAGGGCGGCTGAGAGGATCATCGGTGGCCCCCTCCCCTCCCTCCAGGACATCTACAGCACCCGTCTCACCCGCAAAGCCCCCTGCAGTGCAGATGAGCCCACCCATCCATCCCACAGCTTCTTCAGTCTGCTGCCATCCAGGAGGAGACTACGTAGTCTTCAGGCCAGGACCAGCAGACTCAGAGACAGTTTTCTCCACCAGGCTGTCAGGAAGCTGAACTCTCCCCCCGGTTGCCCTGTTGCCCCCCTGCTCTGCTGAACTCTGACACACACACGTAATCTACCTCAGCACTGAACTGCACCTTCCACCAGTCCAGAAAAAAAAGAACTATACTACAGTCACTTTATTTTTTTCTCATTTTTATAGTCACTTTCTATTTTATTCTGTAATTTGAAGTTAGATCCTCCGTTTAGACTGGAGTTTGAAGAGAAACGGAATTTCAATTTCTATGTATGTGAAAACACTATAGAGATTGACAATAAAGTTTACTTTAACTTTGACTTATCGGATATTTTGTGCGACATCACTCGACATTAAAAGCTTACAGGTAGACGCATAAAGAGAACCCAATGTTCTCCTGGTTTCATCCAGATTTACCTTCGTTCACTGGTTCTGACACATCATTTCCATGTTTTATGTGTTTTTCTTTTTATACCTTAACTAAAACCGGCAGTCCAAATCCGTCATGAGTGACGGTTGTGATGCCTCATAAATTGCCAGACTTTCACTTTTGCTTCATTTTAGAAAGAAATCCTCCTATCATCATGGGGGTAAGTTACTGCAAGCATGTCAGAGTGTTAAATGCTCCAGGACGCTCCAATATTTACTAAAAACAAGTTGCTACAAGCTCTAAACGTAGTTAATGAAACAGAAAGAGCAGAATCTGACCCAAGTCACGACTCGTCATGGGTTTGAGGTCAGGGGTGAGTCTTCCTTTTCCCATTAGAAGAAACGTGATCTCATCATAACGTCAATTCTCAAGAGCAGGGTCCAATTTATTCCTAATCTATATGTCTTAAGGTCCTATCGATTTACGAGGCCAGCACCAGCAGGGAGCTAAGAGAGGTAATAAAGGCTGTTGGACGATAATACGTCTACAAAAAAATCCGACTTACTCATCTCTCTTGCTCTAAATAATTGCATGTCTCTGTAGATTAAAATGGTTATTACATTTTTTTTATTGATGTTAAAAAGATAAAAAAAAAGATTTAATCAAATCAAAGATTTGCTTCTGAGACTTCCCTGTTTCCAGGCAGAATATTGTTCAAGCTGTCCTTTTTTATTTACAGCATCCCGTAACATTTAAAGCCACCTCTCAGTTTTTGGCTCTTCTAGACATCGACCATTGACTGTAGTGGACTGAGTGGCCCTTCCTGTTTTCCCAAACAGGAAGTGTGCGCTTCTATAGAGAAATAAACAGGAGTTACTCAGTCATTCTGTTTATCAGATAACTATGCTTGCTTTTTTTTAATTTAACACGTTCTTGATAATCCTTGTTTTAGCCCAAGTTACTCGAGTTATAAACTGTTCAATCAGACGCCTCATAAAAGTAGGTGGAGCCAGCCTGCTGGCGCCAACGTCCAACCTTCGAAGTGTTCAAGATATTTCATGTAGTCCGCTGTTTAAGTGCTAGAAGTATGGCCTTGAGAGTGGTTGCCATAGAAACGATGACTCAGACAGACCTTCACTGCTTAATGGCAACATTTGCCAGTAAATTGCCAGTACTTTGTAAATATTTATAGAAAGAAGTGAACCTTAAGTTATGAATCTGTTGGTCCCTTTAGCGGGGGCCATAGTCAACCAATTACCTCTATTTAACCTTCTTCTCTTTATCCACGAACCTTCCCTTTGGTCCTCCTCTCCTTCCAACCTCAGCATCCTTTGACCAACATCATCACTGCTCCTCCTCTCAATTTGTCCAAACCATCTCAATGTAGATTGAGATGGTTATTTTCCAAACATCTAGCATGATCTATTCCTCTGATGGACTCATTCCTGATCCTATCCATCCTGGTCTCTCCCAAAGAGAACCTCAACATCCTCTCGTCTGCGACCTCCAACTCTACCTCCTGTCTCTACATCATGGCTGCTCTCACCACAGTCTTCTCCACCTTTCCTTTCAGTCTTGAAGATCACACATCACACCCGAAACCTTTTTACTGAGACTACTGCTATGAATTGTAGCTGCTTCTATAACATGTTAAGCCATGAATATTTTAATTTCCTGGATGACTCCAGTTAACGGATTTTGTCTTGTTGGGTTATTTATTTGATTTCAACTCACTTGAAATCCAAAACATTGACGTTTTCTACATATCCATGTGAGAGTTAAAATGTTTTGGTTCATTATTTTTCCGGTTTAGTTAGCCTCCTAACTGCTGTCCAGGGTGCTGAACAGGAGATTAAGCCTGACATTTGAACACCATTTCCTTCAACAGCCACCACGTCGGCCGACATTGCATGTATATCTTTGAGAGGCAAACAAAACAGTAAACTCTATCTGTTTTTGTTTGACATTTCCAGGTTGCTCTAGATTTGGACCGAATGCGGGGTGAAGCTAACAACAACAATAATGGAGGTCATCCAACAGCTCATTTTGTACAGATACAGATTTTATTTTGAAACACATATTTCCAAATAGAAATCTGTATTGTTGGTCAACTTTAGTCTTTTCTGCAAAGGTTTTGTCTTTTTTCCCTTTCTCTCCAAGGACAAAATAAGTGTTTCAAGAGTTTGTTGGTCTTTTAGTTATTCATTTACTTTTGTTAGAGAAAATATATAAAGTAAATTAAAAATCCCTGTTTAGCATCATCAGCAAATGTCTTAGTTGGGATTTATCAAACCAAACCAGCAGAAAAAGCAATGCTGGGATGAAGAAAATACCAAAAGAATTCAAATTCTTCATCAAGTATTTTGTTTGTCAAAATACCACAAACCAACTGAGCTGGAAGAAGTCCCTGCCAACCTTCAAACCTCATGAACGTTTAGTTCTAATTTCGCCCCTTCAGAAATACACAGCCTTAGTTCTTGTCAGAGGAAACGGCTACAGGGAGAACTTTAGTCATTTAGTTGGCCAACATGCTGAAGGAATGATGATTTTCCGTGGAGATAGTGAGAGGCTGGTTTATGTTCCCGGCTTGTGCTGAATGGTAGTTGATGTTTTAGAAGGCTGATGGGGTAGAAGCATTCCAAACACATGAATAAAACAAAACAAAACAGCCAAAACCTCTACATCTTCTAAAAGGGGACCTTTGTTTGTGTAACGCATCACCTCGTCCCCCGCAGTATTGGTGCTAAAAACCGGGATCTGTTTCCCACAAAGCCACAGTCTACCATTCATGAAAGCTGCCTCATCGCTCAACGTCCAATCGACATGATGTCCGTTAGAGAGAGAGTTCATTACAAATTTTGGAAAAACCAAACACGAGGAATGGGTATCATATTCATCCAGAGCCAAAACGGTACTTCTGAGACTCAAATCGGTGCTTCAATGACAAAACATTGAAAAAACACGCCAATTTTCCCCCTACAGACATGTAAGTGTGATGAAGCAGCGTGGCGGGCTGAAGGACAATGCTAGAATAGAACTAAGACGCTTCTTTTTGTTCTTTCTGAAAGTCTGAATTGCAGCGCTGCAGCTTTGTTTTTACACTCGCTGAAATAAACATGTATGTAACCGCTCATCGCCACGACAACAATGTTTTTTTTTAAGTCTTGAACACGTCACTCTTATCCGTCAAATAGCTGATTTAGAATCTTTTGCAGTGAAGTACAGACTAACTTTTGCTTAATTCGTCTTTGGCATTTTGACTGATGCTCCGCCCACCCTCCCAGCCTTACCCATGAGCCCGCCCATAATCGCTGAAAAGGTAATTTGATTGGTTTGAACTGTACCAGTCAGTACTGTGGGATAAAACAAACACTGATGATGCATGTTTACAATTTATGCTAATTATGGCAAGATGGTCAACAGAGGAGGGGCTGAGTGAAACATGTTTCTAACATGTGCATGCTTAAGGCAAACTGTTTGCATGTGTGTGTGATTGTGACTGCTGGGTTGTGTTTTACAGGATTAAGAAGGTTTAGAACGGATCAGAGAGAACAGAGATCCAGACAAAAGAAAGAACAAAAGGGAAGATGAGCACATCCTCAGTTCTGACTTTCTGTTGCTGACGAAGTTGGCACCACTAGCTTGAAAGTTCAGATTTCGACAATAGGGTTAGCTAGACTTTATCCATTTCCCATGGTAACTTCATTCAGACGCTTTTCCAATAATAGTTTTCATTTAGACGTTCAAGATCAGACAATAAATCACATGAATTTTTAATAAAAAGAGCTCCAAGTCTTAAGATCCTGCCAACATTGTGCTGTGTCACCATATTTCATACTAACCTCCCTGTATGTAGAGTTAAAATACAGCTGTGGTGCCTGAAACGAGATGAAAACCTTTATTTTTCCACGTTTGAGCTCATGGACCAATTATCATGTTGTTCTGAGGGTTGGTTGGCTCTGCACCAAGAATATTCTAACTTCACCTCGGGACAGTTCTCTTTGTCTGCAGAGACTTCATAGATGTCCATACAAAATCTAATCCTAGTCCTAATTTACCAAAAAATGCTAGATTTAGTCACATGCACCCGCCCCAGTGCTGTGCGTTTTTGGGTTTTCCGGGTCCGTGGAGGGTTGTAGAGCGGAGCAGCCGCTTGTTAAGGGAAGCCCAGGTGCGTCTTAACCCTTGTGCCATCCTATGACCCCACCCTTCCACTGACGTGTTCTCTCTACCATGACTAAGGTGGATAAAGGTGGAGAGGATTTCATGTAATCCATGGACACCAGTGAAGATCACAAACCATTGAAGAAAAAGGGTTCAGCGCACTGTCTAGTGGGGTCTAGATGACCCAACTCCCAATGTTAGGAGGCACAAGGGTTATAATGGAACGTACCATTATCATGCATGTGGTGAGTAAAGCCAAGTCAGGGCTGAGCGAGTGCTTCTGCACCAACCATGTTAATCTGGGTTTTTTGTATCACTTCCTCACATCAGCATCAGGACAGGTTTCCACTGTGGTTTCTAGTTCTATTCATGAGTAAACTTATGTTTCATTTTTTGTGGTGCAAAGGTGTTGGGAGGGTTGAGGGCATTCTGTGTGTTTTATAATTTCCTTTTTAATACTTTTTAACACTTTGTGTTACTGATGTATAAAAAGTGCTTTATAAATAAAGTTTGACTTGATTTCATTTTGATGTGCTGCCGTGTTGGAGCAGGAATAACCCATCCCTCCTCTGTTCCCGCGTGGAATAGCTAAAAAATCTTTCAATGTGGTGTTCTTTTCATTGGAACCAAATGGGCCACCCCCCTCCTCTCTAGAAAAACAAACCCACATCATGATCCTCCCTCCACCAAACTTTCCCCGTAGCAGAAGATAAGTTCCGTTCTTTTTGGGAATTTTCCTTCTTCAGGCCGGCACTTCAAGAAATGGGATTCTGAACAGAATAAAGCGACTCTGGACGTCTCTCTGGTAAAGACGGTGTAGAGAAGGTCCAATATTCAACAAGTCTTCCCATTTTCACGCTTTGGGCAACACCAACCATGAAGTAGTCATTTATAGTAAACAAACCACATAAATAAATAAACAGCATCAGAATGTACTTGGGTTTGATTCCAGTGTTTAGTAAATAGAGAACTACTTCTTTCTGAAAACCTGCCTCCAGTGGTCTTTACGAGAACTGCAACGTTTGGCTCTTTCCAGTTTGCCAAGTTGAGAAACGGAAGATGGGATTTAGTTTTAACACACACATCAAGATTTAGCTGAAGCCGAACACACGAAACACAGGAACCGAGCCAAGCCCAGATCTTCTCCAAGACAGATGTGTGAACCCACTCCAAATCAAACTAAACTCCCCGAAAAACACTCAAGCAAGGACAAAAACATGTTTGCAGACTAGAGTGGAAACACGCACACACACACACACACACACACACTCACACAGAAGCATCCTGTACGTTTCCTCATTCAACTGATGACCAGGTTTTTATGAAATAGTCATATGGTCATTCATTGGAAAACGTGCTCTGATGGAAAACTGACAGCTCTAAGGGGTCCACGGTGGTGTAGTGGCTAGCACTATTCCCTCACAGTGAGAAGGCCCTGGTTTGAATCCCACCTGGGTCCTTTCTGTGGGGAGTTTGCTTGTTCTCCTCGTGCATGCGTGGGCTTTTCTCCGGCTTACTCCCACAGTCCAAAAGCATGCTCCATAGCTACCTCTCAGTTGTGACTGTGTGTGTTTGTGTGGCCCTGCAACAGACTGGAAACCCATCCAGACCAGAGTCTTCAAAAGGGATTCAGCAGGTTTGAAAAATGGTGTTGATGTTTAGCTGTGTTTACATCAAACATATGTGCAAAACTTTATGGAAATTCTATATATGATGAAAAAAAAACAACAATTATGCAAATACGCTGTTTTCATTCAATCATAGTTATGCAAATAAACACAAACCAAAAACATGGGGACGGATCTGAACAGTACTTTGATTTCCAGCAGACACATTCACATTTGTGCCACGGCACTAGCGCTCATCATGATCTGTCAAAGTTGACGTCGGCGCCTTCTTCAGGCCGTGGAGTGGCGAGTTCCTGACACGTGGCAGGAGCTACGGATGAAGGCATTTTGGGAAAGGGTTGGTGCCACGTGGCCTCAGCTTTTGATGCGCTGTGTGATGCTGTGGGACCTCTTGGGGCATCCGCTATGCAGCGTGGTATTTTTTTTGTCTCTTGACCTACTGAATTTGGAAATAGTGTTTCCATTGCAGTTTTGTGAAATATGTCACTTTCCATACGCCTCAAAAACCACCTCCTCCAAGCACAAACACTCTTTTTCAATAAATTGAAAACTAAATTGTCATGTCTCCATCCAATTTGTGCAATTTCATAGTGGATGGACACTCAGCTAATGAGAGCTGTCCTAACTTTCCTTTTATTGCCTAAGCTTGTACCTCTAAAGCACAAAAAATAAAATAAAAGCGTAAAAAAGTCCTTCAAGAGCTTTCAAGCTGTTTGTGGTTTCATATGTGATTTTTCTAAGCTGCAATAGCAGATTTTTAACCCTTGTGCTGGGGTCCAGATGACCCCACCCTTCCATTGACATGTTCTCCCTACCATGACAAAGGTGGATAAAGGTGGAGAGGATTTCATGTAATCCATGGACACCAGTGAAGATCACAAATCATTGAAGAAAAAAGGTTCAGAGCACTGTCTAGTGGGTCTAGATGACCCAACTCCCAATGTTAACGTGCCTAGGATAGCACAAGGGTTTTGGACTTTGTTTCATTAAGCAAAAGCAAATCAGCCAATAACTGGATGCCATCCCTCCATGACTAAACAGTGTGTCTAAACGTTGAGGCTTTAAAAAAAAGAAGAAAAAAAAAGGGGGGGGGGAGGGGGGGGGGGTCACATGGCTGACATCTTTCTCAAAACTCAGCAAAGAATGTAGAAAAACGTTACATCCTTAACGGAGATCACAATCTGTTATGTGGCCTTTCCATGATTGACTCAACAAATGATCCGCAGCGAGAGAAAATAAATGCGGATTTGGAAATGTCTTAGAAATCAGTAAAATATGTGTCCTGCTACCTCCCTGAAGCTCCACACTCCCCCTCGTTCTTTCATGTTTAGATGAAAGCGGGAATCGTTGCCAAGAGTGTGTATCCGAGCTTTTATTTTTTCATCCTGAGGAAGGCTTTTATTGTGGAACTCAAATAAAATCCATTTTAAATGGTGAACGAAGTTCCCCAAATCTCTCTAGCTGCATGTGTTTGTTCATGTCATGCCTACTTCATTACCATAATGGCGTTAAAAAAATGCTAATAATGGCTCTGGCTTTGACACCATGCAGTTTTTTTCCATTTGGTGACAGTTCACAAAGAAAAAAAGCATAAAAGAAAATCATGCTTTGACATTTAGGGCTAATTCCTTTAAATGGATATGAACCATGAACACATCCAAAAATACAATGTCAAAATACAAAATGTCTTTTGTGTTTTTGCATAACTCTTTTACCAGATTTGGGTCTTCTATAAACGATTATCATTTACCTTATAAAGTTACCATATTTTAGTATGTATTTTATATGTTGTTTTTGTTAATGTCTTTTATCTGCAATAAACCACTTTTGCTGAAAGAGCAAAACGTCAGATCAGTCAAACTTTACTGACTATACCTCTCAGTTATGATATGATAATATTTTATTTTGGGACATATGCTTTAAAAAAAGATAGGACAAGATTTAAAAAAAAAGCAACAACAACAAACACCCAACAAATATCCAAAAGGGAGTGAGAAGAAGTAAAAGTCTTAGAAATTCTAACCCCCCCATGCCTTAGATCAGATTTATTACCACACCCAGGCTGCTCTCGCTCTAATAAGTACATATTCAGATACCCATATACACACTTATAACTATACACATAGTAAACAAATGTATGGCTCTTCCAGGCTCCTGACTACAGTACCCATAATGCTCCAACAATCCATCAAAACACATTTTATGTAGGCTTGTCCGTGTTTTCTGCCCTGCAGTTCGTCATCATTCCACTAGAGAGGCTTTTCCTGCTTATTTCAAAATGGTTGCCTCCGTAAAATTTCAAAAACACTTTTGGTGGGAAAAGTAATTTTCAAAAATGTTAAAGCGAGAATAGCTATGACTACTAGATAAATATCTATTTTTTTTAAACAACTGGTAGATATACTGAAACTCTAACTCTTTAGATAATTATTTTTTCTTAGAATATAGTTACACCAAGTTAAAAATGTATGGATTAAATCTGAAATAGTGGGAAAATAAAGTACATTTTTCTTGAGGACTCGTGAATATTTTGAATATCTGAAATTAACATTATAGCAAAAACTTAACAAATCACCCAACATATCATGATAAATACTATATATATATATATATATATATATATATATATATATATATATATATATATATATATATATATATATATATATAATTTAAAAAAAATGATATCACAACAGTTTTTTAGAATTATATCAAAGGATTTATCTTAATTCCAAAAACGTCAGAGTTGTACAGTAGTGGACTTAACTGGGTTAGCTAGAGATAATGGTGAAAAAATCCAACAGTCACATTGAAAATATAGTTTTCCTGAGTTCAAAACCTAGTTTCAAACAGTGGAAGGAGTTCTTCTTTTCTCACAACCCTTAGAGAAAAGTATTCTTGAGCAAATGAAAACTGAGCGTAGTCCCGGTGAAATCACAGATCTGATTTTTGGCAAACTCAACCGATTGTGGACTTGACAGATGCTGTTGATTAAAACCATAAATTATCAAGGATACACAAATAGGAATGACCAAAAACTGAAAGAAGACGCAGAAGCTCAGCTTTTCTTTTCTATCAGCTTTTTTTTGGTCATTCGATATTGCCGTTTTGAAGCAACTGCACAGCCTCCCCACTAACCTTGCATTTCTCCTTGTCTTCCTCCCCCCAGTCCTCGTCGTCATCCCTCATCTCACCATCTTCCATCCAGATGCCATATTGTTGATGAATTTAATCAAAAACTCGTTTGTCTCTGCTTGGACTTCACTCTGGGAGCATCCTGTGTGCCGGAACATTAAAAAATAAAAAGTTCTTGGACCCTTTTTGTGTTACGAAAACGTTTTGTCACCGACCAGAAGGGTCAAGTTTTAAAGGAAACACTGAAGTAAACATATTATTTCTGTTGCTTTTGTGATGTACAAGTCTTTTTCCGTCTCTGGCTTCAGTGACTTGGATTCCCCTGCGTGAGTCAGCGGGACAGCCAAAGGTTACCAGATGCTAAATAACACAAAGTTGTATAACAGCTTACAAGATACGAGTCACTGCACACACACAGTTCATGTAGACAGAATACAAAACAACACGTTTTGTAAAATGCTGTGATGTCTGTTTTCCACATTTGTTCCCAGTTCTGAAGCAAATCTAGATGTATCACGTGTCGCAGTTCCTCAAATGCCCACTGGAGGCTGGTTTCATATGTGAGTTATTTTCACATGTCGTCCCGTGTGAAAAAGTCAACTTTTATACATCAAGTAAACCATTTGAACATCCATATATTTAACCCTTTAAGTTGAATAGGGGTTAAACACATTTGGCATTTTGGCCCCTTTCTAGGTTGACTAAACACTAGCTGCACACAGGAGAATTATGGGTATTTCAGTTTTATCACTGCAACTGTTGTGTTCCTGGAGTTGTGTTTTGGCACTTGGGTAGAAATTTGGTTTGCTGGTTTCAGTTTGACTATTCAAACCTGTTTCCAGTCATTTTATTAGACCCTCATTATAGTTTCTGTTGTTATCTGTCAGTTACGTGGCTGTATGTATTTTGATTTTGTTTCACTGTTCTGTTTCAGTTATTTGAGGATTTTTGTTCGGATTTTTGGTTTTAGTCCTGTTTCAGTTTGCTTAATTAACTCTTTAAGTTTCTTTTAATGTTTTTTTTTTTCCATTTGGGTCATTGAACCATCTCTGACATCACTCAAACATAGGGTGGAGGTGATCTAAAGTTCTACTTTTAGACAATAATTTAGGGATACATTTAGGATGATTAAGATCCCAAAACTGTCCTTCACTTTCAAAAATCTTTGAAGAGAAATAATTGGAATCATTGGCCAAAACTGTCCAAATTAGCGACACCAACAGCTGCTTAACCCTTTGACGCTCTTTGAATTCCTATAACTCTTTGACCACTTATGCAATTTAATGTCATTTCAACAAACTCTGGAATTATGTCAACTGCACAAGTAGTTGAGGAGTTATGGTCGCTCACAGATCATGAGGTTAAAGGTCTTTGATGTTAAAGGTCTTTGATGTTAAAGGGTTAACTCTTAAGTAATGTTCACACGTAACTCACTTCACTCATCAGGGGCATCCAGTTTCACTGTTGAGTCAATAAACAAATGCGAACAGAGGTCCTGCGGTGGGATTTGAGCATCAGGCGGTTAGGTAGGAGAGCGTTTCAGGGGTTGTGGCCAAATAACGAAACTTTGGAATTCCCATTGTGTCAACCAATCAGGGATTCAGGTTTAGGCCAGTGTGATCAGCAGGTGTCCAAAACCAACACGGAGGAGAATCTGATCGTTCTCCTCCTGAACTTGGATATTTTTCCTATTTGATTTGTGACAATATTATTCTTGTCTTTAATTTTTCCCTCCTCTGACTAATGTGAGACAGCAAGTCGTCAAACTGGGTCCCAGAGAGGCGGAAGTACCGCTGACAGCGACCGTCATTCAGACGCAGCTCCTGCTAAAGATCGCCGTGCTGGGAGAGTCTCTGAATGATCTCAGACATGGAGATGTGATTACTGATGCCTTTGTGGAGCTCTTCAACATAAATAAAACTGATCTCTCAACATCTTCTGTGCCTTGACTGGACATGTGGTATAGAGTCAATGCTTCCATGCAGCGATGAGGTTAAAGATGACTGTGGCTCCTCCCACAAGCAGTAGCATTAAGTCAGTGAACACATTCTGACAGCCGCCCAGCCCGTTTCTAACCATCAAATTTAAAGCATTCCATGGAGATGTGGCAAACGCAAATTTGACATGCAAATTCCGTTTGGTGTGACTTTAGCATTAGTTTATCTGGAGCGTTTACAGCTACAACGGGACTCCTGACCTATACATTGTAGCGCTTGGAGCATCAGTAGTGTGAAGGACACGCAGACACTCCAACATTGTGAAGCTGAATTGGTGACTACCACTGCCCTTTGTTTACTGTACTTATTTAATCTTCTGTTGGTTTCTGAACATGGATCTGGTTGTAACCCTTGTGCTATCCTATGGAGTCAAGATGACCATTGACGCGTTCTCCCTACCATGACAAAGGTGGATAAAGGTGGAGAGGATTTCATGTAATCCATGGACACCAGTGAAGATCACAAAACATTGAAGAAAAAAAGGTTCAGAGCACTGTCTAGTGGGTCTAGATGACCCCACTCCCAATGTCAAAGTGCCTAGGATAGCACAAGGGTTAAAGGACTTGTGTGTTGTTTTTGTGCTGTTTCTGCTTGTTATTACCTAACCTTTCCCTCTTTCTGAGGGTAAATCTTCCTGCATTTTCATGGCATGCGCCAATGATTAAAGCAGATGAAACCCTGGTGTGCACAATCAGTGTGGTTGGCTTGAACCAAGTCAAGGGAGGGGATGACGTTTCCTGACAGGGAAAGTAAGGTAATCCAGGAGAACGTCTCTATAAAGGTGATCCAAGGGTGTAATCCTTCAGAACATCCTGGATCTGACAACATAAATCCACAGAGCCAACAGGAAATCTTGTTCAGAGGGCAGAAACATGGTCAAGAACTGGACTAGGTAGGAAAATACAGCTGGAATGAGGGAAGACAAAAAAGCAGGCAGAGAAAGAAACACAGCTGCAAACAGGTAAGAATTAAAAACAGGAGGATTTAGAGATTTAAAGATATGGGTTTTCTGCGGGCAAGCCTGTATGCAGCATGCAAGTGACCCACACCAAATATCAAGTTCGTAGATGGCTCGGTGAGCCCATAGAGGAAAAATGTTCATTCAAATGTGTGTGCGCATGCGAGCGACAGGTCATGGCGAACACTTACACAATGGTAAAGTAAGGCAGAGACGCAGGCGTGTTGCACAATTTTTTTTTGTTTTCTACCACCCGGGGCCTGCGGAATGCGGAATGGGCCTGTGATAATCATGTACCTGTACAAGTGTGCCCATTTTTTTGCCTACAACTGCCCTTATCTAACCATAAGGGCAATTATGACTAATGTTGTATTACTGATTAGACTGTTGCATAAGGGCACCACGTGACAGCGTCACCTGAATGTCATAAGTGCGTGCAACTTACATGAGTCCTATGAATACTTCACAATACACTTACCACATGCACAACAATGGTATATTCCATTTTCAATGAGCCTCGAGGGAACTGCACCTGCGGTCTCCTAAGATGCATCTTAAATCAGCCCCTCCTCTCTATGACCCTCCATGAGTCCAGACAACCCAAAAACTTGAAGAACTCATACGAGTCCATGGAATCAAGGCTTTACATGGGCACGTCGTGATCATCCATCCATCTTCATGACATTCTGTATGTCTTGTGGGGGTCACGAGGTTGGTGGAGCCAACCCAGCTACTGTTGGGGAAAGGTGGGGTTCAACCTGAACAGGTTACTGGACTTTTGCAGGAACACCTCAAAATTTTGATATAATATAATAAGATAAGACAATCATGTATTTTGTGTCTATGTACGTATGAGAACTCAGAGGTAAAAAATCCAGTACCCACAGTAGAGAACTGGATGGAGATGGGTTGGATCTTAAGTCAGGGCAATTCCTGATTTTCAAAGTGACTAGAAAGATTCTTGGATCACTTTACTACTGTAGAACTAGGTCCAGATCCAAAAGGAATACAAACATTTAACTTGTTGAAGGGTGTTTTTTTTTTTTCAAAGGCTTAGAACATTATTGATGAGTTTAAACAGGCTGGTGCAGGTTACAGTAAGTTCTGAGGCAAAAGTCAAAGTGATCTTACCCTGCAGACCCAGGAGCAAAAAATGAAGGCCGTGTCAAACAGCCACTACGTTCAGTTTGAGCTTTTGGCACAGATGAAAATTGGTCAGACGTCAATAGGTTTAATCGATTTAGGTGTTTCTGATTACAGCTGCTCAGAAGACTGTAATGACAGGAAACATTTAAAAAAAAGATGAAAACATGAAATCCTTGCAGGGATGATCTGTGTTTTCTCAAATGCTCCTTCAGCCAATGGCTGCAGAATTTAAATGTCGGTTCTGCATCCGAGGATGTGTGCTGAAGTGACAAAAGGCCAGCCGGGAGTGTGAGTTTGAGCCTGAGTGTGAACACATTTGGGCCTCTGTTTAGGTGTGCAAAATGTGTATGAAAATAAGAGGCAGGCCGGCCCGGAGCGGTGTGTGCGTCTGTGTGTAACAGATGGACTCAGGATGGTGACTATGTGCAAGAAGTCTCAAAGCTCTGCTAAGAGATGTTTTATCACACTGACACTCTACTACGATATTTAGCAGAGAAAACCCACATCCCGTACACACACACACACACACACACACATATTTATAAAACTGTACATACAAAACTGTAAAAAAAACAGATAAAAGTTGTGATGAACTCAAAGCATTCCATCTGAACCTTATTAAACCTGCTGTTAAGTGCACACAAACCAAAGGTGCTCTTGATGAATTTACAAAGAATCTGCTTATTAATTAACAAAACAAAAAAGTCCGACTTCTATTCATACATTTAATGACGTTAAAACTCAATTTTCCCATCCGTTTAAGCCTTTACAGGGGTTGCTGGAGCCTATCCCAACAACTATTGGGCAAAGACGGGGAACACCCTAGACTCTTTGGCTGGCCCACAAAAACTCAACTAAATTAAATCCGAAACCAATAAAAAAAATAGATAATAAATCTCTAAAATAGATAATTAGCTCATCCTCCAAGTAAGCTTTCACATTGAACTGTTTGGTCCCGACTAAAGCTTAGAGAGTTAGTTAGAATTCATTTTAGTTCACCCATGATATGAATCCAGACAATCCAGAGGACTCTAAAAGTGGAAGTGATGTAAGGATTCATTCTTTGTTGGCAGACTGGATCTAATCTGCTTCTTTTGGTGAAGTGGGACCAGAAAAGCCTCTTTCTCTTGGGTGTGAGCGTCCTGGTCTGGGTGGGCAACTCCGGGCTGCATGGGCTAGTGTGTCTGCATCATTTCCATATATCTGTCCCTACTCATGGCTGATTACCTGGATCAGGTGTGTCCAGGAATGCACACATGCAGGAATGTGGCCCCCAGTGCCCACTCCTGGTCTTGGTTCATTTAGGGTTAAACATACATTTTATTTATATAGCCCAATATCACAACAGTAGTTGTCTCAATGGGCTTCATACAGATAATTGTATAGTGAATATAAAATCCTAAAGATCATTAAGTCATAGAATACAATAGGTGAATTCTACACTAAACTAAACTGGGCATCCCTCCCTTTAGACCCTCCTTCCCGGTAATGCAAATGTGAACTACAGGGGTGTGTATTTGGGCGCAGACTATTATGAGTAGCTGCAAAAACAGCCCAGAGCATGAAGCTGAAGAAGTAGAAATGAAAAAAACAAAAGCTGGAATTCCTGCTAAACTGAAACATAATGTAGTTAGGAGGTAGAGGACTGATAATGACGGGATAATCAGGTGATGAAAATGTCGAGCTGTCTGTCTTCTTCGTGATTTTTCTTCATGATAGGCAACACTGCCCCGTAGTGGGGAACTGCACACATTTTTCCAGGAGGTTT
Source organism: Oryzias curvinotus (assembly GCA_023969325.1). Taxonomy (NCBI): domain Eukaryota; kingdom Metazoa; phylum Chordata; class Actinopteri; order Beloniformes; family Adrianichthyidae; genus Oryzias; species Oryzias curvinotus. The sequence goes on along the minus strand of CM043723.1, from coordinate 4,744,356 downwards.
AGTCCGCTTCAGTTTTGGGCTTCCTTCTGACAGCAACTTGTGTGAAAGAAAAACCAAACCAGACGGAGGATTTGTTTCCCAGTCGCACCAAATTCCTCTGTCTGGTTTAGGCTGAAAGCAACCAAAGCCTTTTGAGAAGAAACTCAACCATCTGCAGTAGTAACCAAAAGAAAGTGAATCCCAAAAACGATTTTGCAAAGCTGCACAGCCAACTTTGGTATGGGTTTAGACTTTAGACCTGAGCTTTGTATCTTTACACTGCAGTTCTGGTAATATAGTTGGGCCTTTAGAAAGACAGAGCGTTCAGTTGGGACCACATTTCATTTTGTGCTGGTCTGGACAATTGTATTGGATAAAAGTTGGTTTGGAATCTGAGAAGTTGGTACTGTCTAGCATCCGGAACAGTGGTGTCAAACTCCAGGCCTCGAGGGCCAGCCCCCAGCTGCCTCATCTGCTGTTGATTACCGGGATCAGGTGTGTTTAGCCAATAAGGACCTTCAGTGGGAGGTTGGTTGGAAAACATGTAGGACACCGGCCCTCGAGGCCTGGATTCTGACACCTCTGATCTAAAGGGTGTTTCATGTTCTCAAGGAGGTTCTCCCACTTTGATCCACATCAGTTTATCACACTGTTGGCTGGTTTTCCAGAAAGAACCACAATTTGGCTCCAAATCCAGCATTGAAGCCGGAACTGTCTTAAAGCGTCATGTGTTTATTTTTAGTCAAAGTGAAACTATATTTCAGGGGTGTCCAATTCCAGGCCTCAAGGGCCAGTATCCTATATGTTTTCCAATCAACCTGCCGTTGAAGATCCTTATTGGCTAAACACACCTGATCCAGATGAGGCAGGATTTCTGGAAAACCAGCAGGAGGCCGGCCCTCGAGGCCTGGATTTGGACACCCCTGCTATATTTCATTGTCACTCTTTTGCTTTGGTTTCATCCGGTCAGTTTTGTTCTTTGTGCTCAGACTAGTTTGGATGTTGGTTAGAAGCCTGAAGCCTTACCTTTTGTCATGTTTACTGGAATTGATCTATTTTAAGCAATCAAAACAAAAACTAAAGAAGGAAAGATAAAGAAAAACAACCATATTTTCTATTGTTGGAAATTAGAAAAACTTAAAAGTTAGATTTATCCAAGTTTTATTCACAAAATGTTGCAATGAATAGAGTTTTAGGTCAATTTTTCTTTGCACTTTCTGGTAGAATAAACCCTCACACAGCTTCACGTCTACTGGTTCAGTTCTAACAATTCCTTCCTTCCAATTATCATGAATTATGTACGTCTATGGTGTGAAACGTGCCCCAAAAAAAATCAATTTTTGATAGCGATGGATGTGTTATCTCTCCTCTCCGCAGCGTTTCCCTCCCACGAACGGACCAACAGACAAAGCAAACAATCTTAGCAACAATCACCGAGTGTACAGACACAACAACATCCAAAACAAACTGATGTCATTCCCTCTCCACGCTAAAGCACATGCACTCACATGCACACGTTTCATTAACAGTGCTGTGCAGACATTAGCGTTCTGGACTCGGTACATAACGGTACTACGATGACAATAGTCATTAATCAGAACAATTCCATCTTGGTGTAGCGACTGGGTTTCCTTCTGCTGCTGCTTTGAGAGGGCATCGCTGTCCATGCAGGTGTTATGGGAGATGGAGGAGAACGGAGTCACACTCGCAATCAGGAAAAAGGCTCTAAAACACATACAAGCTGAATTTACATTTGTGTTGTCAGTTTACTATAATTACCAGCAATTTGGTTATTTTTGGTCTAATTTGGTAAAATTGTGGTAAAATGATCCTTTTTTGGCATGTGGTTACCATACTTTCTGCACTCTAAGGTGCACTTTAAAGCCTTAGTGTAAAAAACAACAAATCAGAGTTACACTTTATAATACAAAGCACATTTATATGGAATAATTCTGTTTAGTGTTGTTAGAGGAATGTTTGTTTTACTGGTATCAGTTTGTTCTTTTATGAGTTGCAACTTGCTAGGTTGGGAGTTACCGGTATTGTGAAAACGCTAACGTGGCTAACCTGTAGCGGTATCAGACTGTGTTATTTTATACGTGTTGCCAACAAAGTTGGGAGTTAGCCCTGTCACAGTAATGTTTGTTTTGAGGGTATCAGTCTTTTTTTTTTTTTTCCATGTTTCAAACAATATTGGAAGCTACAGGTATTGCGAAAACGCTAACGCGGCTAACACATAGCAATTTTGGACAGTTATTTTGTGTTACTAACAAGGTTGGGAGTTAGTGATGTTATAGCAACATCTGTTTTAGCTGAATTAGTCTGTTTTTTTAGATGTTTCAAACTAGGTTGGGAGTTACAGGTATTGCGAAAACGCTAACATGGCTAACGTAGAGCGGTATCAGAGTGTTCTTTTTTAAGTCGTGCGAATCGGGACTCAGCTCCTGTTTCATTGTTTCTCATTCAAAGAGAAGCCAACACCTGATTTTAACAGTCCAAAGGAACTGGTTCTGATGTGCATGAAGGAGTAGAAACTGTTGAAATTGTTCCTATTGGCTGTTCTGAGTTGGCGAACTTTCCCCTTTTGAAGACATGATGTCTGTGTGAAGAAACTTAAAAATCTGCTGTAGCTTCTGCGAGCAAAACAAGATACGACTTTGGAAAGAGTTTGGACTTTAGACCTTAGTTTTATGTCCTTATATCTTTCATGAATGTCTTTTCCCACGTGTCTTATTTACCATTGTTCATACCACTCATATAATTCCAAACTTTTCTTGTTTTCCACTTGAAGTTTTTCTTATTTGCACAACTGTTCACCTTTGTGTCTGTATTTAGTGTGAAAAGGTAGCATTTTTCTAAAGGAGAACATTGCTGTTCCTTAATCCAAGATCATGACTTCTTGACTGTTTGCTGTGGGCTTGACTCTGATTAATTCCTGGAATAAAAGCACAGATCTGGCCTGTTTTTACAGCAGCAGACTAATGTTGTTTTGGACTGTAAAGGCCGAGTCAACTCCAGATGAGGAAATTACAATCAGCTTTATCAGTTGTAAAATGTAGATGTCTAACCTCTGAAAGAAATCCCAAGATCTCGTCCTTTCTCAAGAAATCAAAGGGACAGTTGAAAATTTCATTGTGAAAACGTAAAGTTCTGCCTTTCTGAAGCCATTACCAGGCTGTAAAGGATAATGTCCCTTTAGTTCAGTCCAGGAAATATCCTGATCCAAAAACCACAACAGCTGGCTGACGATTAGTGTTTCTCTTGTTGGTTCCAATGAAGACAAAGCGCACAAAAGACGTCTGTTTCCCGGTGAGAGTAAGACAGCAGAGAAAATTAGCTGCAGACACTCACCAAATGGTGGGGAAACTTCATCGGCAGGAGATTAACCCCCCCCCCCCCCCCCCCCCCCCAAAAAAAAAGTATCAGTGGAAACCATGGCTGTATGCGGGCAAATTCAAGACCAAAATCCCCAACAGCTCTCCGTCAGGGATTTGTCCCAACATTTATTTTTGGGAACATAGTCCTGTCTAAAGATCCAGCTGCTGGCTGACGATTCCCTTCTAACCTCCGGCATGACCAATACTTGTGTTTTGACTGCCTGGTCAGACATCTTGTGGCGTTCTAAAGTCCTCTTTAGATTTTTTTGTAATCCATTAAACTAGACCTCCACCTCAGTGCTTTTCATTCCAAAAACAAATCCACAAAATCACCAGTCTTTGGTGAAAATGACTACCAAGCTGCACAGTACCATGGAAAGTGATGAGCTAAGAGCTAAAAGATGCAGAGGAGCATTTTCAGAAGCATTTACATCAGTTCAGATCGAGTGTGATTCCTGATTCTAACACACAGGAGTCATGAGCATTTGTTGTAAACAAAGCCTGAATAAAACTTCAGGAGGATACAATTACATTTCCTTGTAAAAAAGTAATAATTTCTTAACAACAGTCGAACAGAAAATGTAAAAAATGAGAGTAAAGGCTGATTTCCATCAGTGGTGCGTCTCCATTGCATTGACACATAAACATAGAATGCTCATGAATTAATCGGAACGTTAAAGTCGCCCTCATCACGGCTGCGTCTCACATCCGTCCCTTCGCAAAGCAACACAACCTTTACGCAGGAGTTCTATTGCCAGTCTGCAACAATGTTGCAGGTTTCAAAACCAAAAACTTCCTTTGTATTTTCAAATTAAAAGTTTATCAAATGTTATATTTGTGGTGACGAGCCCACACTATAACACACGTTAACACACGTTAACACCGCGGATAACACTGGCTGTTCATTTTTATCATGGATGGCAAACCCTTAATTTTGGAACATCATTCGGCACAAAACATGCACTTGACAAAGATTGAGTGAGGAAGCAGAGGGCATCGGGCCTGACATTTGCCAAAGTTTTGGATGTTAAAAACACGACGGTGGCAGGACAAACCACTCTTCTAGGAGCCAGGGGGGAGGGGGGGGCAGACTGGAACAGAGACAATGTAAAATAACTCACGGTCATGAGACGGACTCCCCACGCAACACAGACGGACCACAGACGGACCAGTGGAAATTCAGGAGAAAAAGCCTTTCAGGTCTGACTGTTCAGCACAATTTACATCATCCCTACAAATACTTCGCTATACATTTACCGCACCAACCATTAACCTTACCAGGTGGGAGGTGAAGCCAACCAGGAAGTAACAAAACAGTGCAGTACCTGAACTGACCAGAAAGGCTGGTGATTGTTTTAAAAATCGTCATTTTCACCTCTCAAACCCCTTTAATGCCTCGTGCCTGCACATTTTATTTCATAAATGGTTGCATGATTCATGACAACTCTGAGGGGAGAGAATTTTTTTCTAAGTTAGTAGATTTTTTAAAAACCATTTTCCCCTATTGAGGCTCCAAGCTAGCACAAGTGTGGGTAAACAAATGGATGATGGGAAATGAGGATAGGCTTACTCTGAGGCAGCAGTCCTGCCCCTTAAATCAGAGGTGAATTTCTGATGAACTTTGCAGAAACTATGTCCTAGAAAACGACAGAGATTTTTTGGTTTTGGCTAAAAACGGCATCATCATAATTAAAAGACCCCTGAGAACAAGAGATCTAAAGATGGGAGTGGAAGCTTTAGACGACAAAGACAGAAAGATTTTTGCATCGGTGTGTGTGGGGTAGGACTCTTGGGATCAGCTAAGACAAACAGAAAACAGTCTTTGATAGATATGGAAGAGAATACTCCAAGTAAAAATACTACTGTCACTTAATATGTGAATTGGGATTTCTTGAATGTATTCATGGTTAATTGTATGAATGAATATTGGACATTGAAAGATAGTAGTGACATCGGAGGAATTAGTCTAATTTATGAATAAACCACAAACTACTATGTATTTTACTAATATCTGAATGTCTGAGGGCTGGAAATAAATACATTTTTTTTCCTTTTTGACTTGTTACTAAGGATTTTGTCGGAAACTCAACAAAAATGTCCTTAATCTTTGTGCTGTTGAGAGCTGGACTTCCTGATATTTTGAATCACTGTTCTGCTCCAGAACCCAAATGCGGTTGGGTTTAGAACCATGAATCATGATTTTTCTGACGCAGAGCAGAATTCATGCAATCATGGCTTCTCATCCAGATCCCCCCCATAAGCTGTAGAGCAAAGAAGAAGCAAGAAAAGGGGAGACGCTTTTGCTTTAAAAGGAAACAGTAAATTCTAAAGGTACATTTATAGTTCAGCACTTTTCAGGGTCACTGACCCCCAACACACACACTCCCACTCCTCCACCCTCGGCATCCTCTCTGTCTGCGTGATATACACATGCAGAGCACACACCCCTCCTGTGATTAATGCACCTGGGAGTCCTCCATAAATTTCTAAATGGAAAAATCTCCAATTCTGTCTGTTTCTATTTACAGTAAATAAATCGACCTGGGTGGCTTTCTCAGCAGGACAGAGGCAGAACCTGTTCAAGTCAAATTACCACCAGTACATTCATAAATATCTGTTAGGATTTCTACCAACATTTGTGCAACAACAAGAGACAAACTCCAGACAAAAGCTCCACACACATCTAACTCATTCTTTATGGCCATGTCACAGAGTCACTACGTACATTTTCTGCACATTGCACGGGTGGAAATTGGTCATACGTGATTATACGCAGAAAAAGTGTGAAAAGTTTTGGTCTTTATGTTGAATTTTCACAGATGTATCACGAATGAACCCCGTTAAAACCACAGAAAAAGTATAAATAGACCACGCAAAGAACACATAAATCTATACAAAACATGAACCGTGCGTGAATCTTGCACTGTTTATATACAATTCATTAGTGATTCAAGCGGCAGTTATGTAATTTGAATGTGATATAGGTGCCGTCTACGTGATATAAAAGTTATACATGCATAAAAAGTATAAATTGTGTACAACTAAGCTGCGTAATTCTGAGCTTACCAAAAATTTGAAACAGCTTAAAATCGAATTCCCGTAAAAAACCCGCTGGCCAAAACTCTCGACGGACATCTGCGCACATCGACAAATGATGAACGCAAGAAACACTCATGAAATTTAAATTTTTGAATTTCTCAGATCGAAATTTAATACGTGGAAAATGCAAGAAATACAAGGAATCTGGACAACTTCACCTGCACTGTTCAGTACCCAGATTGAATTTTTAGCTAAAGATTTCCATTAATAAATCTTAGGTCAGTGAACTGGATTGTTCGAATCATTGTTAAAAAGAATGTTTAATCCCTTGAAAACATCTTATTTTTCTAAGTCTAGAGCTTGTAAGTAAAGCTTTTAGGATTCATAAGTCGATACAGTTTGGGATCTTTATAACGCCCTCTACTGGCATAACATGGTCAAACATATTTGTACTTTAGGCATTCAATGGAAATGTGCCTTATTCTATTGATATTTTAATGAAAAAAAGTTATTAGATACTGAAATTTAATAACAAAATACAACCTAAACTTGGTTTAAAAAATATACTTTTGAAAAATCTTCACAATTTTTGGTAAGTTCACGTTCGTTACAGTTAAAGTCCATCAACAGCTACTTTCAAAATGTTTGGATATTTTAACCCCATGTTTGCAAAATCCATCGTGGCAGAAAACTAAAAGTCTGTTGGTGTTTTTGGATTCAATAATACGATTTAAACATAAACTCTGGAAAACATAAAGAGGGTTCCAGTGTAATCAGAACAGCTGAAATATGTCCATGTAAAACAAGACTGAAACAGCCTTCCAAAAAAAAAAAAACTGAAAATAAAAAACTGAAAACATATACCACATCCATGCTGTTTAAACACAATATGTATTTTCTTATTATTTCTTCTGTATTTTTTGTTCTTTATGACTAGTTTTAAAGGTAATTGAAAATATTAATTATCAGGTTTCTTTTATCAGGTTTACCACAATAAGGCATACACGGATTTAACACATGTACCACATGTACATGCACATCTACTATGTACTACAAATACCATCTGATTTAAAGTAACACAGTCAACATCTATCTCTTTATAACATACATTAGCATGCTAAGGCTAATGCATTGTGGAGTTTATGCATTTCTGTCCCTGCTCTCCAAGAGTTACTCTAACATTTATTTTCTTTATTTGTCCAAAACCTTTGGGAAAATGACAATAAGTGGAGAAAATTGGCAGATAAAAGGTCTCGACTGAATAAATGTGAAATCTGCTCAGTGGAGGAAACCTTTCAAAATTTCTCAAAACTCTGCATTTAATAGTTTGAATAACTTTGCAATGCCACATAACTGGTAACAGTAGTCAAACTAATTCAAAAATCCACCACAATTCATTTCTTTTGGGGTTTGGGGTGACTCCAGACATTTATTATATCTTCTATGTCATGAGTTAATTGTTTTTAACACCAGAACATCAATAAAGTAAACACAAACGTCAACCTTATCCTTGCTGTCTGAAGTGTGTGTTTGAATTTGAGCGTGTGTGTGTACCGCTAACACCACTCCTGCTATCCAAAGCCTAAATGGAGCGAGGTAAGAAGAAAACAGCTACTTTATTGTTAAAGATCGTAATCTTGTAGTAGTGCAGAAAATTGCTTCACTCATCATTAAGCTTTGCAGCCCAACTGGGAAAACAAAAACATACACTTGTGTGCACGTCTTTATGCAGTTGTGAGGACCAGAATCTGCCAACACACCAGCTGTTCGGGGACACTGGTAACACCTGATACTGACAATGTTTCAGTGCTGATTGATTGATGAACCGGGTTTTGTGGTGAGGGTAAGGACGTCTTTTGTTACAGTCTTTTTTTATTAACCTCATAAGACCCAAGCTTTTGTTTGATATGGCTTTTTTATTTATTTCTCTTTGACATTGCCCCAGTTAAGCAGAATTACCTACTGTAGTTATATAAATGGCAATGTGATGTTCAAACATGTGCATGCCCGATCCTAAGAGGTTAAAATTCAGCTAAAGCCTTAGTCCCATGCACCCAATTGGGGGTTGACCCTTATGCCAAGGCAGCAGGTGGCTCAGGCTGTAGAGCAGGTTGTCCAATAAAGAAGGGTTATTGTTGTCTCCGGAGCGTGGCTTGTCTGCAGCTCACCACTCCGCCAGGGGATGGGCCAAATGTGGAGAACAATTTCCCCATTGTGGGATAAATATAGTCAACTTTTCTTTTTTTGTTATGGGTGCTATGAATTTTTGGGTTGTCCGGGCCTGTGGAGGGTCATCTTACAGGGGCAGCAGGTGCGTCTTGCAGTTTTCTTGAGGGTCATACAGCCGTCTCAAGGGACATTACAAAAATTCCTCCATCATCTTAACCTGATGTATCCCTTTTTGTGTCACGAGGTAGCCGGAGCCTGTCCCGGCTACTGTTGGCCAGAGGTGGGGTACACCCTGGACAGGTCACCAGTCTGTCGCAGGGCACACAATCACTCCCACACACGAGCACACCATCATAACCACATAACCAAGCAGCACATTTTTGGACTGCTGGAGGTAGCCAGGGTGCCAAAGAAAAACCCAAGCACGCATGAGGAGAACATGCAAACTCTACACAGACAGATCCCAGCTGGGATTCAAGCCAGGGTCTTCTCACTGTGAGGCGAAAGTGCTAACCATTGTGCTACAGTGCAGCCCACGTTATAAAAGTGGAACATATAATTATAAGTCTATCCTGACGAATTTGTAAGGCTAATGTAAGTTGCAAGTACTTATGATGCAAGGTGACGATGTTGTATGATGCCATCGTCTAGTCAATAGAAAGGTGCGAGTGTCGGCCCCCTTGCTGACCGTGCACAAATGCAAGTATCCATAGGACACCTCTAGGATGTGCACACACTCCGGTTGTCTAATTTCTTTGCTAGAAACAGCACTAATAGGCTACTTGTGTAGGTCGTAGGATTTGGGGGTTAAAAAAGGAAAATCCCCGCATCTCACCTACTTTATTACTTTACCCGTGTTTGTTTTATAAGTGTTCACTACAACCATTAAAAAAATGTGCATGAACTGTTTCGCTCTACGGGTTCCAGATAAAGCTCGTATCCACCCGTGAGGGCAGTTGTGACCTAGGCTTAAATCAATTCAGTTAGGTGTTGAATTGCATGATTCCCATTTTATTTGTTTTTTTAATACTGCGTTCTTGGTAACAGACCAGTCTGGAGAAGTCCTGCAGTTTCAGCAGTTGCTCATTTGGGGTACTGTGTCATTGATGAGCTTTTTTTGGAGTTCCTGCTTTGTTTTGTTTTTTAGATTAAAATGCACGGCACTGACATCACTTAGTTATTTTAGTTCACTTACAATCTTGCTCGGCAATCTTTCTGGATCAACACAGTAAGTGAACCGTACCAGAGTTCATTTGCAAGTAAACTGAGAATCGGTTTAGTTTAAAGAGAAACATTGTGTTCTGAACCAATCACTCAATTTTATCCTTCAAGTTTCTAAACATTGTAGTTGTTTAAACAAAAATACATCTGTTTTATTCTACAAGTTTGAGTAAATGTCTCGTCTCCAAGGCCTCTGTGTTCATTTTCTTAGCTTATGCTGCCCTATAAATGTGCTCGTCAGATACACATCACATAGTCCTTTAAATATGCAGTGGTTTCTATTTCAAATATACAGTGTGGAACACATGAAAACATATCCAACACAAGTTTTGACCAAAGACCTTGTGTGTCCTCACCAAAGGAAGCCCTGACCCTGAATCAAGAATGTGGTGGTTGGATGGTGATCGTCTTGTGTTTGGGAATCTCTAGCTTGTGGGTTTATTTTGTGTTATGCACAAAAAAACCAGCGTAATGTGTCAGTACATAACACTGGGGGATGTAATAGGATGGGATTGACGGATCTGCGGTTGGATGTGGATCGGCTACTTTAGTGAAAACAGGAATTTAATAATCATATAAAACAAAAACTAGCTACTGTTACGCTATTATTCTCTCATAAATAGTATTTTTAAAGGCTGTTACAATACAATCTACACATTCTCCAGGTATAAAATTTCCATTTTTTCTGATTCATAGATTCACAGATGTATCACAAATGCACCACGTTAAAACCACAGATGAAATACGAATAAACCACACAGGGAACATGTATATCAACATAGAACATGAACCAAATTGGGATTTTTGTGCTGTTTATATGAAATTCATTACTGATTCTTGCATCAATTGCACAATTTTAACGTGATGTGCGCCGTATATGCGATATAAAAGTTGTACATCGGTGGGACGTGTGAAAAATCTGTTGACAAACGTGGAACGGTTGTGGAAAGCCACAAAGTTGCAGATGCATCTTAAAAGAATCGCATACAATTGCGTAAGATTTCTGAATAATTGCATAAAAACTATGTAAAATACACATAAACTGCGCATTTCTCAACCGGACAAAAATTTTGAACAGCTCAAAACCAAATTCACATAAATTCCCATTGGCTGAATCCCTCGACGGACACCTGTGCACATCACCCAGCGATGGACGCAAGAAACCCTTCTGAATTATGTATACCAGGTATGTATCATGGAAGACCAACATTTCATATATTGATAATGCACAAAATGTAGCTGTGGCTGTGTGACACGGCCTTAACAACTTAGCAAAAACAGAATTTGTGATATGGTGTTTTGTCTTTTCCTATCATTTCAAAAATACAATTTAAAAGAATCCTCCAGCCCCGTTGTATTATGAAGCTATTGTTCCATTGAAATTATTCCAAAATAAAGATTTTCCTGGAGGTCAGGATGCCTGTAGAAGCCTCATGATGTAAATGTTTGTTGATCCGTACAGAAAAGAGGTTTATGTGTTTGTTTTTGACCGCTCTTAAACATTCCCGCCTGACTCAACGATCCGCAGAGTAACCGCATCCATTTTTCTGCCTTGACTACGTGACACACTGACCCTCTGTACCAACAACTGTTCATACCATCCTAATGGAACGACCACAGCAGGATTCCTCTTTCACCTGTTTTGGAAATATCTGCTAGTTTAGCTGTGATCCATGTCAATACCAGAAAAAACGAAAAAAAAAAAAAAAGGCGGGGGGAAACATGTTGACGGAGGGAATTCCAGAATAAGACATTTTCAGGGATTATTTACAGAAGGGAAACGTTAAGAGGTCCAGAATGTTCTTTTTCCAAGAAGGATTTCCATGAATGTTACTAATTATGTCTGTGGTGTATCCAGGCTGCCGATGGTCAGGAATGGTGGAAAGAAGTTGGGGGAGGTGGAGGGACGGGAGGCAAAAATGAAAAGTAGTTGCAATGTTGGATGATGGAAACTGAAGGGGAAAAAAAGGAAAGATACTGCTCCATAATATGAGGCTGAAGGCAGGAACTGAGGGGCAGCAACTGGAGTGTGAGAGCGTATTCACACTAACAGGTTCACCGGTGGAGCGTCTGACTAAACCACCAAGTGGTTACTTTATGAAATGACCACCATAAACTTCTGTTTTAAAATATTTCTTAACCCTTTTAAAGTCGACACTCTTCCGACTACAGTGACCGCTGACGCATTAAAAGTAATTCCAGTGGATTCTGAAGTGGAGAAAAGCAGCTTTGCGATTACATGCGACACTCCACACTAGTCAAATCAGATTAATCAGCTGATTCTATTGTGGAGAAAAGCAGCTTTGCACCACTACGCAACACTTTGCGCTGGTAAAATATCAGTATAAAGCTGATATGTCAGCCAAACAGTTATGGTAGGTCAGAGAACGTGTTATTTCAAAGTCGACGTCAACATCTCTGGTGCTAAAGGGTTAATCTGCAAGTCAATTGATTGCTTGTTGACTACTCATTCTATTAGCTTGTACTTTTTTTGTTTTATTTGGTTTCTCTGCCCCCTTGTGGTCTGGAGGTCTCACAACTGTTTCTACTTTCTGAGAACATTAACATACTGTACATCTGCATCTTGTTTGTGACAGCTTATAGCTGATGGAAGCAAATTGAAGCTATATACGATTGGCAAATATGGAAGGGCTAATGCCCGACGAGGTGTCCATTACCAGAAATTAACGGACGATACAGATGCATGAACCATCATACGCAAAACGGAGGACAGTTGCTCTCATTTAGTCCGTTAAGTATCCCATTTATACTATGGTCACTCGCAAAAGAGATAAATATTCAATCCATTTTGGTACTTCATAGTTATATATATACTTGAGTACTTTTTATTTGTTTAAATCACCTTTTCACAAAAAGAGGACTATTTTATAGGTGGTGCGGCGTGTTGTCATTGTAATGGGTGAGCTAAAGGGGTTTCAGAATTATTTGTCAGATCCAGTTGTTGTCTGCTCTCCTCTGCAGAACTGTTTATGATTTTTCCTTCTCACTGTGTATTCCACCGGTACAATGTACAGGCTGAGATCTTTGGATCTGTAAGCCTGAGCTTGGTGGCTCCATCAGTCAGGCTTCATTTCCCTTTGAACTTGTGAAAACAGGCAGGAGCGAACACGCGTCCCAGAGTGTGGTTCCGGGGCGAGCTAAACATCCAGAGACCGGCTCCAGGTGGATCTGTGACAAACGCTACCGCGTCATGTCTGCTGGGAGAAGGGAAGGAGGAGAATGCGGGGCCTGAACCAGAGATATTTTAGCATCTGTGTGCGATTGAAGTGACCTTCTGCTCCCCGACTTCTGTGTTTAGACGTCCGCCTGTTTTTCTGCCTGTGTGGGTGACAGGCTGCAGATTTCAGGTCTGCATGCTGACCGCCTGCGAGAGCAGAGGGTAAACAGACACTTTTGACTTTTGGCTGCCCTTGCTTCGACTCATTTTGCTCGGTAATCGTGTCATTCATCCCGCCTTGTTCGGCAGAGGCGGCCGCTCACCGGAAGGATTCCTGCACGGATTCCAGCGCATGATGGAATGAAGGAACAACGTTCTGTCAAAACACTGGAGGAATAATTTTTAACAGCATTTCATCAAATTAGCATCTAAAAATGCAGGAACTAAGATGCAACTTCTGTGGTGCAACTTACATATTCTATTCTGTGTTTTCAGTCTCTTTCATGTTTTCACTATCGGCAGTAAAAGTGTACATACTTTTTCCTAATGCTACGTACACAAGAACATGCTAAACGAGCATTCTTGAATGTGCTCTTACCACACATTGTTCACACTGGACTGTCGCTACCTGATGCTAGCGCATGTACTCAAAGTTGGAAAAGTGTGAAAAGTTAAAGCAGCGCACATTTCTTGAATCTTCATCACCGCAGCGGCGGAGGGATACCCAGCCCTAAGTCATTACAGCTCCCTGTTAAAACAGAAACACTTTTGGACACCACTACAGCTTCAAATGCTTGTGCAATTGGAGCAATAGGATCCAGAGGGTGAGGGAAGCAATTCGGATTCTGCCTTGGTGTGTAAAATTCCATCCAGGCACAAACCGCAACCAATGATTTCTCAACTTTCAAACAGTTTCTGTGAATTGAAAATAAGGTCACTACCAAGTCCAAGTCCCTGATTGGTCTGCTTTAACTTTTTTAACCCTTGTGCTATCCTAGGCATTTTAATGTTGGTAGTTGGGTCATCTAGACCCCACAAGACAGTGCGCTGAAAGGATTTATGATCTTCACTGGTGTCCATGGATTACATGAAATCCTCTCCACCTTTATCATGGTAGGAAGAACATGTCAATGGGCATCTTGACCCCATAGGATAGCACAAGGTTTAAGACGCAACTGCAGTCATGCATTTTATTACGTAGAGCCTGGAAATGGTCGTGCAAACTTGCGTAGAGTTGAAGTAATAAGAAGCATTTACGCGCGTTTTCATAGCCTTTTCGTTGGAAGTGGTCAGTTGAACGCGCAGGTTACCCAACCTGATGTAAACAAAGCATTAATGCTTCCTGATCTTGACTTGATGATTTTAATTTTGATTACTGACACGAGCTACTGTTCATCAGACGCTACAAAGCTTTAGTTTTATGACTTTAAAGCAGAGCTATTGGTGTGGGGAGTTGCTGTTGGGTTTTTTTTTAGCTCCGAGGGGGAAAAAAAGGGAAGAAGTCAGACGTTTGTTGTCTGGACAGCAGACTGTCTGGTGTTTGTGTGAGCTGGATTCCCTGCAGGTCAGCCAAAGGCTACAGGAGCACTTGTCCGGGTCTATTTTTTTTCGGACCTCATCCTCAAACTAAATATTTTTCTTTCCAGAAAAAGAAGGATAAACAGAGTGACAGAAGGATAATGACGAGAGAGAGACATCAAGGACACAACGAGACAGAGATAGAGACGACGATGTGCTGCCAAATATGCTACTGGTTTTGGTTTGATGACGGTTTCCAATATCAATATAATTTATTTTCTTTTGAAATGATTTTTATTGGAATGGGTCGATTTGATTACCTTAGACAAATGGATCTGGTTGGATCGTAGGAATAGAAATTGATTCATTGATTACGTCGATTCATTGTTACACCCCTACTTAAAAGGATTACTTTTCTTGAAAGACAGAAAAAATCTTTTTTGAAACAAGAGGGGCGGGGTTACATTCTGAAAAGAACCTGTGATAGATGAAATCTACACACTTTCTGCTCTTTTCTCAGACAGTAATGAACCTTTTTCACATTTTTCTTTTTGCTTAAATTGTTAAAGTTCAAACCTTTGTTGAATAAGTCCACTCGTTTTCGTGGGTCGGGAGGGTTTCTAGAGGAATACTCAGGAGAGCGTGAATGGATCAAATCATCGCTTTGGGGTTGTTGTTTTTATGAGAAATTGACATTATAATACACTTGAAAGTTCCACAAAATTGATTTTGCATGATATAGGCCCTTTAAACGCAGCAGGGATTTAAAACCTGCCTCCAGTGGTCATTTGACAACCTGCAACTTTTGGCACTAAGTCTGCACTGAAAGGTGGGTGTGCGGTTCCAAATTCATGATGAGGAATCATCAGTTTTTATAACATAAGAGTGCTGTGTCTTTCAGGCGCCGAGTTGACCTCATATGGCATTCCAGCCCTCCATAAAAAAATTTACTGTGGTATTTAAAATAACAAACTACAAAAAAAAACATTTATAGTTAAATATGTTGGTATATTGCAACAAAAATGCGAAGTAGCTTTTAAATGTAATTTTAATTCATCTTCTGATGGCTTATAAGGTGTTAAATTTTGTTGATGTAGAGTATTTGTTATTTTTGTCATTTAAGCTCTTATTTTGAAAAGCTACAGGTCCTTTAGCACAACCACTACAGACTTGTCAAGTGAGTATAAAAGTCGTCATAATGACTTTCCAGGACTCCAGTGGAAAAAACGGAGATGTCCCAGTTCCAAGAGACGGCGGGTCATATGGAAACATTTCTGGCGTTTGTCGTACCTTTAATCAGGAATTCCTTCATAGGCGTTTTTTCATGCAACTTTTTCAGGTCTGGTTTCATCGGGACGTTTCGGAGTGTCTGATTATGGCATTAGACGAAGACTTTTTCTTGGAAAGGAGCTCCTTCTTCAGGGATGTGTGTTTCAAGTTTCACTGAAAAAACAATGATGGTCAAACTTTGGGCTCTGATTATTGTAGAAATAATAATTAGGACTATTGTAGAGATTTGGAAAAAGCATCATTTCTAAGAGAAGATTTCTCTCATTTAAAGCTATGATTTCACAAATAAACCCTTTAAAAAACTACTTTATTTCTCGTAAAAACAAAATAAACATGATAAAAGGAAAGTAACAAAGTGCTCAAAAAAGTGCTCCATCTTACTATATTTTATGCAGATATTTTAACTAAAAAATAAGATTTGTTTAATTAAAATGTCATGTAGTAACATTTTAATATTTAAGGTTTGTCAGAAACCGAATGCTTAAAAAAATTAATGCAATCTTCGAATTAGTCCAAGTTGGTCTGTCTGTTTCTGTACTCTTTCCCATTTTATGTTAGAATAGAATAGAATAGAACTTTATTGGCCCTACAGGGGGAAATTATCTAGTTACCACAACTCTATCAAAAACAGCTGATAGATAAAAGTAACAATTCCAATTACACTTAAAATGTGACTAAGCTTGATCAAGTGAAAGTAGAATCAGAGGCTGGGAAGATCATCAATGAATTGATTCATCATGGAGTTCACTTTTTACAAGGACGAGGATTCAAAAGTCAAAACCCTTCGAGGCCAAGACTGAGGTGCTCCATGGTCCAAAGATCAGAGAAACCCTCTAAAACTCAAAGGAACTCTGCAGACTTCCCAAGACTTCAGTTTCTGATGTGAAACACTCGTCTTCACGACTGTTCTTTTCAATTCTTGCCCTGGTGAATAAAAAAAGGATGTTCTTTTGAACTTTATTTTATGTCTTTAAATATGTTAGGCAGAACTCACTAAAGGGTAAAAAAACACGAGTCTGATATCAGAAGAGAAGAACATTAACTTGAGAAAATGCGATTCAATCATCGTCGTTTTGAAGACGTGGTGGAATGGCAGAACTGGACCACACTGCATATTTCCTTCCATCGCGTCTTTAAAGCTCCAGCCAAATTGGCAAACATGTTGGTCCTGGCAAACCCAAGTGAAGAGAATCCCAGATATGTTGTTCTGTGGCGATCAGCTTGAATAAATGTTGAACAGTTAAGTCCTGGTCAGGTCTGATTCAGACCTGCGTGGAAACCACAGCGCTGGAACATCCAGAAGACTCAGTGGGAAACCTTAGGATCTTGAACCGTAAAGATTTGTCACCTTCTGGTTTGCATGATTATTAGTTATTAAATTGACAATTACAAATTTAATAAAGTAGCTCATGGGGAATGTTTGAAAGTTCATACTATTGGCAGTAGTTGAAAGCAAAGTACTGGCAGGCCTTAGACAGTAATGAAAAACTTACTCTGATGATTTGTCCATCTGCTTAAAGAGGACATTCAAGGGTCAGAGCTGCTCTGTTCTGCCTCATTGTGCTACGGCTCCTTATTTTACAAACTAGTAGGGCCAAAACAGACCTGATCTATGGAGCTAAAAGTTCAGTTGTTGGCGATTCGCTGTGTGACAATGGGCGTTTTTCATCAGTCATACCAGGTCAATCTCAAGATACATTTACACTGAGCGGTCCGGTCCGGTCCAGTTTAGAATGGTCCAGGCATTTCAGGTGAGCGTTTTTATTTCAAGTTGAACCGTCCCGACACATGCGGGGTAAAGCTAACAACAAGAAAAATGGAGGAACTTTTTTTTCACCTGTGTAATTCCCTCGCAGTCAGTCCAGACACAAGTGGTTTTCTGAAACGGGTGTCTTTATTGTCTTACACACACCATGAAAACTATAGAAAGCACAAACAAAACAATTAATGCTTATCAAAACAAGTACAAATTTCGAAAATAAACATTTACACTCACAATAAAAATACCAACATAAAATAAACATACCTCGTTGGCTGTATGCTGCCAAAAAGGGAATTAGAACCTCTTTGGGAATTAGAACCTCTTTTCTTTCTTAAGTTTCTTTTCTTGCTTGACGCGGATCTTCCTTATGGATCTTACTTCGAGCTCTCTTTTTCCTTCTCTGCTTTTCTAACTTAATTTGACCAAAGCGACATCTACAGGTGGCTTATAAAACTACACATTTAAAATAACCTAAACCCTTCAAAAAAGACACAGTAAATTCAAAAGAAAATGTGGCAGCTACAACCTGGCTTTTGGTACTTCGTAAATATAAAGTATTGAATGTTGTTTGAGAGAAGATGTTTTCTTTTGTCGTAATGACCTTCGGCCATTCAACTGGTTTCAACAGTAGCTCCACCCTAACAGGTCTGTTCCAGTTTTCTATGGACCTACAACCAACAGGGGCCCAAAAATTGTATGGTTTGGTCCGGGCTATTATGGTTTGGTCCATTTTAGAATGGAAACGCTCAAAATACCAGACTAGACTGAATTATCCAGTGTTGAGCTGTCCCAATCTGTTATTTTTTTTTTTTTTTTTTTTTTTTTTATGGCCTGGATCAGATACTGAGTACTTTGATTTGGTGAATCTGCCAATACTGAGTCCGACATGCAAAATAAATAGGTTCAGGTTTTCCCCGATTTTTATTTTATCCACCTTCTTTTATTATTAGGGGTGTAACAATAGATCAGTTTAATTGATTTATTTATTTTCCTACAATCCAACCAGATAAATTTGTCTGAGGCAAGTTGTTAATTGAATTTACCTGCACCAGCATGAAAATCATTTCAAAATGAAACAAATCGATGACATTGATATTGGGAAATACCATTTAGATTCAGAGATGGTAGGTTGTTTTTTTTTTAAGGTGATAATAAGGTGATAATCAGTCATGTGAGAACGTTTGGTTACTGTAGCTTCAGTATCATCAGAGCTATTGAACACGTTTAATCACATGTCACTTTCTTCCAAAACTGTAGCATGAATATGATGATGAGTATGCATAACTAGCTCATTTCAATGGAATTTCAATGTATTAGTTTTTGCTGCTTTTTAGACTTTGATTTTTTTTGGGGATCACTTTTCCCTAAGCCTGCGTGCGCTTTGTAGACGGTCCCTTGGCAGTAATCTCAGTGTCATCTCTCAGATCACTTCTCTTTATAAAGAATTTAGAATATATATATATTTTCAAATTCTAAAACAGAAGTATCAAGAAAAAGTCAGATAAATCAATTATAAATTTTCTACATTTTAAGACAGCCCCAGATTATCACACCCCTACCACCATGTTCTGACTTTTGACATAGTTTGATGTCTTGGTTGAGGATCTCTCTGAATTTCAGGTCAAATGCCATGAAGATAATCTGGATGTTTTAAAAGTCCTACGCACCAGTAGATCATTCGAAATTGACTTCTGACTTGTGGACGGGACTGTTGGCATGGAGAAACCCCTCCCCCATTCCTCTCACCATTGCTGAGAACTCAGAGTAGGGAACTTGTGGCCCACCCAGTGTGTTAAGATCTTTTTCAAATTTTTTGTCTGCTCCTGATTCACAATGATTTAAAATCAAATACTTAGAAATGCAATTTTGAGCTTCTTTTTTTTAAATAAATGTCCTCCTTTATCAGAAAAATATCACACGAACGAGTTAAAATCAATAAAAACACATTTTTTCCTATCAGCTCTCTCTTTTGCGAGTATGTTTCTTACTGTTCACTTATGAACTCTGACATGAACTGACTCACAGTAAATGTGAGTCAGCAATAAAACAAATATAAGCCTGTAGCTTTTATTGCTTTGTGTATGAGTTGTCATTTGGCTTTATGTCATTTTGAAAAAGTTCATCAATAATTCAAGTTTATCCATTTGTAAACAAAATGTATCTTTTTGGCTTCCTTGGAGTCAAAAAAGCTTTAAAAGTGCCTTTGCAACACCGTCCAGACCTAAAGACGTCAATGACTTCATTTGACACATCATCGTTTCTTTGGTTCTAGTGCTTTGTTGTTGTAGCAGCAAGCTAGCTCTCTTGACCTTGTTGCAATTATAGTTTGATAAAAACTGATTGATACAAATGTTTTTGAAACATTTAACATAAAGTACAATTAGTTGCAGTCATGCACACATTTCTTAAAAAAGTTCTTGTGTTCCTCTTTTGCCGTTGTGTTTCATGTAAAGACACACCAGTTGACCTTTCCGGTTGTCATTTACAGTCAGACACACTCTGATTCAGTCGTGTACAGAACTGGCTGCCTTTCCCAAATCACTCCAGAGGTAAACTAGCAACTGTCATCCAACATCCGAGTTCAAGCAAAATACACAAAGTTGCATGGGCCAATCCCTTGACAGCATAAGTGCACACACACCCATGGAGGAAAACTGACAACATGATTATAATGATAATGATGTCTTTGTGCATTAAGTCTGCAGGACCTGAAGCTGGCTACTGATACTGCAACACACAGTCAGGCTGGACAAGATTTCCTACCG
Organism: Oryzias curvinotus; assembly: GCA_023969325.1. Classification (NCBI taxonomy): domain Eukaryota; kingdom Metazoa; phylum Chordata; class Actinopteri; order Beloniformes; family Adrianichthyidae; genus Oryzias; species Oryzias curvinotus. Next base: position 4,724,058 of record CM043723.1, on the reverse strand, counting down.
AGACAAAAGGGGTCTCGATTGCAAATTACACACTTTTCTGTCTACATTTCTTGCTATACACGGATTCAGACAAAAGTCTGGTTGTCTCTGTTTCAATGAGGAGACTTTTGGCCAATGTACAGCTCAAGAAAAACACAGAGAATTAGCGTTCGGTTTAAGATGCGGCATGCTTTTGGTCAGCTGTGCTATTCAGACCACTATTCATAGAGAGCCACAAATTTATCACTCACATCTAAATACTTCATTCGTGTGCCTCAGGAAGAAAAAGAGCAAAAGCTGTACATTCAGGAGAGGGGACGGGGACAGAGCTGGATGATGCTGATGTGTGCATGAGTTTGCATCCCAGTGACAATCCATCATCCAGAGAAAGTGGTACAGTACACACTCACGCAGTCTTGCGGTCATGGAATATTCTTTAGTTGTTATTCAGCATGTGAACTGTAACTGACCCAATCGCTGCTTTGAAAGACCAAAAAGTACTTCTCTGATCTAAACCCAATTCAAGTGATACATGGATGGAGGTATTGGAAAAGCTGTGTTCATGACATCATCGTGGAACTGCATGTAAGTATGGCGCAGGTTCGTCTGTTCTAGCTCCATTCATTCTGCAGAGCACTGTCGAGGTCTGACGCTGATGGTGAACATGGAGGCCCGGCTCCCTGTTCCTGTTTCAGTAAATCTCAATGTGCTTGTTGGGGTTGAGGTCACGGCTCTGTGTGAGCAAGTCAGCCCTGTGTTCATGAACTTTCATCGGTGCTGGATGACCTCTAAACTAGAATGAGTAAACAACTTCCACAAACTATTTTGGCAGAGCTGGAAACGGAGATTGGCCAAAAACGACTAAAAGGACAAAGACAGACCTAGGTCTTAGAAACAAACTACTCTTATGGGTGGATACGGGCTGTCTGCAGGCAAAAAATGGACAAAGCTTAGATTGCCTAATTTGGGAAATTAGGCAATCTAAGTGCAGTTTGTGTCACATTCCTATGGGTGTCCTACGGGCACATACGTATCACGTGCACACTACATGCAGCATTTGCAATTTAATGAATACTAGAGGGTGGCGTAAGGACACAGTACTGCAGAGTCATGCAAACATAAGTGTGTTACATTCAAATACTTCACGATACACTTACCATAAGCACGACAATGGTACGTTCCATTTTCATGACGTCCTAAGAGGCAGTTTTTCTAGCCTTAAGGGAACTGCAGGACACACCTGCGCTCCCTTTATGATGCGTCCATTCCTCTCCATTACCGTCTAGGGTACAACCCAAAAACCCGCAACACCCGTACAAGTCAAACCCTGTACAAGTGCATGAGACTAAGGCTCTATTTGAAATATGGTGTCTATATCATGAAATCATGGTGATAGAATTGACTTCATTTGGTTGGAGCCAGAATTTCTATGGGTGACGTCACACTCACTCGGTCCGGTGCTCAGATCCAGTCAGTGGTTACGTTTGGAGGAGGAAACAAAGGAAATTTCTGCTGGGACAGAATTAGAGCGACTATTGGGAACTGAACGTATTTTCATTTAAGGATGTTAAAACGATTACAGAGAAGAAATTGAAGTATAGCAAAGAGTGAAAGTACTACAAAACATCTTTAACAATTTTTATGAACCTAATGTACTGAAGAGAAGCCTCAAGTTTGCTTTGGACCCACTCAAGATCAAGAACGCAGTGGGACTACAGAGGTGGACCTCTGCTGGTTTGTTTAGCAGTCTTTCCACATCTCTCCAGAGGAAGACATTCTGCATTAATAATAGCTGGAATGCGTGTTTGGAGACAATCCTCCGTACAGTCCAGATCCACTCTGTGTGTTCTGCACATTTCAAAGCCAACTGTCTGCTTGACGAGGCTCAGGCTCGCACCATGATCATAAGATCATAACTAGACAGAAATAGGCCATTAAAAAGAACAATAATAAATCTAAAAAACGCATTATTGGTCATCAGGGCCAACTTCGTTAATGTAGTTCCTGAAGCTACATTTGATCCGTTTGTCTTTTTTTTTTTACTCTATATGAGACAAAAAGAATTCAGTTTAGAATAATCTGTGCTGAGTTATAAAGAAAATTGATTATAAAAAAAAAACCCCAGCAAAGACTGAAAAATATATCATACCAAGTCAACTGTATAATAAGTTACAGGAAGTAACATATCAACTGTAAAAACATGACCCCACAAATCCCTACTACATAAATGTTATGTGGAGAAAAAAACAGTTCTCATCTAAAATAAACATTGAATTAGTAACCATATTAAAAGCCCATAACAAGTTACAAACTCAGAAGAAAACAGCAGTACATTTAACAAAAGTATGTCTAAAAAAGCACACTTTTTTTAGTATTGAACTCATCAAAGAACTTAGCCTGGAAATGTTCTGGCCCAGGGTTTACAGTCCAGCTCTTGTCAAGAAAAGAAACTCATATACTTGGTCCAAAAAAGCAGAATTACAACTTCCAAATGTGGATCAAAGCAACAAAAGGAATTGATTAATTTTTGCTAATGAACATAAAACAAACCTGTAATCAAGTTTTCATTGGCTTTCACCTGGTCATGTCAGTGCCTTTTATTATAGTCACAATAGGCTTTTGTAGCCTTGTTTGCCACACCCCTTTCCCCAATAATCCAGTGGTACCAGGAACAGGAAGTCTTCACATATTTCACACACCAAAACGATGAGAAAGGCCTGTCATCTTCATCATAGGTATATCACAACTACAAGAGACAAAGTGAGAAAAAATATCCAGAAATTCACATCGTCTGATGACCTACTCACGTTTCATCTTCAATGTTTTGCTGATGGAAGGAGGTTTTCACTCAAAATGTGTTGATGCATGGCCCCATTCATTCTTTCCTTACACAGATCAGTCGTCCTGGTCCCTTTGCTTATAAACAGCCCCAAAGCATGATGCTTCCATCCCCATGCTTTACATATGTTGTTCTTTGGATGCAACTCAGCATTCTTTCTCCTCTACACATGACGAAAAGAGTTAATTCACTAGGTCCCCCGTGTGGCTCTGTGATTTTTGTTCACCGTTCTTGTGATCATCTCACCACGTGGTGAGATCTTGTGGCGGGCCCCAGATGGAGGGAGATAATCAGTGGTCTTGTATGTCTTCGATTTCCTAATAATTGCTCCCACAGTTGATTTCTTCACACCAAGCTGCTTAACTATTGCAGATTCAGACTTCCCAGTCTGGTGCAGGTCAACAATTGTGTTTCTGGTGTCCTTAGACAGCTCTTTGGTCTTGGTCATAGTGGAGTTTGGAGTGTGACTGTTTGAGGTTGTGGACAGGTGTCTTTTTTTATAGATAACCAGTTCAATCAGGTGTCATCAATACAAGTCACCAGTGGAGGACAGAGGATCCTCTACAGAAGAAGTTACAGGTCTATGAGAGCCAGAAAACTAGCTTGTTTGTAGATGACCAAATATTATTTTCCACCATAATTTACAAATATGAGGACCCCCTTGAAAACGAGGTGACACATCTCAAGGGGCTTATCCTACAAACAAATAAATGTGAAATAAATTATTGAAAAATCAGAAATGTGATTTTCAAGATTTTTTTCCCCATTTTGTCTCATAGTTTGAGGCTAATGAAAAACTTTGTTTCCCCGCTTTTAGTAGATGTCAAATTTTCCACCCATGAAATGAAGTGATCTAACACCACTGGTAGGCAGACACGACTCTTTCTACTCATTCTATCATTTATCTAAATCCTCTACAGTATTGCAGCATTCCCCAACCCCCAGGTCATTTGGTACCAGGCAGCACAGTAAGAATAAATAACTTGCATTACTTCTGTTTTATGTATTTCGGAATCGGAAAGATGTTTTTTTTTTGAAAAATTGCCCGATTCTCTGTTCCATCCGTCTATGTCAGTCTTGATGCAGGCCAAGGCGCTCTTCTCGGTCACGGGATAGGATACCGCTAAAATAAAAACCTAGGAGCTAGCAAAATGAATAAAAAACAAACGTCTTTGGAAAGTTTCTTTGCCAAGTGGAAAAGGTCCAGCCAGGAGACAGAAGAGGAGCCTTCAAATCCCCAAAAAAGAAAGCTACATTTAATAAACAGCACTCCTTTTTTGCACCATGAGTGTGGTAAGGGGAGAGGATGATGACACCTGTGCGATGTACTATGTTATGCGTGTCAAAACAAAAGCTCAGGAGTCGTCTAGTCAAGTATCTGTTCCTCCTTCAGCGTAGCGACGCTACAATAATTTTCCGACCAGTCCGTGAAAACTTTGTGTGACGTCATACTGGGCCATGGCGCTAAAAAGGTTGGGGACCCCTGCTCCAATGCAGTCGACTGTAGAATCCAGCCTGGTTTTGTGGTTTCTGGATTGTGGTGTTGAAGGATCTACACAACTATTAAAAGTTACCAACTGTTCTACATGATGGCTGATCATCAGGCCACCTTCAGCACTTTAGAAGGTGTTTTTGAATGATGGATGGATGGATGGATGGATGGATGGATGGATGGATGGATGGATGGCTGGATGGATGGTTGGATGGATGGATGGATGGATGGATGGATGGATGGATAGGTCGATGGAAGGATGGACCAATAGACATCTCAATGGATGGATGGAAGAAACAATAAACTGCTGGATGGATTAACGGACCAATGAGTTACTTGATGGACGGACCAATTGGTAACAGGAGGGATGAATGGATTTACCAATGGGCCACTAGATGGATGGACTAATACATCATTGGATAGAGGGATAAATAGACCAATGGACCACTAAATGGATGGATAAAGAGACTAATGGATGACTAAATGGATGAATGGATGGAGAAATGAGTTACTGGATGGACAGATAGATGGGTAAGTGGATAGAGATGGAGAGATGGATGTGTGGATTTCATTTCATTTTTTTCTTAAGGGCCACACAAATGACACTGTTATGCCTTAGCATGAAGATTTGTTCTTTTTGCTGCTGCCAAGCCTTTTGCATCTCACTGTTGATTTTTTTTTATATCACCAATCAACCAATCATCGAAGGTGAAGGCATGAAACGTAAGAATACAAACATCACATCACAAATTACTGCATGTGTTCACTGATAATGTCCAGAGAAGACAAATACACTCTCCCAGAACAGAAGCCACATACACTGAAGAAAACCATGTAGAAACGCACACCTGCAAAAGATAGAGTGGAGTTTCAAAAAAAAAAGACAGACATGTATCTGATTCTAAAGCAACATTAACTTGTGTAAACCAAAAGTCAGACAAAGTAATGATTTACTTCTCTGACTGAGCCTCCTCTTTGTAAACATCCAAAAAGCCATTAGCCGGGATCTGAAGCTCCGCCATGCTTCTGCTGTCTTTGATTATTTCTTCTGCAGAGCACAGGATCTGATTCAGCTTTTTAGAGTGAGCTCCTATGTAAACTCAGGCTCAGATAGCAGAAAAAGGGAAAAGAGGTGGAGGAATCTCAACGTGGATTACAACTTTAGGATTACCCACAGGCACTTCCTGTTACACATTCAAATAAACCCTTCTCCTGGGAGGATATGCTTCATTCCTTAGTCATGGAAGGATTACACCTGATTAGCAGCACAAGTTTAAACTGAGCGGGAAAAGAATTTTTTTGTAAATAAATGTGATTTTTAAAAGTTTTCTAAACTCTGTCTTTGGCAAAAAAAAACAACACACATTTTAAATCACATTTTAGTCTTTAGGTTCATAAACTCAAAGTATTTAGCCATGAAGAGCTGAGATAGACCCATACCACCCTTAAAACTGAGTCATAACTGTCCCCATGGGTGGATACGGATTGTCTACGGTTAAAAGATGGACAAACTTGTACAGGACACATGAGAATCAGATTAAGGTCATAGACTGCTCTGTGAACCAGATAGAGCAAAAATGTCAATTATTGTTTATGTACTGATGATTAAAAACTACACAGTAAGATTACACAAAGATACTTTTGTATTACCAGATGAGGCGTTTTATTACAAAGACAGAAAGCAGCGACCATCGTATTCATGCTCTGCTGTAAACGGTGCAATGGGGGAGCATGGCATATTAGGTATTTGGCGCTGCTGGCTCCGTATGAAGAGCGCCCCTCGCAGCTTCCTAATGAGCTCGTATTTATCGGCCGAGAACTGTGGAGCTGATAGCAGAAGGAGACACGCGGAGCGGCCCCAACAAACTCCGGTTGTTAGGAGTGGTCCTCTGCCGAGGACATGATGTGCAGCGGGGCAGAGAGCAACTTGACAGAGTCTGCGCTCAGTGAATTTAAACTCGCGTCTGCAGTGACATATGTGTCAGAGGATGTCCGATTGGCCATTCTGCATGTCAATCAAGTCCCGTACTTTTCGGTGAGGATTTTGATTGGCTGGTGGATTTTCAAGAAGCACTCTCTTCCCCTTCAATCTCCCCTGTCCCGCGACCCACCCCCACGTCCCCGAAGATGACCGGTCGATCGCGACCGACGCAACGAGCTCCCCTGCTCTGAAACACACATCACCGCACACGCGAGTCCAAAACACAGGCGCAAACTCTCCGTCACCAGAAAGCTGCTCCCCGCTCTGCGCCACGCCAAGCCCCCGGCAGAAAATCACTCCAGACCCAGAGTGTTTATTGAAGCCGCCCCGCGTGTCCTCCTATCAGCTCCGCAGCCCTCGCCCGACAAACACGAGCCACCAAGGAAGCTGTTTTTTACGTGGCACGCGCCTCGCACGGAGCCAACAGCACCTTTGAAATGCCATGAAAAATGAACAAACTAAAATACATTTGAATTTTTTATAAAATACTCATTATTTTCCAAAGTCACAGGGAGCCACAACAGAAGGATGAAAGAGCCACATGTGGCTCCGGAGCCATGGGTTGCCGACCCCTGACTTAGATCATGGTTGTCAGAATCCAGGCCACGAGGGCCGGCATCCAACATGTTTTCCAACCAACCTGCCATTGAAGGCAGGATTTCTGGAAAACCAACAGGAGGTCGGTCCTCAAGGCCGGGATTTTGACACCCCTGACTTAGATGAAGGTATTCACAGCATGGCAAAGCTAGATGGTAATGACTACAGATATCCAAAGACCTTAGTTGAACTTTAGGCCTTCTGTTTTGATTCTTTTCCAAACACTCTCAAAAAAATGTCTGCTTTTATTTGAATTGACCCACATGATCCAGGTAATTTAGGGAACCAGTTTCTGGAAAACAACCACAACTCTGTCCCTCAAAGCTGAGAATTCACAATTGCAACTTTCCAAAGCTCTCTTATCCTTCGGGACGCACAGGTCATTAAGTTAAAGATAAAGATAGTGGAGCTAAAGCCACAAGCTCCTAGTTTTTTTTTAAAGGTCTTTGTATTATTCAGATGTGGAATTGAGTCCCCGATTTTCCATGACAGTTACTCTGAGGGGTCAGGCTGGTGTCTCAAGGATGCCTCAGACAGAGAAAGAAAGACGCACCCCACCAATAGTGACAGCTGTAGGTAATTTCTACCAGGTTGGGTTGAAGCAGTTGAGCCAGACTTTAGGGACCAGTTCCAGTTTTTTCTAGCATTCCGTCTGCTTAAAGGTTATGAAGTGTTGTGCCCTCTTGGAGTTTTCTAAATTCCTGAAAATGTCAGAACTCTTTCGGCAGAGCTGCAGAAAGCAGGTCATCTATAATCAGAGGTTTTCACAGGTTTTAGGTTTCCTCTTCTAAGAGTCAGAGGGGCAGATGAGGAGCTAAAACCCGGAGGCAGACTACAGCAGAAACTGCAAAAGGCATCAAGTCTGCTTTTTATGAGAAAAGTTAAAAGGCTTTAAAACAACTCATGTCTTCTTATTGTATTAAAGATGTATATTTTTCTTCATTTTTATATAGTTTTGTCTCCCAATTTTCTCACAATCCGCTTTCTGTTCCTTTTTTAAATAGTTTGTGTCTGCGTTGAAGCTGCAACGTCAGAGATGCAGATAGAGCAACCACAACCGATGATAACAGGATTACCAGACAGCCGTGTTTCATTTGAGCACTTCGCAAATACAATCTGTGCATGTGTGAGTGTGAGTGTGTGGATGTGTGTGTGTCGATTCCTGGAAATCCTAGTCGGAATTGGCCTCCTCCCAAATTGACACTCCAGCACACACACATACACACCTATTTAAAAAGCCTTGGTCGTCTTTCACAGGTTCACAGATCACATTTCTTTTGTTTTCTTCTCTACACTCAAACACAGCGTGTTACAAAGTCCAAGAGGATGAGGAGAAATCTATCCTACCATTGATGCCAAACGCTCAAAATAATGCAAACACACACACAGACTGCGGTCAGAATTCTTGGATTCAGTCAGTTGTGTCCATGGGGGGTTTGTTAGGAGAATTCCTGTAACTGAAAGACTCTGAGTGTATTTTTACTTCTTTTTTTCTTTAAAAAAACATCTACATTCTTCAAATAATCATAGTTTAAGATTCCTTCTTGCCTTGCCTGAGTGGAATCTGTCACTCCATTTTCTGATGATATGTTTAGATACATATATTTTAATGCTCTCAGTTTTACCCTAAAAGACCTTGTCATAACAAAACGTGCACCTGCCAAACTGGTTTTATTTTACCGACCAGAAGACTTTAAATGACCTTTCGTCTGTCCTTATTTCCACCATGATTGTTTGAACTATTTTTAATGAAAACAGAAAATGTTCCCAATACTAAGCCATGGGGTACACCTTTGGAGAAGGAGTAAACAGTGAATGCATTAAAATAAGGGTCGCCCATAATGGGGTAGGCCTGCTAACAATGGTGTAACTGTTCAACTCCTCCACTATATCTGAGAACTGGAGCCAGCCACCCATAGAAAATAGTTTATTTTTGGACTCCCATAGTATGGACACCGCGATGTTAGAGCTAGTAAGCAGTGATTGATGTAAGTCATACTGAGTCATTGTTTCTATGGTAACCACTCTCCCCAAACAGGAGTGAGCTTGTTGGAGGTCCGCACCTCCGTCGCGTTAAAGTGAGAACGTGTCTATCAAGCATTTTAAATGTTGGATGAGGGCGCCAGCAGACATCAAAAACATAAAAAAAAATGTAGCAGAGCAAGAATAGTTATTATCTAATAGCTGTTTATTTCTCTATAGAAATCTATGGGATTCTGGCTTCTTGGAGCCAGTGGCTACTTCCTGTTAGGAATGTCAGGGGGGAGGGGGCACTCAGTCCAGTTCTCATGTACAGTCAACTGTCCTACCTAAAGATTGTACAGAAAAGTTAAGAAAAAAAAAAAAAAACTTTAAATGGTGGAATGTGATCAAACACCAACTTTTATTTAAGTTTTGAGGATAAAAATATTTGTACAGTTTGCAAAAATGAAGTTATAAATTGGAGAACAAAAATGCTTATGTTTTAAACTTTTTTGGGGTGGGGGTGGGTCAGCTAAACTGGCATTAGACGACCCAGAACGGGAAGGAAGGAATCAAGAAAGCTGTAAAAATGGCCATAGGCTGAACTTTTTGGTGGCGTTACAATTCAACTCATTGGTCCAAAAGATATTTATGAAATAAATCCAATTTTGTTATTCTACATGTCATTATTGAAGGGTTAAGAAATCTGGGGAGGGTTTAATCATGTCTCTATAAAAAAAACAGTTTTTTATTTAAAGCATAAGTCACATGGGTTGTCCGCGCCCGTGGAGGGTCACAGACAGGAAGTGTCCTTTAGTAGTTCCCTTGTGTTTCATACAACCACTTCAAAGGGTGTCATGAAAATAGAATGTACTACTTTCGTGTGTGTGGTAAGTATATCGTGAAGTATTTGTGAGGCTAATTAATTGAAGCTGCGCCCTTAAGACACGCTGTTAGCTAGAAAGGAGTCAGTACTGGCCCCTTAGTGACCGTACGCAAATGCAAGTTGCATGCACAGGGTGCGCACGTGATAGGTAAGTGCTCTTAGGATGTCCATAAAACCTACACTTTATCTAATTTCCTCGTTTCTAACAGTCAGGCTGCACGTGTGGAGCACGCACTTATCACATGAACAGCACTAACGAGCTGCTTGTGCAGTCTGCGGGTTTGGAGGAGGTTAAAAAAATGAAAAATAGGCAAAACACGATTGTAATTTCTACTACTTCCCCCTTTCATATTGTTGAAGTGTCCGCTACGACCTGTCGCCCGCAGTATGCCCATAAAAAACACAAATGAACACTTTCACTGAGCGTGCTACGATCTTGATATTTCGTGTAGCAGCCTGTGTACCCTGTACAGGTTTGACCGTACCCACCTCTGAGGGCAGTTTCACCAAGTTTTTTTTTAAATTTCTTTTACAATTTGACTCCACAAAACCGGAAATGTCAACTGCTCCCAAAAAGGTGGGGATTCGGGTAACTGAGGTGGATCATGGAGGGTCCGAGAAATGTCAGAGGGTTGATTGTTTTTGATCAGAACCAATAAGATCATTAACTGCGTTTCCACACTGCAGGTTTTCTTTTAAAACCTTTTGAGCTTTCAACGTTTTCTTTGGCCTCTGAGGCCTCCTGTACGGGTTTTGCTGCTCAAAGGTTATTTGATGAATCCAGATGTTCAAAAAGAACAGAGTTGTACAGATGTTAACCACATATCCCAACACATCTGTTTGTTTTCCAGGTTATTTTCCTGTCTCTTTAATTAGAAGAAATGTCCACACTTTCAATATCCTTTGCGTTGCAGATGCTTTGCTCCTTACTAAGCAGTTTTCCAGATATAAGATTAGAGTGAGCAGATTTTCGAGGCCCACACTGCTCAGAAGGTGATGACAGGAACTCAAAACCTGAGAGCTTTCCTTCACATTAAAATGTCTTTCTTTTCATTTTATTGCCTCGTATTTTCTTTCAGTCTGTGTTTTCCTCTCCCTTCCTTTCCTTCTCGGTCTGATCCAATTTAACACTACACCAAACTTTATTGAACAAAATGTTTGGCAACGTTTCATGAAGAAAACCTCAAAAAAACATTGATGGTTTGACTCTTGTCTTTTTGAACTTAGTTTGATCAGTTATTAGTGCTTCTTTATTTCAGGAGAAATGGAGGCGTTTGCTTTCCAGGACAGCAGTAAATCAGCTGGTTGGTGCTCGGACATTTGGGGCTACAACCTGAAATCTTCATTCTGTCATGGTTGTCCAAAGATAAAATCAACAGTTAATTAAAAATGACCACAAAATAATGCTAAATGATGCAGATTTTTTACAACAAATTATGAAAATTTGATTATTAGATTAAAGGTACATAATATGGAGAGCGCCCTCTTCAGTCCTTAAATTAACTTCTAGCATGGTCCGAGTGAATCCTGGAGTCTGATAGGCTACAAAGTGTCCATTAAAAAGTGATGATGGACACCTGAAAAAAGAAGTTGCGATCACATGGCCTGAATGTTCTTTATTATTGGGCTGGTCTGAAAGCCAGTTGGTAACCAGAGCAACAGAAACAGTTTATTTCAGCAGAGAGGCAATAGAAAAGGCCTCTGTCCTTCAAATGTCTCTATGACATTTTATGTTGATTTTAATTCTAGATGGTCATCTTTCTGTGTCTTGTTTACCTTTTAAATTGATGCAGAGTGAATAGGTGTTTTTTTAAAATAATTTATTACTAATAATTTATACAAAAAAGTGTGTTTGTTGATCCACATTGACTGAGTGATTTTGATTCATTTTAATTTGATTTTGGTTTAAAATGCACCAAGTTTAAAGTAGTAATAACTGATTTCACATTTGTCTCTTTCATAAGTGACCATGGTATAAGGGGGATAATGCCCTTCCAGGTATTCACTAACAGAAAGTGATGGACTTTATGGTTCAGGCCTCCATGTCGTTCACTCACTTCTAATGGACACCTCGTCGGGCATTATCGCCTATTTGTTTCAAAAAGAGAATCCTTTTTGTAGTAAGTGACTCCATAATAATTAAGAAAAGAAACCTTCATAGTTTCAATAATTCACTGAATACCACAGGACCCTGTAAGGTCACAGGCTCACCCCAACGGAACACGTCTGCTTCATTTTGCTCAGGAAAATTCACATTAAAATGAAGACAAGTGATCTAAACATGTGTTGCAAGTTATCTCTTTTTTACCTTGTAGTAACTGTTGTGGTGTTTTTTGTGTCTTTGTTTCCTGTTCTGTCTGAGTCCAGACAGTCACAGTAGATGGCCAACGCTTTAAAGAGTGCTTTTCTACCTGGATGAAGTCCCATTCACTCCTGAACCCACATTCACTCACTAACACAGCGACAGCCTATACCCACCAGGACCAATGTGGTATTTATTGCATTTCTTTTCCAAGGACTCTTGGGAAATCAAACCTGCAATCCTCCGATCAGAGGTCTACCTCTGCACCACAGCCACTATGTTTTGTCTACACAGTCCTCCTGATGGGTTCTGGTTCTGCTGGCGGGTTTTTTTTTCCCAATTTACCATCAGAGTTCTGCTTTACCGTCCTCTGATTGGTCGTTCAGAACTGAATATTTATCTGTTGATATTTTTTATAAAGACCATAATCAAATTACAGGGATGATAATCTGGATTTGGATTAAGTAGGACTATAATCATCATCATTAGGGTTTTTTTTCTCAGTTTCTTGGTTTTTCCTGTTTAAATTGAAATGGTTTTAGTTTAGTAATCTTCAAATAAGTGGAATTTAATTGTACTGAAGTTTCTAGACAGATTTATTAAAATGTAACTTTGGATTCGTCACTCCTAAGCAGTAGTTTTAGGAAAACTGATTGACTTCTGTTGCTACTTTTTGCTAAAAAAAAAAAAACAACTGGTTTTGTCCTGCTTCTCATTTTATACTAAACACTAACAGCAAAAGGACTGTGCAGTAAATGATTTTTATGTAATTTAATCCACAATTAAACCTGAATATTTTGATTTAGGATGATTTTAATCCCTAATTCGGACTTTGTAAAACTATCAAATTCACAGATCAACTTCTCAGCTTCACTCTCCGTCCAAAAACCTTCGTCTCAAATGGTCCAGAAGTTCCTGGAGACATAAAAAGATAATGATCCTTCAAGTTCTGTAAACGATCCACTTTTCCAGAACCTTCTGTCTAACCACAGAAAACAGAGCATAGAAAGTTACACAAACACGCACACACTGACCATGAAATGTCTCGTCTTTCCATTTTTGGGGGGAAAAATCTGCATTGAGAGTAACTCAGGAGGAACAAAGGAGGAAAAGATTAAAGAATGTCAGAGAAAATATGGTTTAAAAAATCCTTCTTTAAAAATGTAACAATGAGCAGAGATGTTTCTCTAAAGTTCACATCTGCGCCATCTGATCCAAACAATGAGGATAATCGGAAAGAACAAACTAGCTTTGAATCCAGGTCATTTAACCGGCAAACAACAAACAAAAAAAAGAGCTCTGTTTAATCTCAACTCGGCACAAAACTCTATTTATCGTTTTTGCATTTTTGCTCACACGTAAACCAAAGACAGCTCGAGAAGTTGGACAAACTTCTGGAGTCGCAGAGAAGCCCAACATAAAACAGATGCAAACAAAGGGCCAAATAAGGAGGGAATGTGTTTGTCTTCAGGACCCAAGAGAGCGCTCTGCCGCGGAGGGACGGAGGAGGATGGATGCTGCTGCGGGAGGCCTCCAGTTCTTGTTAGCTTTGGAGGCTTCGGCGTCCAACAAAACCTCCTGAAGAACATTTGATGACGTGAAAAGCTGCTGTTAGGGCCAGAAGAAGGAATATAAACTGATAAAATCTAAGATTAAAGGGAACGATTAAGACGGAACTGGATTTTTGTAAGGTTTTCATTTCTATAATGCCACTTTTTCTCCAAGAAATATTGTCTAAAGAACAAAACTTAAATTGTTGATTGCTACTCTGTACGGGGGGGTTGACCCCAACAGGTGCTGCAGGTTTTTGGGTTGTCCGGGTCTCTAGATGGTTGTCATTCCAGCCTGGCTGTCTGTAAGGAGCGCACATGGACATTTTCACTCGTTAGGCTCATCGAGCGGCCTACCGCCTTGATATTACATTCTGAATGTGACTCAAGTGACCACAGGATCCCGTGTTACTGCCTTGCTCAGCGGTACAATGGGATTAGAGCAAACACAGCAGAAGATCTGTCTCATCCAGGTTCAGTTCGTCCCAAACAAGTTTCTCAGGACTTAAAAGGTTCTCTGTTGAGTTTGTTAGAACTGGATGCCTGTTTGAATTCTAGAAAGACTTGACTTATTTATTAGTTTAAATTCTAGTTTTAATATTTACTGTAGGGTTGGGTAGGATAGGATAGGATATGGATTTGGATAGGGATAAGTATTGGGATGGGGATAGGATACAACTGCATTAATCCCACAAAGCGGAAATTCACCAAATATTAAAGATGGTTTCAGAACAACCCAAACCAAGATCAGACAGACAACAGAAACACTCACAGGCAGTTTAAGGTTCACCGTGGAGCAGCCATGAAGAGGCTCACCTTCCTTAGAGTGGGTTTAGATGGGTTACAAAAGGAGGATAAAGTCATTGATGGGGGAAAAAAACAGCAAGAAAAACATCTCAACAGTTCGTACACTGCAAACAAGCACCCAGAAATCCAGAGAGCTATCTCATTATCCGGGTTTTCTCGCCATTTTTCTGAATAGCACGATCAGGCCTGAGATCAATAAAATCAGCAGAAATGCTGAGGCTCGCTCGTTGTTAAAGAGCGTCGGCATGAACGCTTTTGTGTGCGATTTAATAAGCCAGCGATGTCGCAGTGCACAGGGTCAAAGGCACTATAAACACACCACTGCGCTGAAAGTCAGTGGGGGCAGGCTTCTAACAAACATGTGCATTTCCATTGTGGGTGTCACGTTCTTGTGGGCTTGTGTTTGCGCCTGTGTGCTGTCGTTTGTGTTGCATGTGTCCTTTGTGTTTGTTTGTCTACAGTTTAAATAGGGGCAATGGGAGGCTTAAAAAGCCAAGTTGGTTTTCTGGTCTCTAAACAGAGTTAAGGAAGAGACGAGTCAACTGGAGGGCAGAGAGGAGAAGGAAGAGAAAGAGAAAAGAAGGGATGACGGAAATCTGGATTAGAAAGAAAATCAGGAGAATTCTTCAAGTTCAAAGCTAACAGACAGTGGTATAAGGGAGGCCCTGAGTCCTCATATCCAAGCTTTTGATTCCTCTGGTGGCCTGCGGAAAGAAAAGTGTGCTGCTTTTTGATCGGAGTCACAACCGATGGAAGAAAGTGGGACGTAACTCTTGAGGAGATTGAAGAGGTCTGCCAGGGCCTGAAATCCTTCAGACTTTAAACTTTAACCTGCTACCAAAACCTACCAAAAAACAAAACCCTGACGCCTAAATTACATGTGAACACTTAGATCAATGATGAGTTATAGAGCAGTGCAAATGGGTTGTACATGCTAATACTTGTCATGTCAGAATTGAGTCTATTTATCTGCGGAGAACAGACATTCATGGAGAAAAACAGTTTGAGAGATTAGGGGGACTTCCACTGAAAATGTAGACTTGAGCCGTCAAGGACTTTTAAAAAACTTCCATCTATCCACCTGTCAATCAAACGTTTTGAACGTTCGACATGAGGCCACCGAGGCATATCGTTTTATTACTTTACACCAAGATTGGCAAAGGCCACCTAAAAGGTTTTTCGTCATTGCTACTAACTTATTAGCAAATTAAAAAGAGGTTTTCCCCCCAGTTCTACATTTTTTGTTGTTGTTTTGTAATAAACAATTCATCTATCAACGTGAAACAAAGCCGTGACCCAAAAATCGAGGTTTGAACCAAATCATGCGGAAGGAAAATCGTTGCATCCCTATTATTTATGGCCCGCCCACTATAAATCACACAACCATGGAAAGTTTTTAAAGAACTGGCAATAATTAAGAGTTGCCATCCTGCCGATTTGTTTTGCCCTACTTCGCGCTGGTTACCTGGATCAGGTGGGTTGTGCCAATAAGAAGCTTCAATGGCAGGCAGGACTCTGGCTCTTGAGGCGTGGAGTTTGACACTTGTGACCAAAAGTGGGATGTCAAGTATGTAGCATCGCCAGAATTTAAGAGCCTATCGTCAGGGATTCCAACTACAGACTTCTGATGAGTTTCCTTGAGACACAACAAGGTTACAGAATATATGAGAACCCCATTTGAGTTCAATGGTTGTTAGACTACTAAAGAATCCACAGAAATACTGATAAACCCAACAATGCTTTGCGTAAAGGTGGAGCTTAACTCCAGGTAGGGTAAGGCCACAACCCTGCAGATGTCACAGCTAGTTCTGCAGATCTACTTTAAAAAGGGGGACGGATGAACTCTGTTTTGAGACTGCGGTTCTATTAACAGACTAATCTAAACATGACATGGAAATTTCATTTCAGCAGCAGGAACCTGAAACCTAAAAAGTTATATTTAAAAGTGTAGCCTTTGTTATTTTTGAACAGGAGAGCTTTGATTCTTTTTTGCTTTAACAGCCCACATTTACACACTCTGCAATAAAAGGAAGATGATTAATAACAAGGTTTGCATTTAATTAACCGAGCTCTGTCATAAAAACAAGCCTCTCTTATTTGACGTCTCGTTTTGTCCTAAACACCTTTCCAAGTAAGGATTGTTTGACTCAACTCTGCTCCTCTCCAACTGGACCACCACAAAGTTGGCCTGATGGTCACTCTAATCATCCTGCAGTCTGATTCAGCCCTGAAGACACGGACCATCCGCACAGTTCCAGACCCCGCGGAGCCTCGGTTACCAAAGGAGCTCGATTTGGTCGGCCCTTCCTGTCTCCAAGCCAAGAATCACCAAATGTGTTGGCGATTCTGGAAGTTAGAAAGAAAAGGATGACAGAAAAGAACTACATTTGGAACCCAAACTTCTCCAAGAGAAACAGTCAAGTCTTTAGATCTTAATTTGACTGGAATAATCTATATAAAAGTTTGGTTTTTAGGACACACTGCTAAAAAGGGTGTGCATCTCCACTGGGGTCTGACTCAGCCATTATCAGACACTTTGTTTTAAACTAATGATGTCTTCTTTGACTTGATCAAGAGCTAGAAAAATGGGAATCACAGTAAAAAGTCAAACTGGATAAGGGAGGGTTTGGTCAGACTGTCTTGTGTAACGTCTGGCATTAAAACTACCTAAAATTAGTTACTTAAGAAGCAAAGAAATCCACTAAAAGTCATTTCAAAAGTTCTAAACAATCAGAAATTTATAGACAACAGGTCTGTTGTTGTTGGCCAGGTGTGTAAAGTCTCACTACAATCCTCTTTTGTTCTCTTGTCAAAGTATTTCCAGTGGTTTTTTAATGATGATTATGATATTCTGTTGTTTTCTAGGACATAGTTTCTGCAGAGCGCCAGGAGTTCATTAAAATTTCACCTCTGAATTGTGAGCAGAAACGCTGGCATGGAGTAACGCTGCCTACCTCCCCGAGACCGAGAGCTCTTTGAATCCAGGCCTCGACGGCAGGTAGACAACATGTCTTCCAACCCACCTGCCTTTAAAGCTTCTTATTGGCTAAACACACCTGATCCAGGTAATCCACAGCAGATGAGGCAAGGTTTCTGCAAAGCCAGCAGGAGGCCGGCCATCAAGGCCTGGTTTTTGCCGCTAGCTTACAGTCCCTCACACCCCCAACCTAACATTAGCAGTGCAACAAAAACGGTGAGCAGTATTTGAAGCTATCCAGCCGTACAGTTTAGATGCAAATGTTAGCTCAGACGTGGAAAACGAAGATGTACATGGACCTAGTTGTCTACTAGTAGATGCATCCGATTTTTCAAACAGCCTTTTTTCGTCTGCTCCTGATTCACAACAATTTGATTGAAGAAATATTCAGAAATGCAATTTTAAGCCTAATTTTCTTTATGTATGTCCTCCATCATGAAAAAAAAATGCCACAAGAACATGTTAAAAACACATTTTTCATCACAGCGGGTCTTTAAATAACACAGGAATTGTTGCCGGCCGTAGGAAATAACACACGCTCTTTAAAACTACCATAATCATTCAACCGTTATCCGTTGGAATTGCGATAATTGCATATACGGTTGAAGAGTTATGTCTGTCAACACTGGATTCCCTGAACCGTCCAGTCAGATGCATGTTAGCCCTCAGACAATTACAGTTGGTTGATAGAATGTCTCAAGTCACTGACAATCCAAAGACAATGCCTCTATAAACAATAAAACAGGCACCACAAAATGATGTCACAAAAAAAACCTCTAGTAAACAGAGAAACGTTTCTAAATGGCAGAAAAAACACGAACCTGAGAACTTTTCAGGTATTCTACTGAGGAAAGAAGTTCTTCAAACTTTCTCAGGACGGTCTCCGGCTCCGGTCCAACACAGACAAGATGCAAACAAGGCAATGCACCGAGACAAAATCCAGAGAAACAGCAGTAAATAACTCTGTGATGTAATGACGGGCCTCTCAAGAAGTTCAATCCCATCGGGATGACCACTAAGAAAGCTTTTCCAGATCAACCAAACACACTAAAGACACCATTTACCAAGAAACGGCTCATCATACTATTGTCAAAGATGAATAAATAAATAAAAAGCATTGTCTGCTGTGGTTTCAGGATTTATGGTGCATGCAAAGAAACCACACAACTTTAAAGACGACCAAACATCTGCGCTGACATCCTTCTGCTGTTCTTTTCATCTTTTTTCTCACTTTGATCTTCACGTGGCAACATTTTCTTTTCTTTTTTTCCTCCTTTCTTAGTCCTGCCACCTCTGTGCTCCAAATCTCTGTTTTGTGTCTCCATTGGTTTCTCAACCGCAGCGCTCTTCCTCATCCTTCTCCGTCTGATTGTCTTCTCCCCGGTACCACGATTCTTTGGGTCCTTGCAGATCCAGACCCGGTTCTGCATCCCTGAGGGGCTGAAGACGTCCTGAACATGAAGCCCGATTGCGTGTTTGCATGTGTTTCCATGATGGCGTCCTCCAGCTTTGGGCCAGACTTTTTTCTGGACATAGGAAAGAGGAGGGTGGGAATTATAGGAAAAAAAATCAAATGAAGTTTAAAAAATGACCCAAGAAAGTGTTCGATATTTAACTGTAACTGTAACTTCCACCGAGCAGGAATCTATCGACTTGATGAATTTGGCTGAGACTGAGTGTGAAGAGAAAACTGATTTATTGTCAGCAGCCTCAGCATCTGTCCACATTAATGACATGTCCTGCTGTGATGGAAAACACAAGTTTCCTTCATTCAGATATTTGACCAGCGAAGCGTGGACTCACTTACCTTCCATTTACGTTGGTTCCTGTGTGTCACTGGAGCGCCAGACGCACTCAAACCGCCTTTCACCTCTTTCTGATTTAAGCTTAAGTACATTCAGAATAGGGTATTCAGTCGTAAACACATCATAAAGGGCCGTCTTTGCTAATGAAGCGACTGAGGAGAGAAGCAGATCTGCAGTGAATGCGACCAGAGCGGTTCTTTATAGTTTGGCTTCGCCCGTCTCCTCACTTTTTTGTGGAAAAGCCGCGGAGCGTTCCCAACCGGCTTTCTGGGTTTGACTGGCGTTCAGCGCCAAGAGCTACATATCGGTTTATTTCAACCCTAAAAGCTGAAGGTTCAGCAGGAAAGCAGAAGACTTGTGGCTCGAGGAAGAGCTGAGCAGGAGAAAATGGGCAAAATTCACACAGAAAACTCGGGTTTAGGCGATTTGATGAAGAAGACGAAAAAACGAGAAGTCCTTAAGTCAAGACATTGGTCGATTTCTTAATTCATGCTTGTTTTGACTTTATTTTCTGTCATTTGATAAACGTAAGAGATTCTGGAATTCTGTTTTAATGTGTGTGTAGGAAGATGCCTGGAAGACATTTATTACAAAATTCATGTTAATTCTTGAGTCTTCAAGGAACAACCAAAGCCAAATTTAACACATAAAGCGGTTCTTGGTGAATAGTCTTAATCCAACAGAGTAAATATCCATTATAACATTGGTACAGGTAACTACTCAAGTCTATTTGGCTGCGGGGTATCCATTAACCCTTGTGCTATCCTAGGCACTTTAACATTGGGAGTGGGGTCATCTAGACCCACTAGACAGTAAGCTGAACCTTTTTTCTTCAATGATTTGTGATCTTCACTGGTGTCCATGGATTACATGAAATCCTCTCCACCTTTATCCACCTTTGTCATGGTAGGGAGAACACCTCAATGGAAGGGTGGGGTCATAGGATAGCATAAGGGTTACAAAGTGATAATGGATGCCGCCCACTGGGGCAGCTGTGGTGCAGCGGTAATGCGGTCAACCTCTGGTCAGAAAGTTGCACGTTTGGTTCCCATCTTTTCTGTTAATGTGTCGAAGTGTTCTTGGGTAAGACACTGAACCCTACATTGCTCCAGGGGTTATAGGTTGGCGGCAGTGTTCGGCAGTGGAGCTATAACTATAACGCACTTTGGGCCTCCTCAGAAGGCAGTATAGGACTGTATAAGTATACGCTGTTTACCATTCATGTCATTTTGCTATTTTGCTGTGAGCATTCTTGCCATTTACACACCAAGAATGTTCTATATTATTACACTGACCTAAACGCCAGTAGGTAACTGGAACATCAGTAAGCTGGAACATAGGTGGACAGACGTTATACCATACACATTTCTTTGTAGAGAGACCTGATAGGTATTGTGAAGCACAGTAGTAGAGCAGTGATGATATGGGCTTGTTTTAAACGGAGGTTGTGAGAGATGACTTCTATTCATCCAACAGAATTTTTTTTACTGCTTTTATTGGGAAAACTGTGGGATTGTTCGGGCTTTCAACACAAAAAGATGGGCGACAATGACTGACGCAAAAAAAAGAGGAAGAATCGGACCCGACTCTTCCCACATTAAAGACCCGTTAGCAACAAAACAAAAGATAAATCAATGAAAATGAAGCATTTTTAATGGATGAAATTAGACATCACATCAAAACTGTTTGTTATTTATGCAAACAGAACAGCATGTTCCTCTGTTTTGACAGGAAGTCCTATTATAATCCCAAACACATGTCCTCCCACTGTGAGTAAATACACCAAAGTATCAGTAATGCAGTTTTTCAATGCAGTATTGCATAAGAGGGGAGTGTTGCAGCCAAAAGGCTTTTACAAGTGGCTGAATTCATTTGTTTTTACAGATTATATGAGGGGGAGGTGATGAAGAGACCCAGGAAGGCTCGACGAAGAAACTGTGCAGTTTGAGGAAAGCAGAAATACATCCACATTACTGTAATAGTCGTGGGGAATAAATGGATGTCTGGAGGTGGTTGAGGTGTTCCAGAGGGCAAAGCGAAGATGAATGAGAGGAAAATGAAAACAAGTTTAGATAGATTTGAGGCAAAAAGAAGAAAAACTTTCACTTTAGAGTCCAAGTAGTCTGAAAAGGTGAAAAAAACCAACATTTTATATATTCTTTTAAATAATTCAGGGGATCTACACATAAAAGAACAAAGAAGGGACCTCTTTGGTAAAATAAAATAAAAAACTTCCAACCCTCCAGTGATGTATTTGTTGGACATACCAGCTACTATTCCTCCAAATTCACTTGAACTTCAAAGTAGCAAATTATGAAATTACAGTCAAACTGGACTGGAAGAGTTCCAAAGGCACTTTGCCTCTGAATGAATGGGAGCTTGTCAAAGAGTAAAAAAAGGAAACTGTGATGATCGAGTAAACGTTAAAGCCAGTAAAAAAAAAAAAAAAAGAGGAAATCATCTGATGTTTCAACTCTAATTTAAAAAAAAAGTTTTTTGAGATTATAAAAAGAAAAGACCCTTTAACACTCGAGATGTCACGGGTGACGTCTAAATAACACACCTGCCAAAACTCTTCTACCATTTACCCGACCGACCAGCGAGAATCAGCTGGTTAAGACGTGGAGAAAAGTGGCTTTTCATGTCGCCTTTGCATTGTTATGCAACACATTACTAACGTGGTGTAGAAAGTTACAGCGCAACACGTCTGCGTGGGAGTTTAACACTTTTTAAATTACTGTCAACAAACTCCTCGAGAGACAACAATAACAGAAACGAAAAGAGGCAAAAAGACAAAGAAAGTCTCCCAAAAGCTAAGACGAGGAATTATGACGAAGCTTATCCAGCGCACTGTAACTACGGCGACGAGGAAACACCGGTGTGTGTCAGCACAATGCTTTTACCTATTTCTTCAGACTAAAATGTTAAATATATTGGTGCTGCTGTGTTAACATTTATGATCAATTTACATTTAATTTTATTTATTGATTGAATTATTTTTCTCTGCATCAAATAGTCAGTTGGTCAAAAATGTTTCTAGTTTAAATAAAGACTGACAGATTTTCTTTTATTTCAGGCACTTTAAGCTTTTTTTTTCTACTTTAGTCTATAAACAGGGTTTCTGTGTGGCTAAATAAAGTAATATTTGTTGGAAGTTGATTTATATTGCTTTTTTCTTTTTGTTTTCTTTTGTCTGCAATAAAAACGACACGTAATTGCTAGAAAAAAAAAACAGTTTCTGTCACTCTAAAGTACTCAGAATGGAATACTGTAAGATTGTACCGATATAGTCAAGATGACCTTTGGTGGAGGTGGGGTTTTATGGTCCTGCTAAATGCCTTCCCACCTTCATGGATTTTTCTGTGGCATCTCAACGGGAACGTCCTCGAAGAGGACTGGAAATATATGATTAAAAAAGACATAAAAGTCCTAAAGAAAGGGAAAAATCCAGGCAACAAAGTCAGAGATTTCCCAAACCCTAGTTAGTTTATATGCCACCTTGTTGCCAAGATATAACTCACACAAAAAGTGTGTGCATGTGTGTTTTCACAGAGGAGGTCAAACAGTAGGGGGGTGTTTTATATCAAAGTGTAGAACAGGCCAAACTGGCTTAGTGGAGCACAATCACTCCCGTATGACCCTGCGCTGAAATCGTTTCCGTATGACCAGAACAATGTCATCAGAATCTTGGGAGAGCCAGGGATGGTACAAGTAGAAGAATGTTCCCTGGAGTGTGTGTGCATGCACAAGCTGCTCGTCTGTTTGCAATTGTGTGCAGTTTCTCTGGTCCATGTTTGAACTTCTGTTTGTGTAAAAAGGGTAGCAACGCATCTTCAATAAATGTGTGCATCTACGCCGAGGGACAGTGTGTGTACGTGGAGGAGAGCACATCCAACACAAACAACCAGACCGGCTCTGAGGTTGAAAATAAAATAGAAAAAAAAAAAACTCCTAGTCAGAATTGTGGAAATTTCAGAAGCTGGAATTTTAGTT
Organism: Oryzias curvinotus; assembly: GCA_023969325.1. Classification (NCBI taxonomy): domain Eukaryota; kingdom Metazoa; phylum Chordata; class Actinopteri; order Beloniformes; family Adrianichthyidae; genus Oryzias; species Oryzias curvinotus. The sequence continues at coordinate 4,700,888 of CM043723.1, read as the reverse complement.
TGCTGCCAAACATCATTAACTCTTTATGAGCTTAAGTCTATAAAATGCACCGAAAGACGCACAGGCAGACCAAAAAACTCTGAGGCTAAACCATGTCAGTACTAATCTGATCATCCCGACATAATATTATGGCCACAAAGTATGTCAAGAGCCTACTTAACCTCCTGGAAGGGATGTGAGGGGTAACAAAAAGAGACGGGGAAACAACCAATGGATGGTACAGTAAAACAAAGAAACGCAAAGTGGTTGTAGCTTAACTAGACGCACACAACAATTGTATTGTGTAAGAAGACCAAATCCAGTCAATAAAGCCTCATTTCCACTAAGCAATCCGGTCTGGTATTTTGAGTGTTTCCATTCTAAAATGGACCCATTAATCCGGACTGAACCATAACAATTTGAGCCTCTGTTGGTTGTAGATCCATAGAAAAATGGAATGGACCGGAAAGGGCGGCGCTACTGTTGAAACCCATTGATTGGCTGAAGGTCATTATGACAGAAGAAAGTGCCAAGAAAGAAGCTGTATTCGTAATATTTTCTGCTTTGTATCTACCAAGTACCAAAAGCTAAGAGGAAAATAATTAGCTGCTGGATGACCTCCATTGTTGTTGCTAGCTTCGCTTTTGCTGTATTCGCACTGGGCGGCAGGGGTTCAGGTGGTTGAGCAAGTTGGCCAATGATTGAAAGATTGGCAGTTTGATCCCGCTCCCCCCAGTCAACTGTTGTGTCCTTGGGCAAGACACTTCACCCTCCCTGCCTCCACCAGTACATGAATGCGTATGCATGTCTCAGTGATGGTCAGAGGGGCAGTAGGTGTGTACTGGTAGCCACGCCCCTGTCAGTCTGCCCCAGGGCAGCTGTGGCTACAACAGTAGTTTACCATCACCAAGTATGAATGAGGAGTGAATAATAATGGACACATTGTTAAGTGCTGTAAGCGTCTGGAAAAGTGCAGATAAATCTAATCCATTATTATTACTATTATTAAAATCAGTCTACACCCCACATCGGCCATGACAGTCGAACTTCGAGTGGAAATGCTCACCTAAATTATCCAGGCCATTCTGAACTGGACCGGACAGTACTGTACCGCAGAAACAAGGCTTTGATGGCATGTCACAAACTCTGTCCATGGTGTACCCAGGGAAGGGCAGGTCAGTCTACATAAAGTGAAAATATTCAAACAAATTTTCTCTGCGGGTATGTTGCAGACGACAATGAACGCCTATCCAAAACACAAGGGCGTGTAGGAAAGGAGTAGGTGAGACACACAGACATTTACATATCATATACACACCTCGGGCATGCAGCATCTGTGCACGGTCAGTAAAGGGCCATCGTACTAGCAACCAGAGTGTGGCGTAAGGACACTGTTCCACAGCATCATCCAAACACCATAAGGGCGTGTAACTTACATTTGGTTCTCGAAACCTTCCTAATACCCTTTACAATCGGACAGCAATGGTGAGTTCTTTTTTCAAGATGTTTCTTGAGTTGTCCATATGACCCTCAAGAAAACAAAGACACCTGCACTACCCTTAAGATGTGACCACTTCTCCCTATGACCCTCTACGAAACTGGACAACAATACACCTGTACAGGTCAACCCCCGTATGGGTTCATGTGACTAGAGCTTTAGCCTCTGTGGGACCTCCTCCTTTGATCATCACTGGCAGTGTGTAACTGTTTATTGGTTGGGTCTTGTTCTTGCCATTGACCTCGCTTTAGGACTTCATCTACTGGTTGGAGGTTTTTGGCTGTCGCAGGTTTTCTTGTTGCACGTTCTACATTGTTGTTTGCCTAAAAAACTTTTTTTCCTTTTTTTTTTTTTTACATTTTTTACTCTGCACTACTTTTGGTATTAATTTATACCAAAGGAGACAAAAACCAGTCATCAAAGATTAGGTTTTGCACCGGGGGTGAAGGTACATTTGTGTTTTGTGTGAGTTTGAGTGTTTTTCATGTGTTTTCCCCTTTGTACTGTCATCTTCTGTGAAAAAGTTTGTGTTTTAATGTTTAATAACAGTTCTTTTTTAATTTTATAGAGAACGTTTTGGGACTTTTGCATAAAAAAGACTAAATAACATTGAATTTGATCTGTTAAAGGTTCATGTTGGATTGGTCTAATAAAGAAAGAAAGCATTCATTAAGCAGCTTTCATTTAGTTTGTGCATTTCCCTGGCACCTTGTTCCCCTTGTTCCCTTCCCCCCTCCCCGCCTAACACTGAAGTTGCCACATTCCCTTTCTGTAGCCCCCAAATTTCTCACCTCCCCCGCCCATTCTGCGATCCTGTAACCCTAAGCCAACATTTAACCGTCTCCCCTTTGCCTTCACACAGATTTCATTGCCTTGACCTGACCTTGCCTCCTCTTCAGTTTAGGTTTCTCATAACTTCACTGAGTTGAACTTATGCCCCGGATTCTGGTGTTCTTTTAAACATACACACTTACAGTCGCACAACTTACAAGGACACACACAGACATGCTTTCAAACTTTCATGAAGGAGAACATTTATCAGCGTTTAAAAAGATGTCGTGTTTTTTTCAGTCATAACATGCTACCAGGAAAATCAGACAAAAACGATCTGGAATAAAGACTTGGGCTTTGTCAGAATTCCCTTACCTCTCCCCAGTTACTATATGATTTTTTTCAATTTGACCGTGGTGTCAAAATATACTATTCTAAATTTCAGTGGCATAAAAATTGCCCCAAAGTCTCTGCAAAAACCCAGAGTGCACCGACACTCATTAGAATGGTTAATATAGACCACAATGAATTGTGTTTGAACAATTTGTCATTTGAAAGTACGTCAAATTATTTTTTTTAAACCATGCAAGTTTTCATCATCTGAACACAGTGAATTCAAAAAGAGACTTTGCAAAATTTTCACAATTTTAGGTTTTTACCTCAGCAAACAGGTGATATTTGCCAAACTTAAAAAACAAATAAAAGTCGTGAGCATGTGTCCAATTAGCCTTAAAGGGCCTATATCATGCAAATTAACATGTTAGAGCTTTAATGTATATTATTGTCAATTCCTCACAAAAACAACCCCAAAGGGGCATTTTGACCCATTCATGCATCTCTGAGTCAAACCCTGCTCTCAGAGCACCAGTGGGGAACAGCCCCTTCCAGGAAAGAGTCGACGCTGCCAGCCCCGCCCCCAGGCTAACACACGCCCGCTTTGTCCACAGAGATAGCGGTCAAGCAAAAATACTTTCATTTTATCTGCACAATATTCACATCCATCTGTGCAAAAGTTCAGATGTTTGTTTTCATGGGCAGACAGGCTGCTGAGGCCAGCTCTAGGTTGACGTCATGAAATGGGCGGGTCCCGCACAGGAGAAAAAGGTGGAGCAGACGTTGAGTCGTCTTACTTCTGGGTTGGAAAATGAACTGTGTAAATAACTTACACTTAATAAAAACAAATTGTGCTTTAGTGTACTAAAGGTAATCAATTATCATATATATGGATATATTTTACTCTGAAAGGCTTAAGAAAAGCATCTAGATCCTTTATAATCCAATGCACCGGATAGTCTATACAGTCTTTTAGGGGTTAGCAGTGATGGAATTCAGACCTAGCCTTAGAAAATATAGGACCCCATTGGTTAGATATGTGTAGGCCCATTTTACTTCGATGTAATTTAGATCAACGACCAAATTTCATGCAGATCTTTAGATGGTGTGACAGTTGTACTAGTTAAAAGAACAAAAATTAATGGTGATTCTAAAAAAATAATGACCATTTCTTCTACTAGAGCAAAACAAAATGTCCTTTTATAGTTTACTGGTCTGGACTACGGTCTTCTAATTATAGTTTTTAATGTCTATCAGAGGCAAAACAACTAAATTGATTTTTTTTTTCTAATTTCAAAATGAGTCAGTAACCTGGAAAACAGTTTCTTCTGCGTAAAAATGGAGGCCGCAGTAAATGAATAGGTTTAGATGGAAATTTTACACTCAATCTCAGAGTTTAATCAATTTTTTTATTTCATCTTGAAGCGATGGATTTATACAACTAGAAAAGTCGACTGTTCTGTAGCAACAAACACAACAAATAATCATAATTGGCCATAATTGATCTCCATGTGAAGATATGCTGTGATGCAGAGGAAGAGCGGTCAATCTCTCACTGGAAAGAGGCAGGTTTGATTCCTGCCTTCCCATGTATCAGTGTCCTTGTGCAAGAGACTGAACTCCAAGTTATTCCTAGTGGTTGCCTAGTGTTCTTAATAATCCTCTTTTTTTCATGATATTTTTACTTTACTGCAAGTTACTCAAGTTATAAACTGACCAATCAGGTGCCTCAATAAGAATAGGTGGAGCCTGCTGGCCCCAACATTCAAAACATTTGATGGATTCTCCTGAGTCAGCATTCAAGAGCTAGGGGTGTGGACTTTCAACAAGCTCGCTTCTGATTGGCTAGAGTGGTTAGCACAGAACCGTTGACTCAGACCAATCACTGTTTCTTGACGACGTTTGGCTCAAACATGGCTGCAAACAATTTGCAAGAAAAGGGCGACCATTGTGAAAATAAGACAAAAATTGGGCTGTCTATTGAAATTAGTAGTAAAGAAAGTGAAGTAAATTATTACTTTGAGCTTTAATTTGCCTTTTATAACATGGTCTGGGTGAATACTCGATTCTGATTGGCTGCTAGGTGTGCATTAAAAAGTGACATACCACAGTGATAACCGCACGCCCCAAAAAGAAGGTCTGGTCACCTAGCTTAAAAGTTTTGTATCACTGCACCTTTTGCTTCATCGTCTGGACAAAAACAAGCATTAAGAGCTGAACTTTCTCTCTGAACTGATGCTTAATTCAACCCATCGAGATGCATATATCGCCTAATCTTGACTGCAGCACTGGTGCGGCGCCTTGTCACAGCGCACCACGTAACAAATAGCTCGCTTTTTGTGAAAAAAGCGTTTCAAATTGGAAAAATTGGAAAAAGTATTAGGAACTAAGAAGTGGTTAATATTTATTTCATTTGCTAGTGACCATGGTATAGGCAGGTTAATGGCCTTTGAAGTATGCATTATCACTTCGCGTCAGACGGTTCAGGCTTCCACGGCGTGCGTTAAAAAGTGATAATGCGTACTTCTTCAGCCCTTAACCCTTACTTACTTTGTTTCCATTGATGCCCTTTTAATGTTTTAGTAAGATTTTCTTTTTGTTCATGTTTAAAGCACATCATCGAACTGCAAACATTTCTGCAACCTCTTCTTTTTCCAGATGAATTCTAGACTTTGGAAGTTTGTTCAAACGTGTTTATTCTATCTCTCCGTGGTGGTTTGTTTGACCTTGGTACAAATTTTTGAAGAAAGAACAATATTAAATAAGGAAGAGATATCGTCTTGGCCCATTCAAATGCCTTCGCTCGCTTTCATATTAAATTTTATTCCCTGTCTTATTCTGTGGTCCTTGGAAGGTCAAACCGTTTTTCCCTGGCTTTGTTTATCGGCTCACAGCGCTCCTTTCCTCCAGTAAATTCTCACATTCTCAGCAGTTATCACATTCTCAGGCGATAGTCGAGCGGGCAAGAGGTGGGAGAACCTGATCGCCGTTGCCTTTCCGTGGACCCTTGACTCTCCTCCAAACCCCCATCCTGTAACTCACATTTATGCAGGTAGAAAACACAGATTTCCTCTTAAATAACTATGAACTGGACATCCAGGCATGCCGGCGGACCGCTTCTCTTTTATATCTCTCCGGCTCACACATGACCCCGGTTTCAGTGTGCGCTGACCTTCGAGTAACTCAGTGAAGTCGGCCAATAAAACACAGAGGAATCGTTGGCACGTAACTTGACATTCTGGTGGTTTGTTTGGATAACCTCTCATAGCTCGGGCCCAGCAGACGCGTACAAACCACACGGCCGTCCGGCAGAGTATTTTACCTTTATGGCTCTCCCGACGCGCAGCGACCCTTAGCACCTCACGCGCCCCGCCCCCTACGGTTGCCCTCCTTTTAAACCCACCACACACAAACATATGTTTAGGCTCTGCAGTCACTGTTTTTCTAGCAGTTATGTCGAAACGAAACAGTTCCCCAAACACTGTAACTACAGGGCAAAACGCAAATCTGTCAGTTTTAGCTGCGTTAGCAGAGCGCTACCATGAGCCTTCGGGCCGGTGCTGGTGGCCGCCGGATGAATCCAGGACAGTTTTATGTCAAAAACTAATATGACTTCATTTACCAGATTACTAACAAAAACTGAGAACATGTGTCTAAGCTGTAAAACCCTGAGATTCATTGATATAAATGAATAATATAAACAAGAAATGCATCATTTTATGTTTTAAGAAGACGACATGCCATTTTTTACTTCAACTATTACATTTTCAAACATAGATGTTGTATTTAAAAAAGCTGCTGCTGTCCGATTTTGGCGTGGTCATGAATGTAGATGCCGTCAGGTGTCAGTCAGTCAGGCGAGGATGACGTCATTACAAAATCAGCTGGCCACAGGGCGGTGGCATTATCAGCCGTCTCCCTATTTGGAGCCACTGTGGTTGGGATCAGCAGATTGACCTCTGGTCATCGCCGGCCCGTGTCAACAGCCCTCGTCGAGTGGGCAGGAGGGTGGCAGTCTGAAATCGGCCGATCATCAGACAATGATCTCCCATGAACCTGGGAGATCCCACTAAGTCAGAGGCTCTCAGATCCAGGCCTCGAGGGCCGGCCTCCAGCCGCCTCATCTACTGCTGGTTACCTAGATCAGTGTGTTTAGTAGGGGTGTAATAGTACACGTAGTTGGACCGAACCGTTTCGATACGGCACTTTCGGTTCGGTTCACGTTCGTACCGTTTCGGTTTTTTGGTTTGTTTATTTCTCCCTCCCCATATGTATTACCTTTGCGCTGAGGCGGAACTAATGTTCGAACCGAAATTAGATTTTAGCGTATTGTTACACCCCTAGTGTTTAGCCAATAAGGAGATTCAATGGCAGGATGGTTGGAAAACATGTAGGACACCGGCCCTCGTGGCCTGGATTTTGGTCCCCACCTGAAATCTTTATGATCCCTCTGTGGGAAATTCAACTGTCAAAACATATCTGGGGATCAAACATCAAAGTAAAAAGAGTAGATATTTAAAATCTGCAAAAAAATGAAAGGTAAGAAAGATGTAAACAAAAAAAAATCAAAAACATGGATATACAAATATAGACACAACAACAAGAACAGGAGAAAAAAATAACAATTAAAATATAAAAAGGAAAATAGTTTGCAGGTTTATGTTATGGTTAGATAATTGGATGAACTTGCATGAACTTAAATTTGAACCAGACCATTCATACGTTTCCTATGTATTCATTTTAATTTTATTTGAATATAATAATGATTTTAAATTCCAGCAAAAGCCTTTAATTCTTTTCACATTCTTCTGACCAGCCTAAGTCTTCATCGTTTACACGATTAACATCATTTTAGAAGAAAAGCTGCTTTATGGTGACGATTCTCCTGCGGTTAAAGCAGCAGCCCTTTTGCATCCCTTGACATCAATAATTGTGTTGCATATATCGTGGCAAAGGGGATACAAAAAGACGCTTTCTACGCTGCAGAATCAGCTGACCAGGTAAACGGTCAAAGAGTTACGGTCTGCCACGGTACGTGTTATTTAGGTGTCGCCAGCGACGACTCCAGTGTTGAAGGATTTATGCCTTTTACTACGTAGAACTGAGGTCTAGATTAGATGCATGGTAAACGTATTGCTGCTTTAATGCTCTTCTTGGTGTGAATAAGGAGTAATGTAATAAACCTGTAAAATGCACAGCAGGCGCTGTTTTTTGGGTTTTTTGGCTTGTGTCTCAGCATCAGCCTGGACTGCAGCTCATCTGCAGCAGTGGTTCATGTTACTGTCTCCAACCTGCTCTGCTTTTCTCAGGTCTTTAGTGGACCGTCTGACCACAGAGAAGTCGCAGACATCTGAATGCTGTCAGCTGCTCCAGCACCTTTACAGCGGTTCATATGCGTGTGTGTGTGTGTCTGTGTGTGTTGGCTTTCTATTGGTTTTAAAGCTACTCGGTCAATGGTGTTTTCATGTGGACCATGAAAATCATCCAAACTAAAGTTAGGTTGGTGACTAATGCGGTCTGACCATGGATGTTCCACAGATGAACCAAAAATGTCAGTTCCTTCTTTGGTGGCAAAAAGCAGACGATAGTTGGCCCCGAGAAGTGCAAACTAAAGGCCTTAAATTTATTTCATTGTTGGCAGACGCCTCATTTCAGGGGCTCTGTAAATTGGTCGGCTGTTTTCAATGAATTCTGTCTGGTTCATTTTTCTAGTCATCAAAACGTTTAAGGGCAAATAATGAAGCTTTAATATTCTTTCCAATGCAACCTGGACGCAGGTACAAGTACTAGCATAATTCTAGTGCTATTCTGTCCTAATTATGCTAACAGAATCTTTTCTGTTTATTTGTTTTTTATTTTTTTTATTTTGCACACGTTCTCACACTGCCCTAAGATTTGTGTAATAAATAATATTTACCTTTGCTTACTGGAATATAACTGCATTATTAAATGGCAGTAAAGCAACACCTACTATGTTTATTTGAATAAAGGTTGAGGAAAATGACTCTATGGACCGACAAGGGGAAGTGGTAATGATTCATTCACACCCAAAGCAATCTGCACTTTGAATTCGCATCTACCGCCTGTGTGTGTTCATAAGCCTGCCACCCTCACTGTGTGCGTGTGGGAGGAGCTATTGTTAAAAGTCATCAACCCTCCTGGGAGGGGGGGCGCCTACTGCGGCCGGCTGGGGGGCCGGTCGCTCGGGGGAGCCTCTCCCCCGGTTGTGCCCATCCGCCTGCTCCTCCCCGCCCTCACCAAAACAAATGTTGCACACAGGCACATAGGGCTCCCGGAACTGGATGGGTGGGTTATGCTGGCAGGGCTCTCTGGGGGGGTAACTCTCTGGGGCGCTCTGTTGGCGCCCGCCCTCCACCCCGCTTTTTACTTGCATATTAGACACCCTGATTCATCTAGGGCCTTGTGGGGAGGGTCTGGTGGAGGGGGGCACGGTGAAATATCCGTGCTCATCTTTCAGTGACCCCCCCACAATTTTAACTCCCACCTTAGACACACACACTGCATGTTAGCAGCACATACACAGCAAATACACTCCACCCACAGAGGATTCCCGGAGTGGGGTTTCTGCGGTTTAGCAGCGGTAGGGACCCCACACTGGAGACCTCCTTTTTTTACCTGCAGCACACACACAGCACTGCCACACCTCCATACATGGGTGGGGTCGGGGGGGGGCGGCCGGTCTTCACCCGCCTGGTCCTCTCAGGGCGGCCGGGCTTGGGGGTATCATGTCGGCTGCGGTGATGGTCGGGCGTACGGCGCTGGGGGTCGGTCGGCGGGGGGGGGGTTACTGCGTGGCGGCGGGGGGTGGGGAGGTAACCAGATGATTGTGAGTATGTGTGCGTGAGTGCATGGGTGGACGGACCTGGGGGCTGGCTCACTGGAACCCTCTGGGGCTTTCCCTTCCCATCACAGAGGGGTAGGGCACTTTAAGGGTAAGGGAGGGGGGGGATTGTAGTGGGTAGGGTTATGGGGGGTGGCTGTGGGTGCGTGGCGATCTCTGGGTTGTTCGGGTCGCGTGCCGCGGCTGGCTCGCGGACACGGGGCACTGGTCGGGTGGTGGGCGGCTCTTGGGTTCTGGGGCCCTGGCTTCGTCCTTGGCCCTTGTCTCGGCGTCCGGCGCCCGGCGGCCCCCATGGCTGCCGCCTGGTACGGCTAAGCGCTCCTGTCCTGTGGCCTGGGGGCCGGACGCCGGGTTCGCTTATGCCTCTGGGCGTAGTGGGGGCCCCTGTAGGGGGGCCTTCTCTGCGCCTGGCTGGTTGGGTGGGCGGTCCCCGCCTCCCCCCCTCCCGGGCTGCTTGGGTCCGGTGTGGGGGGGGCGCTGGCCTTGGGGGCCTCTCCTCCCCTTTCCTGGTCTGGCTGCTCTGGCTGGGTAGGATCTGGTTCCCCACAACACAAGGTTCACCTCGGCAGCATGCATGTATCTCCACCCCCACGTGCACGTGCACACTGCCACACTGCTCCCTGTCTGCTTCATCCCTCCTTCTAACCTACAGTGTATTGATGGACAGATATTTTCCACTCATCTTCTTGTCAGATTTTTACCCATGATGAAATATTTGTCTTTCCAGCAGATCTAGTATAATTGTTACAGCTTAAAAGAATAACTGATCCAAATCAGTGCTTGTATCCCCCCTTTTTTCACCCTTCTTCCCTTTACTCTCTTCATTTTCCCTACACACACTTATACAAATAAGAAATAAATAATTCACAAAAAGCACTACACCTGAAAGTGATGTAAAATGTGGCTGCAGCTCAATTGTAAGTGTTGGACAGAAGTGACAAAAGTCATCAACCCTCATTGCTACATAATGAAAGGCACAGATGATGTTGAGACATTTATTTTAAGTAATCAGGTCTCCATGTCTGGTTTCACGAGATCATTCAGAAACTCTCCCGGTACGCAGTAGACGGTGAGATTCACCGTCTACTGCAGGAGCTGCGTCTGAAGAAAGTCCCTCTCTCTCTCTGTGACCTGGTTTGGCAACTTGCTGTCCCACATTAATCGGGGGGGGGGGTTCAAAATGAGAATAAAATCAGAGGTTCATTTCATTCTCAACTCAATTCAAATATGAAAACTATCACAAAGTTTAGGAGGTGCATAAATGAAAACAATCAGATTCAATTTCATGTTGGTTGTGGACATCAATCAATGTTCACATCATCAATACGTCACTTCAAATTGGCTGATGCGATGCAAAAATTCACTAAAATTCCCATATTTGAACTCTGGAAACATCGCACTGGATTTTAGAATTTTTATCACACCAACAAAGTTGTGCAACTGCATTGCGCCCGAAGATAAAAATGTGGCAGAGAACCTCAGATCGTATCTGTCTATAGATCCAACATTGAAATTGGACCCCTCTGGATCAGGAATCACAATCGGTGGCCGCGAATGCCAGACATCTGGTCATCACAATTTGTGTGATGGGACTAGAGGCCTGCAGTCTGAAATCAGCCGATCATCACACAATTTTAGGGACCTTGGAGACCCTTCCATCAGTCTGTCACTCCAAATGTGCCCGGGCAGCTGATGACCGATGTCAATGTATTAACATTTGTTCCTAAAACTTCCACAGCCGCCACGCAGCATATAAAATTTTAACTGCTGCCTCCAGATTACATCAGGATTTGCTGAAAAACGTGCATTTCCGTTGCCACGAAATCCTACCCTCCACCACCCTAACCTTTACCTGCGATGGTACAGACCAGCAAAAATCTCAGGGTAAAAAGATTCTACCGCAGCTTCCAACAACACGTTGGCCTCTCCGTCTCTGACGTGCTGCCATGTCAGGTCAGAACAGGAGTGCCTCGGGGTGAGCTGATAATATAGTCAAGCTCCCTCCACAGCAACCAAAAACTATCAAAAATAAAATCTAAACTCTGTTTGACAGGAAGCTTTGATGTTCAAAAATGTTTTGTTTTGGCCACAGAATCATGTGGGGTATGGATAACATCAACATCAGACTTTAAAGTTATCAGATATTTGATTCACTCTTGAGCAACTAAATTTGATTCAGGCCCATCACATGGAAACAGTTGGGGTTCTTAGACGCTGCCATCCATGATGCCTCATAAGTCCAGCGTTGGAGAGCGCCCATTCAATGCCAACTTCACTTACTCAGAGCTAAGAGGAGCCCACCACAGGCTGCTCAATGTCAAACTTCTGATTTAATTCTTTAAGAGGGAAAAACTTTCATCTTTCTATTGCTGTCCTTGATCATTGTTCCCCTGACTGTTCTCTCACCGCGCAGGAGCAAGTCCTATTGTTCCTCAACTGGCAGGACGAGATGAAGGCATTTGAGAAATTTCACCCACCTGCCTTTTCTTAAGCACAAATGTCTTGGCAGGGTTGGAAGGGCTCGACTTGACCCAAATGCTGGCAGCTGCCTGCAGCAGAATCTTCACTTCTTATGTCAAAACTGTGACTTTTTTTTTAATCCACAGCCTTTTCACAAGCATCCGGACACGATCAGTGATAGGTAAAACCAAACAAATAAGGAGTTGCACAATAAATACCAAAAGGAGCGCTGCAGCGCTTTAAAACAACAAAGGAATGCGTTTTCACTCCTTAATGAGGTTCATCTAAACTGTAAAGGTGTTCTGTTAAAAACCTGTTCACACGCGAGGCGCAGAAATGAGATGGAGCTAGATGTTCATAAAAGGACAGATAAATAAATACACTCAACATAGTTATACTGGAAGACCACGAAATACTAAAGAATCCATAATCAAAGCAACAAACAACACAGTTTCTGCCTTTTTATGGGTCTAGTTCTATAAACCAGAAGAGGACACAGTTCAACGAAGGACTAAATGTTGTACAATCCAACTGCTGCCTGGCTTACTCTTTGTTTACTCCTAAAAAGGCTTTATGCATTCTTAGACCAAAACAAAAAATAGAACTAAATCATCTATAAAAATAAAGAAACATTAAAATGTTATGGAAATTATTAGCAAGTAGAGTTCAGCCTTAAACAACTCAGGAAATACAAAAAAAGCACTAAATGAAAGACTTTACAACAAGTACAAACTTTAAAAAGATCTCAGACCTTTCTGTTAAGCAAAGAGTTTTGATCAGTGTTGAATTGTATCGACCCCAATGATCACGGAAACAGATGAAAATTGAAAGCCCATGTAAAAGGGATGCACCACACTCACTGACTGTATATGAGAACTGGACTGAATGACCTCTGGTGTTCCTAATAGGAAGTGCCCACTGGCTCCAAGAAGCCCAAATGCCATAGACTTCAATAGAAGAAAATAAACACCTGTTGTGTAGCCGCTTCCCAATGGTAGGGGGGTGGACTTCCAACAAGCTCATAACAGGTGAGAGTGGTTGTCATAGAAACGGTGACTCAGACCGACTCGGACACGTCACTGCTGGCCGTATCGCAAACGATGTTGACTTCATTTGGTTGGAGCCATTTTCTATGGGTGACGTCACACTCGCTCAGTCCAGTTCTCCCATACAGTCAATAGACCAAATGGGTTCTGCTGCTTGTTACACAAATGTCGGTACCTTACAAATATGCCACATTTAAAAAGAAAAAAAATAAACAGGAAAAGGAAGATGTAGAAAATCCAACCAGTGAAGTTCCAAACAATTAAATAACTAAAGATCATTACAAACAGAAGACAAAAAATAACAAGAAACAGCAACCTAAAAAAAATCCTCGAAATAAATAACTCTAGAAAGAGGAGAGAAAAACCTGAACAAAACAAATCAACACAGAAAACAAAAAACAAAAAAAGGCAGACCACAAAAAGTTCATTAGGATTTACTAGAAAAATTCATTACAACATCAAAAGAAAAATCAATAAAACATTTATTTTCTACTTTCTTACTGTGTTTATATGTACGGCTTGTTTGAAATGTCATTTATTGGTCAACCATGTGAACTGAAACCCTAGTGGTCATTTGGTAAAGTGCTCTGACTCCAGTTCAAACAAGCTTCAGTCCATATTTCTGAAGGAAACTTCTCACTATTTTCAGGTTTGCTAAACTAGGGTGGAGAAAGGTGCGTCATGTGATAAAAGGCTGGACCAGAATCGGCACCGTCCGTAGTAAAAACACAAGACAACAGGAATATTTCTACCATTCAAGTTGAGGCGTTAGCCATTTATCTATTGTTGTGACATGTCAAAGAGAAACAGTGTCACCCCTTTCTGACAGTTATTTTGCTTTATTATCACTTTAGTCTTGGTGTTCAACAGATTGACGGGTGAGATTTAGTCTCCATCGATACTGATGATGGTTTCCTAATCTATCTGACAAATTCAGGTTTTAGGCGGCAACGTCAGTTTAGACTTTAAAGGTTAAGACGACAGCATTTTATTAGATTAGTTATAAACTTCACAACAGATTCTGCCAATAAGTTTGCAGTATTTCTCTGAGTATTAACAGAAAAAAATACAAGAATATGCAGACAAATAAACGAAAAAGGAGAAATTTAATGACGGAGGTTAAAACCACAGTTTTCTTTCCAAAACTAAAGGGTTTCTTCTTCTCCGTTCCCCCTGATGATGGTAAATCTTCTATCACACACTATACTGCTTGTAGTGGGCATAAATCTAATGAGTTTTCTCCACTCAAGACGACCGGACAGGCATATGGTAATGTAATCATGCGGGAGGCTTGCAGAGACCTCACATGTATAAAGTCTGCGGTGGGATTATATCCTATTTAGTGTTGGTTTGTGAACAAACAAGACTACGTGTATGATGAATATATAAAATCCTCCAAATTATGGGTCTATTTTGGCCCTCAACATGCCATCCAACTGAGAAAAACTAAAATATGCTATTCCCCTTCAGTCGTAGTGTAGTTGTTGTTTGGGTATTTGCATGGGACCTTCCTCCACCTCCCCTGGCTTTGTGGACGTTCTCCCACTCTGGAAGTGTACTTTGAATGAGAGCCATCTCTAAAACACAGACAAGGCCAACGCGACATCTTCATAATGGCTCCAGGAAAACATCAAAGGTTGTGACCTACCTGGTGTTTGTGTGTGTTTGCAGCCATGTCACCAGATATTATCTCGGCTTTTATCACTCTGGATTTATAGTTATGCTGATTCATCTGCCAGACAACATGTTCGCTTAGCCTCTGCAACCTTTTGGCCCTGATTTAACCCTGACAAGCACTCAGGATTACCCAGAGGGCAACAGAATGGAAGATTAAGATCCAGATAGAGTGTGGAGGAAAGACCTTTTTACTGAAGCAGAGGTTTCAAAGGCCTATGTATGAATTGTAAATGGCACCTCTAAAAAAGCGTTCCAACCAGTTTTGGGTTATTTTTTTCAACAACAAAAAAAAAGGGATTTTATGGATTTTAGTAAACTTGAAAACCAAAAACAAAAGACTTTTTAGAGGCATAAACCTGTGACTTCAATCCAAGCTGGAATAAAAAAAACAAGTTTAAACTCTTTAAAAGTTCTGAAGTAATTTTTAGAAATAAGATTTTAGTTTAACCCTTTCACACAGGAGCTGTACCTCTGATGTTAGCGTTTTTCCAATTACTGTCAGCAAAAAAATGCAGCTGTTCGACGATATGCAACACTTCACCACTATATAAGCTGCAGTTCTCATCTTTTAGAACCCATTGGAATAACATTAGTTGAAATAACTATTGAAGAATTATTTGAAGGGTTATTTCCTGGCAACAGGTCTGGTATTAAAGTCTCACTACAACTATTTATGCTTTAGATTGTTAAAATGTTCCGAGTGGTCTCTTAATTCTGATTAAGTCATTATTTGCAAACATCAAAAAGCATGTGTTGTTTTTAAAGATATATTTCCAGCAGAAGAGCAGGAGTTCATTAGAAATTCGCCTCTGGGTTGTGGACGGGACTGTTGTTGCTGCCGTTAGCCATGGCTAATTTCCCATCAACCCTTTGTTAACACTCTGTCCCGCTACTTTACAGCACCTCACAAGCCCTGGCTAATATTAGCGTGGAAAAGAAAACAGCAAGTATTATCTACACTATCCAGCCGCACAGTTTTGAGCCAGATGCTAGCTCAGAGAAGGAAAATGATGCTTATGGATCTGTTTGTGGAAGTGGATGCATCAGAATTGGAGCAGAGATAGGGAGACTATGGCCCACCCGTGACAGTTCCAAATCTGAGCTTTTTCAAACCGAAGCTTTTTGTCTGTTCCTGCTCCACAACAATTTGAATAGAAATGCAGTTTTAATCTAAAATTCTTTGGTATGCACATGTCCTCTATCCTCTGTCACAGCAAGAAGGCCACTGTTTCAAGTCCCAGCTAGGGGACCTGAAACAGAACACCAATGGGGGACCTTTCTGTGTGGAGTTTGCATGTTCACCCCGTGCATGCATGGGTTGGCGTCCGTATCGCGAAAAAATGGCGACTGAACGGACTTGTTTATTGTAACTGTAAATTAGGCATTTTCTCTGGATGATGTCACACTCACTTAGTCCAGTTCTCATTTACAGACAATGGTTGAGTGACATCAAGTGGGAACAAACGAAGGTAGTTACCGATTTTATAAGGAAGTTCAAGGAATACCAAATAGTAAAAACCTAAGGCTCCAGTTTGGTGCATACCTACTGAAACTGGCTAAATGCTAAAGTACGGCTCCCCTTAAAACCACAAGCTGCTGCCAAAATTCTGTTTGTGTCTGTGCAACAAAAATATCTCCTTCAAAATCAAATAAATTATTTCATCCAAATAAAACAATCCCATTTCTTGTGGTACCGGCTCTCTGGCTCTCCTACAGTTCTATATTTGTTTGATTTGTCATTAGGTCACTTTGAGGTCGCAAAGGCATGAAAACAGCTTTCAGAGTTGTGGAGCGGCGCCTTCTTTTGTGGCGACGCAAACCCGTTGTTTGGAGTGGGGAAGCAGTCATAAATATCTGGGAACACAAGATGTTTGTGAGAATTTCAACACTGCAGCACGTTGTTCACTGATCCCATCTGCTCGTGGGCCACAGGTCTCTTTGACTGATACAGGCAGGCACAGTAAACACCACTTTATTTAGTCTACCAGCCGCTTGTTGTTGGGAAATGTTTTGTTAATGTGAGGCTTTGGTAACAAGGGTGGAAGTTTATTTTAGTAATGCCTGTGTTCTGATGTGGCTCAGAAGACAGAGAGCTCATTGTACTTTGGGAGGATAAATCTTTGCTGGTGTTCCTCGTCAACTAGACTCACGATCAGATCAGAGGCTTGAGAACGGCAGAAGAAATGTAGAACCTTCCACGGTTCTCTAAACGGGATGAAAGAGTCTCATTGGATATGGAAGTTTGATGGCATGTTGAGGGGCAACGTCCACACACACTTTTTGGAGTATTTTTGTGTATTTAAAATCCTGACATCTAGTGATTAGCCTGAATATTACAGCCTAAAAAGTCCTTTTAATTTTGGTCTCAGTGCGTAAATGCATCTCTATGAACATTTTTATTTTTTATCAGTCTATGCCATCTTATGTAGTCCTAAATGTAAAGAATGTATTTGAAATTGTTGCCACAGAAATTTTTCTTCTTTGGTTATTTGCCCACTAATAACTTCTACTCTTCCTTTACCTTCAAATCTATAAAAACTTTTTGTTTTAATTCTTACTAAAATTAGTACATTGACAGTTTTATATTTGATTGACTGCTTCAACTTATTTATTG
This sequence comes from Oryzias curvinotus, assembly GCA_023969325.1. Classification (NCBI taxonomy): domain Eukaryota; kingdom Metazoa; phylum Chordata; class Actinopteri; order Beloniformes; family Adrianichthyidae; genus Oryzias; species Oryzias curvinotus. Next base: position 4,683,648 of record CM043723.1, on the reverse strand, counting down.
CACTTTGACATCAACTTCTCTTTCATACTTCAGTGAACCTTATTTGCAGTAGGTTCAAATAAAAAGGTTATTGTAAGTTTAGAAATGTTTTCATTCTTCTTTTTGAATGAAAAAAAGTCAACAAAAACTGACCATAACTGCAATGAAAAACATACAATGACAGGGTTGTTTCTTTGTGTTGTGTTTTTGCTGTTCCCCACAGTCCCCCTTATGTAAGAGCAGGTCTTCCTTTCAGCGTAACTCGGTATCAGATAGCAGCTTCCGTCGTGGCACAGATGAAGATAAGATGGCCCACTTTTTTTTATGGGAATCCTAGCGGCCTTGTCTTCACAGGCAGAGTTCATGAACTGGAAGGAGGGCACAGTGTCAGACAACGCACCGCCATAAAACCCATCCAAGTTCATGTCCTGCTCTGCCTGCAGCATGAAGAGATGTTCCGTCATAAAAACAGTCCAAACTCACACACAAAAAAAGATTGATCTGCCTTAACCCTTCTTTATCTTTAACATCTTTTCAAATATTGCACTAATATATCACTTTTTTTTTAATATTTCAGGCAGCAGTCGGGGCTTGAACCCTGCTCCAGCGCTGGAGTGACTCAGGATCTTTTTTATTTTGAGCGTACAGAACTGTGGGCACATGTGTGTGTGTGTGTGTGTATGTGTGTGTGAGAGAGAGAGAGTCAGGTGTCAAGTTCACCCCTGATCGACCCAACCTGGGAATGATCTGGTCTCAGCGGGGAAGCCAGAGCTGCTCCTCTGTGTGTGTGAAAGTGTGTTGTGTGTGTGTGTGTGTGTGTTTAACCCAGGGATGACTCACAAACCATCTGGAGGCCAGATGCAGGTTAGAAAACTCCTCTCTCCTCGTTGGCTGCCTCCCTGCAGTTGCTGTTAGTTCCCTTAGTTAACCCGTGAACTCTGACCTCTGCTCTGCAGCAGGGCTCTGCGTGTTTGACTTCGAGCCTCTGCGCGTCCTCTCGGCTGGGTAAACGGGGAGGTGGTGACCCCTCTCGGAGGCGCTGAACTTTCTCCCTGTGACCTCCGGAGTTCAAGTTCACTAATTGGCCCTGTTCCCACTCAAACAACCTCCATGTTTTTTCACCTCCGCCTTTCCTTTGCCTCTTTGTCATGTCTTTCTTGCTTTCTCGAACACTCACTAAACACCCTCTCTTGAAAACATTTTCAAAAGATTCTCTGGTTTACAGATGATAAATGATAGAAATTTGCATGTTTCTCGTTCAAACTTCAAGGGAAAGAACTCCAACATGAATCAATTTCCTCAAAGGGGGAAAAATTGAACAGGAAACTACAATGACAGGGCTGCTAGCTTTTCATTAAAGCTTGGAGTGAGACTCAGAACAAGGAAGTCACTCTGTATGTCGACAAGTCGTAAGACAGGTTCAGGGTAGTTTTGGGAAAGTGTATTGTAAAATAAAGCAACACAAATACCATGAGAAACAAACTAAACTACATACTAAGACAAGACACAGGGCATTTAGAAATAATTAAACTCTGTGTCCCTTTTTAGTAAGGGCTTTTTTTGAAGCTTTGGGAATTTGAGTGGATGCCTTGGAACACGTGGAACATGACTCAAGACCTCCTATTTTAATCCTCATTATTGATGATACAGTTTTACCTAAGGCCAAACTGTTCCTGGTCTTGGTTTTGTTTGGGCACACTATGTTTTCTCTGACTGACTGCAAAAATGGTGGACATATCATTTACCAAAAAAAGGGTTTAAGTTCCTGAATCAAAATCAGGAAGTACTGAACTATGGATGATTAATTACTGTTTCATATTTGCAGCGTTTTTTTGTTGGGTCTGGTGGTCTTTAGATGACTTTTGGGCTGGAAAACCATGACTCTATCTTCCAACCCTGGCAGAGATGAAATGATTATTCCAAGAGATTTGTTAAAAAGTGGCAAAATGAAATGAATGCAAAGAGAAAGGAAGGAAAGGGTTGCCATACTTCCAGAAGCCCGGGAAGAAAGACAAGATGGTAAAAAGAACCTGATCATTCTGTGCTGTTAACCCTTGTGCTATCTTACATTGACGTGTTCTCCCTACCATGACAAAGGTGGATAAAGGTAGAAAAATTTCATGTAATCCATTGAACCAGTGAAGATCACAAATCATTGAAAAAAAAAAGGTTCAGAGCTCTGTCTAGTGGGTCTAGATGACCCCACTCCCAATGGCAAAGTGCCTAGGATAACATAAGGGTTAAAGGCACAGGCGCGTGGACTTTGTGTGCAGTCTTGATGTTCAAAATGACAGAATTAGACAGAGGGTAGATTGCGTGAGTGGGCACTAGCGTACCACGTAAGCATCCGGCGCGTAAAGCATTCGCGCGCGGCCAAACACCTGCAGCACCCGTTTAACCCCCGTGCGGGTGCATGTGACAACGGCTTTAATGACCAGTGCTTCACGCGGTGCTCCCTCAGGCAGCCAGATCTGTTACTGTAATAAAAAAACATGATCTGCATCTACACATTTGATTCTCAAACAAAAAAAAACATTTTTAAGATGGCTTATTAAAGTGAGTACATAATATTTAGAGCTTATTACCACTGGAATCAATGTGGAATCAAAGTAGATGGACTCTTGTTGATGTTTGACTTGAGAATGGTGCCACACAATAGTGGATCGCGCTCACAGAAGCCATGGGTCCACATCCACATAAACAAAGAATCCCACTTCATGTAATTGACCAATCAATCACCCAAGTCTCTGCAGGCCTAAGCTATGGATCCTACGAGTGTTTCTTCCATCTTAACAGATTCATTCAAGAAAAAAATTCAACTGGAGAACAGTAACTTAAAATGCGTGACTCACACAGCCAATGTGTGAGAGTCAGCAGCCCTGCAATTATGTTTGGGTTACGAATGACAAAAAGGAGAGTAGTTACCACAGATTTAGTTAAAAATACACTCAGTAGTCTGAGTGTATTTTTCTTCCCTTCTTGACCTTTTGCAATTATGCTGGGATCTGTAGCATATCAGAAGAGATTCCCCTAAATACATTTTGACCTGTTGTCCTGGAGCTCTGGGAGAGCTCTTCCTGGCTCCACAACCCTGGCTAAAGGTTCATTTACACTCCCTCGTCTGCGTTGCGTCTCCGTTGCATTGCATTGATACAAATAAATAGAATGTTCATTATTCAATCCGAATGTCTACATCGTCTTTGTCACATCTCCGTCAGACGGATGTCAGAAAAAACACTTTGTGAGCTTAAAACGCAACACACGTTGATTATAAAAACAAGAATAGTTGATGAAACTGCTAGAGAACATTTAGTGGGCGAGGATAGAATTCAAGCCAACCAAATCGCGTACCATCTCTATCATTAAAGGCCAGTTAGTAGGGGTGCAGGTTCTACATCAATGAGCAACCAATTCCAACAATCCTGGAGAAACACATCAAAAGCCTGGGGCGATGGTATAATGCAGATCTGAAGGACAACCAGCAAGTCGAGCAACTCCGGCAGAACACGGCCAGCTGCCTAAAGAAAATTAACAACACGCCACTCCCAGGAAAACTGAAGCTCTGGTGCTACGAGTTTGGGCTACTACCCAGACTTATGTGGCCCTTAACTATGTATGAGGTCTCAATTAGCCATGTCCACTGTCTGGAAAGGCTTGTGAACTCTTACCTGAGGAAGTGGCTTGGAGTTCCCAACTGCCTCAGCAGTGTTGGACTCCTACAATGATGGAGTCCTGTCACTACCAGTCTCTAGCCTAGTGGAAGAATTTAAATGCGCCAAGGTGAGGCTTGACATGTCACTCTCCGTCTCCCAAGACCTGATGGTAAGAAGTGCAGCTCCAGTCTTAGCAACAGGGAAAAAGTGGACCCCAGCTGTAGCAGCGCTACAGGCAAGGTCTGCTCTGCGCCATCGCGACATAGTGGGCCACGTCCAACAAGGAAGAGGAGGCTTCGGGTTAGGGATGGTAAAACCTCAGTGGCAAAAAGCATCTGCAGCAGAACGTCGAACAATGGTGGTAGGAGGGGGTACGCCAACTGGAAGAAGCGGGTAGACGCTCCAAAGCTGTCGCTCAAGCAAAACAGGGCCGATGGGTAAGGTGAGAGGGAGTAGAAATGAGGAAACTCAAATGGAGCGAACTTTGGAGCATGGAATCCAATAGGCTAAGCTTCCTTGTACGAGCCACCTACGAGGTGTTGCCCTCCTCCACAAACCTGCAGCTTTGGCTTGGAAAAGATCCATCCTGCCCCCTTTGCTCTGCAACTGCAACGCTAAAGCACATCCTAGTGGGCTGTGGGACCAGCCTCACGCAAGGCAGATATACATGGAGACATAACCAGGTCCTGAGATGTCTTGCCAATATACTTGAGTGCAGGAGGGTATTTACCAACGCCCAACCCAGCAGCAGCCTGGATGTGCCGACATCCACCACCATTTGTCCGGGAAGGGGAGAAGCCAAGGAATAATCCCTCCCTCCCTCAGCTGACCCCTCGGAATGCAGCCAGGGACTGGCAAATGCGAGTCGACCTTAACCAGAGGCTCATCTTCCCCTCAGAGATTGCAGCAACCACTCTGCGTCCAGACCTTGTCCTCTGGTCTAATTCATGCCGACTTGCCTACATCATAGAGCTGACAGTCCCCTGGGAGGACTCCCTTGATGAAGCTTATGAGCGTAAGAAACTTTGCTATTCCAACTTAGCAGCTGAGGCAGAGGATAGAGACTGGAACATCAGGGTGCGCCCAGTGGAGGTGGGATGCAGGGGCTTTGTCGCCAGTACGACTACTAATCTCTTAAGGGAAGTTGAAGTCAGAGGACAGGCACACAGACAGGTTTTAAAAGAACTGACCAACACCGCTGAGAGGGCGAGCCATTGGCTGTGGCTAAGGAGAAGTGGCATCACATGGACAAAATTGACCAACTAGCAGTGAGACACACACCCAGGCTTGATCAACCTGTGGTGGGCCTAACTCAGCGGAGGGTGTATTGTGATAAATGGCCGAAACACCTTAAGATGTTGGGGTGCACAACTGATGATGTGTCTCGCTGGCAATAAATAGAAGTCCAAGAACATCAAGAGCTCCTGAAATTTAAAGTGGTAATGGGATTGTAACACCTAGTCCTTTCTACAACATAAAAGGGTTCTTTAAATCATACTTACCATGAACATGTTTGAACACGTGTTAAAAGTCTTTACATGTTGCTTTTGGCAGGGATGACATCAGCAGGGTTTTGGGGAAATTATGTCACTATGATAAATGTTTTATTCTCATCAAAATCTCCTCATTTGTTTCCAGCTAAACGACTCCTTCCAAGCGTTGAACAGCGATTACTGTACATGAATAACTGACTACAGTGAATGAGTTGTAGTCATTAACAGTAGTGTTTCTCAGTGTTGGACGATGTCTCTCTGACATTTCCATGAACTAGGTCTTCATGTTCTTCAGATAAACAGAGCAGAGAACAAGTGAAGGATAAAAGAAGAGTTCAGAGAGGAAACAGTAGAAATCTGGTGGGCAGATGTCGCTCTCTGTTTCCAAACACTTCTGTTGAAAGTTAGGGAATACTTTTCCAAAGCGAGCAGTGTTTTCCCACACATTACCCAAGATGTACACACACACTTATTTACTGACACTTTCATCCTTGTTTTTTCCTTACTTCTTTTAACATATTAACAAATCTTGACATATTAACAATCTCATCTATATATATATATATAGACAGAAATTTAAGATAATAAAACACTGATTTAGATAATAAAAGAAATAAAGGGTCCTATCATGATGTCTTTTTTTATTACTAAATTGTACTTTACATTTATGATTATTATCAGTGGCATCAGAAAAAACGTAGCCCATTCAATTTCTAAGTGTATTGACCTGGAAAATTGGAAAGTTGTAAGCTACTGTAGGGAAAATTTGGCCAGGTTCCACCGACAATTAGCCATTTAGGAAAATTTGTAATCTGAAGTGATTCACAAGTATAAATCCTCAAAAACTGAGTCACATTCCATTTAATTTAACCCTTTATCTCTGGAGCTGTTTCTGGCGGACATAAAATGACAATCTTTGACTTTCTTTCTACGTGCCGATACCTCCCCATTGCACGGTGGAAGTTGAATTAGTGACAGGTGACAGCACTGGAGTTTAAAGGGTTAGTGACAAAGACAATGAACGGGAGTTGTAAAGGAAAAATGTGTTTGATTTAGTTAAAATAAAGACATATAAACATATGTATATGTATTGAAAATACTTTTCCTGTTCACTAAGTGATTAGACTTATGTATCTTATTTTTTTAATAAATTGAGTCCAGACAATAATTATAATCTAATAAAGTTATTCCTGTGCTTTAATTGTTCTGTTTCTTACTAAAGAGACTTTTTTTTCCATTTTTCTCCCTTTATTATGCTACTGCAGACTAAATTATCCTTTCATCTGATGGTTTACATGACGTCTGGCAGGTAGGGAGAGTTCCAAGCCTCAAAACCCTTTCAAAGTAAAAGTATGAAACCAGATCAGACATTTTGTGTTCGGTCAAACAAGTGAGACACAACAAGCAGATGCAGACAAGGTTTGTCTCTTTGGGAAAGCCTTTGGTGTAGACAGTCCTCTCTGTTTATTTGGTTGGTAGCGGGATGCTAAACAACTGATCTGTCACTGAGCGACCATAAAGCTAAACAAGCCCTGAACATGATCCCGGTGACTCCGGCGCCAACGGGTGGTTTGGGTCTTTATACTGTTGCTCTGAAATGAAGCTGGAATATTCGTTAGGGAGTTGAAAAGCATCCAAAGTTGTATCTCTTACGTTTAATGTTACTTCACAGAAATATTAGCTGCTCAATCATTGATTTAAAGTTAATTGAAAAACCTGAAGTGTGTACTTTTGAAGTGATGTTGAGTTAAAAAAAAGTTTTCATGGACTTCAATCAGTGGATTTAGGGTGTATTCGGATCAGGTACCTGAACTGAACCAAATTGCTCTCTTTTTACTTTCCCAGTTAACTTTTTATATCCAAACTATGATGGGAAAATGTTTTCTGTGACAAAGTAAAACCCATTTAAACAGCTCTGTTTTTGATTTCTTACCCTCAGACTTTGAGGCGAAGACTTTTAGAAGAGCTTCATAAAAGAGAGTTTAAAAAAAGGATTGCATCTAATTTTGGGAAAATTGGTTTAGTTCCCTGTTGGCTTAAACTGGCATTGCTAACACATGTTACCACCAGACTGCAGCAAAATTCTCAGAGAGGCTTTTTTCGGGACATCCTGTAAAGGAACTTTGATCAAGTATTGGAAAAAAAATACTTTCTGGAACTTTTGACCCTTAAACTTTAGATCTTTTTGAAGGGAAAGAAGACGAAAAAGATTGTAAATTCTGTTTTTAGAGAGCAGAACTTATGAGGGGATTATTGTTCACATTAGGACCCGTCGACCGAAACCCTCGACGGACATCTGCGCTCATTGATGAATGACAAAAGCAAGAAACATTTATGAATTACAAATATCATACATGTATCGCGTAAGACCGACATTTCATACGTGGAAAATGTGCAAAATGTATGTAGTGGCTGTGTGATGCAGCCTTAAGGGGAGCACAGGTGTGTCTCGCAGTGCTGTTGAGACTTGTCCAGCCATTTTAGCCCTTGTGCTATCGTATGACCCCACCCTTCCATTGACGTGTTCTCCCTACCATGACAAAGGTGGAGAGGATTTCATGTAATCCATGGACACCAGTGTAGATCACAAATGATTGAAGAAAAAGGTTCAGCGCACTGTCTAGTGGGGTCTAGATGACCCAACTCCCAATGGTAAAGTGCCTAGGATAGCACAAGGGTTAGGGGAGTCACAAAAATGGGACGTACCATTGTAGTGGGTAAAGTAATCGTTAAGTATTTGTAAGGATAATGTAAGTTTAACACACTTATGATGTACAGGTGATGCTGTCATATGGCAGCAGACCACCGACTGGTATACAATCTTAAAATGTTGTCCCCCGTACATATTTATCAATTTTTCACCGGCAGACAGCCCGTATCTACCCGTAAGGGTAGTTATGACTAAGGCATTAATTATGTATTTTTATTGGTTATATATTCAGCAAAAATACAGCGTCTTTTCTCTCCTACACACAAACGACTGAGTGATCAAATATATTAAGAAATAGCAATGAATCAGCCCTCGGACATGTGAGTACACTCTCATCCAATATCAGAGTGTGTGCACATTTCCCCTCTGGTCCATACACTGTGTTACACATGAAACTACGCAATTTCCCATGTGTGGTCTCTGGTGTTTGGATTTTATCCATATTTAGAAGAAAGACAGATTATAGGAGCACAAACCTCTCCCTGACCTTGACCTCACTTTTCCCTTCGAAAACAATCATTTTTTGTTCTCTGCTATTATATAAAACCATGAATTGATCCAACTCATCATTTTTCTCAGCCAATGAACTAGCCTAAAAAATGCATATAAAATTCACATCAGCGCGGTTGATGGGATTTGCTGCAGCACTTTTTAAAGGCTCTCATATGGTCAAGAAGATTTCCCCCTCTCAAATTTCCCATTCCACTTTCTGTACCCATTTTCCCCTTCCCTTCTGTTCATTCTCCTTCTCTTTTGATTGTAATAAATTCCTTAATTTATCTTTTTCACAATTCAGCACAGTCTGTCATCGAGCCTTCCACGTGACTTTCTGGATCTAGCGGGGTCTCCTTCCAGCCGACTGTTCTCTTTTAAAAGCCAGCCAGTGGTCTCTCACAATGCGTTTCACAGGGATGATGCAGAGACTTAGAGGTTTCAGAGTCTGAAAGGAAAGTTTGAAAGACATTAAAAAGATATGGAGAGGAACAGATGAGGTGGAGTGGAAGAAGTAGGGATATGTGTGTAGTTCAGTTTTGGACAGTAATGGAGAGTGCTGGAGTTTACTGATGCTTCTTGGTTTTGCTGTTTCTAAAAGCAAAACAAAACATTTCTCTTTAAAGCATCCAGCATCTTTCTTTACTAACTAACTAACCGCGCTTGACATGCATGTGGGTGAGCTGTGGGTGGAAAAAGCCTGTTCAAACAAGGGGTCAGGGTCTGTCATTAACCACCAGACCATTTGGATTTTCCTTTTTAAACTTTTAGTGTAGTGACTACCAAAGGAATTCAGGGTTTGATTCCCACCGTACACAATGAGCTTCATCTAGGGTGGGTCCTAGGGCAAGAGCCTTAGTGCTACTGCCTAACTGTCTAGCAGCAAGGGGGCCCAAGTCTGGGTCTCCCTGTGCCGGCCGCCAGTCAGGAATGGTGTCAGGAAGGGCATCCGGCATTAAAATCTCTAACAAACCACCTATAGGAGTGAGTGAAAGCTGATTCGCTGGGGTAACCCCTGATGGGATATGTCGAAAGGTGAACCACAACAGCACAGTGATTTCTGGAGGTATGAGTCAACAATTTGAGCATTTACCATTTGTTTGGTGGACAGGCTGATGTATCGGACTTAGATATCACAATTTTTAATTCATTGCATCTTTACTTTTGATAGCTTCTTCTCTGCCCTATCCATGTCTGCATACAATTGGATTCTGGACTGTCCAACCCTGATTGAGGAGACATGCCATCCCAATTGTTTTTCTGTTAATTCTGCATCACATACTGCTGATTATCTAGATTAGATGTGCTTTGTTGAAAAAACGGTTAGGAGGCTAGGGTTAGGAAGAAGCATGGTATATTATAAAGCACCTACAGTATAGCCTGCTTTTCCTAAGCCTTTCAGTGTAAACTATATCCATATATATGATAATATATTACCTTTGGCACACTAAAGAATACCTTTTTTATGAAATATGAGTTACTTTGGCAGCTATGTTTTCCTACCCGGAAGTAAGACGACACGATCTATGAGGCACCACCTTTCACTCCTTGTGGGTGCCGCCCATTTCATGATGTCAGTGTGTCTACGTTTTGCTCATGAAAACAAACAACATCCAAACATTTGGAAAGATGGCTGTGCATATTTTGCATAAAAAAGGAAAGCGTTTTAGCCGGAGAAAGTGGGTATGTGTGTTAGCCAGGGGGCGGTACTGGCAACGCAGACTCTTCCTGGAATGGGATGTTCCTCACTTTGTGCCATCACAATGTGAGGACCCACTCGTTTTCGTGTATTGGGAGGGGCAGATGCTCAGAGAGCAGGTTTTTTAGAGAAATGATCAGAGATGTGTGAATAGATCAAAATACTGCTATGGGGTTGTTTCTCGTGAGGAATAAACATTTTAATCCACTTAAAGGCTCAAAAAAGTTGATTTTGCATTATATAGGCCCCATAGGGTCCAGACTAAGGCAGGGTTGGTGTAATTGGTAGATCTTGTTGGTGAGAAAACACTGGGACCTTTCTCTGTGGAGTTTGCATATTCTCGCCATGCATGTATCTAAATTCTTCAAACAGTCCATAAACATGCTTCGTAGGTTGATTGACAGCTCTAAATTCTCCCTAGGTGGGACTACGAGTGTGCATGGTTGTGTGGCCCAGTGACAGATTGGCCAACTGACCAGAGTGCACCCCATCTTAGTTCAAAAGTAGCTGGAATAGGTTCCATCAACCACTTTTCCCAAAAATGGATAAAGAGGCTTTGGAAAATTGATGGAGGGATAAATGGATGAATGGATGAATGGACAGACGGACGGATGGACGGACGGCGGATGGATGGATGGATGGATGTACGGATGGATGTACGGATGGATCTTATTGGTGTCAGGACCAATTCAAAACATGTTCCATTGTGGTTCCATTGTGCTTTGGTATGTACTTGGATGACAGGGCCAATAAAAAGGGTCATGGGTCATGAAGGAATTTGCTCAGAGTAATACCAGTTATTCTCTTTTTTGAAAAAGGAGGGATTATAAAAACCTTGTAACCATAAATATGTGGAAAACAAAGTTTTTAAACCCAGTTTTCTTTCCTACAGTAGTCTTTCAATATATTTCATTATCTCCACTAAACGATCGTTGTTCTGGCAAAGTGGACTGAACTGATCCGAATAATTTTTACTGATATTTTACAAGCACATGCCAGAACCCAGTGACAGACCTACAACAGTTTTACGTTCCAAGAGTTTGATAGTTAAGACTTTCCGTCTCAACGCTCGAATGGCCAACATCTGCGTGATTAACATCCCAAATCTGGGCTCTCTGTATGAAAACTCAGGCTAAATTGAAATGATGTTGCAGAAATGAGGCTTGGATGGATGTCGTAGCAGTGCTAAGTTTTGAAGTTGGTGCTCTAAAAAGCGGCCAGTGACATTGTCGTTAAAGATTTTACGTCTCACGCAAAGTCTGAGCCGTTTTCTGCTGCTGCGGCTTCCAGGGGTTTGATATAAAATACAAAGAAAGCAGAGCCACCACATCTGTTTAAAATATTCAGATTCAGTACAGTGATTTCTGACTTCTACTGCTCTGTGCATCCTCATATGCACTTGCAGTGGGCAAACTGTGGAGTTATAAAACACATATGGCAGATTTTATACATCAATCGATATATTAACAACAATAATTTCCTGTTGGTATAATAAAGTTTTATTGTGTTGCAATTTGTACTTTGTAGCTTTACTATTAGTAAACTTCCAAAATGTCTATTAATGGACTGTTGGTGTATGAGTGCCTAAACCTTACAACTATTGAATATTCATGTTCCAGGGCAGTGGTCACTGGGTAATCTTGTTAAGGCTTTACTACCTACGCTTTCAATGACTATGAAAGTGTGCAAATTGGATTTGGGATAATATAAATGTCTAATGAAAACACGACAATTTTGAAAAAACTTTTATCAATAAAGTATCTGCTCTTGGAACAAGTAGTTTTTTTTTTAAAGATGTATTGATATTGACATATTTTGCAAAACTGCAATAGAAACACTTTTTTTTTTAAATTAAATGAGATGCGTGAACAACAGCCGGACACAACTGGTTGCCTTGGTCGTTGCCCAACAGGCGCCACAAGGGCTCCCGCAGCATCATACAGCTCATCAGAACTTGAGCGTGTCATGTGGAGTTGTTGGATCCATTTCCCAAAATGGCTTCATCCGTAGCCGCTCCCACGTGTCAGGAGCTCGCCGCTCTACGTCCTAAATAAGACGTCGACATCTCCTTTGATAGATGACGATGAGCGCTAGTGCCATGGCAGAAATCTGAATGTATCTGCTGTCAATCATTGTCTGTCGCCATGTTTGTAAATGACTTATCGTGTGAGTTGTGTTTAAGTGCATAATTAGGATTTAGTGGAAACAGTGTGATTGCAACATTTTTCTAGAATTTTGATTAAGTTTTGCGCATATGTGTAATGCAAAGGCAGCTACTGTTGTTTTGACTAACAGTCTCTTCTGCTGAGTTTTGTGTTCTGGATCAAACAGAAAACAGTGAATCTATCCTTTTAGAGCAACACAGTACGTCCCACGTCTGTTCTACAGCAGACTGATGCTGGAATTTGATCAATTACCAAATCGAGACACCTGGAGAATCCTTTTCAGGTTCCTATTTTAGGGTCACAATTATTATGACAAAAATACAAATATGTCAAAATGGGATTTAAGTATGTATAATCTAACACAAACTAAATCAGAGATTTCTGCTAATTCCTCTAGTGGTACAAAAGGAATCGCTGTGGCTGACGAAGACTGTCCCACAGGTGAAGGTAAGAAATACAGTAAAATGAAGATAAGACGAAAAAGCTTTTAAAAAAAAAAAAAAAAGGATAGAAACTGGATCTACATGAGTTAAAAAAAAGATTTAGAGCTTCGAGGCTTCAGTCTGACAAAGAACGGGAACATCCAGTGGCCAAGTGAGGTGTGTTAGGTTTTTAAAATGCATCAATGATGACATCTATACTAAATCTTAAAAATCAATTAAAATGTATTAATAGATACAATGTAATATTTCTTTGTCAATTATTTTTCATTAATTATTTATTTTTATGGTAACGTTTTCTGAGACCTGGGAAACTGTTTTGGAAAGACTCCTGTTGATTCCTTCATTTTTGCTGAGATGCACTTGTTCTTCGTTCATTTCGTTATGCTGTAAAAGTCAATAATTGATTTGCATACTTAAATAAAGTGTGTTCAAAAAAAAAAAATTATTAATAGATAATTACAGCCGAAAAATGAAAAGAGGCATTTAAAATATTGTGCTTCGTTTTTAATACAATAAACAAGAACGTCATTGTTACCACTTAAATTTTGGGAGAAGCTTTGGTTTGAAATATTTGGAGAAAAAAAGGTTTACCAAATTTTATCAACAACATAAAAATGAGGGTTGCCCACCATGTGTATACCAACCACCCATTGGGATAATTTGCTGGGAACTGTTGCCTCTGAGGATACTCAAAGGTTTGTGAAGTAAGGAAGACTGATTGAGTTTGGTTCGCCAAGCTTAATTATGTTTGGAAAACAGCAACTAGACAGTGTAAAGTAAAGTTTGAGCCTCTTTTTGACCCATGCAACTGCCAATCAAAAAAACAAAACCAAAAAACGCTCCCCTAAAGATTTACACATACCATAACGAAATCCACGTGGGTGTTATTAAACGGAATTCAGCAATAAACTTTAAAAAATGTCTTCTAAATTCAGCATGGACATAGATTTGATTTTGGAGTAAAGGTTGATTTGTTTATTTATTTTTTACATAGGAGTCAATAGAGAATTGTCCATTTCTACAGCCTGCCTCTAGTGGTCTTTAAAGGAACTACACCATTTGGTTCTCCTTGCTTTATGTCTAGTTTTGGTACAGAAGGCGGGGGCTTGCTACCATACCCTTCTGTAATATACTAACCGAAAAGCAAAAATGGCGGACGAGGATAGAATTCATGAAGCAGTCCCGGGAGTGGCGTTCGAACCACTTTATTGATCGCTCTGGGAATGTTACATCATCTTCCAGGGCTTTGATAATACACAGCAGCGCCTCCTTTGTAATTTTATCCAGCAGCATTGATCTGTGAACTTCATTCAGTTTCATTTCTCCAGATGGTTACGCAGTAAAAACACTCATTTTCCTGGACACATCATTCTCTTGCACTTTTTGTTTGCTTTAAATGTGAAAATAGAAACAGAATTCTGATTCTAAAGGCGTATGTGTTTCAGGGGACAGAATTGGAAAACGGTTGATCCCATCAACGAGTAGAGCTTTTTTAGTTTGATACACTCCTTTCTTTTGATAGGAAAAGTAACACAGGTGTGACCCGGTGACCTTGTCCTGAGATGGTTCTGGTGTAATGGGCTCCTTGTTTTGAAGCCCAGACGAAGGAGAGTAGTGATTTTCCATGGCGGCACGGTGGCCGCTGGATTTGGCCCGCAGGTCTGCTCTGTGACAGTAAAGCCATGGGAACAGAACTGTAAAACACAAGCCTGGACACACTACTGACAACTCACACTCTTATTAAAACCGACCTTACAGGTATGTGTGTGTGTGGACACAAAGAGACCGAGCGGTAGTGTAAAAAAAAAAAGAAATAAAAAGGGGCAAAATATAGAAGAGAGATTAACAAAAAGGAAAGCGTGGGGCTGTAAAACTCTATACAAGGTGCCAACGGCTGCAACCTTTGACCTGTTTTGAAAGTTGCTGAATGTTGGAATGTGTATTAGCAGGATTTGGTGTTCCGGTGCCCCTGAAGGCATTCAGTGTGTGTGTGTGTTGAGCGTGTGTGACCTCAGACATGTGTTCGTGTTAAACGGCACCACTAAGCCTTGAGGGGATCATTAGTGGGCTGTGAGAGCTGCCTTTACTGTACATGGCGGGGGACCTGTAGCGCAGCAAAAAAATAAATAAATAAATAAATAAATAAAAAATAAGCTCCCATGAATAGATTTAAAAACACGCACAAACATCGTCGTCTGAATGAGAGACATTAGCTAAAATGTACATGTACAGACGCGTATGAAACGCAGAATGTTTTACTATTTACCACCAAGGCTCATAAGAAACCACAGGAGGCCATGAATGAGTGGTACAACTGTGGGGTTTAAGCACTAAACATACCTGCTGATGAGACATTTACAGTAAATCCAACTAAAATGTGGGTTCCTGTATAAATAGATGTATATGGCGGTTTTAGTGCCTCATCATTACAGCCTACAATTTCTGAAACCATAAGGCAGTACTACCTAATGTTGGGTATGACTGCCAACCCAAGTTCTCTTTTGGTTGGACTTCATGTCCGTGGACTTTGTGTTTCAGTCTCATCTCAGTCATGAACGTTCTACAAAGCTATACTTGGACAATTTGACAAAGATAGTAGCTATTCATGGATGTTGGGTTTTATCCACCAATGTTTGGATGATAAATTACCCACAAATGGGTTTTTGGAACACAATAATGCTACCTGGCTGATAAACTGTATGTTATAAATACACCAGCAAAGATTATCCTCTTGGCTCAGCTCCTATTTCACTAAAATAGATCAATTCAGCAGCATAGATGTGTGTACATTTTGACAAAATCAAGTGATATCAAGTATGGCTTAACCTGCTGTTGGTTTGCTGTGTAAAGTCCAATTGTTGCCAGTCCAAGAAACCTCTTCTCAAGCTTCATACATACTGGTCTCAACAACCTGCACTCAAGCGGCCTCTTTCAATAAAAGTCAATGTAAACGCCCCTAAACCTGCGTTTTGGGCTAAAGAACCCTAGCGTTTATGCGTCGCTGTGCAAGTTTTAAGTCAATTCTTGTGCTCTATCTACAAACCAAGCATTCACTGAGTACACGCTGATAGTCCAACCAGCTGATAAAAAACAGCTGAACTTCGGGGGTTTGCTGGTGACGTATGAGTAGCGTTATTTTCAAAACACAGAAGTGCCAACTGCTGTACACAAAATAATGCAGGAGAAATCAATAATCGATAACAAGTCTTGTATACATGGGAATAGAGCTCTGAACGGAAAAGCCTGGAGAAGGATTCACAAGATTTGCACCGTTTTGACATTTCACACCAAGCCTCTTCCAGCTGTAGGTGGTGCGCATGCGCTAGTGAAGAGTAGAAAAAGAAAAAGGTGATGCCCCTCCCTGCCTGTCAGGTGTGAACACCACAGGCTGAATCCCCATGCCTGGTGTGATCGAGCATTAGGTGTCAATGATTAACAGAATCATCAACTTCACTATAGTACTTCCAACCTTTTATGGCTTTGATCCACATTTTCACCAATTTTTTAATGATCATCTTGTCGGATACATTGGACATTGTCGTAAATGCTTTAGCGCTTCTACCAAAGTTTAAACAGTTCAGGAAGTTTGTTAAAGTCAATGCCATCAATCATTTCGTTCGTTAGACAAAACCGAGTAGCACCGTGGTTTAACGCTGAAACACGTTCTCTTAAACAAGAAACCCGTAAGTTGGAAAGAGAATGGCGCCGCTCCGGTTCAGAGCAGTCTCTGAATATCTGGAAACATAGCCTATTAAATTATAAAAAAGCTCTGCGTAGAGCTAGAAGCCAGTACTATTCAACCTTAATATCAGAGAATGGAAACAATCCCAAATTTCTTTTTAGCACTATTGCTAACTTAACTCACAGTCAGAGCTCAGTAGAACCACATGTTCCTGTTTCTCTCAGCTCTGATGATTTTCTTACATTTTTCGATAGTAAAATCTCAAATATTAGACATAAGTTAAATCAAGTTATTCCCTCTATCAGCCCAGAGCAGGCTGAAGCTGTAGAAGTGGAGGCATCCATAGAAACCTCTGTAACATTAGACTGCTTCACTATTGTGGATCAATTAGAATTGGCATCAATTATTACGTCCTCCAAATCCTCAACGTGTCTGTTAGACCCAATTCCCACTAGACTTTTTAAAGAAACTTTTCCCCTAATTAATGATTCCATATTAACAATGATAAATACCTCTCTGGAAACGGGTTACGTGCCACAGTCTTTTAAATATGCAGTTGTTAAACCTCTTCTGAAAAAGCCCAGTTTGGATCCTAACATCTTGGCCAACTATAGACCGATATCAAACCTGCCCTTTATTTCTAAAATCCTAGAAAGAGTTGTAGTTAAGCAGCTTTACTGCCACCTACAGGACAACAGCCACTTTGAAGACTTTCAGTCGGGGTTTAGACCCCACCACAGTACGGAAACCGCACTAGTTAGAGTCTCTAATGACTTGTTATTGGCTTCAGAAAAGGGACTACTTTCTATTCTTGTCCTGTTAGACCTCAGTGCAGCTTTTGACACTATCGACCACAATATTTTACTCCATAGATTAGAGCAGAACATAGGGATCAGAGGATCTGCTCTCCAGTGGTTTAAATCCTATCTGTCAGATAGATATCAGTTTGTTAATGTAAATGGACATTCCTCTCAGTGCACTCGAGTTAACTACGGAGTCCCACAGGGCTCAGTCTTAGGACCCATCCTGTTTACGCTATATATGCTACCCCTAGGAAACATAATCAGGAAACACAGCATTAATTTTCATTGTTATGCCGACGATACTCAGTTGTATTTATCCATGAAACCTGACCAGAATGACCAGATAGAGAAACTGAACGCCTGCATTAGTGACATCAAGACCTGGATGACAATTAATTACCTCCTCTTGAACCCAGAAAAAACTGAGGTTATTATACTAGGCCCTAAAAACCTGAGAGACGCTCTGTCTGCTCAGATAGTCTCCCTGGATGGTGTAAGTATAGCCCCCAATTCCACAGTTAGAAACCTTGGGGTTTTATTTGACCAGGATTTATCATTTAAGGCTCACATTTCTCAGGCGTGTAGAACTGCATTTTTTCACCTGCGGAACATTGCTAAGATCAGAAATATACTTTCTAAGAGTGATGCTGAAAAACTCATCCATGCATTTGTTACGTCTAGACTGGATTACTGTAACTCCTTGTTGGCAGCGTGTCCTAAGAGTTCCTTAAGAAGTCTCCAGCTTGTTCAGAACGCAGCAGCTAGATTGTTAGCAGGAACAAACAGAAGAGATCACATCACTCCTGTGTTAGTTTCGCTCCATTGGCTCCCAGTTGATTCTAGAATTAAGTTCAAGATCCTCCTGTTAACCTATAAGGCCTTACATGGAATGGCCCCGTCCTATATTAATGACCTCATAGTCCCTTACCATCCAATCAGAACACTTCGCTCGCAAAATGCAGGACTGCTTGTGGTTCCTAGAATTAGTAAAAGTACAGTTGGAGGTAGAGCGTTTAGCCACCAAGCCCCTGTTTTATGGAATAAACTCCCAGCTCATGTAAGAGAGGCAGATTCGGTTTCTACATTCAAAGTTAGACTGAAAACATTCCTCTTTGGACAGGCTTATTGTCAGACTAGTTAGGATTCAGAGATTATTTAACTTAATGTTAATTGTTTAAATTAAACTAAATAACAATAACTATTATTTTAAAAGGCTGCTAGAAGTTGAAGCTGGGGTAACTATGGTGCACTGGGGCTCTGTCCTCTTTTCTGTCCTTTTCCAATACTTTTCTTTTCTCATCTACCTCTACACTTCCTCTCTTCTCTATCTGTGATCATCATTTATCATTTAGTTCTCCATGCCTCTGTTTGGTGCAGTACGATTCATGTATTGTCCCTCTATCCCTCTCCCCTCCTGGGGAGTGGGAGTGCTTCCAGATTCCAGTTGGCCCATCCGTGCTCCTGTTCCTGACTGTGTACCTCGTCTCTGCTCCTGCTCCTAAACCTGGCTGTGGTTCCTGTCTCTGGCTCGACTCGCGCCCCTGACTGTCCCCAACCCCGGCTGGATGAAGCTCGTCTGCTGGACTTTAAATATGTAGATGTAGAGTTAGATAAGTTAATTCTTCTCTATGAGTTCTGGTAAATCGCCTGTCCTACTGGGGGAGGATCCCTCCTTCATGTGGGCACCCCTGAGGTTTCTTCATTTTTTTTCCGGAATCCGGTTTTTTTAGGAGTT
The DNA here is from genome assembly GCA_023969325.1 of Oryzias curvinotus. Lineage (NCBI taxonomy): Eukaryota > Metazoa > Chordata > Actinopteri > Beloniformes > Adrianichthyidae > Oryzias > Oryzias curvinotus. The sequence goes on along the minus strand of CM043723.1, from coordinate 4,664,794 downwards.
TTTCCTTACCGCGAAGGGGGGTCTAAGGGCAGGGATGCCAGTATAGCTTAGTCAGTTTGTTAGTTTATTTTAGTATTTTCGTATTGACTCTTTGTATTCGTGATCCTTTTGAGTTCATGTTTTACTTCAAAGCCCATCGAGACGACTGTTGTTGTGATTTTGGGCTATACAAATAAAATTGAATTGAATTGAAATTGAATTGAATTTTTGCCTCTGGTTAGATTTCATTTTTGGTACACAAATGTTCAAATTCAGACTTGATTAGCCTAGTTTCCACTGAGCGGTCCGGTCCGGTTTAGAATGCTCCAGACAATGCAGGTGAGCATTTCCACTCAAAGTTGGGCCGTCACGGCACATTGGAGTGAAAGTAACCCTTGTGCTATCCTAGGCACTTTAACATTGGGAGTGGGGTCATCTAGACCCACTAGACAGTGCTCTGAACCTTTTTTCTTCAATGATTTGTGATCTTCACTGGTGTCCATGGATTACATGAAATCCTCTCCACCTTTATCCACCTTTGTCATGGTAGGGATAACACGTCAATGGAAGGGTGGGGTCATAGGATAGCACAACGGCTAACAACAATGGAGGTCATCCAGCAGCTCATTTTTTGAAGATGACTACAATGGCTTTCTTTTGTCATAATGACCTTCAGCCAATCAACAGGCTATAACAGTAGCTCCGCCCTAACTGCTCTGTTCAGTTTTTCTATGGACCTACCAGCAACAGGGGTCCAAAAATGGTTTGGTCTGGTTTAATGGGTTAATGGAATTGCTCAAAATACCTGACCAGACCAGACCCCTCAGTAGAAACAAGGCTCGTTTGTTTCTCCTCAATGTCCATTTTCAAAAATGATGATATATTAGCCAAAAGCAAATGATGATGACCGAGAGAAAAACTGCTTTGATGTTGGCCCAACACGGACAAACGAGTCATGTGACTAAACTTTTATAGACACTGTGCTCCAACATTTTTCAGGCATCACTGTGCACAAATCCCACTTTACTACAACTCTTTAGGTTAAAATTTGAAGCTGCAATCTAATTTTTCTGCGAAAAAAGGGAATAATCTTGAAACTTATATTTTTATATCGTTCCAGACATCAAACTACAAGCGGGGGGGTTGAAACACCTTGTCTAGTCTCCAAATTTGAAAGAACTGCATGTCTCCTAAACAGATATTATCTTCACTTTTTTGTGAAGATGCTCAACCGAGAAAGGAGAGCTGTGGAGGAGAGTGAAAGACAGAAGAGAATGATGAGAGGAAAAAAGAATTAGAATAAAGGGAGGGGGGGTTAAACACGCTTCCTTACAGAGTCTCCTTTTGGGAATTTTAAGTGCTCTCTTTGTCCTCCCTTATGGTTCCCTTCCCTCCTTTTCTCTTTGGCCTTTCCTTCGCCCTTTTAGCAGTAACCAGAGAGCTCCAGAACAATGCTGGAAAAGAAAAAGGAGAGATGGAGAGATAGTCCTAAACATAAAGAGGAGAGAGGCTCAGAGAGCAGCGGTTAGGAGATAAAAACTGTCTCCTCGATGTAAGAGAATCCCTCCTACTTTTTTCTCTACTTTTTACTAGATAAGGCAAAAGGCAGGTTTATCTGTTGATGCTCAATTGAGGCTGCAGACGAGTGTTTGTGTGTGTCAGAGACAGACCACTTTCTCAGACCACTGACGCCTATTATACCCCCCCATGCTACATTTCTGCCCATCCATTTATTCCCCTTTTCCAAGACGATGTTTCCGCACACACAAACACACGCACACAAAAACACGGAATAAATTCAAAGTTAAATGTCAGAATTCCCTCCCTAACCCGTTAAAGACGGTATAGTACGGGTCAATTCAGTTCCCTGAATTTCAATGCAATTGAATGCTCAAAAAAAAAAAAAAATTTTAAACACCAAATATGACATCATCCGTTTCCCAAAGTCCAAATTTAATAAATGCAAATATTTTACAAAGGCTGTTTATGAATCCACAGTGATGATGAAAACTTGAATGTTTTTGTTTTTTTTTTTTTTAAAGAAAATACACTCATTGAACACTTTTCTAAATGACAAATTGTTCAAACCCATTGCACTGTGGTTGCATTGATGCACACTGGTTTTTAGCAGAGACTTCTGGGAAATTTCTAGGGCCCTGGATTTCTGAAATGGAAATTTAGACACCCCAGAAAATGGTGAATGCTAAAGGAGTTTTTCCTTACCACAAAGGAGGGTCTGAAGGCAGGGATGCCCAGTTTAGTTTAGTCTGTTTAGTTTAGCAATTAGCTGTTGAATTCTATGAATTTATGTTCTTTATGATTGATGTTTATTACACAATTACCGGTATGAAGCCCATTGATATGAGTTCTGTTGTTAATATTAGGCTATATAAATAAGATTTAATTTCATTGAATTTAATCTTCTTTGGGTTTGCGATACTTTTCCTTTACTTTAGTATTAAATTCAACATTTTGAAGTCTGAAACTATGTATCTAGAAAAGCAGTTTTAAGCTACAACTCTTACACCTGGGGTAGGGGCACTCTCCCCACCCAGAGAGGGCCAAATACCTTTCTCCAGTCAAGAGCCACAGCCTTAGCACCGGCGACCCTCATCCCAGCAGGACAACAGGACATCATCTGCAAAGAGCAGAGAGGGAATCCTCTGGCCCCCAAACCAGGTCCCCTCAAGCCTCTGGCTGGCCTAGAAATTCTGTCTATCAAGACTCTGAACAGAACCAGTGATAAAGGACACCCCTAATCATGCTAAATGAATGTGATACTGTAATCATTTGCATAAAATTAAGCTTTTTTTTAGCATAAAATAATAAATGTCAAAGATTTTAGACACATTTATTGAAATATTTCACAATTTAAACTACATTGCTTCTTTTAAATCATTTTTACACTTATTCTATTATTATTTTACTCATTTAAAGCTGAAACTAAATATTTTTCTACTAAAATCTTTTGCCTAAAATTGAAACTATGCTCCTATATAAAAGCCTGTAAAGTTGAAAACAATGTGAAAAAGATGCAGGGGCTCGGGGACCAAAAGTCCTGTCTGGGCAGAGACTGGGCCCCTGTGTACTCAGAATCCAGTCCAAGACCCCACATACCCAAATGCTGACCACCACCTAAGAGTCTTTGGCATACCCAGACATCACCCCCAGAGGTCGCATAAGCCCACTTGAAGATGTCCACACATTGTACCAACAGTTCCCTGACTGCCCCCTGATCGGTGGCAAACAGACGATACCTGGAGCTCACCTTCTTTGTTTAGCTTGTGTATGTGACGCAACAGTGTGTGGAGTAAAAGGAACAATTCAAATTTGGTAGAAGACAGTTTTTACGGACTCCCCCTGTTTGTGGTGGTCTTGGTGGGTGTCGTACCCCCATACCCTTCAAACATGACGCAGGTTTCATTAATCACCAGAGGTGGGAGTGCAGATCCAAGCAGTAACCCTGTGGGAAGGTACAACTGCCACATAGCCCCAAACCCCCAAAAAGCCTGTCCTGGGTCACCCCCTCCCCACACACCCTGATGAAATGTCAGTTAGGGAACCTTTAATAGTGAAAAGGCAATGACATACTGCATTACAAAGATAAATGTGGATTTTATTTTCCTGCACAACAGGTGCAAAATGGAATGAATTTACATACTTTATGGTTGCTATAACAGGAAGTCTGTCTTTCGGATTTCAAAATAAAAGTGCTCTGTTCCTTTTTTTTGGCCTCTGCTGAATGCTTGCAGCTCTTAATCCCATTACCTGTCATTTCAGGTGTACTTTGTACCAATATCACCTGAGGTGGTTTCTGAACATCTTTGAATGAGTAATTCAATATTTTTATAATGTTTCCAATTTTAATACCCAAGTATCAAATCTTTGAAAAATACTTTAAATTCATTGTTAGTTTTTGTCCAATTTGTTTCCATTTGCCTTTGATTTCTTAACCAGAAGGATTAAGTTACCCTTCTTGCTTGTTGGGCCCTTCCCTTGAAAATAGCTTTTAAGGTTTACAGTGGTGGGTTACTTTTATCACTTTCTTTAGAGAATTAACTGCTGTAGTTTGCATATTTATCAGTCTTAAATTAGGATTTTAGAAATGAAATGCACAGCAATCGCTTTAATTTGAGGTCCTCTCTTCTCTGTTCGAATGTGTTATTGATGAGGACAAGTTATGACATCCTCCACACCTTGTCCTCTTCTTAACCTCCCCCTCATGTACTTCTGAACAGAATGAGAAACTCCATGCCCCCCTCCCACCCCTACCTTCCCCTGCCCCGGTCATAGCACTTCTCCTGGGGCACACCAGGCTCCGAGGTGGGCCCCTCTGGCCGTCTTAACTGAGGATCTGAGAAAATGGAAATGTATGGTGTGTCTGAATGAATGCACCCTGATAGTGGAAGTACCCGGGTGAACATACAGATGAAGAAAGAAAAGAGATGACACAGCTTGGGTCGTTCGTTTCATCTTTTCTTTTATTCCCTCACTTAGGAGAATGGAGGGATGGACTTACACCGATAAGACGAGTTAGCGGGCTGTGTTTATCACAAGAAAGAGTGGGGACGAAGGGTCATGGGAAAGAGAAGCCTCCACACATTTTCTGATGTTTCAAATCTAGATTATTTATGTAAAAAATTCAGAGACCTTAATCCGACTGCTGAGAGTGTAGAATCAGTAAATATGCGCGAACAAACGGGCCGTGTTCTGCCGTTCAATGGTCGACAGCTTTTTGCTTTCCCCCCTCAAATCAACCCTATAAAAACACAGAGTGCGTCACGCCTTGATTGATCGATGGCCAGCCTTTCCAAGCAAACATTCATGTAGAATTCTGTGCTTGTGTGTGCGCACACACCTGTTCCACACGGCTACATGTGCTCTACTGGTTACAGAACATGGCTGGATGGCTTGTCGACGAGTTCTTGTGTTTAGGAGAAATATGACCTTCTTGTTAAGAAACCATTAAAATCTAAAAATGGGTAGGTTGAAATGATCACCCACTTTTACAGGGAAAAATTCAGATATGTAACTCAACACGTTGACCCCTGGAGTACATGTGTCCAACCCTTGCATATCGTGGCGGAAGCATTAGATTTATTAAACCCTTGAACACTTTTGGACAATCGTCAGGCAGCGACTTTGATGCATGCTAAGACAAAAAACGGTGGAAGAAAATTTGATCCGTAGATTGCGTTCAGTGTGAATGCATATTTGTTTTGAATGATGAGCGGGTAGACGCGTGTTGGTGGTGTTGGGGGAGATGTGTGCCAAACCGTGGCTAGTGATCCGTAGCAACCCTAACTTTAAGCAACTGTTGACTGTTCAGCCAGACGTTAGGCTGCGTCACACAGCTACTACGATAGTTTCCCACATTTTCCATGAATGACATTTCGGTCTTCCGTGATACATGCGTGATATTTCATGTGTATCTTGTGTTTATCATTCGTCGATGTGTGGAAAAGTCCGTCGAGGGTTTCGGCCAACAGTAGTTTAAGCGCAATTATTACACAAGTCTTCTGCAATTGTGTGTAGTTTTTGCGAGTTGCATATGCAAAGTTGTGGCTTTCCCCGACCGTTCCTCATATATCTAACGGATTTTACACACATGTATCACAGATGTATAACTTGTATATCACGAATGCGGCGCATATATCACGTTAAAATTACGCAATTGGCGCATGAATTCGGGGTAAGATTTGGCTTTTAGGTTGATTTACGTGTTCTTTTTGGGGTTTATTCGTACTTCTTCCATGGTTTTAGTGTGGTTCATTCATGATACATCTTTACATAAAAATAACTTTTTCCACGTATATTCACATATGGCCAGTTTTCATCCGTTCAATATGGGCAAAATGTACATAGTGGCTGTATGACACGGCTATTAGTTTCACCAAATCCTCAAGAAACTCCTAGGCTGATGCATCTTCAAGAACTGGTATATTGGCAAAGTCTTTCTAATGACCATGTAATTTTTAAAGACGATGACCCAGTAGCCTTTCATGTTTAAGTATGGATGATGTCACAGAAACTTTAAGGTTTGAAAACTGGGTAACTCTCGACAACCCTCCCATTTTTCTGTCAGGCTGTCCTCTCCACTCCTTCCTGTTCCCCACACTTGCCATTGCTATCAGCAGAGTGTAATGTCCCCTCATTATGCTCGGAGTCTCTGTAGACCTTATCAGCTCCACTTGTGTTACCATGTCTCCTCTACAGCTCCAGCCTCCGTCCCTCAGTCCGTCTGTTACAGAAAAGTGATAGATTCATGTTGTTCCAGATAGGAAACCTGCCGCTTATCTGCAGCAGTTTACATTCACCCGTCCAACAGTCAAAGCAACGGAGAGCAAAAGGTCAGAGATCTGAGAGGACATACAGCAAGCTTTTTTAGCCCCCAGGGCAAATCCCGCTGGAGCTCTTTTCACACATGAACTATTGTCCTGAGATGTTTCACAGGGATGCTATGTGAGAAGGCGGATATATTTCAGCGTCTCCTCAGTACATTCAGCAATGCGTCTCACTGATAACACAAGAAAAGGCTTGCCTGACATTATTGATGTGCTGTCCACAGAATACTTTTACTCGTCTATGAATCTACTTGGAACATTCCTGACATTTCTATTAGTCTATTTAAGCTGTTAAGGGGGAATTTATTAGGAAATACAATAAAGTACAATACATTTTTAAAAACAGGGGAGACAATGTCGTGTAATAACGGAAAGTCTTGATACCGCTTGAACCAACTTTATTTAACCTACTAGTTTTTCATAAATATTAGTAACTGGAAATTGTTATCTAACCCTTGGTAAAGTACTGTATTTACATACCATGGTGATCGATTTTTACAAACATAAATATGATCTTAAAATCTGCTAACTTTAACCATTAACCACTTCAGGTTCCGAGGGACACATTTTTCTCAATCTGGGGCCTGATTTTAGATCACTTTGACAAACTCAGAATTCTACCTGAGGCCTCTTCACATTCTACCATCACATCTCAGTAGTTTATAGTTTAAAATAATCCAACTGTTCTTAAATATTATTAGCACTGTTAGTATTATTATCATTATTTTTCTTTTTCTTACATATAAATATCCCATCAGCTATATATGTTACTATATTTCTCTATTTTATGTTGCCACTTGGCTGATCGATTTGGCCATCGAGTTGATCACATAGAGATATTCTTTTGTTATATTGGACAATATATATCTTATCCTTGTCTTGCAAACCATGGAGGGGGGGGGTTGAGGTGTTTGAAAAAAGAAAACTAAAAAACTAGCGATGTTGTATTACAAATATGAAACTGTATCTTTGTTTCATTGTGTTTCATGTATGTAACAATTCTCTTTTTGTTTTCAATAAAAAGAAATAAATAAAAAAAAAAAAAAACTTCAGGTTTAACACTAAATGTTTCTGAGTGAGTTTTGCTTTTAGCATCATCATCCTCAGTGACCTGCTTAGCCGGGAAGTAAAAGAATGGTAATGGTAATAGAAGATCGTCAACAAAGAAACATTTCTGGACATGGATTATCATGGATTACCTTAAAAATACAACAGCAGGAGAAAGACGAAAGAGAAATAGCAGGTTACAAAAAAGCGTGGGTGGATGTTATTTTATTTGGGGAAAAAAAAACTGCAAGAAAAGAATAGAGGTTGGAAAAACACAAAACAAAACTATATGTTCCCATCATCATCATGATTTTATTTTTCTGGCTAAAAAGAATCAAGACAGGTGGGGTCTAGAGGTCATGACCTGAACAAAAGGTTGATCAAAACCCTTTTTGGCCTGGATAACAAGGCATTTTATGGTGCACATGTGGCATGAAGGCAGTTCTGGAGACACCTGGTAGAGATGTGTCTTGATACCTTTGATAAATAGCATAATTCAAGGTTAAATATGAGTCTAATTTTGCTTTTGACTTTTGCTTTAAGATTAAGAAAAGGAAAATTCAAGAAAAAATGGGACGGATGGACTGTATATAAAAACTCTCTGGTCATTGCATGATCTTTCTGTTTACACTTCTGTAACGGCTGCTGTCATGTCTTATACCTCCCCTCCCCCCATTTATTTATTTACTATTTTTCTCTCTGTAAGACTTATTTTGTTTAATGACATGTACATTTATGTTATATTTTGTTTAAAAAGTTGTTTTACAATATCTTGTTTAGTTAAAAAAATGCGTCTAATGTGAGCTGAAAACTCCAATAATACGCATCAATTCAGCAAAGAAAACATGTTTTTTTTAATAGAATCAAAATCAAATGATAAAGACAATTCTTTTTCTTTGGATCTAAAAGAATGAATTGTTGGATGCAAATGTTGTAATGTGTGCTTCACTCTGACATGGTATTTAGCTCCCTCTGCTGGACAACACTGGAACAAAGGTGAGCATCAGCAGGTGCGGCTCATACTTCTAGGTCTGGAAACTCTGGTCAGGACATTGGATCCACTTTTGACTCAGTGAGCAGATAAATGCGTGTGTTTTTCTTCTTTATGATCCAAACAGTGTGGAACTAAGCTGTGGGTGCGCTGTGATCTCTGGGTTGCTGGGGAGGGTGCCATGGTTGGCTTGCGGAGACGGGGCGCCGGTTGGGTGGTGGGCGGCTCATGGGTTCACGGGGACCTGGCCTCGTCCTTGGCCCGTGTCTCGGTGTCCGGCGCCTGGTGGCCCCCCAAGGCTGCCGCCTGGTACGGCTAAGCACGCCTGTCCTGTGGCCTGGGGGCCCAGACGCCGGGTTCGCCTATGCCTCTCGGTGCTGGGGGGACCCCTGTAGGAGGGCCCCCTCTGCGCCTGGCAGGGTGGGTGGGCGCCCCCCCCCCCTCTCCTGGTCTGGATGTTCAGGCTGGGGAGGATCTGGTTCCCCTTCTGATCACACGGTTCACTTCGGCAGCATGCATGTATCTGGATATGGTAGTGACATATGGATGGCTTCCTTTTCAAAACACGGAAGTACAAAACAGTTCAAAATTGATTGTGAAGAAAAAAATAAATATTTACGGTCTGATTCAATTTACAAATCAAACTACCATGTTTGGTCTGAATTTTTGCTACACATGTTTTTACTCGACGTATGAAATTAAAATGAGTATTTAATTATCATCGTACATACCTTTATCTAGAACACAACAGAATCAACAGAATAGATAAAAACACAAAGATTGCGAAAAAAAGAAATGGTGTTGATCACTTTAGACAAAGTCATACTCTAATGTTTTTCTGTAAACTTCCTGGTTAACTTCAGCTGTAAACAAAACAAACATCCCTGTTGTTTTGGGTCATTTAACAACAAATCCTAAAAATCTTTCCCACAGTTTTTCATCATTCCAGTAGAGTTCCAGTAGGTCGATGGAAAGAAGACAGCCAAAAAAAAAAAAATAGGAATAGAGGAATAACTAGAAAACCCTCACAGTCCTGTCATCTAAACTGAAAACAGTCTTTACAACAGAAAACATCTTTTATAAACAGACTTTTTTCATCTTTAAAGGAAAAAACTAAAAACCTCCCACATTTTAGATCAGACGCCTCCAGAGCACTCAGACGCACCGACCTCTTTCTATTACGGGCAGAAAATTCGGTACTTAAAATCCAAAATTTTTCTGCAATTTTAGAGCGACAATTATATTGCATGAAGGGTTTTCTTTAATAAAGATCACAAATCAGTGATCTAAGACATTAGAAATTTTGATATTCATTTTAGTCTGGAGAAGATTGCAAGTATCCGAGTATTCGGATACTCATTCCAGCCCTGTTCTGTCTCGAACAAAGAGAGCTAAAATTCCAAGCATTAGCTCAAATGTGAGCACCTGTTCAGGAGGTCTCATGCGGAAATGGAGCTTTGCACTGCGTCTGCGCTCTGCAGGCCATGGGATGAAGCATCTTTTACTGCTTTTGTCAGTAAACCCATCAGAGCGAAAAGAAGCCGGTGATGACGGCGGAGGGGAGAGCTAAGAGCAAAGATGCAGAGAGAAAAATCAAAAGATGAAGACGCTTTTGGGCTTCAAAGTGCTGGACTGCCAATCTGCTGTTTGACACGCTCATTAAGGTGGAAACACCTACCAAATCTCGCAAACCTCAGCAGGTACGAACAATAAAGTTTTTGCACGTCATAAACTTTAGATGAAAGAAAAAGCAGGAGTTCTGATGAAAGATGGGAAATGACTAGAATTAAGTGGTTAAACGTGCTGCTCACACATTGAAACCAGCTGGCTGGTACCTGCAGGTTGGGGAGCGCGTCGCCGCGGGGCCACAGGCGGCCGGTACTCCTAAAGCGCATTGAGGTGAAGCCTGAGCACCGTGGGGCGTGGAGGTCTGACGTGAGACCCAGACATGCCAGCTCCACCAGATTTCCCCACAGTCACACCAAGCGCCCACGCCCACTGGACGCATTATCGTGTGCAGACGGGGGGCGATGGGGTTCGCAGGTTGGTTTGGAGGAACGCCCCCGTGGCCAAGTTGCCCGTCGTTTTGGCCACCGGGGCTCGATGTGGAGCTGATGGATTTCTCCCATGGTCTGCTAAGACAACGGATTTGATCAGAAACAGCGTCTGAGGTGAAGTTGGAAGAAAAAGCGAAACTTGACAAGAACAACGCTGACATGTCATTCCTCAGCGAGAAGCTCAACTTCAGCCCACATGTGCTGGAGGAGCTGCCAGGAGCCAATCAGGATCCGTCTGACTGTCATCCTCCTGTTTGCTGAGCTGCCTTTGCCAGCTGCACTACAACAGAAATAAACAAGAAACCAGTTTGAAGCAGCCTTTCACAACCTGGCTTTGGGCCGCTCCTTCAGAGTCCATCAGGAAATCTGTAGCTTTTGCCTACAAGATCTGATTTCTTAACTGTTCCATTTTCATGAGTAACTGTTCTCTTTGGTTTAACAGCTTTTACAGGCCTTTTGGTGCATTTAAAAAGGAAAAACTCGATTTTAATGCTTTCTGTTCTTCCTGTTCACACGTTTTGCTCAGCTATGTTAAACCAGCTCAACATTTTTCCTGATTTTATGTTTCTGTGTGAAGTTAATATTTTTTTATTTGACTGAAATCCATCTATTACAGTTTGAACATTTTTCTTGGTGTTTTATTGAATGACTTTGTTATGTTCAACATTTTCCAAGCTAAAATCCAATTCCGTTTCTTTAACTCAGTAACTTTCACCTCGGTGTTGATGTTCTTCGAATTATTGTAAATGTAACTGTTTATCCAATTATAGTCATTCCAATTGGCATTTTGGTAAATGGTAAAAGGCGCATATACTTATATAGCGCTTTTTCTACCTACAAGGTCCAAAGCACTTTACAGTCACACGCACATTCACACACTAGTGGCGGCTCCGCTGCCGAATACGGGCGCCCGCCTACCACCAGGGGCAAGGTGGGGTTCAGTGTCTTGCCCAAGGACACTTTGACTCATGGGCGTGCAAGTCGGGAAACGAACCTGCAATCTTACGATGATGGGTCGACCGCCCTACCGCTGCACCACGGCCACCCGTTAAAGGGTTGCACATCGGTGTAAAGCTGCTTTTCACCGCATAAGAATGATGTTAACTGGGTAAATCATTTTCACTGAGGGTCACATCAGCGCAGTGGTTGTCCTCAAAGGGCCAGATAGAACTTATAAATGTAACTACTGTAAATGTAATGAAAAATAAACGTAACTACTTCTTAATGTTAAATAACTCATTATTTATTTATTATAACTTTTAAAGTGACAATCACAGTTGCATAGAAAACACATGTTTTCTTGTTACTCTAGCATAAATCCTTTAACATTTTGTTAAATGTATTAAAATTGTATTATGTATTATTTTTATTAAAATCCACATAACCCCATTAATGAAGGATCAAGCTGTCCAAGTGAATAAAGAAAAATAACATAAAACTGAGCTAGAAAGAACATGTTTCACATGTGTAACATTTTACAAAAGAGGCTGCACACGGCCTTGCATCCAACTGATGGTTTTATGACAACAATTTGTCTGCATACACAGATAAGACCTGCAAATATTGAAGAATTACCACAGCAGCTACACATAAATAATATGTAATCAATTACAAAAAATATTTCAAGAAATTAAAAACTTTCATGCTCTCGTGGGCCACATAAAATGACATGGAGGGCCACATTTGGCCCCTGGGCCTTGAGTTTGACACATGTGGGGTAAATTAACAGGGTTGTGGTAACTCAAAGAACAGCAACACTGGTGATAAAACTCTGGATTTTACCATCTATAAATTACCGTAAGTCTTTAGCAGTTCACGTAGTTTTTGAGTTTACACTTTTAAAGTGTAAACAAATTTGCTCTCCACATTTGGGCCACACCCTAGAGGAGCAGTGAGCTGCAGACACAATTTGCACACCCATTTGGTGGTCCCCAAATCCAACCCACCAGGGAGGCATTTGGTTCCAACCTTTCTTTGTTATGAATCCCCCGCTGATTTTAACCCACAACCTTCCAGTTTTAGACCAGACACTCTACCTCAAGGCCACTAATCCAACTCTTCTTTTACACTGGTCACAAGACTTCAATTCAAGCAAAATACAGTCGACAACACAGACGACGAACAGGAAACTGGAATGAAAATCCGGTGCGTCGGATTTGGGACAGATTGTAAACCATGGAGAAACTGTGGTCCAAGACGGCCTTTTTATTCTGGGTTTCTGATGTTTGACTCAGTTATTGGTAAACTGATAAACTCCTCTAAGCTTCTTCATTTCAATACACGTAATTATATTTGTTTATCTGCGTGCACCACTGCAGCTTGAATGTGCAATCATTTTTGCACACAATCACACACTTGTGTGTAATGCAGACCAGACTGCGGTTTGTTCGTCTGTACGGTCAAACGGCTCTCTTTGGCTCGTTCTCTTGTTTGCTAGGTGATATATGATGTTCTGCTCAGCGGCCTCTCAGTGGATCTATCCTATGTTCTGCTGCATCAGGACACGCGTTCCCTTCATGTGCAACCAAAAGTATGGCTCAGGTGTTTGACGGAAACCCGACAGTAAATAAAGATCTTCATTTAAAGTCGCCAAAAGCTGATTTCAGATTTGTTCAGACTAAACCAAAACCAGGAGAACCAAAAAGGTGTGAAAGGTAGATCTAACAAAATCTTGGACTTGGGTTTACTGAGAGCACGAGCAGAAGAACCAAATGGATCACTAACTGAGAAAAATCCAAGAAACTATGAAGAGAAAAAGAAAAGAAAAAAAAAACAGCGCCACAGAAATATCTATGAAAGTTCTCTTCAACCATTTAACATCAGAGCTTTAGCTGATAGCTTTAGTTGTTGCTCTTCAAACTACCGTAACTCTTTCATTGAACATAATTCCAGTGGATATGAAACACTTTACTCTAGTGAAGCGTTAACACAATCAATTGCAACGGTTTCTAGTGTGGAGAAAAGTGGCTTTAGGTTATTTGCGGTGGAAGTGTAGTTCAACAGCTGCGTGTTATTTAGGGATTTTCAGCAACATTGCTGGTATTAAAGGATTAAAGTCACAAAGGAGCAACGGGAACATTCCTTTGTTATATAAAGCACATTCAATCGTATTGTGTGGATAACATTGATGAGACAGACTGGCGAACCCTGCGACAGACTGGCGACCTGTCCAGGGCATCTCCTGCCTTCGCCTACAAGTGGCCGGGATAGGCTCCGGCAGCCCAGTGACCCTGAAAGGGATAAAACGGATTAGAAAATGAATAGAAAATGAACATTGATGAGCTCCATTCACACCAAACGCGAGTTTCAGTGTGAAGTGAATGCACAGATGTGATCAGAGGTGTGTTTGGGGTGTTGTTGGGTGTGGAGCGGTGGTCGGGAAGCAGCACAGGGATAATTCTACTGCTTCCTTGAAGTTCAAATGGCTGGGTGGCTCAGTTGGTAAGGTGAGTGGCTACCACGCAGGGATCCAGGGTTCGATTCCCGGAGGGGAATAAACAATGGTACTGAGTACTGAGGCAATTACCATGTCAACTGGGCAATCACCCAGTGAGGGTCCTTAGGCAAGGCCCTTAGCGCTACTGCCTCCCGAGCGCAGTCAGGCTGCAGCTCACCGCTCCCCCAGGGGATGGGTCAAATGCGGAGAAGAATTTCCCCATTGAGGGATCAATAAAGTACCTAAAAAAAAAAAATAAAAAAAAAATACCTGAACTTTGGTTGACACAATGCAAATTCTTCATCAATCAAGAAATCAGCTTGTTTTTATGTGTTCCCTTCTTGATCTAATGCGGGACAGCAAGTCATCAAACTGGGTCACAGAGAAGTAGTAGTAGTAGTATCGGCGATAGCCGTAGGGATGAGGCTAAAAACTTTAAACAGTAGCTCCTCCCACATGTGGCAGGAAAGTCAGCTTTGTGAAACCCAGTTTTTATGAACTACTGTCCACCAGGGAATTTGATGCAAGTCCAAAGAGAGGCAGCGGAGACGTGCGGATTGCGTTCGGAGTGAACACAGCATTATAGGCTGTGTCTTAATTCCCACCCTAACACATAACTACTAAAAACTATATAGTGCGGCACGATATAGTGCCCTGGATTTTAAAAGTAATTCGGACACCATGCTCAGTTTTTTGTTTTTTTAACAGCGAATATGACATCAATTTCACCAAGTTAAAGTCTAATTGAAATGAGCATTTTGCGATGATTATTTAGGAATCCACTGAGTTCTGAAGATTAAAACGTTGATATTTTATTGAAAAATCCAATTAAATACAATTTTTTCACAAAAATTGGTCAAACATCATAGATTGTGGTCTATATTCGCCAATCTAGTGAGCATCAATGCACACTGGTTTTTCTGGGAAGTTTTTAGGGCACTCGATTTTGGAATTGTAGATTCGTACAGCACTACAGAATGGCGAACGCACTACATAGTGCACTATATAGAGAGTAGTGAAGGAATTCAGACATGGCCACAGTCCCGTTGTCCCTACTATCCTTTCAGTTGTTCTGTCATCTTTAACATGTTCTCATGGTTGGACATCATTTCAAACCATTTGATAGACTTGTTTATCACAGGAGTTCTCCATCACATCTCCAGCCATGCTAAACAGAAACAGCTAGGTTCTTCCTGTCCCATGTCCTTCTCTGAAGGTCAAACTGGAGCCCAACATCATCATCTTCCAGTTCTTCTCAATCCAGAGTTATTAACATCCACTCAGGGCACCCTTTAAGACCTTTTTTACTGTGGAGAAGTCATAGCTATGCTCCAAAATATTGTTCAAGTCTGGACAGAAAATAAAAATCCCATCTCTACTTGCAAAACAACTGCTGGCATGAACCCGAGGCTTTAAGGGGAATGTTGGGAAGTCGTCTAGGGGGGCTTGGCTTGTAAATCCTGATGATTTTCTGATGGAAACTTCGTCTGTTTGCTGAATATTTGTGCCGAATCTAAATTGATGGCACCCAGGAGGGAGATTATAGTGCTGAACTGCAGAGAACTGAGCTTAGCCAGAGAGATGAGCTGTGAGGAAAGATCACCGGCAAGCAGAGAGGAGAAGCTCCATCTCTGCTAAAGGCTGTCTCTACCAAAGGAGTCTGTCACTTCAGCTTTTATGAACAGATTATTTTATCACAGATTATAGCTGTGCTTCGTTCTGACTGCTCAGCTTTCCAACAGCAAACCTCTGATTAAAGAAACTGACAATATTTACCGTCTTCCCCTTAATCTGTCCCAGGTTATCGCTGAGGGGCAGACAAAAGTAAAAACTTTACCACAGTTGAGGAAATTTGTCATAGCCGACTGTCAAAACTTAACAAAACTCGACTGCAGATGAAAGGTTTGTAGAGCTCCACTGTGTAAAATGCTCGGAATCAACCCCTGAAGCTACAGAGGAGATGGCAACGGTGTTGGCTAAAAAAATCACGACATTGGGAGAAACAAAGTCACTGATTTGAGTCTGGAAAACATTACAGTCCTTTTAAAGGTTTTCTTGATGAGAACCATGATCCACAAACGGCGAAAAGTTAGGAGAACAATGGAGAACCTTCCCTGGAATAACAAATTGGGAAAAGAACATAAAGACCCATCCAAAAGGTCATAGAAGGAGCAGGACAACATGCTGCACGACTCAGTTGACTATTAGGATCAACGTTCATAATTCAACTCTTAAAAAAAAAAAAGGAGCAATTTTTTGACAAAAAGGATCCATTGATGAGATTTGGTCCCATCACTCCCTACTGTTCACTCTTTCTAAACACTTCTTAAACTGTGATTTAATAGATACAATTAAAGAAACAGAATAGTAAACTAACAGAGGTTTTTGTCTATTAGCTCAAATATTTGACTCTGGCTGTTTCGGTTAAATACATTCAAACCAATTCTTTGATTTAAAAAGCAATGACTTTTCCCATGAGTCAACCAGTGACTCTATCAGTCATTGAGTCAAAAATCAGCTTCATAGGGTAGCAGTGATTGGTCAGAGTAGATATTTATATATCTCGCCAATCGGGAGTGAGTCTGTTGGAAGGCCACAGCACTACTGTTTGAAAGCAGGCTACACAAATCCATCAGACATTTTGAACGTTTGAAGGTTCAACGTGGGGGCCAGCAGACACCACATGCTTTCATAGAGGCATCTGATAGGTCAGTTTATAACTTGACTTGCACTGCAGAGAAAAAAAGGTTAAAAAAATGGTATCAGAGCAAGAACGGTTATTCTGACAGCTATAATGACGGGGTAATAGCTGTTTATTTCTCTATAGAAGTCCATGGCCAGCAGGAACTTTCTATACACTTAGTCCAGTTTTCATATACAGTCAATGGTGTAAACACACCTGCCTGTTAAAGAAATATCAAATATTTACACATATTTTCAGCTCTGTAAAACCAAAGCAATTTAATTTTCAAGTTGAAGTTATTTGCACGTATTTATGTGCAACAAAGCACAAAGACTAATGGAAGTTCATGTTGGCCCCTCGTAATATGTGCAACCAACATTGCTGCAATGTATTTTAAGTGTGTCCAGGGCTAAATGTTGTTGGTGGGACATATTAATTCAACCGAAACCCTTCCTCCGGGTCTGTGCGGCCAAGAAAAAAGTTCAGCACTGACGGCTCGAGTTTAAAAAAATTACCTGTCAATATTCACTTTCTTTTTTTTGTCTTTAATTCACCTTGAAAATGAATGTAATAAAAGTGTCCAAACAAGCAGTTTCTATGAACAACCACAAGGGGCTGGCAGCAGTAAAAGTTGTATTTTTTTTTAATAAAATGTAAGCCGATGTGTATTCATGCACGTTTATTTTGAGGTAAATATGTTATTAGGATTATTAGAATGTATACAACAAGTTATGCAGAGATGGCGGGACCCTATCACACTACTTGGGAGAGGAAGGTGAAGCCAGAGTGATGAAACACTCAACAAGCTGTCAAAGGAAGGACGGCGCTCCCAATGCCAGGGCTTGTGTGTGTGAAAGGACACGTTTGACATGAATTTATGTGGGAACAAATGCAGGATTCTTTGAAATGTGCACTGGGATACTTCACATAAGAAGCCAATCATCTGGCGTGACAGCTTGATGGACTCTGCTGCAGTATATTAACATGGAGACAAATGGGTCGATCATAAAGCTTCACAACACACAGACAGGCTGCTACTAGTCCTCTTGGGGGGGGGGGGGGGGGGGGGTCGATGCCATCCACATCTGTGGATGTTTATCACATCATTGAGGAAAGAACAGAGAGACAAATCAAGAAGGAGAGGAGTTAATGAGAGGGATTGTGCTCTTTCAGTCGACCGATTCTCTCCGGCTTTGTTTCTATGTTAAAAAAGCAAAAATCAGCAACAGGCCCTCGGCTAAATGATTCTACTGAGCTCCCATCACAGGTTCTTTTTGCATTCCTGCACAAGTCTTTAGACAAGAGAGAAAAGTGTGAAAATGTTCATGTCTGTATAAAGTGTGTAGTGAGGACTTTTACAACCTTAAAATATCTAGAATTATTGTAAACATTGTTGCAGATTTTGTCGATAATTGTTACTACCACTCCCATGGTAAAAGAGGGAACACTGTTTCTCCCGTTTAGGATTCTTTATTTCTATTGCGCCAAATAGAAATCAACATTGCAAATGTTAATTTCCCGGATGCTTTTTAGCCCAAAGGAACCCATGGTGACATCAGTGAAACAGAAAAATATCACAAATGGATTCTGCGGTGCACTTGCTTTATGCATCCTTTTATTTTGAAGGAGAAAAATGCGTCTGGGTTTTTATGGGTTAAGTTCAAGTGAATCAGATTAATACTGGAGTTTACCCCTCCTACAATCTGCAATTGAGAAGGAAAAAGTTTGAGGCTTTGCTGGGTCCACCCACTGCTAGTCAAAAACCCCCAAATATTTGGATATCAAAGCTCCAGAAAACACACACACAGTTGAAAATGATGTTTTCAACCAACCTGATGACGGAGGACATGTAGAAAGAACATTTTTGAGTACTTTATCCAAATCGATGTGAATCAGTAGCAGAAGAAAATTGCCGTTGGAAAAAGCTTGTAGGCGTGACGTAGAACATAAGACGACACGCCTCGAGCACAACGCTCCTGCTCCATTCTGATGCATTCACTGTCAGACAAATAGGTCCATGTCCGTCTTTGTTTTCCTCGCCTGAGCTGGAATCTGAATCTAAACTGTATGGCTGGATAGCTCCAATATTGTCCACCATTTCTGTTGTTGGTAATGTTAGTTTGGGGATGATAGGAAGTTTGGGCAGGCTCACAACTCAAGAGGCAAATTTCTGACAAACTACTGGCACTCTGCCAAAACCTTTGGGGGTTTGACTAAAAGTGGACTAACCACCAATAAAAAGCCACAGGGAACGCTTTAAAAGTAGAGCAAAAGATAATCGGAGTGGAACGCTAATGCTAGCTAAATGCTAATTCAACATTTCTCATCAAAAGAAAACAAAACTATAAACTTAAAAAAACAGCTTCTCTGCAGTTCTGTGGTGTAATTCACTTACATTGTGGTCAACAGGAGGTTGCTATACTAACACCTGCCTCCAGTGGTCATTTTAGGAACTGCAACATTTACTTTTATTTTTTGGGGGGGGCTGCACGGTGCACAGCAAGAAGGCCCACGGTTCAAGCCCTGGCTGGGGGAAACAGAACATCAATGGGGACTTTTCTGTGTGGAGTTTGCATGTTCTATTCGTGCATGCGTGTGTTTTCTCCAGCTTCCTCGTGTCCAAAAACATGCTTCATAGGTTAATTGGCAACTCTAAATTGTCCATAGCTGTGACTGTGAGTGTGAATGGGTGTGTGATTGTGGCCCTGCGACAGACTGGCAAACTGTCCAGGATGTCCCCTGCCTATGCCCACAAGTGGTCGGGATAGGCTCCAGCAGCCACATGACCCCGAAAGGGAGAAAATGAATGAATGAATGAATGAATGAATGAATGAATGAATGAATGAATGAACGAACGAATGAACATTTACTTTATAATTTGTCAAATTTGGGATAAAATGGAGAAGGCTTGGTTAGTTAAAGTGAGTTTCTGTACTTTTTTATACAACAATCATAATTATAGAGTGTAATCCTGACTTATAAGTGTCTGCACTTCACATGCTTCAAGTTATTTGGGCTTCAGATAAAGTTTAATCTAAATTTTGGACTTTTCCCCCCTGATATATAGTATCAGTATTTTTCTCCCTCACTTGTGTAATACTTTATTGAGGTTGGTCTTGTTTTACATTTGCATTTTTGACCCCTCCACAGCATTTTTTGGGTTTTTGTGAAACATTTGCTTCTTTCAAATAATGCCACCATCTGTATTTGAACTCTCCAGTGAGAACGAATGTGCCTCCTCTCTTTTATTCCCCATTAGTTTGTTGTTTTTCTTTAATGCGGCGGAACGACAGCTTGAGTAGGATTGATGGATGCGGCTGACGGACACCGAGACGGATGTCCTGCAGCCTTTCCAATTTGCCTGGCTTTGGCCCGACACCGAAAAAAGAAAAAAGAAAGAAGAAAGAAAAAGAAAGATAAAGAAGAAAAGATGGCACAGTGAAAGCCAACTCAAATGCATTTTCTTTCCAGACTTTAAAACAAAAGGGTTTGATCCTTTTTCTGAGGCTGCAAAGATGGATCGAAGACACGTCTGAGGCTTAGTGTGTTTCTACATGCTTGATATTAAACATACTTTTTTTTAAAGCACTTAAGTGTAGGGAAAATCAAAACCATATTACAGAGGATCAGAAAAAAACCAGAGTCATCGTATGCCAACGAGTTAAAAAAGGGCTTTAACTTGTGACCTGCTGGAAGTTTAAGCTGCAACATTTGGAAAAAGCAAGAAAAAACAAACTAGACTCAAACAGGAACAGAAGAAAAAGCTCCTAAGACCTTCAAATGTAGGAGATTAAAATGCAAATCTCTGCGACTGTTAAAAGAGTTTGAACTAGAACCCATGACCCCGTCTGACCATGTGCAAAACAGTTTCTGGGTTTGACCTCCAGCGGCTGAAGCCCACATGGATCCAGTTGGCCACGAGATGGAAAAATAAACATTCTTATATGATTTCTCTTTTAGAAAGTCTCTGGAGCTGCAGTATCCACCCGATCCACCAGTGTTCACACCAGTCCTCCTGACAAAACGCACTGGTGCGGGTCAGTGTGATTGCATGTGTAAATGTTGGCGTCCCTTCCTGTGTATCCACCTTGATTGATGTGGCCTGTCCAGGAGATGTTTATTTTCTGCCATAATTACACAGGGCTGGTGCAGATCGACAGAGAAAGGACAAACAAGCAGAGCAGAGTAAATAAATGGTGTGAATCAACAACAAAACGAGGGAGAGGAGAAGTGAAGAGGTGTAAGGAGGGAGCAGGGTGGGCAGAACTCATATCGGAGACGAAAACAATGGAAAACACTCAAGTTCAGACCAGATGACAGCAATTTCCAAACATTTATCAAGAATGAATCATCATTTATTATCAAATTGGAAAGAGGACAGTTATTTTCTTGCATGTAAATAAAACAAAAAATTTAAAGCCATTCTAATAAACAAAGTGTTGGCATTTTATTTTATATTAGAAAACACTTTCAAGCGGTATAAATACTGCATAGACGCAGCCAGAAAATGTCAAATTCTAATTCTAGGTGTCACAGACACATACGTAGTACGACATTCAGTAACATGTAGTTTCCGACTTCAGGAGAAGTCGTGACCAACCAACCTCAGCGGCGACAGTAAATTTTCCATAAAGTCTGTGTTTGGGATGCCAACAAATCCTATCCTACACAAATAAACTGACTTGTGGAGAAAGAGAATCGTTGCAATTTTATTATTTATTGTTTTAGGACATTATACCAGGCTTGCTATTAGGCCAACTGAAAGGTTTTTCTTGCTTTTTACTCGCCCATTAGCTAATTTTTTTAGCTTTTTGCTGTTGTTTTGTAAAAAAAAAAAAAAAAAAGGAAAGAAAAAGAAAAAAGGAAAACATCGAGGTGGGGAGAGTTGCTCCAGCAAGCCAGTGACCCTCATAAGGGACTAAACAGGTTGAGAAAATGGATGGATGGTCAGGACAGGCTCTGTCACTTTGGAGAATTCTATCTGAGTTTTGACAATATTTTTACCTGATTATTGTAAGTTGCAATTTTTTAATTAAACAAAACAAAGCATGGAGCGACTAATGACTAGTATGTGGAGACCACGCTCAACAAAAACACACGTTTGTCCAAAATTCTTAAGACAAAAACATATTATTGATAACTACAGTCAATGTCAAAAGGAAAATATACAATCTTTTTAGCATTTCTAGAGGATAAACTTTAGTTCTTAAAAAGAAAAACCAAACCAATAAAGTAAGCTATTGCTTCATGACCTTTTAACCTCATTCTCGGTGCTTGGGCCATAATAAAATTCTGCTTTTTAACTGGAGCTGAGCACCGTGACCCAGCCTGAAGGGTTCTTTAAGTCAGATCCTTTATGAAAACTGCCTCGTATCCCCAGTCCTCAGGACCAATCCGAACAAGCATCCTGCCATCACAAACTCTAAATGCAGGAAATTTAAAAAAGACGAGGGCAAAAGGACAGCCAGGACCGTACAAATTCAGGAAATGCCAGCTTTCTCTGACAAGTGCTGCTCATGCATAAAAGACGACAAGACCCCAACTGTGTTGTGAGCCATCTTTCTGCATGACAACTAAACATCCAAAACCGCATCCTAACCACCATAAGAAAGCAAAGCATTTGATTTTGTGCAACATGAATACAGTTATTCGTAACAGACATGCGGCATCCAACATCTAAAAGAAATAGGGAAAACAATCCGGAATGAAGTGTAAAACGGAGTTTTGGGTTACCAGCAGGAACAGAAAAAGTCCGTAGGAGTTATTATTGGAGCGTTGTGGAGCTTCTGTGGATTTTCTGGGATTCGCTCTGGTAAGCGGAGGGGTCGTGGTGCGTTTGGGGCCTCAGATCTATCGAACAGCATTTCAGCCGCACGTTGCTGGGCTGCACTGGTCTAAAGGAAACAAAAAGCCTAGAAAAGCATGAACATCACGATCGGCTCCAACAAGCTGGGCCATGTTCTGCCCCGGGTTTGGAATGCTGTCCACATGTTCCCATCTGATCCCTGTTATTGCAGTCACTGGAACACAAATCCCAGCGACATTCCCACAACCGCATGACTGAGACGGCCTCGGGGTCACAGAGAAATGGAAGGTTGGTCATTGTGCGTCATGTATGAGTCTTTCTGTGTCGATTCCTGAGAAGCAGCAATACATGGTTTCATTTTTAGATAGAACATCAAACCCCAACCAAACTGAGTCGCTGATCTGCGACTACAAAGCCTTCACAATGAAAGCATGGCAGAACAGAGAAAGGTGCTGCCAATACGATGTGCAGAGAATGACGGTGAGCTGAAGAGTGGGGACGGAACGCAAGCCAAAACCTAGACGGAGCTCAGGACCAGGCCTTCCTGTACCTTGCTGGGTGAGAGTGGATGTGTGTTTTTTTGTGTGTGGGCTGCGGTTAAAATCCAGAACCGTTTACAGTACCGTCTCAGACTGTTGTCCACTGACCGTCCTGCTGAATCACAGTTCAGTAGAAGCCACCTCGGACCAGCTCATGCACTCTACAGTCACAGGGAGGATCAAGGGTCAGTAGTTTGAATCCCACTCTGTTCACATGTTAAAAATGCCCTTGTGGAAAACACAAACCGTCTCACTTAGGCTAGGGATGTCCCAATCAGGTTTTTTGGGGGCCGATTCCCAGTCATTTGATGCTGAGTATCTGTCGATACAGAGTCCCGATACGATACTTTTGTATTTTTAAAAAACATTTTTAAAAATGGACAAATTAACTAGGCTGCACGGTGGGACAGTAGTTAGCACTCTTGCCTCACAGCAAGAAGGCCCCCGGTTCAAGTCCCAGCTGGGGGACCTGAACCAGAACATCAATGGGAGACCTTTCTGTGAGGAGTCGGCATGTTCTCCCCGTGCATGTGTAGGTTTTGATCGAGTCATCAACCACGTAATCCGGCCAGATTTAAGATCACGTGATCGGATCGGGACACCCCAACTAACAATTCTACTAAGTGTAAAATTGTACGGGCTTCATGGAACTCTTTCTTTTACTATTTCTTTAACCCTTTAACATTAAAGATGTTGCTGGTGATATCTAAATAACACGTGCTCTTTAAAATACAGTAACACTTTGATTGTTTATGCGATCAACGGGAGTCAGCTGATTCTGAAAAGCTACTTTTCATATCAGTTTTGCAACACATTATTGACAAAGTGTTGCAAAGCTGCTTTTCCCCGCGTCAGAATCAGCTGGGATTATGTTAATTACGTAAACAGTTTAGGAGTTACGGTAGTGGAAAGAACAACAAAATGCTAAATTGGCATCAATTTAATGAACAACATTGACTGTACTATGCTCAGCAAAACGACAGAAGGAACCTGCTGTTCAATCAACATCAAACTTGATTTGGTTGTGTTTCTGAAGAAAAAAAGCTTATGAAGGAACACAAATCTAGCATTGAAATCTACGATGCTGTTCCATGTTTTGCTTCACCCAGTGGTTCTCAGAGGAACTGACCTGGCTCCATGTGTTACTGTTTTTAAAACTAACCACTATCTCCAAAAAAAAAAGAAAATCCAACTGTGGTGAGTTGAAACAGGCCAAAACATCTGCAACTGGTATAAAATATCCCATCTGTAATGTTGCCTCTACTGAAGGAAGATACACATAACCACATTTAATTTATATAATATACTGGTGGACATTTCAACAACAAAAAATGTAAGAAGTAGTCGATGATTGCCAGAGACACTTAGATGTTAATATTAAACGCTTTTCCCCCCTATTGTCAGTCCGGCTGGCTGTTGGATCTTTGGGCTCCAAAGCAGCACAGCATTAAAACCAGACTCCATTCTGCAGCCGAAAATGCTGCAAGAGCTCAGTAACTTCTCTGAAAACCACAAGTACAAGTTAAAACTCCACAATAAGAAGAAAAGTACATGTAAACAAGTTCCAGAAACACGGCTGCTTTCTTTGGACCCATGCTCTTTGAACATGGACTGAGCATGTGGAGTGGAAATTCTCCTGTGGTCTGAACAATTAGAGAATTGTCAGGGGTAAGAAGGAGAGGGACCATCCATCTTCATACCAGTCCACCGCTGAACGGCACTAAAGTGCTTTCATTCAAATGTAACAATAAATTGAGAATAAAATCAGAACTCTTTAAAAGTAAAACTCTTCAGGACAACTACTCATCGTTGCTCAATGTTTCCCTACTTTGCTCACATCCCATAATGACCAGCTAAGGTGGACGTTTTGATCCAGTTATTCCACTCCGAACACGGAGCCATGTCAGACTGAGGAAACTCAGAGCGAATAGGAGTTCAGTCCGATTGGATCACCTCAAATGATGGTTCAGAGAGCAGTTCCCAGACCAGGACCAGGACCAGCTTGGGTACATTCTGACTGAAAATTTGTTCCATATTATCGGGGGAACTCTGGCTGGTTCACTTTAAGCAAACCAAAGGTGTCCAGTCTGAAAATACCCTCAGAAATTAGCAAATAACACAATCAGATCATAGTTTGTGTGGATCTCAGAAGCCCAAAGGCCATCAAAACACTTTTGCTCAACTTCGCTGAGTGCAACAGAGCACTGTTGTCACAAGTGGATACACATGTGACAGACAGCTGGAAAATCCAGATTTTTTTAATTTCCCGAAGGTAACGCAGTTTCAGATTAAATCAGTGGAAGCAGAAAAAAACACACTGCAGTTCTGCACTGACTGATGATAGCCCAACAAACATTTTTTCAATCACCGGGGTCTGAACCATCTTTTTTAAGGGAATTATTTATCCCAAAAAAGGAGAGTAGATGGTTACGAAAGACATCAATTCTTTTCCATTCTGTCACACAACTGCTAAATATTTTATTTCACAAGTATACTTCTAATAAATTACAAAAAACTGTAGAACGTATAATAGAGAAATCTCAAAAATTTGGTTTAGTTTAATTAAGCATTTAGACTGGACACCTTAGGGTCTTTCCTGCACATCTGGGGAGATTTTATAGCGGTGTCGCACTGTTTTTTTTACATGTTTCTCACAAGGCTGGGAGTTAAAGCAGTCGTAGTAATGTTTTTTTTAGAAGCATCCGTCTGTTTTTTTCACATGTTACTAACAAGGTTGAAAGTTACAGGTATTGTAAAAAAGTTATCGCAGAAAAGGTGTATCAATGTCAGACTGACCTTTAAATTTACATGTTACTAACAAGGTTTGGAGTTACCAAGGAAATGAAGCCAATTCAGTCGCTATTTTTCAGCGATACAGGAACTATCATTTGGAGCCAGTGATTGGTCCGAGTCAGTCTGAGTCAACGTTTCTAGGGCAAACACTGTCGCCAATCATGAGTTAGCTTGTTTAAAGTCCACACCGCTATCACTGAAAGCGGCTGGGGAGAATCTGTCAAACATTCGAGGTGCTTTTAACTGAGGCATCTGATTGGTCAACTTGTAACTTAAATAACTTGGAATGAAGAAAGAATATTAAAAAAAATGTATTACCATGATCATGTTAATAAAAAGGTATCAGAGCCAGAATGGTTATTCTGACAAATATAATGACTGAATAATATCAGTTTATTTCTCTATTTTGGCCTCTTTGAACCAACAGGAACTTCCTATTTGTAGTGCGGGGGGAAGTATGTCCAGTTCATATTTCCTATCAATTTCTATAATTTGTGCACCTTATTGTACAGAAAATATGGAAGTAGGGATGTCTCAATCTCATCACGTTATCAGAAATCGCACCAAATCGCCGGGGGGGCTCCTGACCTGGGGGTCTCCCCCCCCCTCTCCAGGTCTGGCTGGTCAGGCTGGGAAGGATCTGGTTCCCCTTATGAACACACGGTTCACTTCGGCAGCATGCATGTATCTCCACCCCCAAGTGCACATTCACACTGCCACACTGCTCCCCATCTGCTTCACCCCTCCTCCTAACCCACAGTGTGTTGATGGACAGATGTCTTCTGCTCATCTTCATGTCAGAATTTCACTTTTGGATGTAATATTTATCTTTCCAGCAGATCTGGTATAATTGTTACAGCTTAAAATAATAACTTATCCAAATTAGTGCTTGTATCCCCCACTTTCTCCACCTCTCCTTTTATTCTCTTCCACCCCTACCCCCCTCCATACTTTTCCCAACTCCCTCCCCACACACACTAAATGTGACAATTAAATAACAAATAATAAAAAAAAGATATCCGAAGATATAAAACCTCTTTTTGTAATAAGAAAACCTGTCCAACACAAAAGGCCTTCAGCTCTCATCTGTTTGCTCAGTTGTTGGACAAAACAAGTTAGAAAAAGAAAAAAATAAGAAAAAATAAGAAAATAGAAATCGCAATTTTATGTGTTACGAAATCGGATCAAGAGTCTGCATCTGCAGATACTCAAATCAATGGACCCGGAATCGTATCAGGGTAAAAAAAAAAAAAGAGATCAGGACATCCCTAGTAATTAGGAACATTTGGGGATTAAGCTGTTGTAAAATGGCTTTCCTGTTCCAAAATTTAAAATAAATAAATAAATAAAAAAGAGAGAAAGAAAAAAAAAATCAATAAATAAGAACGATATTAGAATTAGAAATTTTGAAAAATAAATTTATTTTCATTTGTAAACGTATTTCCCATATAGGACCTTGACATTAACCCATCTGTTTTTAATTTGTATACTGGGTATAAATTCAAGACTGTAGTCATATATAGTCTACTGTCTACAATAAAATACTTATTTTCCCGGAATTGTGGAAGTCAATATGGTTATTAAATTTGCCCGTTTCCTCATTAAGAAACCGTGGGGCAGGTAGGTTCCACGATGGTGAGACAAGCCAATGTGTCTCACCATCCAGGAACTTCTGAGGTGTTTACTTAAAGGTTCACAAGCAGTTCATAAGACCCTCGTAAGATGCTGCTAAGGGGCCTACAAGGTATTCATAACATGCTAGACTGGGGCACCCCGCAGCTAAAACAAATCATTAGCATCCCGCAAAAACCTTATGTGACTCTGAAGAGTCAACCTCTGAGGAAATGAGAAAATCTGGCTTATTTACCGCTTCATGGAGATGCATTTTTGACATTTCAGAAGGTGCTGTCAAAGGTCAGGCTTCGGTTCAGTCATGAACTTGTTGGTATTGTTAGTCTTTGGGGTTATACTTGTTGGCTGTAACTGTCTGACTGCACCTCTTCTCATTGATGGTGGCTCTAAGTGGGCACTTTGTTGTGGTGAAAACTAGCAAGAGAATAGAGATAATGGGCAACAAATCAATTTGATAAAATTGGCGAGAACATTATTATTTTGACTTTGTCCTGCACTTTTTGAGTCTTATTACATTACAGGCTGCATTGCGCTTATTACATTAATACATTTGCTTTGGGAAGTGATTGAGTTAGCGGCGTCAGTTGGGTCAAACGTAGGGTAGCGTCTTATTGGTTGACCGCTGTAGCGACTGAACCTTTGACCCTGCAGTAACAGCAGAGTTTCCAAACCACAAGGCCACTCCTTCATGGGCTGAAGCATTTTGGAGTCAGTTTTGGTGACAGGGGGGCCTTTGTGAAATGGTGAAGGCTTGCCTGGGAAATTGTAGGTTAAATAGCACTGCAGGGCTTGTAAGAGCATCCTAGATAGCCTCATGGGGAGTTCATTGCTTGGTGTAGACTGTTTGAAAAGTAGTGATCAGGGTTCATAAGGTTGGCGTTACGACCACATGAAGGTCAGGACTCCACCTTGGGCTCCCACTTGTAGACTTTTTCTGACCTGGCTTGAAAAACTCTTCTCGATTCTTAATCTAAAGCCTTCATTTTTGATGTGCTGTCTTTAGTTCCAGAGCTTGGCCACAATGTTCCCTCATGTTACTGTACATTTATTACATGTTCTTTTTTTTTACCCATCTGTTCAGCTGTCTCTTTCTCCCCCTCATCTCCCATGTTGAAGGTGAAGAGTGCACAGGAAAATGCCACTAAAGTTCTCTTTGTCTAGCATTTTTCTAATTTCCTTCTACATTTTTGCCCCTCAGTTGAGGCTGCCTTTGCAATCCCTCTTCAGTCCTGCCCTCCTAAAGGACCAATGAATAAAATTACTTTTGGAGTTGGCTCTTTGAAGTAAACAGTCAGAGCAGGCTCAGGACAGGGAGACATTTTTCTTTAGCGGAACATGATTGGTCAGTTAGTGACATGCTATAAAGTAATCCGTCTGTCTGCAAGGCAGCAGTAACAGTGATGGGGGCAGATTTAAAGACGCACCACACAGAAATCTGCAACTACAGAAAGGACGAGCAGGTATAGATGGTGAAATAAGTCTGACTAGTTAGCATTGTAAGCTTGCTATAGAGACATCCCTATTTCCTGATTATTCACAAGAATGTGAACAAAATATTTCTAAATTATCAAAGAGGACACCAAAACTGAACAAATAAATGTGTTATGCTATAAGGGTTAATGTTAATTTACTCAGCTGACTGGAAGTATTTACTTTCCTGTTTAGTTTAATATGTGAAAATAGCAATAATCAACCAGGTAAAGCTTATGATGACTGTCTAGATTGATTCTGTAAGTGTGTAAATAATACAGATTAAAACATCCCAACAACCCATTCCTGCATGTTTTTCAACTTTTCTTTATTACAGACAACCTTCTAAGTCTGCATGAAAGCAGAGCTGGAACATACTGTGATACTACAGAGTCATGACTTATAGATGAACAATATTGTATTTTTGAACATAGCGTCTTGTTTTAAAAGTGGCAAGAAAAAGCCAACCAGCAATGCAAGAAAGACTGACCATGGCAACATTGAAAATGGCATTTCATTAAAAAAAATGACAAAAAAGGTTAATATGTCAGTGAGTACAGTTTCAAATGAATGAATCACAAACTCTGAGATACTCTGACAGGAGGAGGTGTGGCAGACCCAAAGTAACAATCATGTTCTCTAAGAGTAAACAGCTGCATGATGGGTATCTGACAGAATAAAAGCTTCAAGCACAGCTTAACTGATAATAGTAAGACTCTACCTTTACTGTAAAGGAAGACTTCCAGCTGCAGGGTCGACCGAACAAGCTGCAGCAAGAAAGCTGTTGCTAAGACCTTCGAATAAGTCAAAGAGGCTTGTCTGGACCAGGAAACACCCGACTACTGAAGACTAGATGAAGCTCTGATGGACCCATAAATGCTCTATTTAAATTCTATGGTCCAACATTGTTGACTCTGTACACTGTCAGAAAGGATGGCTCTAGTGTGTGATATCAACTGTCAAGTGGAGTGTGTTGGTCTGGGGCACGTTTGACGGTTAGGAGACTTACAAAGAATGAGAGACAAAAACATACTCACCACATGATTCTGCAGTTCTGGTATGTACCCAAAACTGACGCAATACATAAACCCAAACGCTAGCAGAACTACCTGAGGACTTTAGAGCAAGTAGGTAACCTTAAAAACGTGAAAAGGCCAGCAAAGTGTCCAGAGCTGCTATGGCATGAACTGGACAGAAAACTGACAGAAAAGCAACCAGTCATTGCCAAACATTTCTGGGAACTTCTACAGGAAGCTGGGAAATAACTTTGCAAAGAACACCTCATCTCTATTGTACTAAGAATATCATGATTATGTTCAACTGTTATATTTGTAAAAAGTGTGTTTTTTTTAAATCATTAAAAACATAAAATAAACCATGGTTAATAAACAGATTCAAGATTTTTTTTAAGTCTGGTTGCTTATTTTTACCTTACTTTCATTTCAGAGAGCAAAAACTCATGACATTAAAGATTGTTTAATGAAGTATTGGATATGGAAGGTTTCTAAAATGTTTGACAGGACAATTGCAAGGGGTCAAAAATGAGGCACTTCAATTTTTCTCATGGTTGATTTAATATTAATAATAATAATAATAATAAATTTTATTTCAAGCGCCTTTCAGGTCACCCAAGGTCGCTGTACAAGGTTAAAATAAGAAAAACAGAATAAAACGTCAATAAGAAATTATCGAAGTAAAACATGAGTAAACATAGAGACATAGTAAAAAATAATAAATAAAAACATTTAAGATAGATACATAAAAATATAGGATAGAAAAACAGACAAACAGACAAATGAGGTTGCGATAACTGAATGGATTAACTGTATGATTGTTTGAAGAGATGGGTCTTGAGTTTGGATTTGAATAGTGGCAGTGTGTCGGTGTTCCGTAAATCTGGAGGAAGAGAATTCCATAGCTGAGGGGCAGAGCGACTGAAAGCTCTGCCCCCCATGGTGGCAAGACGGGCAGGTGGGACATGGAGTAGGAGAGAGGAAGTGGAACGGAGAGATCGGGAGGGAATGGAAATGTGAAGAAGATCAGAAATGTAGGGTGGAGCCAGGTTATGGAGTGCTTTGAAGGTGATGAGGAGAATCTTGAAACTAACCCTTTGTTTTATGGGAAGCCAGTGTAAGTTTTGGAGAACTGGTGTGATGTGGTGGGATAACGGGGTCCTGGTGATGATGCGGGCTGCAGAATTTTGGAGAAGCTGCAATTTTTTGAGTGTTTTATTGGGCAAACCAAACAGGGGGGAATTACAATAATCGATCCGAGAAGTGACAAGACTATGAACAAGTACAGGTATTAGGCAGAAGGTGTTTTCCTCACACAGAAACAGTAATGCTATGGGATCAGAAATCCATGATTCCATGAAAACCCATACTGCAAAGCAAAGTATGCTCCTAACTTACCAAGATAAAGCCGGAAGCAAGAAGAGCCAAAGTACAATCCCAGCATGCATTTCGAAAGTGTATGTGTTAGCTAAAAAGCTCATTTGTGTCTGTCTAGTTTACTACATTTTGTATTATTGTTTGTTGTTAAATATTTTCTGGAATTGTTTGACAGTGTTTTTTTTAAAACATTGTCAAACACTGGGGCATTACGTATATGGATAAAATTTAGGGCTGCTGGTCTTGCGTAAATGTATTGAATAAAGTTTAGGTTAAAATTCAGAATTTGTAAGACTTGTACAGAACAGCTTTTTTAGAAGTGTGTTTTGGTTCAATAACAGTGGTAAGAGACTTAAAAAACCCAATAAAATGATAAAAGAATCAAAGTTTCTGTGTGTAATCCAATCAAAAATCAAAACTATGAAAGACATTTATTACTAGGCTGCAAGCTTTTGACCTAGTTTATCTTTTTTTATAAAGAAAGTCTAACAGTTCTTTTCTTTTTGCACTGCAACTTATACTTCTTATACTAACACACACACACACATGTATGCAGCATGTGGGGGAGGGCTCTGAGGGGATATCATGGTTCAGAGGCCAAACAAATGTTCTGTCAGATTTACTGGCTGAGCAAGGTTGGTGGCGCCCCAAGCCTTCCCCATTCTCAACAACAAAGTTGTATGCGTACATGTGTGTGTATATATATATATTTTTTCTTTTAAAAGTGTATATATATATATATAGATATATATATATATATATATATATATATATATATATATCAACCTCACTTCTTTCCACCCTTTTATTTATCTTCTATCAGTGACAATAGCGCAATGGTTTGTTTAATTTATATACTTAAAATCCAACATTGTTCTTCAATTTTAGAGCAACTAAAACATTCCCCAAAGTGTATTTTTACCACACTCTGCTATATTTATTGAGATTGTCAATCAGTGACCTTTGACATCACAAGTGTTCCTACTCGATTATTCTGGAACAGGTCGCGGATATCGGAGTATTTGAATGCTTGTTACAGGCCCTATCAGTAAAGACAGAGCAAAGTGTCATCTGCATAGAATCACAATTGAATGATGGGGTGTTTTTTAATAGCAAACAAAAGAGGTTCCAACACTGAACCCTTAGGACTTCTGAAAGAAACACAACTCATGTCCGTTTTGTACAAACTGTAATAATGAAAGAAACAAAACAAACACCACAAAGCTTCTTGTGGTCGATATTTTGTCTTGCTTTTACTTTGAGTAATGAATGAATGGATGGGTGTGGTAGAGGTCTGGTCTTGGTATGAAGCGGTAAGGGGAAACCAGCCTTGGCTGAGGCCCTGCCGTGGAGGTGCCCACACTGGACTGTGCAGCTGACCCTGGTGCAGTGTGGTGTGGCTTAGACCAGGCCTAGACCAGTCTCACACACACACACACGCACACACACACACACACACACACACACTGAAGGAGGAGGGTTTGGGGAAGAGAAGGAGGGAGTTAAAATTGTGTGCCCTGTCTAGGCTACCCCACCTTGGTGGGACACAGCCTGGGTATGTAGATAGATAGATAGACTTTGAGTAAAATATAAAGGCAACAAAAAAAGAAGAAATGTAAGATTCAAGGCAAAACGCAAATCCTGTTTTAAGTGTTTTTAAGCTAAAAAAAAAACGAAGACCCAAAAGTTACAAACTGTTTCTCTTTAGCCTTTTGTGGCTTTTGTGTGGTCTATATACCGACATTTTTCTCTAGCACACACAATCAGAACAAGTTTTATTTTAAAGGATTGTTGGGGTGAGATTTCTTTACCTTGAGGGAATATCCAACAGATTTAACTTCTTTATAACCAGAAAATTCTTCTAAACACGTGTAACTACTTTTGTGCTTGAAGAAGCTCAGGCCAAACTGAGAGAATCTGTGTGTGTGTTTGTAGACATGGAGCTGGTATCTCAGCTGGTAGTGTTTAACATCACAGAGACCCTGGGCCTGATCTTTTCACACCTTTAAAACACACACACACACATCCATGTAAAAACGCAAAGAAGCTCTCAGCAGCCAGACTTTCATGTAACATGTATGGGTACATGTTGAGGGCATAGGTCATGTATGACATAGTTGACTCTTCCAGAAAGAATAATGTCCAAACAAATATTTTCTACAAACATTGGCTTTTTTCAAGGTAGAAATTATATAAAAACTAACTTTTAACACAAATCAACCTAGTTTAATGTAATTAAGTCATTCTCAAAAATAAAGTTTCAACAATATAGATTAAGGCCACTAGAAACTTTCTATTTACTAAAAACGTGAAGTTTCAGATACTTTTGGTGCTACCATGCTAACGCTACTTACAATGGTAAAGACTTTCCTTTTTGATCTTTTAGTGACACAAAAATACCAGGTTTAAGTTGTGTAAAAGAGTTAAACATAGTAAAACATGGGGCGGCCATGGTGCATAGGTGGAGCGATCACAAGGTTGGTTCCCGCCTTGCCCGCCCATGTGTCAAAGTGCCCCGGGTCATGACACTGAACCCAAAATTGCTCCAGCTGGCTTGGGTTGGCGATGGTAAAAGGCAGACATTCATCAGTTTGTGAATGTCTGTGTTTATAGAAGAAAGGGGCTATGACTGTAAAGCGCTTTGAGCCTTAAAGCAAGGCAGCAAAAGTGCTTTAATAAGGATGAACCATTAGTAAAAGAGAAACTAGGATTTCCAAAATGTCAGATAGGCGGTACCTTAAGTCGTCTTTTTTCTTTGTCCCTTTTACTTGCCTTGCAACACAAAGATAACATTGAAAAATGAGGAACAAAGAGGTGCAATGAACTATGTATGTCAACCCTTGAACACTGAAATAACTTCCATTCTTTGAAATGCCAAAACTCTTTGAGTGTCTGCGAAAACAACATAATTCCAACTGAGAAAAGCAAGAACAACAACAAGCAAGAACAAGGAAGTGCAATGAATTATTTGTATAGTAAACTAAAATTGTGTGTGTTTTTCAAATAGATAATTAAGTCAACAAAGTCAAAAATCTTTTATTGCTGGCAATTAAAAACTTTCCTGTTCTATATATTGTAGCTAAATATAAAATGTTGAGTCAATTTTTTTGTGGTTATGTTAGAAGGTTTTTTTTTCCTATGTATAAAACTGCTTCGGTGTGAAACTAAATTGCTGTTCTTTTATTGCATCAAGTTGCCTTTTGCTAGCAAGCAAACTCTCGTGCACTTTAGTAACCATTCACGAATTGGGCCATCCTGGGGGGGGGCGCTTTTCCTTTTCCATAGACATCAGAAATTGAACGCAGTCCCCACAACTGCACACACATGAACCCACACAGTCAAAGCAGGGCTCAGGTGGCATGTTTGTGGTTAGGGCTGAGGAATTACCATGGGCTTATTCCGTCATTTGCCAAAGCTCAGGGGGTAAAGCGGAGTAACTCCTCCAACCGCCAAAAGCCACAATAAAGCATGTCTGCTGAGAGAGTGAGGGGAAAAAATGGAATTTAAAAGAAGGAGGAGAGACGCTGAGAGGGGCTGTAAAATGACAAAAACACAACCAGCCTCTGACTGTTGGGGACACGGTAAAAGACGGGGGGGGGGGGGTCTTGGGAAGTTAGAAGGTGACCACATGACCTCCAGTGGCTGACAAAGGTAAGCACTTATAGATAAGAAATAACGCTTTTGGTTCTTCAGCTGTGTTGTTCGTCTACAGCCCTGTACTTGTAAACATTGTATTTAAGATTTTCTTTCTCCAGTTTTGATTATTGTTCATCTTTTTGGTTTGACAGAAAAAAGGCTTTCAAAATGTCCGCTTACATAGAACCAAACACATAAAGTTTTGAGGTTCCGAAGATTTTTTACTTGACTACACTATAAAAAAAATTCAAACGTTTTCTTCAAACAATCACATTCAGAGTAAAAAAAATAGTGCAAGTAATGGAAAGGTGGGAGATAAAAACACCTAGACAAAGCTTGTGGTCACATGATTCTTTCATTTTTTGCTGGCCTATTTCAAGGCAGCTTTTCAGAGATGGACATGGGCATTTAAACAACATCTTTCCATTAACGGGAAAAAGGTAGATAAGGAGCACTCCAGTCAGATGTTGGATAAGGTTTTCCAAAGATAACAGTACTGTAATTACACTCATCAAGTCAGTGCGCCATTTGGATAAGTAATGAAAGGTTTCAAGAAAGACGACTTTTATTCCAATTGTTATGACTCAACTTCATCACCCGGATAAATGAGAACCTTTGTTAATAATCATCGATTCATACATTTCTTTGGAATGAAGTGGACTACAGTGAATTAAATAAAACTCAAAATATACCAATCAATAAATGGAGTTCTTTATTTTTAGATGTTTCTTGGACGTTTGTTAAGGGCATGTAAGGGCTGTAAAGTTCACTACTGTAAAGTGTACTACTATGCTAATATAAAGTTTACTACTGTAATGTTCACTACTTTACTACTGCAAAATATAAAACTTTACAGCTTTTTACAAGTTTACTACTGAGAAGTTTGCAACCTTACTACTATAACGTTCACAAGTTTAAAGCTTACTGCCCTTCTACTGTTAGGTTTTATACTGTAATGTTTACTACCTTAGTACTAGAAAGTTTACTACCTTATTACTGTAAAATTTCCTACTTTAAAGTTTACCATCTCACTAATAGAAAGTTTACTACTGTAACAATACTCAGAATTTCATAGATCTCGGTTCGGTACATTTTGGTAACAAATCTGCCTGAACTCCCATTTTGTGAACTATAATTTTATTGGTATTTATTGTGTGTGTTTTGCTGCCGGACACCTGAATTTTTCCCTTAGGAGGTAATTAAATTTTTATCTATCCATCTATCCATCCATCCATCCATCTATATGTATATCTATCTATCTATCTATATGCATATATATCTATCCATCTTTGGTATTTTTTCGGTACAAAAAAGGCAGAAATCAATTACTTACAAAATGCATTTATTGGTTTTACGTAACAATAAATACAAACCAAAGACTTTGGTCTGAAAAAAAACATTTGAACTTGCATTTTTTTTCTTGTAGACCTGATTGTTACAGTTGGTTGATGCCGTTTTAAGTTCATTAACAGATTAAATGTGTTACTGTAGCATACACTATCTTTGTGTAACAATGTCAACACACAGCATTTAACATATCCAATTGTCTTTTCCCTTCATGGATGCTGACAACAAAGACGAAGTGTTCTCACACAGGAGAGCGTAAGGAGATGGGGGGGTCCTCATCTCTGGCCTCGCGTCTGCATTAGCCATATGTTGACATGCTAACTGTCCTGAAGTTATAAAGAGAAGTGAGGTTCATGTTGTTACGCTGTTTTGTGTGTGTTCATAATAAATGGGTTTTAATGCCGGAAAAGAGATTGAGCATTCTACTTCTCTGTATACCTCTTCCTGTCTGAGACTGTCAGAGGGCATGTGGAGTATGGGGCAAGGACAGCCAGTTGCAGCTAGTTAGGCCCTTGTTTTCCCGCTACGGGTGACAAAGCAGCTGGGTCGTTACAATGCATATGCGGGGGGAAAAAAGAAAAAAAGTACAGAAACGGTACAGAAGTGAACCGAACCGAAACTGCCGTACCGAAACGGTTTGGTTCAACTACGTGTATCGTTACACCCCTGTAACTTACTACTATAAAGTGTACTACCATACTCTTGTAGGGTTTACTTCAGTAGCCATCAGCTTACATATCAACTTTGCACTGATAGTAGTAAACTTTACTACTGTAAAGCATTTCATATCAGCACAAATCTGCATTTCTCAGGTTAACAATCCATCGGAATTATGTTATTTACGTAAACATTTGAAGAGTTGTAATTCAAAGAGCATCAACACTAGAGCAAAGGATTCCGAGTTAATGGGCAAACAAATCATGTTTCAAACACAAAGATATTTAAATTCTATATTGTCTTACTGAGCCTAGATCTATTTACTGATCTACCTTCATTGAAGATGTTTTGTGTTGTGATGATTTAGCATAAGAACTTAACTTGGTTATCCCACCAACCTGCGGTCAGTGAGCTCAGTTTAATACCTTTGAACAATGTCTTCATCACATCAGAAACTTGCTTTCCTGTAAAGTTTTTGCTTCTGTGTTTGAAAATTATATTTGAAATCTGACATAAAACTGGACTTTTGTTGATAGTATTTCAGCATTCTGGGACACTGCTTGCAACCCTAGTAATAAAAAAGTCTATCATTTCTATCGTTAAGGTACAAAACAAAATAAAAGCGCAACAGTCTCTAGTAGAAAAGATTATTTCCAGCAGAGGAACAAATTTATTCATAGCTTCTGCTCTAAGAGAGTGGACAGATTCAAGCCTGCTGGTGAAATACAATAATTTGGTGAAAGACGTAGGGAGAGAGCCCTCACTGTGCGTCCTTTGTACTAAGAAGCCAGAAATAACAGTTTGACATGCGAGCATGAAAGCAGGCAAAAGTTCGCGGTGCTGAGTGACATTTCTGTAAAAGTTCAACCGCTGCGACATGTAAGGCAATTTGACCTGTCTGTGCATTACAGCAAATTACTTTTCTGTCACTTCGTGTGAAAACAAGGTGAGGAGAGATGGATGACCCCAGCATGAAATACATCAAAAAGAAAGAAAAGAAGATGATTAAATAAAGAAGTGCTGAGAGGGGCAACAAAGGTCTGAAGATATCTGTGGGTTTTAACAATGCCCATCTATAAGACACAATGTGGCACAAAAACTTGCAGTTGTGTCGTTTCTTCACTGAATATGTGCGATTGTATCTCATCTGAACCTCCAGCCCCATCTTCTGAGCATGTTTGCCCAAAAAGTACATACCTGCAGAATGCTGGGTAATAGTGCAAGAAAGCCATTCAAAATGTATTTCTTTTCTCCTCAATGAGGTGTGGAGAGAAAAATCACAGAGGAATGAGAGAACGGGGAGGATGAGTGCCGGGGATGAGTGAAGTGGAGGAGAATGAAGCATCTGTCAGCTGCACCTGACCCTAATGCCTGAAAAATGGCCTTCATGACATAGGTGTGTCTTCTGTCTATGGCTGCCTGCATCAGGGGTCACGCTTGACAGAACCTGATGCATCTTTCAGCATCTTCCCATTCAAACACCTGGGGAAAAGAACAATGGCTGGATCACCTTCAGCAAAAACCTGACGATGCTGACGAGTGAGGCTAACACAAGACCGGTATGATGATAAATACATGAGGATAGAATACTGCAGCTACTTTTAAATGAGCTAAAAGAAACAATCAAGCTTTAGCCACTTAGCTTTTAGGTGTTTTATAATGTTAATTCCTCAGAAAAACTGGATTTTGATTCATTCACTCAGAGTATTCCTCTAAAAACCTGCTCTGTGAGCAACAGCCCCTACCAATCCATGGAAACCAATGGGTTCCCATATTTTGACGTAGATGAGGAACCGCCCCTTCCAGGAAGAGCCCAGGCTAACACATGACCAGCTTTCTCCAAGGAGCTAGCAGTGATGGGCCAAAAATTCTTTCATTTTTAATGCAAACATGCCCATCCATCCCTGCAAAAGTTCAGATATTATTTGTTTCTGTGGCCAACGTGCTGACGCGCTGCTGAGGACGGCACCCGCAAGGAGAGAGAGGCGGGGCCTTAGAGGTTGAGTCGTCTAGGCTTAAACAGTTTAAAAGTGTACACAGGCTACATTTTTCAAAAGCAGAAGCTGCATAGCATACTGCGTTGCCTTTGAGTGACAATTATCCAACTTCTGTAGCAACACTCCTTCATAGCTTTGCACTGTTCAAACTACAGCCCTGTTGGAAAGAAATATTCAGGACTATATCTGTAGTTATAAAAGATTTACTGGAACCAGAACCTCTTCTAGTGATTCTTTATGAGTCAGAACTTCACAAGAAGTTCAGTAAGGCGCAACAATGTTTCCTTTCATACTGCCTAAATACAGTCAAAAAAATAGTTTTGATGTTATGGAAAGGTACACTAATTCCAACATTCAAAATGTAGCTGGATGAACTCATTCTCACTCTTCTCTATGAAAGGATAAGAAACACACTGGAGAACAGAATCCAACGATTTAAAAAAGAAAATGTCTTTAATTTCTTACCATTTCAAATAACACACAGCAATTTCGTAAATCATGGACCAACAATGATTGTGAGGGGATTTTGGGAGGAAAGGGTAGGGTGGGTTGGATGTTCCATGGATCCTCCAACCCCCACCCACCAACTTTGGTTTATGCGGTCTTATATCTCATTTTGGAACAAGTATGCACAGAAATATTTATTTAAAGATTATGGCTGTCATCCTCACTGCTGTTTTTTTTTTCTTTTTCTTTAAACAATAATGCTTTAAAAAAACAGCTAAAGATGCACCAGTTATGCAGGATTTGGGACTTGGTGCAGAAAGACACCAGCAGCTTTTGGACTGATAAGTTCTTATCTGAAATATTTTCGCTGCAACAAAAGGAAGTTTGTTCATCAAATGGCTGGAGAGCAGAACAATGTTGAGAATGGTGGAGGCTCCTTTAAAGTGTCGGACGGCATTTCAGCAAATGGAAATGCAGGTTGGAATAATGGTGTTCTCAGTGCTGATACGAACAGGCAGACAACTACTCAACACGCCATCATGGAAGCACATGAGTGGCCCTGAATTTACATATGAAGTCACTAAGAACTGTCTTCAGCCTGTCTTCAGATCCTGGAAGTGAGGGCATGGCCTCCACAGAGCCCTGATCTCAACGTCATAGAGTGTTTGGTGTGTTATGTGAAGGATGAGACAAGATCTGTAGTTAGTTCTCCAAGATGTTTGGAACCTACCAGACGAGTTCCTCTAAAAACTGTCGAGAAGTGAACCTAAAGGGTGACAAATATTGGTTTGATTAAACACTTCACTTTGGTTCGTTGTGATATTTGATAAAAATGAATGATTTAACTTAAAGTTTTCTGTGTCTTTACACACACACACACACACACACAGAAATTGCATGCACACCGTTTCAGTAAGCTCATGGATGTGAATCTTCTCCCCTAAACATGTCATCTATCTAGCTTAGTCAGTGAAATGGACACAAAAATATTACTTAAAGTTATGTTGTGCAATAACTTTTTTCCAAGTCCCAGAAGTGGTGACCACACATCATCATTTTCATTATTGAATATTGCTGGGTCTCTTCTCATGCACTCTGTAATTGCAGTGGAGGTAATCTTAGGTAAGTGTCTATATATCACTGCCCTGCATGGCAGTAATTGCACATGTGTCATAGAGACTCGTCTTTATGGTAAAAAAACTAGACAACAAGAAAATGAGAGAGATTAGGTTCAAAGTTGAGGTCAGCTGGACTTTGGAGCGGATACACTCACATGCTGGGAAACCTGAAAGTCAGACAGAGATGACATCATCTGTGTCTGATTCCATCGCCATGGGCTTCAACCACAACCAGAAGACACGAATGCAGACATACAAGACAAGAACCCCGGTTTTCCGTGTGGAGGATAAAGAAAAATTATGAACTATCGACTTACACGCCTAAAATGCATTTATACCACTGGACTGTAGCTTTAGCTAGAACGCAATTCCTTTATAATACATTCAAAGTAGTCTTATCTACATTAGAACAAGAGAAATCTACTATTTCAATTTCTACATTTTGCTGAGTGTCACGAAAACAATATGTGACAAACAAAGCTTGTTTCAAATATTGTATAAAAAATAGACCAACTTTGGGCGATTCAAGGTATATTTCAAATAATGGTAACATTTTAGAGGTAATTGGTTTATCCCAAACTATCATTTTACTCTTTGTGGTTTAATCCGTAACATTATTGACTATTTTTCTTTACGTTAAAAACAAAAGTGTGTTCGCCGACTATTAAAGTACACAGAGGTCCCTCGTTTATTGCAGAAGTTACTTTCTAAGCATAACTTGTGATGGGTGAAATCTGTAAAGGATTTTGGATTCTAGATGCTTTTTGGCTATAACTATTCACACTCCACACTTTTCTCAGACAGACATTCACTCTTGCTTAAACTCTCCAAGTTTAAACCTTTCGTAGAAAAACAAGTTCAGATTTCTAGAATGAAAACAAAGATCTCATCGCAATCTAAGATTTACATCGAATGAACATATTCTGTGCAGAAGATATGGCACAGAGGAGACCGACAGACAATGCAGTCTGTCTGACCTTCAGGTTTCCCAGCATGTGAGTGTATCCGCTCCAAAGTCCAGCTGACCTCAACTTTAAACCTAATCTCTCGCATTTTGTTGTTGTCTAGTTTTTTTGACAAAGCATTGGTGAACATGTTATGAATGGCTTCATATTGTAGGGGTGTTTCACCGAATCTCAACTCTGACCTTGGTCTTCGTTGAGATTGACAATCCGTAGTTTCAGAATCTGGCCAACGCTTCAAGTGGACCGGCGTGTTCTCCCCTTCAGCTTTTATCGGCTTTCACACCCTGACAGCTGTTGAGTTTGAAAGCAGCGGGGTGTCTTTGTGTGTGCTGGACCAACAGCACCAGAAAGTCTTTTATAGCCTGGGAAGGTACCGTCCTTCAGGCTGATGTTGTGGGCCAACCACATTCTTCTCTTCTCCTATAATCACGCACAGACCAACAGTTCAACAGAAGGGCAAAAACACACTGCTTTCATTGCAGGAAAGACTCATATTGGTATGTTTTTCTCATTATGTTAAAATCTTTTTCTCATTAACATTTTATACTATTGTGAGGGTTATTTCGACATAGTCTTTGTATCCTTAAGATGGCATTTTAATTGCCAAAGCATACCATTTTTTAACAACACAAGATCTCTCTTGTGCCAGATTTTTTTTACTATTTTAGTTCCTCGTCTACCTTTTGATATTTCTTTTCTTTGATCGTGCTTTAAGGCATATAAACTACACTCCTAATATAGACAAAGATTTTGTTAGTCCTTTGCAGTTGCAACAAATTGTTGTTGCCAGTAAGAACAAAACTCATGCTAAACTATTGCTTGTAAAATAAAAAAATGTAGATAAAAGAAAGATGTTTGACCTGCTTTTCAAGTGTTGTGAGTCAATAAAGTTTCAGGAAAATGTGCATGTAAAAAAAAAAACATACCAGAGGAAATTGTAGGAGGCATGTCTTCTTTGTCATATAAAAATGATTAAAGTGTTTTTCTTCTAAACTTGGAGAAAAATTAGATATTTCACATTATTTGGGGGCCTCACGTCCAGTTTATAAAAGAGTAATTTTTTTTTCTTTACAAATAGACCTGGTGCCTTTATAGCTTTTTATGTCCCGTTATTCTTTTTAAAGACTCACTTCACCTCAACTTAACATCAATTGACTCAATTTTGTTCTATTAAACCAGAGTCCCTCCTCAAAGTGGGTGGACTTGTTTGGCTACAAATGCCTACAGTACAAATGTCTTGTGCCGCTCCTGACCAGAAGTTAGAGGCCAGGGTCAGCATGGCATGTCATAGTGCAGTATAGCACCTATTGAATTAATGAGACATGCTGACATACAGTGACTTAAGCCTTGATCACATGCACTCATATGGGTCAGCCCCATGCTGGTTTGAGTTGTCCAGCCCTGTGGAGGGTCGTAGAGAGGAGCAAAGGTGTGTCTTTTGCTCTACAGGCTTACTGACCTTGATATTTTTGTGCATGCCCTGTACAGGTTAGCCCATTTATCTCCCAAAGCAGCAGTGACTAAAGCTTTAATGTGAACCTGTGAAGGACAAATGTATTCGGTTGGACTAGAGCTGTAATTTCGTAACTTGAATTTGATCAAATGTATTTCGTAAGAGTAAACACCAGTACATCTACCATGTAGACAAAAAGTGGAAACAAAGTTGTGTTTTTGATACACAGTGTTGTTATTAGACACACTCTGCAAAGACTACATTTGACACTCTTTTTCTTATTTTCAAAGTGCTTTTTTGTGACACTTACAACATGATGGTGGTATGCAAACCACAGAAGAACAAGCTCCAGTTGATGGGGGCACTACTCCCATCATTCAAAATAACAAGACAAAAAGAAAAGAGGCTTTCAATGGATGGCTCTAATTCTAAACACATGTAACCACATATACCTTTGATAAAAGAAGCATAACGGAGTGAGACAGATTAGGTAACGCAAGTTGAACAGGTGAACTTTGCTGGAACCACAAAAATCCCTTGATACATCCTCCTCAAGAACAAAAACAAAACAGAGGCTAAACCAATCTCCTCTCCGCGTTTCCATCATCTCCCTCACACATCATCCTCTCTGTGGACACGAGCCGGGCAGGTGTGAATTAATACTTCTATCAGTTCTTCTCCACCTCCGCTACACTCCATCCTGGGACTCCAACCACCTCAGGCAAACATCTGGTAGATGTGCTGGGAGTGAGAAAGGGGGTACTCCGGGACTAGAAAAAAGAATTTATCCAGCGTTCATGTCGAACACTTTTCTGCCAAGCGCGACAGACATGCAGTACAATGGATGAGTTCAAGCAGCACCAAATCCTAAAACCGGCGGACCCAGCTTAACCACACTGCGTTTCAGGTTGCCCTTTAAGCAGCTGTTGAACTTTGACTTTATTTGTTCATTCATGGCGAATCAATAAAGTCAGTTATCAATCTTAATACTAGTGCTGTACGATATGAGCAAAACTTGCAATATGCGGTATGAGTGATCAATGTTGCGATAACGATATAATGTGCGGTATATACACAAATAGTAAACCACCAAAAACAGCATTACCATTTCACTGCAACAATTTAAAAATTATACTCCAAATGACCCTTGTTAACGTAGGAGGCAAACATCTAACATAATACCTCTATCTGATTGGTCAACAACGTGAAAGGGTCCATCCAATAGATCAAATGCATAAATGAACCTATTTGATTCGTTAAATACTTAAAGTTGCCATAAGATTGTTTTAGCACATTTAAGGTAACCATTTATTGCGATTTTTGCTGACTTTTGCGATATGGATATTGCACAGCTTGATATTGCGATAACGATAAATTTGCGGTACATTGTGCAGGCCTACTTAATACATATTTGCATGCATGCCATTCATTGTTTTTTTTGTTTTTGTTTTTTATCTTTGAACATGGGAGATGTCACCAACCACATCCAAATGACACATGCTCTTTGACCTTCCGTAAATCTTTGACCGTTTATGCGATCAACATGAATCAGGTGAGTTTTTCAGAGAGAGCTGGCTTTTTATAACAGCCTGCACTGCTTTGCAACACTATGAACGTAAAATCCATCCTCATGCTAACTATAACAAACAATCCTTTCTTTTTCTTATCTTTTCAACATTTAACTCATCTGATAGATCCACTTAGAGGAACAGAAGTTATGGAAACGATAAAACTGCACGTGTGATTTCTGTGTCTCTTCAGGACTCTTTGGGAACATTTTACACGTCAAAAAAAGAAAAAACAGCGGATAAACATGTCTGGATTTTTCCTTTTTCTATTCAAACTTTATTGCTGCCAGTTTTAATGACAAAACTTGGAAGAATACCATCGACTAAAATGAGATGTACCTTTGTTTTCCATTCTTTAAGTCAAAGCGGTGAAGAAAGAGGCTCTCATTAACTGTAATCAAGGATGGTCAGAATCCAAGTCGTCGGGGTAATTTAGATCCAACAGGACACCCATGCTAATAGGCCAGAGTTGC
Organism: Oryzias curvinotus; assembly: GCA_023969325.1. Taxonomy (NCBI): domain Eukaryota; kingdom Metazoa; phylum Chordata; class Actinopteri; order Beloniformes; family Adrianichthyidae; genus Oryzias; species Oryzias curvinotus. The sequence goes on along the minus strand of CM043723.1, from coordinate 4,619,966 downwards.
CAGATCTGACTGATAATTTCCAACCAAAACACAATGTAAATCCCATACCACTCAATAAAAACAGTCCCAATGAAACCCATAACAATAAAAAGGGGGGGTATGGGGGGGAGAAGTTGGACGTGATGTGACTGTAAACTATCTATTCAGAACAAAAAAGTAAAAGATCTATAACTGCAACTATATTTTATCCATATTACAAAACTGCCATGAACTTCAAGAAATAGATCACATTTCTAGCTCCGCCCCTTTGTTTTTTAGCTTTGTTTGTTTTGCTCTCATTTTTTCCCCCCAAAGAAAGGCTTTTAGGTGGAAAATTTGCCCAATCTGGCAACACTGCTTTGAGCTCAGTTTTGTCGAGTTGAGGCTACATCTCATCTTTAGTAAAACAAAACATTTCATGCATGCTAATGTTAGCGTTAGCTTGCTTCACTAATCAGCGGCTCTTTTTATTTCAGGATCAACGATACGTCTTCCAACTGTGAGTCATTTTCCTGTCTGCTTGCTAAGACCGTAGTCACGTCTGCCCTTACGGGTGGAAACGGGCTGTCTGCGGGTTAAAAATAGGCAACCTGTACGGGCCCAGATGAAATATCATAGACGTATCCATTTTTACTGGTAAAAACTGATATCAGTAATCAATACTACGATGAAGATTGAACTTGCGATAAATGAACAAATAACAAAAACACAAGCAACTAACAAAACATACGAAAAAATTACAAATAAATCAAATACATAGGATTGTTTTTGCATACTTAAGGTTGTAATTAATCGCAATTTTCCCCATCTTTTGCGATATGCTAAAAATGTAGGTCGATCCTACATTTTCACTGATTTTATTAAATCCGCTTTTAGGCTAAAGCTTCATCAACATGGGATCTGGATTATTTGATGCTTCACAATCACACAATGCCAAAGAATTGAAAGAACAGAAAGCGAACTTTAAGTGCAAAAACCCACATTTACTTAGTAAAATGACTTCCCTGATAGAAACCACACACAAATGAAATAGTCTGTGCTCACAGCTCTTCATATCAGCACTGATATAATGACTCCCGAGGGTTCCGACCTTCTTAAGTGGGATGGAAAACAGCAGCGGCGCTTCAACAGCCGGCCAGAAATGCGTGGACGCGCACTTTTCCAACTTTCTGCTAGGATTTATTTGGATAAAAGGGAGGACGTCTGTCTTGGCAGTCTGCACCACATTTTTACCAAGATGATTTTTGTTCTGAGTGTTATTTGTGTTGGTACCCGTTTAGGTTTTACAGTCTGTGTGTGTCACTTGATTATTTTCCAACTACTGAACAGATTTATCTTTTCCTCCCTTTTTGCACCGCTGTAACAGTATGTAGGAGTGAGTGGCTTTGATTTTCTTCATTAATTTAAATCAATGAATCGCATTGACACGGCATAAGTTTTGATTTATTCTTTTTACACGCGTCTGCGCTTTTTTTAATGCTATTTTTTGACAGAGGAGAGAAAAAGCCTCATACATTTAGTAATTCTGTGTTCATATATTGAAATAAAAAACAAAACAAACTAGTTAACAGAAGATCTCATTGGCAAATCTGGAATGGTTGCTTTGTGGTTGTGATCCTGTTGTTGATAGAGTCACTGCTAACACTCTGCACATTACTGCCATCACTTTAAATTAAAAAGCAGCATAGTCCCTCAGTTTCACCTTATCCCTCTTTGGGTGACAGTTAATTTTATTTTAAGAAATATTTGGGAAAAATTTCCACATTTTAATTAAGACCTAATCAAAAAAAATTGTCTTTTTTTGTGTTTTGAACATGTTTCTTAGCATTTTCCTCATAATCGAGGACCAATATATGTATAAGAATTTATGATTTAAACTGCATTTCTGAGTATTTATTCAAATCACATTGGATCAGAAAAGCGGATCCTTGAACCTCAGGTTCATGATGCAGTTACTGAAATGGGCGTGCCAAAGTCTCTCTTCTGCACTCCGCCCACTTGCGCACACCCTGGCCCGCTCACGCTAAGATGTGCGAGACACAGTGCGCTCATGAGCAAGTCTGATCAGAGAACAGGCTGGATTGATCCAATATTGCTAGCTTTTTATTGCACCGCTAATGCTAGCTTGCTTCTAAAAGCTCCCGCATGAGCGCGCAAACACAGCTCTCAACAACGGCGAGGAGGGGGCAGGTATTGCTCCGAGCCAACAGTCCAGTCCACAAACCAGAACTGTATTTCTAACGAGCTACTGCCACTGGGCAAAAAGTATGTCTTAAAAAAACGACAAAGGCTTTTGGATTGTTGCCTAAAAACTGCCCAATCATAATTAAAAGAATACTGGGAAAGATTTTACAAAAGAAAAAAATGTGGTTGGAGTGGAACTTTAAAGGAGGCTTGATAATCAAAACCAGTTTATTGTATAACATTGGAAATCTAGATTAAATTAATCTGTAATTTTGGTTAATCCAGGATGACTTTATTTCTCAAATTATTATCATTTTTTGTCCTGTCCAGCAGGACGAATACGTACACAGGTAACTTTCCTGTGTTGGACAAATTTTACCTTCTACAGTGGGGGGGTTAAATAGCTTTGGACACACGGTGAGTACAGATAGAGGCTTGACACGAAGTGTCACAAAGTGCTAATTTCCTTAATCTTGATCCAGGCTTTTTCTTTCACAGAAATGTGAAACCTGATATGTGAAAGACTTGGTGTTATACAATTCTCCTCTATGATAAATACTCAAACACTTCCATGAATTGAAAGGAACGCCATCCATATGACAGAAGTAAGAGCTCTGTCTCCCCCTCTGGTCATCAGCGGAACCGTCTCCAGAGTTCTAGACTACCGCTACATATCTCCCAGCAACCCCAGCGCACACTTCCTGGATGCCACACAACTGACTCATGTGCTATCACTCACAGCATACTTAAGCACTGCACTGAGCCCGACTCAGAGCGAAGTATTGTTTGTGCCACTCTGCCTGCATTACCGAGCGTCATATCAGATCTGCTGTTTCCCGACCCTGTTTTGCAACGTAGGTTCACGTGGGAGCACAACATTTACTCACGTTTATGTAGAGTCTTCATTGGAAGTGGCCGCGGGTCAAGACTTGAGGCTTCATGCTCTTCCTGATGGAGCTTGTCCTCATTACACTTTCCTGTAGCACAGATGGAGACAAAGAAAAAAGAAACACTTCTGAACTAGTTTCTGTAATATTTAATGGACTTTTACAATAGTTTAAATAAACTGTAGATGATAAAGAGCACTGTCGCCTAACATCTTCAACTATTCATGCTTCCAAAAGCACAGACACAAAGGGGGGGAGGGGGTTTTCATACATTCAGGAACCATTAAGCCTTGGAGTACCACACAGGCACACTCAGAGCCTCACAGGGGATCTTTAATAGTCTTGGCAGTACAACGCTGTTTTTATCTTAATAGGTAAATATCCAGTTGAGCAATGGCTTGGAGTGGAACAGAAACACACTAACGATACTTAAAAAACATAAGTCAAGTCTACTGACACACTAAAGCAGCAGCGTTCCAGTGGAATTATACAAAAGAAGCCGTTGAGCCGCTTTTGCCGCTGTACCTTCGGCTCTAATTGGCAGAGGCCCGTGATTGGCTGCTGGACTTCTGCCAAAGACCAGTGAGAGGTCCCGCTCAGCTTCATCAAAAGCATGGCTCCTAAAACAGCAGGGCGGCATAGACTGACGGGAGTTTGTGTGGTCACCTTCATTACTGGTAACAACACACACACACACACACAAACACACACACACACACACACACACACACGACTGAGCACACAATTAAAGAAGTCCATAAAAGCTTACAATGATGAAGAATGCAAAACATCCTGCGTGTGGGGGGGGGGGGGGGGGGCACATGTGTGAGACCCACAGTACTCACAGTGGGGGGGGGGGTTGTTGAAACCCACAATGTTCTCTATAATAAGGGCTGCCGGGCTAGACGTGCAATTTACACACTTTCATAACAATTGCAATAATTACACAACTCTGGATTGTCTAAAATGTGTTGAAGTGCTGATGATTTGTTATTGGAAAAACGAGCAATAAACAAATGAAAATCCACAACTAGGGGTGATTTTAAAAAGCAAAAAGGAGAAATGAGTCTAAACCTCCATCCAAAGGGAAAACTATTCAACTAAAAATAGAGGAAAATCAAGGCAAACCAAGAAAACCATAAAAAAACAACCTTCATTGAAATATGAAGTTAAAAAAATTCCAACACTACTCCACATAAAACAGAACTGTACGGTACGTTCGCCACTGTTTAATAGGCTGTTATTATTCTTCTAAGCACACCAACTGTTTGCGATTGGTAGCCTCCATTTGCTGCACCATCCAGACACAGGAAACCCCCCCTTCCCCCAAGAACGTGTATTTCTCTACCCCCGGGGGACCGGGGCAGCAGAACTAGTGCTACTGCTGCTAGCTAATGCTAAAAACAGAGAAAGCCATTTCATTTTTTTAATAGAAACGTTTTTGTTGTTTTTTGGTACAGTGGACATTGTTGTTGTTGTTGTTGTTCATCTTTTGGCAAATCCCATCAGGGGTTGCCACAACTGATTCCCACAGGTGGCCTTCCTGGATTCAACCCTGGATTTTATCCGGGCTGGGGACCGGCACAGGCAGACCCACACTTGGGCCCCCTAAAGGCTACATAGATAGGCAGTAGTGTAAAGGGTCTTGCCCAAATAGGACCCAATCTGGACGAAGCTCACAGCACATCCCGAAAATCAAACCCTGATATCCCGTGTGCCGATCCTGCACTAAATCAACTGAGCGATCCACGTGTCAAACCGTTATCGAACCGTGACCAAGCATGTGGGTACGACTTGAATCACGGGTACATTGTATTGTTCCGTCCCTAACGGAAACATGGAGGGCATGACTAAAAACCTTTCAATCACAGATTAAATCTGATTCTGATTGATTAACCAGGATTACTGACAGACAACAGGACTAGAACTAGTGAGACGTCAATAGGCTTCAAGGTCAGGACGTTTAAGGACTTGAGAATAGTCAGAAGTCTGGAGTTCTACCAGCAGGTTAAGACTTGGCTGGTGTTACTGCATCTAACATGGGCGAGGTCATTGTTAGGGTTATGTAATTATCATTTGCTTACACGCTATTATCACCATGATATGTTTGTTTCGTTTCTATCTTTCAGTAAGACAACAATGACTTGAAAAGTTCTGATTATGCAAGAATATGATGTTCCTATTGTTTCTGATTAAATGACCCACATTCATGTCTGCAACCTTCAGTTTTCAATAAAAAGAGGCTCCATGCACTAGGGAGGCAGAACTCCTCTGTGACAGTTTGCGCTGTCACAGACTGATTCTCCTTCTGCAGAAGTCTAGCAAAAGTTCTCATCTCCTGTGTGGTTCTTCTCTTTATTAAGGAAAAAGTCAGAACCCTGACATCTTGGTGCCGTGACCCGGATCTCAACATACCCACCGGTGGTGGACTGAGGATGACGCGCTGAAGCCGTGATCACGCCCGGACAACATAGGCCGTCCGGAAGAAAGTCCCGGGAGGTGAATTCTTCGCCGGGCCAGCGTCATAGGTCTAACCCTCATCTACCAGCGGTGGCTTGACGAGATCCGACCGGAAATGATGAACCACAGGACTGTGTGAGTTTTGCATACGATCACAGCGCAAAGAGTAAAATAGCAGAAAAAGGTTTCTGGCTAAAAAGGGTAACCAGTCCCAAGCGCAAAGAGTAAAATAGCAGAAAAAGGTTTCTGGCTAAAAAGGGTAACCAGTCCCAAGCGCAAAGAAAAATAGCAGAAAATGTTTCTGGCTAAAACGGGTAACCAGTCCCAAGCGCAAAGAAAAATAGCAGAAAAGGTTTCTGGCTAAAACGGGTAACCAGTCCCAAGTGCAAAGAGTAAAATAGCAGAAAAAGGTTTCTGGCTAAAAAGGGTAACCAGTCCCAAGCGCAAAGAGTAAAATAGCAGAAAAAGGTTTCTGGCTAAAAAGGGTAACCAGTCCCAAGCGCAAAGAAAAATAGCAGAAAATGTTTCTGGCTAAAACGGGTAACCAGTCCCAAGCGCAAAGAAAAATAGCAGAAAATGTTTCTGGCTAAAATGGGTAACCAGTCCCAAGCGCAAAGAAAAATAGCAGAAAAGGTTTCTGGCTAAAATGGGTAACCAGTCCCAAGCGCAAAGAAAAATAGCAGAAAAGGTTTCTGGCTAAAACGGGTAACCAGTCCCAAGTGCAAAGAGTAAAATAGCAGAAAAAGGTTTCTGGCTAAAAAGGGTAACCAGTCCCAAGCGCAAAGAGTAAAATAGCAGAAAAAGGTTTCTGGCTAAAAAGGGTAACCAGTCCCAAGCGCAAAGAAAAATAGCAGAAAATGTTTCTGGCTAAAACGGGTAACCAGTCCCAAGCGCAAAGAAAAATAGCAGAAAATGTTTCTGGCTAAAATGGGTAACCAGTCCCAAGCGCAAAGAAAAATAGCAGAAAAGGTTTCTGGCTAAAACGGGTAACCAGTCCCAGCATGCAAAAGTAACAAAGCGCTAAAAATGAAGGAGAGGTATTTTAGAGACCCTCTCTGGAGTACTCCTGTAAAAAGGCAGTACAGGTGGCAGGGAACAAAAAATAGATAAATAAAAATAAAAAATAAAAAATTTAAAAATATATAAAAAAATTTTAAAATATAGACACATATATAAGATATATATATTCTCGCATAGATATCAAAGTGACCTTGGTGTCGGAGATCCGAGCTAGTTCGATCTCCCTGGACCAGGAACTCGGGACATAGCGTGCCATACCTCCTGGTTGGCCAGGGTCACCAAAGTAATCTCGGAGTTTGTTTTTTTTTTTGCATATCTTCGATAACCTCAAAAGTGTTGACTATGGACAAACAAAATTGATTTGTGTTTAAATTCACCAGCCTACAGTTGTAGGGGTAGTAACATGAGTAAATCCCCTGACGGGGCTCCTTTACAGGGGGACGAAAAATATATGGTGCAAAAAGACCCAAAACAGCCTACAATATATGTTGAAATAAAAGATAAAGTATGGTGTGAAAGGACAACCAAAAAATAGAATAATAGAAAGAAGTAGTTGTATGAGTGAGATCATGTAGCTGCGTGTGCCCGAGTGAAATTCTGTTGTCGCTGTAGGCGCTCAGACGTGTGTGTATGTGTGTATGTGTGTGTGTGTGTGTGTGTAGGTGTGTGTGGCCATGAGAGAGAGAAAAGAGGAATAGGAGAAAATAAAAAATAAAAAGGAAACATGACTAGTCTTACATAAAAGGATTCATTTCAGTGAAATGGTTTACTTTGCTACGTGTTAATATACCATTAGTTGTTGTGTTGTGTATTTTTGTGCTTTTCTTTTAGTTTGGAGAGAACTGTTAAAAGTAATTGTTTGTGTTAGCCTGTGCTTTGTCTGTGTTTAACAAACCAGTTGTGGTTTGGGGTGTGAATGGTGTTTTTGTTGGACAGGCTTTTAAACTGTAATTCTGACATTAAAATATTAATTTGAGAGAACTTTTGTAGCTCAGAAACAAACAGAAGACAAAACAGAAGTCTTGGTTATCGGTTCTAGAGCAAAGAAAGAGATAACGTTTTCTTATCCATCAACCAACTGTACTGTATGTGATAGTGAGGAACCTTGGTTTGATTTTAGATGCTGACTTTAGCTTTGACCAGTGCTGAAATCGTATTTCATGCTTTTATCACATAAAAAACAGATTTCTGTAATGACCTCCTTTCTGGCGTAAAGAAAACCCCTCTTATCACATGCAGCTAGTCCAGAACACTGCACACCTATAAACAAGAACCAGGAAAAGGGAGCACATTACACCAAGCTTAGAATAACTGCACTGGCTTCCTGTCAGATCTATTTTAAGATTTTTTAGATAGTTTTTAAGAGAGTTCATGTTCTTGGTCCTTTTATTTCAGACTTGCTTTTAGCTTTTGAACCTCCCAGAGCCCTTAGATCCTCAGGCACGGGCCTGCTGAAGGCCAGAACTAAAATCCATGAATAGGCTTCGTTTAGATACTGCAGGCCTCGTTTGTGGAACAGCCTGCCTGAAGATGTGAGGGCCTCACCCACTGTTGAGGTTTTGAAAAAAAAAAAATATATATATATATATTTAAATGTCATATTATAATTGATCACATATTTACATTATTTGTTTAATGCTAGTGTTGTACTTTTTGCATCTTACCTTGTTCCAATTTAAACTTTAGGTGTTTTAGAAATTTTAATGCACTTTTTAGCATTAATTTAATTTAATTTATATTTTCATATATTAGCTGTTTTTTATATTTTAGCTCTTTTTCTTACCACTTCTCTTCTTTAAGCTTTTTTATATAATTTTTTTTTTTTTTTAATTTTTGTTTGTTTTTGTGTATGTAATTAGGTGCTGCAGAAATAAAATTAATTTTAATTAATGCAAAAATACAGAGCCATGTTACACCCCCTTACATTTTACTCCAAAAAGTTTGATCCTGTCGTCCAATCTCTACCACCATGTGTACAGGCAGTTTGTGCTGCATTAATGGCCGTAACCTCCTCGGCAGATGTAATATTAGTTCATCCTTTACAACTTTTAGTCCCTCATGCCGCTGACGTTTTACTTCTACAAAGCAAAATGAACTTACTTTCACCTGCGATCTTATACAGCTACGTTTTTAGCCCAACCACACATCACAATCGCTCGGTGCAACATTCTCAACCCAGCAACATTACTACCTCTCCCACAGGATGGAGAGCCACACAATTGCCTGGAAGCGACTGACAAGTTACAGTTACCACGTCCAGACTTAACTGACACCCCTTTAACGACAGGCATGACTTGGTTCGTTGACGGTTCTTGCTCAAAGACGGAAATGGGATAAAACCAAACTGGGTACGCCGTTGTTCAGTTACCTAAAACAATCATTGAAGCAGCTCAGCTCCCTCCTAACATGTCAGCACAAGCAGCTGAAATTATAGCATTAACCAGAGCATGTGAATTAGCCTAAGGAAAAGACCTTACAGTGTACACAGACAGCCAGTACGCTTTCTCCACACTTTTTTATTTTGCCAAACAATGGGAACGCAGAGGAATGCAAACTTCCACAGGCAAACCCGTCACCCATGCGCAACTTTTACTTAACTTCTTACAAGCCATAAAGGCCCCATCAAGGTTAGCAGTTTGTAGATGTGCCGCACACACTGCAAACACAGACACAATCTCAATAGGGAACAGGCTTGCTGATAAAATTGCAAAACAAACTGTGGCAGGACACCACAACACAGGACCATACTCTGCAGAAACAGGAAACACACAACTCATAGATACTAGCATCTTGCAAGACATGCAAAGCTCAGCTCCACTGCAGGAAAAGAAATTGTGGTTATCAAAAGGAGCAGAAATAACTGAAAAGCAAATTTATGAACTGCATGGTAAACCTATTCGCCCAAAATCATTGTTCAAAGCAGCGGCAGTTGCGACACATGGGCCATGCCATGTGTCGACAGGAGGAATGACAGTGCTCATACAAAGTCACTTTACAGCATTTGGACGACAAACTATACATGAGAAACACACCTACATCAGATGGCCTAACGCCCTTTGAAATAGTCTATGGAAGGCCCTATAGGTTACCTATAGTAGCCACAGACTTACAAAAAGCAAATGAATAACAAACAATAGCAGACTTTATCATAAGAATGATAAACCAGAAGGAGGTGGCCAATGCAAATTTACTGCCATCTGACTCTTTATCTCCACAGGAAAGCACACCAGTGAAACCAGGCAACTGGGTGTTCATCAAGGTCCTAAAAAGAAAGAACTGGGCCAGCCCACGGTGGGAAGGACCATACCAAGTCCTCCTAACAACACCCACGGCAGTAAAAATAGCTGAACGCCCCAGCTGGATACATCTCAGTCACTGTAAGTTGCAGCGTGCACCAGAGGCCTAAAGAAGGCTGTTGTGGTGAAGTCTGACTACAAAGGGGTTCCGTCTTTTAGTGGCGGTTCGTCTCAATCGTCAGTGAAGAAACCAGCCGAACCCAACATCCATTAGAACTTGGATCTTTGAAGTGACTTTGCAACCTAGCAGCGTGGAAGGCCCACTGCTGGGAGACCGCAGCAGGTGGGGGCGGAGCTGCGCTGTGACTGTAGCATGTCTTCTTGTCGCACTGACTTTCCTAGCAATGGAGAAACCTGGAGAAAGCGGTATCAACCTAGCCCACCACTCATGGGATCTGTATGAAAAGACAACTCACCTCAATATTGCCACCCACGATCATTCCTACAGTACCAATCTCTGGTGGCAACTGATGAACAGAACTGCACACGACAGCAACATCACCAGCTGTTATGTATGTACTTTCATGTCGTATGCTTCCCACAATACAGGTCTCCGCCCAGGCAATATCACCAAAAGACAACAAGATTGCCTGTATGAACTTAGCACACACCCTGGCTACAACCGAACTAACAGGATGACATTCCACTTGAGCAAAAGGAATTACTCGGAGCGGTTTTGGGTTCCTCCCAATCACACCTGTGGACCGTGTGGCCCAATGAGAGACCTGTTGCCTCTACCACAAGACCCCATTAAGCTCCCAGAGGTAATATCTTTGTTCAATCTAACTACTCAGCTTGTATGCAGAATACCAACATGATCAGAGGAAGCTGTGGATTATTCCTGATCAGAACTGTCCCTACACCCCACCCCGCACGACGGAAACGTGCTGCACCGGAGTTCCACATGAACACCCTACAAATGACTACCAATACTGGAGTCCCATGGGAGTTCCGCACCTGGGGTGGAGGAGTAAAATTCGGACAATCACTCTTTCCATGGATCGGAGTGGCAGAAGTAAGAGACCACATCGAGATCAACAGGAGGTGTGTGCAAAATGGTTGGAGACACCTGCTGCACTTTCATCCCGGACGGCACCAGTGATGGACAGGACATTTCTACCGTACTGCACGACTTAACAGAGCTGCAAGCCGACGTTTAGTCTGCGACTCCTGGTGCCAGTCCCACCAGTGACATCTGGTCTTGGCTTACATCAGGCCCATGGTGGCACCTCCTGCTGAAATTATTGACCCCTATACTCATCGTTTTGTGCCTGTTTTGTCGTTTTATAACATGCGCTCTGCCTTGTGTCATGTCCATGATCACACAGGCCACTACGCAGACTTTCATTCGTTACCAGCTTGTCCAACAAGCTGAAGAGGACCCCTCCCCACGTGAATGCTCCTACTCCAGAGGCATCATATGAATCGCTCACTGAAAGTGCAAAAGCAAGTGGTGAAATAATGTTGTGATGCCCTGTTCTTATGATTAAAAACCATGTTTCACGTTTGTACCTTCCATTTATCTGTGTTTACTTACGACGTGTTTGAAATGATAAAAAGGGAGGGATGTTAGGGTTATGTAATTATCATTTGCTTACACGCTATTATCACCATGATATGTTTGTTTCGTTTCTATCTTTCAGTAAGACAACAATGACTTGAAAAGTTCTGATTATGCAAGAATATGATGTTCCTATTGTTTCTGATTAAATGACCCACATTCATGTCTGCAACCTTCAGTTTTCAATAAAAAGAGGCTCCATGCACTAGGGAGGCAGAACTCCTCTGTGACAGTTTGCGCTGTCACAGACTGATTCTCCTTCTGCAGAAGTCTAGCAAAAGTTCTCATCTCCTGTGTGGTTCTTCTCTTTATTAAGGAAAAAGTCAGAACCCTGACAGTCATCTCTATCTGATACAATCAGGACACATTTTTGATTCTTAATGGATTCAAGACTGAAAAAAAATAAGCAAACTTCTCACTGAAAACCACTGGAGAAGAAATCCACCTCTGGAACATCGCCTCCTCCACCAAATGTCTAAATTGGTGCAAAAAGAATCTTCCATAGGCAGGAGGACATACATGACCCAAATATAAGCTGTAAAGACATAAACACTGAAACCATTTTCTGACGTGTGATTGAAGCAAAGCTCCAACTCCTTCTATGAAACAGGATTCAGAGAACGTCCAGCAGTTTATTACAGCATGCCGGTGGGTGGAAGAGTTTGGCTGTTAAAAGGAAACTAAACCAACTGGAGCAGAATTTCAGTAAAACAAATCATAATAATAATTAAATGGTTATTTTTGAGAGCTTACACTCGCAGGTGAAACCCACAATTTTAAACAGGCCACTTAAAATGGATTTACTTCATGAAATCTAATAATCGCAGTCATAAAAACGTACTGGAATCAAGTTGTTTCCCCTCCAAAGTCTGGGCGCTTTTTTCCTGCTTCCATTTACAGAGGTGAGCAAAAAGATATGAGAAAGGGTGGATGTGTGTGGCACATACAGTTTGGCTTTAACGCAAAAATACAGAGCAATTCCCCTGAAAATAACAGGATATCACAGAGAAGGAGGCTCTAAGCTTAAGTTTAGCCTAGTGTGTATAGTTTAGTTTAGCCATTACCTATTGAATTCTGGGACTGATTTCTTGTTCTTACACAATTACCAACATGAAGCCCGTTGAGACAACTATTGTTGAAATATTGTGCTATATAAATAAAACTGTACTGAACTGACATCATGACGCCGTCCTCTCTTCTTTCTATAAGAATCTGCATTTGGCTGTCAGCTCTGCTGGACAAAGGTGTGGTGGTCGGCGCTTTTCTACAGAGTTCTGGATTTTCTGGGAAGTGTTCGTGCGATGAGTAGGATGCCGGTCTGGATGGGCGGGGCCCACCTTTGTTCTTTGAAAGCAGGGAAAGGCCCCAGCGGCCCCCGTGAAGCCAGCAAAACAGATCAATAGAACTATGGGACAACGGCCATAAATGAGGAGAGTAAAAGAACAATTTTTAAAAAAAAAACTGTTTGCATAACAAATAAAAATGAACCCTTCTTCTTTTTACTGTGATTGTGTTTATATTCCTTTCAGCCGCTCTCCTTAGTTTGTTTTTATTTTTTTTACCCTCTCTGGTTAATGCGGAACAGGAACCTTTTAAACTAGGTCACAGAGAGAACACAAATGTGGAGAACACATTTAGGACTTTAATTTTAAGTTTAATTTTAAATACGTGCGGCCAATATCAAAATCCAGCCTTGGACGCACTTAAAAATGCGTGCAGGGAATGCAGCATCTTCTCTTCTGCCGCTCCTGAGCTCATGTGCACGCAGGAGGACAGCGCAAATCAGGGAGATTGCGCAATGCGCATGTGCTTCTGGGCTGTTGTGACATCACAACGGCTTATTAGATTGACAGCGATTTAAAAGGAGAAGAAATTCTCAGAAATAAAATGATTTCTTAGTATATTTGTTCTCTTTTTTTTGTAAGAAAAATACCACACAAACATGTTGAAAAAAACTCCATTGAAAAATATATTTTTCATTAGAGGGAGACTTTAAAGATGCAGACACAGACGCATCCACCAATCAGCACAGCCTCAGATCTGACCAACAATCCAGTTCTGGAAACTCAGATCTTCGGGTCAACGTCTTCCTGTTTTGGAAATCAGACATATTGCTGGTGACAATATTAGAAAATGATCCCTGCAGGAGGTCTGAGCTTATAAAATAAACCGCTTGTCTTCAAAGAAGACTGCTGACCTATTTTTCTTATTTCCGGTTCAAGGTCAATGATTTTCCTTTTACTTCCGGTTCAAAGATCAAGGTCAATTACTTTTCTGTTTTTATTTTTTTATTTCTTTTTTTTTTTTTTTTTTTACTTAAAACGTGGAAATTCCAAAAACAAAAAAGTGAAAAGAAAAACAGAAGCCAAAAGCGAAATTATTCAGTTTCATGTCTGCACAGGTGAGTAAATTAACAAGAACAAACACAAGAAACAAACATTACAGCATAAATGGAACCTCTCAGTATTTTTGCTCCAAATCTATCTAACAATGGATCAAGATAAATTGTATTTAAACTGAAAAAGTCAGCAACGTTGATTACAAAGTAGTCAGTTATTTAGTTATTTTTCACGCGGAAAAGAAACAAGCTAAAACGCAGATGTAGTCTACGAAATCTTGATAAGTCCGCAGGTTAACTTACTCACCCTGCGAGGGATTTAACGGTCCATGAACGCAGCAGCAACAGTTTTTTTTGTGAGCAAAGTCCGGACCTTCAGAACCAGAATCCCGGCGAAATATACAGAAATAAAAGTCCGTTCCGTTAGCTTTAGCTACCTAGCTTAGCAAGGGGATTTCCCCCACGAGCGCCGGTCAACACCCGTGAGAGCCAACGAGCCAACTCCTATACAAGCCCGCCCCCAGATCCATCTTATCCAATGAAATTGCAGGGATTTTAAATGAATTAGGGAGCGAAAATTAGCGAAGGAATTGTGTCTCAAAATAATTAAAATGACTTTTTTTTTGAAGGGAGAGAGAGGCAGAGCCTTTACTTTGTTTCTCCGAAATTACTGCCCATTTTAGTGGAATATTGATGTTTTCAACTTTAACCTTTTTTCTATCTGTGGCGTGTTTTCACACAATCACAAATAGTTTTGCAGGTTTTTTCATTCCTACACGATGTCCTGCCGCCATCTTTTCTGCAACCAAGTCCTCCTCTGTTTTTCACTTCTTTTGTTTTTCATTTTTAGGTTACAGATTTTATAAACTTCATTCAAATTAAAATCATTCAAAAACATGGATGTGAACAATACTTTGATTGACAGCAGATACATTCAATTTTTCTGCCACGCCACTAGCGCTCATCATCATCTATCTTATTCAGGCTGTGAAGCGGCGAGCTCCTGGCACGTGGGAGGGGCTACGGATGAAGCCATTTTAGGAAATGGTGGTTGGTGATTTCACAGGGGAGCTGTGAATCCAACCATTCCAAATGACTCACTCAACTTTTGATGATCTGTGTGATGCTCTGGGACCTCTGGTGGCGCCCGCTGTGCAGCGTCCACAGAAGCGCATCATCATAGGGTTGTTGGTCACGTGACTTGTTTATAATTTGAAAAAAGTGTTTCCATTACAGTTTTGCGAAATATGTAATGCGTCAATGCGCAAAAGCATTTTTCCATAGTTTTTTCATAAATGTTCAGTAGGCAAATTTATTAATGCAAATCCAATTTGCACAATTTCATAGTAAATGGAAACACAGCTCATGGAAGTCATCGGTCGGGCCTTAAACGTTTGGTTCGGACCTGCAGCACAAACACACGGTTTGTGACAAACCAACAAGACAAAGAACAATGAGCTGCAGGAACCAATGGACTGCAGGTTTATAGAGCAATCATCACAGTACGAAACTCACTTTACCAGCCATTGTTGCCTGCAAAAACACAAAGACATTTTGTCCAACTGACCATGCAAAAGAACAATGAACACACACAAGAAAACATGAACAAACAATGCCCCCCCCCCCCCCAAAAAAATCAAAAAGTTTATTTATCAAGTGTTAAAAATATGTATAAAAATGAAGACATGCAAAGTAAAAGAAAATTCCAATGTTCTTAAAAAAATCTGAGCTACCGTTCTGAACTGTTATGGGACGGTAAACACAGCCAGAACAGAAAAAAGCCCAAAACAGCTCATTTGTGTTTTCAGCTTCAGACATCATAAAGTGCTGTTTTTATAAGCTACAAAGGAGCAACTTTAACAGTTTGAAATCCTATTAATGCTGATGCTAATTTGTAATCACAAAATCCCACAGCGCTAGGAAAAGTTCATGTGTGTGTAGGAGCGAAAAGAAGACCCAGGCCACACACACAACCTGAGGCACAGCAGGCTCCAGACTAAGACACACATTGTTTGTGCTGTTGTTGACAGAAAGGACCTGAGCAGATGAGGGAACGGCTCCCACCCTGCCAGTAAACGCTCAGCTCCGAAAAGTCCAGAACTACGTCAAAAACGGCCTTTTTTTGTCTTTGTGGCGTGATGGACATCCTGCACCGGAGCAGGAAACGAGCCGGCGCCTGGTTGGAGGTCAGGAGCCCGTCCTTCACATGGAGGTGACGGTTTGACTGACATCCTTCAAAAGGCCACCTTGAACATTTTTTGGGGGGGGTGGGGGGGGACCTCACGCAAAGCCATCATCATAAGGTCAAAGTGGTTTCCTTTAAAGGTCCCCTCAGAATACGCGGCGGACTCTCACAGCCTTCCTCCTCCACCTCCGGCTCCGCCCGGTTCTCCCATGATTCCGGCTGAGAGCTTGACCTTGACCTCTCCCTTCAAAGTCCCAGACGTCGTGGACGCAGAAGAATAGAAAATTGGTCAAAGAGGCGTCTTGGGAACCTGCAGGAAAACGCTGGGACCATTTCCTGAGTCTTCCAGGACGTCAAATATATATTTTTAAGTAATGACTCCGCCCTTTAAGTTCTGAGTCGTAGCTCCTGCACGTCTTCCCTTCATATACGGTGATTTTAGTTTATGAATCCATTTTTCCTATTTTTATGACAAAGCCAAAGAGCCAAGAACTTAAAAAAAGATCAACTTCATGCAAATAAATCAGACAAAATTTTTTGTTAAAGAAGCTAAAGATACATAAAAATATATTTACATTTTATTGAAATTAATGAGCATTTTGTCCCGTCTTAGGTTTTATGTTCATTTCTTGCTTTAACGGATCACATGAAAAAAGTTATTAATTGGCTTTTTTTTTTTTTTTTTTTTTTTTTACAAGGGAACAACAATCTTTAAAAACCTTTCTTATGACATAGATTTATTATAGAACAAATCTTTTTAAATGTAAAAATGTTTTTCTTTATTGAACAACCTTAGTCTTTATTATTTTCTGAACTTGATGTGTTTAATTATCTAATCACAGAACATTTACATGACTTTTTATTCATATCTTGGCTTACTGCACTCTAAAAACTCAAAATCTGAGGTTAAAAAGGTACCAACTTTTTACTGGATTATTTTAACTCTGAAAAAAAAATATATAAATTGGGTTAAAATGAAACCACTATTACCCAAAAAAGTAGTCTTGGTCCAAAAAAGAATCCAAAATTGAATGAATAACTAAAGAATTGGTTTGAAGAAGTAACCCACGTGTTTTAAGAGTGTGATATTCTATTTTGTTTTAAACCAGTTGCTATTTACATTTATCCTCCATTAAATCTACATTTATTGTGTTTTTTCTGTTTGTTTGTGAACGAACCTCTTATTGTTTCATGTTGGGAGAAATTCAGCTTTTATTAGATTCCATTAAAAAAAAATCAAAGGTTTTTTAATGAAAAAAAATGTAAACGTTTGTGACACCAACTTGCCAACATTTTCTACAAACAAAAATTGTTATTGTTAAATATGTAGCAAACGCAGAGACAATATTAAAAAAGAAATACGAGTATTGGTCCCATTTAATGTCTTAAATCAAAAGTGAAAAGTTTTTATTATTGGAGACATTTTTAAATTAGTGAAACCAAAAAAAAAAAAATTAAATACATTTGTACAGAATAATAAAAGAAGTAAATCATGACAAATTATTTTTTTAAAAATCGAGTTAATGGGATGATTATGTAGTCAAAGAGCTAAAAAATAGCATTTTGTTTGGAAGTCAAAACCCAAAAAATAAACAATTGTAATAAATATCAATTTAAATCAATATAAGGTTAACAAAAAGTTAGCAACCAAAGGTCTACACGGCTCTTTATCAGGGAGGTTTTTAGTTATTTAGCATCAAATCACAGCAGCCAAAGAAAAACTTTATTTCAACCACAACAACAAAACAAACAAAAAACACATTAGAAGAATTTAAAAAAAAAATGCAATAAAACAAGGATCATCAAAGACGGTCCAGAATAAATCAGATTTAACGGGACTGTTGGGGTGAGCGAAAGGCTGGCTCTATATGGTTCAAAGTGAATTTTTTAATCGTCTGACATTCCCCACCCGTCGCATCAGCCTGCAGCTGCTGGGATGAAAGCAGACGAACCCCTGGATGAGCTACAGAGCGTACCGCCATCCCTGCCCGCGCACAGCCACGCCATGATCAAACCCCCCAAGAATCTGCTGCTTAGCATCTTGTTAAATTATACTACTTTTTCCACTGAGCTGTTCAACTGCATTCCTCACTGCTGGTTAATACCATGGAGGCTAACGAGAGGAGGTGTAAAAGGAGTTTACGAGCGCGTCGCGGCGCTGCGCCGAAAACCGAAAACAAACAAGAGCAAAGGCACAACCAAGAAAAACACAACAGAGGCAACGTCGTCACTGAAAGAGCCGCTTTAATTATCATCAGCCTCGTTTTCTTTCACATTGTGCTCGACCAAAACAGATTTAACAAACAATAGAATCCCGAGCCAAACCGACGTGTTTGTTTGAACGTTTTTTTCAAGGAACCCTTGTCCGTGGTGAATCCGCACAGCTGAACTATGAAACACGCCATGAAAACCTGTTCTTTCTATCAGGACAACTGGACATGAGGGCACCCAGTTTTTAGTTTTTAGAAAACACGGGTCAGAAGTCACCAGATAGACCGTCTACTGGAAGAACAGCAAAGAAAAAGGGTTGAAATGAGAAAATGAACGCCATTGTGGCAGTTTCAGCTGTCTGAAGCTCCACACAGGAACTCACATCATACACTCAGGGACCAAGCGAATGCTGGTTGGGTGGGGGCAAACATTCAGCTACTAAAACATCAGAGCGAGTTCCCTGATGACACACGACAATCACACGCTTGTCAACTCCTTTATGATGTTGGGTGGCTTGTTGGGGTGTATCATGTTTAGTATGTTGTGTTTTGTTGAGCCTGCTCACCTTTTCAGTTTTACTTCCTGAGTCCAAGGACCCGAACTCTGGGTTTTATAGGCTTTTGTAGGGCCTGACCAAAAATTCCCTCACACAGCCAAAGTGGAACGACCTGGCCCAGGGGAGGGGCCATGTCTTATGAAAGATCATGTGCATCGTGGTTCAGGAGGGTCTCTGCTGCTGTAAAATAATATCACAAGCATTTTTATCCACACAAACCTGTCAGTTGCACTCTGGACTGGAGGGTGACGGCCATAAAGGTAGACGCAATTAGGATCACACGTGATGGTCAGCAACTGACTGCTGTGATTATAATACAATAGAGTTAAACTTGATCATTTACACATAGAATCCAACAAATGAAGCCTAGATGACTTGAAACTAAGTTAAAAGCACTAAACTCTGGCACAGTACCCCCTCTTTGAAGGACAGATCTGAGATGCCTTTTTTTTTTTAATCCATTTTACCAGGAAGTCCCTTGAGATCAAATCTCTTTCAAGAGAGACCTGGCCAAGAGGCATTGGCACACACACAAAAACAAACAAAATGTCTGCGTCGCCTGAGGTTGAGTGAAGGCCACGAAAGCGGAGAGTACAGTTCTCAGTGATGGGTCCTATAGGCAGGATTGGCGATGAAGCGGAAAGCTCTGTGATAAACTAAGATCTGAAGAGGTAGCATTTATGTACGGAAGGTCCCCATAACCCAGAACTGGAGAAGGAAGGTGGTCTGAACAAGTCTTTTCCTTACAGCGGTGTTCAGACAGCGTTGGTTTCTGTTTTGCTGGATCTAAAGACTTTCCAAACCCGTGTGGCAGCTTATGATCTCAAAAGCGGCTTGAGATCAATCTGGTCCTACAGCATTTTCTGGTGTTATAGGAGACTTTTGTGGGGTTTAGAGACTTAAACGTGACACCAGGAGGTGTAACTCATCGTATTTTTTTTTAGTTTTCTTATTACAACGAAATAGTTGACCTCTTTTAGCGTTTAGATTGTAGTTCGACGCCTCCAAAACCGCAGAACTGGTTGGCAGATGGTCTGAATGAGCACAAGTCTTCATTCTCTGTTGCCTCAGAGGTGTCAGCATGAGCCGTTAACACACATCTGAACACGAGAACGTGTTTGTAAGCTGATATCACCAGTTTGAACTTTGGCAGTGTGAAGGATAGACTCCCAGGTACAGATGGGGCTACTAGACTTTTACTAGCTCGGAGTGTTTGATGTTGGGGGCCTGCTCGCTGAGATGTGTGCTTTTGAGGTGATAATGAAACAACTGGAATTCTGTTTGCGAGTCTCCCCTCCAGTCATTTTCCATCACGTCTGGTGAATTAGACGCACTTTGACCCCCAACATCTTCAAAGGTAACCCAGAAATACACCTCCACACAGCAAACATCGATGGAGGGTGTAAAACATTTTTGATTAAATCACTTTTCTTTCACCTGTGACTAACATAAAAATAAGGAAATGGACCAGGGAAGAGAGGGCATTAAAGAAAAGCCAAGGATTAAACCAGTTTTTGATGTTAGCAACTGAATAAAAGGATATTTTAAAAGTTCAAGTTATGTTGTAGATGTTCCCAACAACACGCTCCTCGAACTGCCCTTAACTCTTCAAACTACCCTGAACTCTTCTAACTACCCCTTGTGCTATCCTAGGCACTTTAACATTGGGAGTGGGTCATCTAGACCCACTAGCCAGTGCTCTGAACCTTTTTTCTTCAATGATTTGTGATCTTCACTGGTGTCCATGGATTACATGAAATTCTCTCCACCTTTATCCACCTTTGTCATGGTAGGGAGAACACGTCAATGGAAGGGGGGGTCATCTAAGATAGCACAAGGGCTACCCATAACTCTTCAAACTACCTTTAACTCTTCAAACTACCCTTAACTCTTCAAACTACCCATAACTCTTCAAACTACCCTTAACTCTTCAAACTACCCTTAACTCTTCAAACTACCCACAACTCTTCAAACTACCCTTAACTCTTCAAACTACCCTTAACTCTTCAAACTACCCATAACTCTTCAAACTACCCATAACTCTTCAAACTACTCATAACTCTTCAAACTACCCATAACTCTTCAAACTACCCTTAACTCTTCAAACTACCCACAACTCTTCAAACTACTCATAACTCTTCAAACTACCCATAACTCTTCAAACTACTCATAACTCTTCAAACTACCCATAACTCTTCAAACTACCCATAACTCTTCAAACTACCCATAACTCTTCAAACTACTCATAACTCTTCAAACTACTCATAACTCTTTAAACTCTTTGATGCTTGTTTATCTGTGGACATTTATTAGGCAGCTCAGTCTTCGTCCTCAAAAGTGCAGTGTGAAAGTAACTGGAACTGAAGGCCGCGTCACATCAGCCACTACAAAGAGGTTGTGCATATTGCACAGATTCAAATTGGTCAGACATGAATATACGAGGAAAAAGTGAGAAATGTTTTTCACAGATGTATCATGAATGAACCACATTAAAGCCACGGAAGAAGTATGAATTAACCACGCAAAGAACACGTAAATTATTGTTATAATGATTATTGTGTAGTTTCTATGCAATTCATTAGTGATTTGTGCGTCAATTAATTTGAACCTAATATGTGCGCCGTATACGGGATAGAGAAGTACATGCAGGAAAAGTATGTTGGACATATGTGGAACAGTTGTGGAAAGCCACAAAGTTTTGTATGCATCTTGAAAATTGTGTCTAAATTGTGTACGATTCACGTAATGATTGTGTAAAATTATGTAAAAACTGCATAATTCTGAACCGACCAGCTCAACACTGAATTAACGTAAAGACCCATCGGCTGAAACACTTGACGGACACATGAGCACATCGACGAATGACAAACGCAACAGACATTTATGAACTACGAATATCACACACGTATCACAAAAGACCAAAATGTATACGTTGAAAATGCGCAAAATGTACGTAGTGGCTGTGTGACACGGTCTTGAATAAAGAGATCTAACTACCTTTTCGGCGCTAAGTTTGATCCTAAGTACTTCTTCACAGAGGTGGGGTGTGGAGGCGACCGAATGAAGATGAAAATTGAAAGGAGTGAAAGGAGCCCACCCACAATGCCAACACATTGGAGGCAGGAGTTCAGGCGAGGTTCACAATGACCATAACAGCGCCCCAGAGAACCGAACTTGAAGACTGAGCGTGAGGAGGACGGCTGGAAAACGAGAAGTAGCTGCATGTGAGAGGGAGGGAGGAAAGTGGTGAAGAAAAGTGATCATTTAGGACTGCGGGGGATCAGAGGAGTCACCGCTTGAAGACCCCAGAATCTAGCTTCTGCTGACGCTGCAGGTTTGTGTGAAGGTCAGTAAATCTGAATGCACGACGTTTACATGGTAAAGTAAAGTTAGCCTCACAAGTTTTATTTCACAGGAAATCATCAAACATCAAGACCTTAACAGACCTCATTAATCTGCAGTTGGGGTGGGTTTTACTCAGCTACAAATACATTTGAATGAGTTGCTCAGACTAAAGTGAAGTTTCCAGCACGGCGTCAAACTACCACAGAGGAAATAGATCCCCTTCCTTAAGCCATGTAAGCTTAGCCACAGATTAATAACAGGTATGTATAACAGATAATTAACACAGAAAATTATCGTTTGTGTGGCACTTCATTTTTTTGACTCTTTTATGAGACACATGTTGATTAGTGCGTCGAATCGGTTCAACAGGGTTATTTCTTTTTTCTATGTTCCCAAAAGTCCTGCTGGAGTCCAACATGCACCGGGAGCAGGTCCCACTTACTGTCGGCTGTGTGAACCCAGCTCCTGCTCTGGATACACTGTGACCAGACAGTCCTCAGTATAGCTATAGGGAGAATTTCTCAGTAGAGCCCAGGGGTCGGAGAGAGTCTAGTTTGGAGACCACAGGTTTCCTCTCTGCTCTTTGCAGATGATGTTGTCCTGTTGTCTGTTGTCTTAATTGACCCAGGATCTCAATGGACATGCTGGAGAGACTACGTCCCTTTGTTGGCCTGTAAATGGGTCGGGGTCCCCCCAGAGAAACTGGCGGACGTGGCCGAGGTGAGAGAAGTTTGAAGAGTGCAAGAAGATGGATGGATGATGGATGGATGTTCCAAAAAGTACGAAGATCTTGCCGTGACAGAATGTTCAAACTTATCAATTACATTTAAACAATTCATGTAACTTTGCTGCAGAAAATTGCAATAGATTACTAAAATAAACTGCTAATAAAATAAAAGTGCAGTTATGGTTGGTTTTTCGGTTCATTTCAAAAGAGGCTTTTATTCTGTTAAGTTCTTTGTATTGCTGAGGAGTCAAACTGCTTTAGAAATAACCTTTGATTTGATTTTTGTGTATTTTATCAGTTCTTGGGTATCTGTGATGCTTTTCTGAGAAATAAACAACCACAGGAGCAAACAGAATTGCTGTTTTATTTATAATACTGGTGTAGCACAAAGCACGCAACATTTCTGTTAGCTGATTTTAATCCAGAGTCACATCAGGTTTAAAGTTCAGTTGGTGTCGGCCTCTGTTCCAGTGACTGAACGTCGCTCATGCAAAGACAGTTTCCAGGTCAAACAAGTCCAAGTTGACGTGAATTCCCCTTAAAGTGCAGTTTCAATGGCATCTGCATTCCAAGCACAAAGCTGTTCTTTACGTTAGCGTTAAAACATCCACTAAACCAAATCGGCCAAAAAGCTTCAAACAGGAAGTTTCTCCTTTCACATTTCGTTGCATCAAACTGAGGCTGAAGGCGCGTTGCATTCAATGGCAGGAAGGAGATCGGGTAAAAGCAGAACTTTGTTTGGTACAAGACTCTTAAACAAACCAGATACAAAAAAAACTGGTTTTTCACAAATCGAAAAGCACAAACTGTAAATTTGTAGTTACAAAGTGGAAACAAGTTTTATTTCATTTCTTAAATATTTTCTGGCACAGTTTGTTACATTTTTTGTACTTTCACACAGGCCTTGGCAATAAGCTTTCAAGCAACCACCTCCAACGAAAAGTATGGAAATACCTGTGAAATGCACGTTTCGGGCTTCAGAACTCTCGCATTCACGCATCCCTATGCAGGTTTTAAAACGTTTTTTTCAGGCTCAACGTACAAAACGCGTAGCCACTGAACTCACCTTGACAGTCAAACCACGTCGATCGATCAGGGGGTCCGATTTGGCATTGATTTTCCTTCATGGAGGTGCCAGGAGGTGAAAATGGATCATAAAGGAGAACAGAATAAGGTCTGGATGTGACAGCGGCTCTTTCATGTATCGGAATTGAGCCGTGAAAGAAAAACCTGCAGCAAGAGTCACAGGATTTGCACCGCTGCAATATTTCGCACCAAACCTTTCCAACTGCAGGTGGCGCCTATGTGCTAGTATAGGCTAGTGCTAAACGCGTGTTTAGGAACGTGTTTTTAGCGTGCTCTTGAACGCTCGTCACGTGCTGGGTGTGAACGTAGATTTAGATTTCAGGAATTTGTCGCAGCAACTGTAGGGTTATCTAAATACACTTAAGTCAGCAGGAAGTCTGAGGTTTTTCTGGTTTTACCAACAGTCACAAGACTTAAAATCTGGTAATTATGAAATAAAAAAAAGATTTAAACAAAAATATGTGTTGACTGATTCATTAGTATCATCTTCGATTGACATTTGCTTTGTAAATTAGACATAAAGATAAAACGTTGCTGCTGAGATGTTCCAACAGAATGAAATGGAAAATATCAGAGAAATAGAGAAAACTTTGCATCAAATCATCAATTTGTCCTGATAAATTGAATCCATTGATCAGTTTGGTTTTCTATGGATCTGGATTTGAATTTATGAAGCTCCAAATAATAAAAAAAAGGTTTCATGTGGATAAATTCTCTTTTCAGTGAATCAGTTCGCCTGTTATTAAACTGAGTCAGTGAGACTTCTGTCTGTTGGTTGGTTCACCGTCTGGTTGGGCTTCGTCCTTCATGTCACACGTTCGTCACAAGATTTAGGAGATGAAAAAAAACGTTTTGTGTTTAATGTGCTGAACGAGGAAGAGGAGGGCTAAGAGAGTGAAAGATCAAGGAGGTGAGAACAGAAGATTCCTACGACACCTGAAGGCAGCAGAGCATACGCAAAATGACCATCTCAGCACGAGATGAGAAAGAAAACATATTTCTTTGCTTTTAAAATAAAAAAAAATTGGCATTTTGAAAGTTCTGTCCACTGATTGTATATGAGAACTGGACTTAGAGGCCCCTCCCCCCTGGTGTTCCAAACAGGAAGTACTCGCTGTCTCCAAGAATCCAAAATCGCATCGACTTCTATTGAGAACTTAACAGCTGTTACTCAGTTATTCTACTGGTCAGAATAATTCTCCTTGCCCTGATGCCTTTTAGTAACTTGTCCTTGATCATTCCTATTTTTTTTTTTTTTTGTATTTCTTTATTGTAAGCTATTCAAGTCATAAACTGACCAATCAGATGCCCCAATAAAAGTAGGCTGTCTCACTCACTCGATCCAGTTCTCAAATACAGTGAACGGTTCCGTCTGCCTGATTGTCCTAAATAGCTAGGAGTGAGCCCTACTCAACACGGAGCGCGAGAACGCCACAGATTTCAGCCGGAGTAGATGCACGAGGAGGATGAGGAGGATGAAGGTCATTGTTCTTTAAGGTTGGTGGCAAAGGCACAAACGGACTCAAACACACAGCGGCGGCAGATCTGTACAAGTCTGTTTGAAACCGGACTCCTGCTTCAGCATCTGTCCGTGGTCTTCATCCCTCTAAAGGTTTGGCAGGTCCAAACGGCGAGACCATCTTCATGGCAGCGTAGTTCTGCGGAAAAAAGCAACATAAAAGTTCACTTTTGTTTGGTCAAACAAGAAACAAGAAAGAGATTCTTTTCTCTTTCTTGTCATGGGTTTTTCTGGATTGAAGTTTGGTCTCTCACAGAAACCTTTGGTTTGGTTCACTACGTTGATGTAGATTTAGATAAAAATCTCAAAATTGAATCAATTTGAGTTAGGGGACCATTTAAAGCCCCACCCCGATTATCTTTTCAACCATTTCCAACGTGTTCTAAATGGTCTTTTACTCATGTTTATACTGGTTTTTTAGCACAAAAAATGTTTTCTTAAATAACAAATAGATGTGAGAAAATTTTCTAATTCAATGTGAGTAAATCTGTTAATCTAACTTAATTTCCATTCAAAATCTTAATCTGGATTCAACAAACTGAACAAAGAGGATCATCGAGCACCAGCTGGATCTGGGGGCTGTCAGATGCTCATGGACTCTAAAAATACAACTTTAGCTTTACCTTCATGGAAATTTAAAAAGTTTAACACTATCCAGGCTTTAACGTCTCTTTAAGGAAGATCAGGGTATCATCTGCAAATACTCAACAAGAACTATGACCGTAAATAGGTCATTTTGGGAGGAATCCAGTTTGATCCAAATATGATCAAAGCTCATGTATTTTATGTTACCTGGGGCTTCTAGAGTCTGACATGAAACTGTTGTTTTTACATCTGCCGTTTATTTAATTAATCTGTGAAATCCACTGCTGCAAATATTTAAAAGTTCAACAGAGTTGTCGTTTATCTAAAGTTCGAAGTTTTAAACCCGCTAAGCGGCGTATTTTCTGTCCAGGTCTTTGTCGTAACCCTTGTTCTATCCTAGACACTTTAACATTGGGAGTGGGGTCATCTAGACCCACTAGACAGTGACTAAACCTTTTTTCTTCAATGATTTGTGATCTTCTCTGGTATCCATGGATTACATGAAATCTATCCACCTTTATCCACCTTTGTCATGGTAGGGAAAACACGTCAATGGAAGGGTGGGGTCATAGGATAGCACAAGGGTTAAAAATCCTGCCCGAGTGAACACCAGAACTTGCCGGGAAGGAGTAGAGGAAGACGCCCAGGAAGAGGAAGATGAGGAACAGGAAGATGAAGAGAATGATCAACCACTTAAACCGCCTCCATAGGACGAATCTCAGGGTCTTGTAGGGGGAAGTGAACCACAGGAAGGAAGTCTCTGGGCGTCTGGCGTGTGGAGGAAGAGGAGGAACAGGATTAGAAAGGAACCGTGTGTGGTTGCAGGTGTGCGTTTGTGTGTTTGGAACTCACTGGGGCTCCTCAAGGTGAGGGTTCATGTTGGGCTCGTCTCTGCCGAGGCCGGCCGGTCTCTCCTCATGCTCCTCCTCCGACACGATCTCCAAAGACATCTCCACCTTCCCCTTTAGGACAGACAGCAGAGGTCTCATTCATCACGCTGTAACCCCTCAATGTCAGCATTATACTGTTACATATCTCAATTGCAAGTCGCTCACAAAAATATATGGAACCGTTTAGGTTTGAGCCCAAAGTACAATGAAAAACTCACAGGAATGTTGATGTCTGTTCTGGTGACATGTTTGTAATGCTACGTTCACGTCGCCCCCGGAAACGCCTTTAAGATCCACTTCCAATGAAAACTCCTCACAGATGAATGTGGACGTCTGCGTTTTAAAGCTCTCACGCGTTGCTGTGCAGGTTTTTCAGTCAGTTTCCGGGCTTTATGTACAAAACATACGGCCATTGAACACACGGTAAAAGTTGAACCCGATTATCTTAGACAAATCAGGGACTAGGTAGTGACATATGGAGTGGAGCAGTGACAGAAAAAGCCTGAAGAAAATCTGCAAGACTTTGACATTTTACGCCAAACTTTTTCCAAAAGGGTAGCAGCAGTTCAATCTGAACACCATTTGCCAAATGCGCGTTCAAAAATGCCTTTTTCATGCATTCTTGAACGCTTGTCACATGCCCAGTCTGTACGTAGCATTACAGGAATGTCTGCCACTTGGCTTCTATGGTGTTGTTGACATGGCAACTAAACAGGTATTACATGGAAAGAGATGAAAACTCTCCGTCTTGGCACCTGGTTTGGAAACTTGAACAAATATTCGTCATGATGGAGAAAATGAGGATTCTGAGGACGTGACCCGTCACTTTTGAGGTCAATGACAGTCCCCTCGGATTTAAGGTTCTGGTATTCTTAAGACCAACTACTGTGATGCTGCAGTCCTGAACATCAACACAAAGGTTTATTAGCATAAAGTGGGGATGTCCAACCAATCACTTCTCACAGCAAGGAATCTTTTCTCCGTTCTGCTCGCAGGTGCAAGGCCACCATCCCTTGACCGTCTTCTGCTCAAACAGGGACGCCAGCTTCTCCACAGGCTGCTTCACCATCTGCAGGGTGCATTTCTCCGGGGATTTGGCAGGACGAAGCATGTGGTTCAGGTCCAAAACCAGGTGACCTTAAGACACACATGAAGCACAGTTACAGACAGAAGAGCCTGATCTCTCAGGTACAAATTTGACCCTTGAACTTATAAAGAAACCGGTCAGAAATGTCTCTCATCCAACAGCAGCCAAACAACTTCCTCTCATTAAGTAAAATGTAACAATGGACTTGTGATGTCTTCTAAGTTCGGTCGTCCTGGTCTTTAAGTTCTGTGTGGCTCCGTTACGTCTGGTGTTTTGACTGCTCCTCCACGTTTAAACTCAGAGCTGTCTCTGGTGACGGCAAATGACACACGCTGTTTGAACTATCGGAACTCTTTCATTGTTTATGCAACCGTAATTCCAAGTGATTCTGAAGCTGCAAAAAGCAGCTGGGCTCTGCAACACTTTAGCAGTCAAGTGTTGTTTCTCAGCTTCAGAATTTGTTGAAATTCAGTTTATTGCGTAATCAGTTGGATTGAAGGTGGAGTTAATGGGTTAATCCTTAACCGTCCTCATGGGTGGATACGGGCTGTCTGTCTGCTGTCTAGTGTTTCTATGGTCCAATAAGAGAACAGTCCTCTGATGACAATAGAATTGCCTCAGTAGCTCAGAAAATACATTAAAACTGGATATTAAAAAAAACAGAGTCTGTTGGGAAACAATTCACCCCACCAGAAATCAGCCTCACTTGATGTTTAAATATGGAGTAAATGAGGGTTTCTTCTGTGGTGACAGTTGGTCCAGAGGTTGTGTTCTTTGAAGACGTTTAGTGTGCTGGGCTGAAGAAAGCTTCAGCGCGTTTTTCCATCTCAACTGTAGGCAGACGGCTTGTGATTGACCCTCATCCCGCGCAGGAAGATTAACGCTCAGCGGTCCGAGTCGACGAGCCGAAGACAGGCGGGAACGGAAGGAGCGCTTTGAGGTGGCCGCACACCCGCAGCCAAAGAAAGTCAAGCGAGAGGAAAGTGGAGCACGGCGAGACAGTGACAGACGGGAATCTGGATTCCTCATCGTCCTGCTCGTCTCGCGCCGCAGAGGGATGCTCATGCCACAGACCGCAATCCTCCTCCTTCAGGCAAAGACCGAAGCAAAGAGGGAAAGATAAGAGGCACGGCAGTGAGTTATTTTAAGGGATGGGGTTGGGGGGTTGTCAAAGGTGAAGGAAAGGCAAGATTTTGACAGCTTGAGTTTAAAAAAATAAAAGCAGCCTTGACTCAGTGTGAAATGTGCAGAGCCAGTGGAAACTGAAGAGTGCTAATTCTCAAGATAAATGTTATCACAGTAGTTGTTCGTAGATTGCACATATGGTTTCTCTGAAAGATTTACCCTGTAATTCTTGCCCAAAAAAGAGGGAAAGTCTGTCATTCTCCAAATGACTTACAGTCTTGGAGAAACATTAAGCTGAAATGCAGAAACGGTGTGTGAAAAACCAGGAGCACATGGTTCAAAAAGCTGTAGAACCACTTTCAGCTGCATTAACTTGACATAATTTACCATATCATGTTCTCTTCTATCATTTCTGAGGAATTTTGGCGTGCTCTTCCATACAACACTGCCTCATCTGAAGTCTGGGGGCATTCATTTAGTCTGAACCAGACTGCTTGGGCTTCATCTGGCAGATTTGAAGCTTTTTGGGGTCTTTTGTCCATATCAAGGCTCTAGACTGGGGCCACCATTGACTCCAGATTGTTTTGGCTTCTTTAGAGACTGCTGGTCATTTTCCAAACTAGAATTTTGAATGAATCCTTCTTCGCCATGTTTGATAGCGCTTAAGGTTGTTGACTTTACAGGCTGATTGTCTTCAGACACACCAACTACCAAAATGCTCCGCTAGGACTATTTATCCCATTAAGAACACACTAAAAAGGCTTTCTTTTAGCTAACTGTCCGTACTGGATGGTAGCTACCTCATACAAGTGCATGTACAGTACTACATGCACTTGTAGCTACCATCCAGTGCGGACACAGATATAGCTGTACATGTACGGGTGCATGTACTCGGTGTGAAATGTCAAAGCAATGCAAATTTTGTGACTCTTGCTCCGGGTGTTTTCTTTTACAGGTTTATTCCAATTTATGAAAGACTTGGTGTCGTATATTTCTGGCTGGGCGCAAACTGCAATTATTGATTTTTCTTCCGTGATCAGTTTTCAAACTGTTGGCACTGCTGTGAATTGCAAAGGACGCCATCCATACGTTACTACCAAATCTGAGTCTTTAATTGGTCAAAGTTCAACTGGTTAAACGTTTGACGCACGTTCAATGGCTGTGCATTTTGCACGTAGAGCCCAAAAACAGACTTAAACCTGCGTAGCGACATGTGAACGCGAGGGTTGTGCAAATATTAGCGTGTTTTACCGTGGAAGTGGAACACGCATTTCCGTCAGTGTGAACTCAGGAGCAAACAGAACTTCAGACAATCCTGTTCCTGTAGAATGATGCCATCTGGTCCTTGTCTGTCTGTCAGGTTTTTAGCATCATTTTATTCTTCTTCTCGTCTGCCTTCATGGGATTTTTCAGCAACATCTGATTCCTCTCCTGAATCTTCTCTGTCTTCCAAATATCTAACTCTGTGTTTAGATTTTCTTCATCATCAGTACCTTTATCAGTCTGATAAGATTCTGTGAGTTGTGGCTCTATGTTATATTGGATTAGATCAGATTAGATTCAGACTACAAGAGAATCTGTAACAAAAGAAGAGTCCTGAAGATTTGATTTGGAGGACTTTGGAGGATGGATGGATGGATGGATGGATGGATGGATGGATATGGATGGATGGACGGACGGATGGATGGATGGATGGATGGATGGATGGATGGATGGATGGATGGATGGATGGATGGACGGACGGATGGATGGATGGATTGATGGATGGATGGATGGATGGATGGATGGATGGATGGATGGATGGATGGATGGACAGACTCCCATCAGGAGAAATTTGGTTATGTGAAAATGGACGGATGGATGGATGGATGGACGGATGGATGGATGGACGAATGGATGGATGGATGGATGGATGGATGGATGGATGGATGGATGGATGGACGGATGGACGGATGGACGGATGGACGGATGGATGGACAGACAGACTTTTTTATTTATGGTTATGTAATTTATTATAGCTTTTAGTGCTAATTAACGTTACACTTCTTAGCCCACACACGCACAAACACACACACACTATTTTTGATTTTACCCAGGTAGTCATCAAAAGAGAACTTGTCGTTGTCCCAGATCTGGATGGTCAGTTTGGGCACCAGTTTTGTCTCTGCCTTATCCACACTCCAGAAGTGTTCCTGTGGACAGATAGATAAACAAATGGACAGACAGAAGAAAAAAAAGAACTTTTGTTAGTCTAAATTTGAAGCAGCCCCTTTAAGCACCAACCCTTTGACCTCCCAGGTTGGATGAATGACGGTTCCTGTGTGGATCATCAGTTTCTCGGTTTGTTTGTGTAAAAAAGATTCTGTTCTTTCATTGGGTTGCATCAAGGAATGCTGTTTCTTGCACTTTCTGACACTTCCACACAGGATCTCCATGTAAACACGTTCTGTCACATCTGTGACACAACTGTGACTCCCCGTGAATTTAAGCCAAGAGTTTGGTGATCCGTATCGCGATACACATCATGGTACGATATGTATTGCTATATCCAGAGACAGTACCAGAGACAATCTAATTTCACTATTTTTTTAAAGATCATGACTTAGAAAAGATTTTGTCAGAAGATAAATACACCTTTCACACAACAAAAATGGTAAAATACATTTTAGTGGATGCTCAGAACATTAGCCACTGCAACTGCACACCTATGGAACCAGTAAGGGTCCATAGGTATGGTTCTGTTATTTCCAATATTGCTAAATGTAGTCGAACCGGTGCTTTGAAAACGGTTTAGGTGTTTGAAAAAAATCACAATAAGGATTTAAATGTGATGAAGCAGCGTGGCAGAGTGAAGGAGAGCGCTTGAATGTGGCCTAGATGCTTCACTTCTGTGACAGCCTGCATTGCGGCGCTGCTTCTTCGTTTTCAAACACGTATTTCACCGCTCAGCGCCACGACCAGAGCATTGAACACATGACTCTGATCTATCATGTCACTGAGTTACAATCGTTTGCTGCAGATCTGCACGGCCTCACTCGTTCTTTTATGAGCCTGCGGTTAGAAAACAACCATGAAAACACGCAAGTTATCCAAAGACACAACGTTTCAAATCCGTCTCTTCAATGTACGATCATTTTGACTCCAAGTGATGTTTATGTTCCGCTCAGTAAACATTGGTAGCTAAGAGGAGTGATTCCTTGAGAAAGACACAAAACTGTTCTCTTGTTTGTCTGCTTCAGACGTACATTGTTTGGTTGCTAGGGACCCGTTTGAATCCCAAAGCTACTTGACTGCCGTCCTTTTATTAGGTTGAAATTGAATTGAAATGTTCTTCAGTAGACAAAGATTTAAACCCCACATTGTTTTTGATATGGTTCTGTTTCTTTTTTTTGTCATAAAAGTGGTGTGTTGGCTGTAATGACTTCACACCGGCCGTCTAACTCATCCTCTAAATCTACAGAGTGCTGTCATCCTTCATGACAACGCAGACAAACAATGGAGTAAACATACTACACCCTCTGTGCGTGTGCGTGATTCCCCATCCCTGCCTGCTTGTCAGAGTGTGTTCAGCACTTGGCTCAACTCAAGTGCAGCCTCAATCCAAGCGCGTGAAGCTGTCGCTGGGCGGCTGTCACAGGCAGGGGCGGGATGCCGAACTCCTGAGGGTGTTGGTGTGAGCGGAGCCGCTCTCTGCAATATCCAACGGCATCAATCAGTCGGGTTTATGCTGCCAGAGCTCTGAGAACAGTCGTTTCCTCAATAACTCTTTCTCTGCCTTAAATCAGCTCCACCGGAGTTGAATTTATTCTTAAGGTGGAGATGAATATTTGTACTTACGCAAATGTAAACCAATTTAAGCTCTTAAGATGATTGAAAAGCAAAACTCCTGCGCAAGCAACCCTTTTATTAAATGCCTAAGTTCAATTGGACAAACTTTCTTTTTCTTTTGACTTTCCAGATAATAGTTATCCATTGGAATGACATTAATGACCTAAACATTCAAAGAGCTACGGGATATCACAGAGCGATAGTTATTTAGGCGTTCCTGGCACACATCTCTGGTGTTAAAACATCTATAATTACTGTAAAATATAAAGTTGACAACTTCACAGATTTTGCTTATGGTGGGTTATTTTTAGGACATAACTCCCACTATAAACGAGGAACATCAATGTACCACGAGGAAGCTTTTGTTTAATGGATTTTCCTGGAACACATTGATTTACGTGTTCTTTGCGTGGTTTAATTGTACTTCTTTTGTTGTTTTAACATGCTTCATTTTTGATACATCTGTAACAATGTCACGTAAAAACCACAACCTTTCTCTCTTTTTCCATGTCTGACCAACTATCATCTCTGCATTATGCACAAAATGTAGCGGCTGTGGGTGTGTCTGAATTGGAGGGCTGCGTTCTTCCCGGGCTGCATTTGCAGGCTGTTTACATCACAGCGCCGTGACAAGTTCTGTCCAAATTTAAAAACTCCTTCAAATGCAGCCAATGAACACAGCCTTCTTTTTCCCGATTTCAAGGATTGGTCTGGCATGTCCTTCAATGCTGCCCATATCCCAAGATGCATTGCGGCCGAACCCGGAGATCATCTGACAACAATGGCGGACAGTGAAGCTGGACCCGGAGTTGGAGATAATTACACCTTTTTTATAATTGCACCTCCAAGATTAAAAGTTTGATTAAACAGGCCAGGAAAATGTTGAGCTGCCTGGTTCACTACTCGGGGACTCGCGGTTGCTAGGCAACAGTATGTTTGCTTATGTAACGGCTGGATATATCCAAAGGCTAGACCCCCTCCAAATTCACAGCCTCCCCACTTGAGGAAGGGCCCGGCAAATGTCTCCCGGGAGGGGCTCCAGCCCTCGAATTTGGACACACCCTGTGTGACATTGCCTATAGGCAGGCAGTAGCTTGAAGGGTCTTGACCAAGGACCCACAATGGATTCAGATCAACACAGCACCTGGGAATCGAACCCTATGTCCCTGTTTGTCAGGCAGCCAACAAAGTTAGAAATAAGGGCTGCACGGTGGCGCAGTGGTTAGCGCTCTTGCTTCACAAGTCACAAGTCCCGGCTGGGGGACTTAAAAAACACAACATCAATGGGGGATCTTTCTGTGTGGAGTTTGCATGTTCTCCCCGTGTATGCGTGGGTTCTCTCCGGGGTCTCCGGCTTCCTCCCACTGTCCAAAATCATGCTCCAACTCTAAATTGCCACCCTGCGACAGACTGGCATCCTGTTCAGGGCATCCCCTGCCTTCGGGATAGGCTCCAGCAGCCCCGTGACCCCAAAAGGGAAAAACTGAATAGAAAATGAGTTAGAAATAATTCAGCCATAAGGGTTTAAAGTCTGAACCAACTTGACAGAAGAAATCCTAAAGCCGAAAGAGCTGCACTGTCAGTCTTTTGACAGAAATGTCTTAAAAATCCTCAAACGTTTGGGTTTCTCTACATTTTAAATTGATCTGACCTTTCATTTAATGTGTATATGTCTGAAATCAGAATAAAAATAGCATAAATTCAACCAACAAATGCGATCTTCTTTTGGCTGATGGGCAACGTAAGCAGTTTCAAAATGCGGTGGAGATCAGAAGGGATCCACTTATCCACTTAAGAATTGATTTTTAAGGAACTACTTTCCAGATCTGGTGGCTCCAGCCCCACGTCACGCGGATCCGGGCATCATTTATCAGCCTCCGTGACTCACGCTCTGGCTCCACGGCCGCTCCCCACCCAGCAGAGTTTTCACTCGGGCCTCCCTCTCGTCTTCTGTCTGATTGAAGGCGCTGGCGCGGTCCAGCGAGCGCCGTCGTAAAGCATGTCGGCCGCGAGCGGCTAAAGAGGCTCGGGTGGCGGGCCAAGAAAAGCAAATGACAGCCGAGCTGTTATTTCAGTTTTGGGAGTGATGTTGTTTCAGCTCCGCGCTGCATGTTTTTGTTGAGTCTCCCAGATTCAGCGGCATCAAGTCCTCCTGGTGGAAACCTCGCTGCCTTTCTCTTTTGTTAATTGCAGACCGCAGCAGATGATGAGTTATCAGGCAGGGAGGTCCAGCCTCTGCCAGGAAGCAGTTAAAGGTGGGGTCTCGCAGAGTCTGATCCATAAATAGTTCACGCATGAAGCTTTGATAAACGTTGGGGGGGTTGTCTCACCTGCGGTGCAGAAATTTAACTGATCCATTTGACACAGAACGTTTTTTTTTTGGTCTCCACCTCAAATTACATTTTTCCCATTTTTGTTGGCAGCCTGGACCCGTACGAGAAATTAAAGAATAAACGCAGTCAGAGGTTTATGACAAAAATGTGAATTGTTCATGAAAGCCAGAGGAGTGACTGGTGGACTAAAGGCCGGTGAAAACTCCACTACATTCTTTAGTCACTGATCCAGTGGCGTTTTTGATATGGGCGGGGTGGGCGGGGGCCCAGGGCGGCACTTCTTAGGGGGTGGCATTTTCTGCGCCCGCAGTGTCACACGCAAGCAATTTCTTAAGTCAAAGAGGAGACTTTCAGCTTTTATTTTGACATGCCTGCTGCAGCCGGCACTTTTTTATTTTGACACAGTTGACACTGAATATCGCACCCATGTCTTCATCCTCCCCCCTCTCCACACTTATGGTGTAAAACAAATAAAAATAAAAACAAAGGATAAAATAACTAAGAGTGAAACAACAATAAACAGCCACATGAAAAGGAGTTAGGCAGAAGGAAAACCCGTGCTCAACCCAATTTCCACCAGAGCAGGCAATGGAGATTATTTCCCACAATTCCCCACTACGACAAAGCAGACCCTACGTGCACATGACCACCGCCCTCTGGAGAGAGACACCATCTGGTTTTAGGCTTTTTAAATAAATTAAATATTAAATTGCTACCAAAATCAATTCACACAATCCTACCGTGTATTGTACCGTGTAACTGTTTGTTTGTTTGTTTGAACGTTTATTTGAACACAGCTAAAAACGCTTCTGACATGCTTTTCTGGGTCTGGTATCACGGCACGCGCCCGACACCCCCCTAAAAGCTACCTTGTAGTGTCCTTCAATGAATTCTCTCAAAAACCACAACGATGAGACACAGCAACTCACTGAAATGTGAAATCGGACAATTGTGAACGTGATCCACATTGCTTCTCACTGTTTTCCAGACAATCTGTGTGTCATAAACTCTCATCAGCGTGCCTTTCTTAGCGGTCTTCTTGCCGGTAACCGCCCTGCAGCACACCTCCACCGGACCAAAAGAGTGAGTAAAAGCTGTTGAGCCTGACGTTGATGCAGACGTTGATAAATGGTGAGCGAGATATAAAGTTTGAACGAACTAGAAGCGGAGGACTTCCGTCATTTCTGCCTCTAGTTGCTTTGCTCTGCCCCTCCCAGTTCTTGACCAATGATGGAAGAGATCTTTAGTCACGTGGTTTTGTTTACAAGCTTTTGTCTGGAACTGGAAAGTCCTGCTTTAGGGCAGTCTGACCAAACGCACAGCTTCAGGACTCGATCCAGACTGGGTCCAGACCAACACATCTTTCCAGTCTGAATAGACCCTCAATCATTGACTCCATATGGGAACCGGACTGAGCGGACCCTCCCCCCTTCGTGTTTCAAACAGGAAGTACCTGCTGGCTTTAAGAAGCCAAAATTCCACATAAATAAACATCTATCACGCCCACTTCTGTCATGAAGCCAATACACATTTACAGTATGTTTCAGTGGGTTTTAGGCCTGGAACCCCCCCAGTGCTAATGCAATAACTCTTCAACTGTTTAAGCAGTTAACGCTCTTCCAACAGATTCTGAAAGCTGAGAAAAGCAGCAACACTTTACAATCGTAAAGCTGTGGTAAAGCTTGACCAGCGTTTTACTAAAGTGTCGCATATCGGTGCAAAGGCGCTTCTCTCGGCGCCAGAATGCGTTGGGTTGTCATGTTTTTTGCGTACGCAGGTACAGTGGATCATAGAGGGTACGCTATTTGCAGCTCTGGTACCTAAGGGGCAAAAACTGACGTGAATCCCTTGTTTCCATGGTAACATTTATCGTGGGATCCATGTCCCTCGTGGACTTCAGAGCGGTGAACCCTTTTTGAGCCACATGAGGGTTTTCTCACCTTACCTTTTTGTCGATGACACACAGCTGCTCTGCAGGCAGGTAGTGGAAAGGGAAGAGGAATCTGAAGTTGAAGTTTCCCTCTCCGCCCAGAGAGCGGTAATGGACGTCGGTCTTCTGCTTGTTGTGTTCGTGTCCGTCGAGCCAGCTGAGAGACACAGACGCCGTTTGACCTTCTGCCTCCGAAGCGTGAAAGGGGAATTTGCTCCACCTACCCTTTAACATAGATGTCGCTCATCCTCTCCCCGCTGATGCTGACGTCATCCAGGATGACATCGCTGGTGTTCCAGACGATGCAGCGCAGAAAGAACCTGAACAAGAACACCTCAGACGTTAGGTTTCTGCACCTGTGAGGGTGGAGGAGCCTGCCCAGGATGTCTGCAGATGTCCACTATGTGTTCTTACTTCTTGGCCTTGCGCGGCGTGATGTTAAACGGAGGTCCGGGTGGTCCGAGAGACTTGGGGAAGACGTCCACCCACATCATCAGGCGTCCCTGACAGGCGAGGAGCCAGTCAAAGCCAGAAAAAAAGATGGATGTTGGAAGTATCGGAGCGTCTTTGTGTCACCTGCTGGATGTCCGGCTGCAGTGGGCTGTACAGCGCTCTGGTTTCCACGTGTTCGGGTATAAGTCCCAGTTTCCTCAAGATGACCAACGACAGCCGCTCTCTGACTGGGCCCAGATGGTGGTCGCAGGAATTTTTGTCCTCTGAAAACAAAAACAAAAACACTCATTTGTGGGGAAATGGATTCCACTCAGACGCAGCTCCTGCAGAAGATGTAGAGAACCTCACCGTACCGGGAGGAGGATCTCATGAGCCCAGACATGGGAACATGTTTACAGATGACTTTGTAGAGCTTTTTAAAATAAATACATCTGATCTATTAACATCATCCCTGTCTTCAGTGCATTGTAAAAGGAAATAGACAGTCATTGCTTCCATGTAGCCATGAGGGCTAAAAACCTTCAACAGTAGCTTCTCACACACAGGAAGGAGGTCCGGCCTGTGAACATAATTTTAGAAAAGCAACAAACTTGATGTGCGTCTAAAGAGAAGCGGGGGAAAGCGCAAATTTAATGCGTAAATTGCATTCGCAGCATTATACCATCCAAAGAAGTGTAAAAGTGCGTTCCTCAGGATTTCCTTGTTCCAATGCTGCCGAAAAAATGTGTGAGGTAGAAACCGCGCCGGGCGCACCACAAGCTCCCTCCTCCGTTCCATTCTAACACATGCAGACAGATAGATCCGTGTCCGTTTTCCTCGTCTGAGCTGGCATCAGGATTGAAATGTGTATCAAAAATGTACGGCTGGATAGCTCCAATATTGCTCGCCATTTTTCCTGCACCGTTAGGTTAGGGGTGTGAGAGGCTGTAAGCCAGTGGGAGTGTGTAAACAGATGAGTGGTGGTGGTGGTGGTGGGGGGGGGGGGGGTGTTTGTTAACAACCACAGTCCCGCCCACAACTCAGAAGCACATTTTTTTATGTCCCACTGCCACTCTGTAGAAACTATGTCCTGGAACACAACACGGGTTTATTTTTGTTTTAGCTCAGATCTGCACAGTCATGATTAAAGGACGACTGGGAATGCTTTGAACATACATGTCTAAAGAGTGAGACCTTAAAGCTCTCAGGATGAACCTCCAGCTTTGGGTGGAGGAGGGTTCATGACTCATTGACAGCCGTCACACTCGGGCACAAAAACGGTTTTCTGTTCTCGTCGACAGAAACCGATCAGAGAAGCGTTTCCAGAGGGATAACAATGTCAGGATAACGGGAATCGTCTACTCCTGCCGGACGGAAGTCATCCAACCAGCATGAAGGGGAAAAATGGAATCAGAGAATTAAAAGGGAATAAAGAAAATGAGAGAATATGAAGACTAAATGGGAGGATAATATTTACAGAGGAGAACTGATGTTGATAAGTGAGATCATTAGATGGACAAACAGAGAAATGACGACTGAACCTCGAAAAAAGTTCATGCAAAAACAAAAAAGAAAGGCTAGAAAACCCAAAATGAGCGGAGCCTCCCAACCAATTAGCAACCACTTCTGACGCACGGTAACTGCGGAAACTGTGGAAAGAGAACGCCGCCACACCACGCACTGACCGAGAGCTAACCACGCCGCGGTGTTGACTCTGGCGCGCTCACACGAAAGTTTAAAGCAGGAAACGGCGAGCGTGACCCGGCGTCCCTGCAGCCGTGCAGCACGTGTGGCCTCTGCGGCGGCTCAGGACGCACCAAGATTTATCTGAGCGCCACGCTCCACTAGTGGTCCTGAGGGTTTTGTCCCTACGGACAATGTGAGGAAGAGAGT
Source organism: Oryzias curvinotus (assembly GCA_023969325.1). Taxonomy (NCBI): domain Eukaryota; kingdom Metazoa; phylum Chordata; class Actinopteri; order Beloniformes; family Adrianichthyidae; genus Oryzias; species Oryzias curvinotus. The sequence continues at coordinate 4,580,509 of CM043723.1, read as the reverse complement.
GAAAGACGTGACTAGAGAGGAAAGATGAGAATGAAGTAGAAAATAAAAACCTTTTGCTTTTATTTGGCTTCACCAGATTGACAGCAACGCACATCAGTGAGTCCACATTCAGCAAATCTGTCTTTTTCTTTTCTGTCAACAACAAACATTGGTGCACTGTGGACTATTTGATCACAGTTGATCATAGAAGAATTGTAAAAGAAACCATAACTGGACATCCATCCATCCATCTTCTAAACCCACTTCCTCCCTTTTGAGGTTGCTGGAGCCTATCCTTGTAACTCCTTCTGCAGATAGTTAATCACTAATGAAAAAAAATGATTTCTTTTTATACAAATGGTAATTGAAATCAACATCACTCTGAATACCTTCTCATTGGAAATGATTTTACTTGAAACATTGAATCCTTTCTTTTATGTTTGTAACTGATGATCCTTTTGGGTTTAATGCTAAACATCAGACAAATATTTTTGTGTAATCAACAAAAGGAACTAAGTAACTAAGTACAGGCATCACAAATCCTCTGTGAATGTGTGTTTTATTGTTGCCTTTAAAAGTTAACTTAAATTCAAATGGTATTCATTTATCAGGGACAGTGGACATTCTAAGCATCACCGCCATGAGCCAGAATCAATCCCGCCGCTATTCGTCATCTGTCGTCCCCTGATAGATGTGACCATTTTCTACCTTTAAAGCTAAAAAGAACAATAAAACATTTTAATCAAAACTGTACGGCTGGATAGGTCCACGCCATTTTTGCTGCACGGCTAATGTTAGCTTGGGGCCGTGAAGCGCTGTAAGCTAGCGGGAGAGGGTGCAAACCAAGAGATGATGGGAAATCAGCAGAGGCTTACTTCTACGCCAACAGCTCCACCCACAACTCAGAGGCGAATTTATGATAAATGCTGCACAAACTTTGTTCTAGTGGAGGACACAAGTTATTTGATTTAGCCAAAAATGGGCGTAGTTCTAATTAAAAGAACAGCTTTTCCAATAGATGCAAATGTGGGAGTTGGAAAACAAACAAAATACGAATGAGAAAGGATGTTTTGGTCATATTAAGGTGGGCTCCATTTCCTAAAGAAAGTTCCAACTTGGGGACATCAACAGATAACAGTAAATGTGTGTTTTTATTTCTTTCTTTGGAACATTTATTTTACAGTGGAACAAAAGCAAAGCTTTTAATGGACAAAATCTCACATACAGAGACGATTTGGTGTCAGATTCTTTAACTTTGTGGGTTTCAACTAAAGGTTTAACATTCCTGTCACTAAGTACTTGAGCACACTATGAAGGGTTTTCAAACTAGACTTCTTAGGTTCTTGGCAATTATAGTTTTCCTATAAAACTGAATTTAGCTTTTCTTTAACTTTGATTGTACATCACTGCAGAATAAATATAAGTAAGTCACTGTACCCTCAATGAAGTGACAAACCTCACTGGATCAGTGATTGGAGAACACTTTTTTCGTTCTCTTGCTGTTTTCTTCAGACATACAGATGTTTTAGGTCGTTCATCATCTCGATGTTGTTCATGAGGTTAACAGGCTTTAAAAGTCGGCCTTGCTGTGGGTCAGACTTTGAGTCGGGATGTCGACATTCACTAAAGTATACCGAAATGGCTTCATGGACGGTTGCTTCCGTATGAAAGCCAAGACGTGTAATGGAGGGAAACAAGTGACGGTTGGAGCAACTCTAGCAGAAACTTCTGGCAGGAGGAGGTGGAGCAAAGGTTAAAAGGTAACACTTCACAGCATCAGATATGCAGATTGAGGACATCTCTTTAGCCGTGGGGAGCTAATGTGCAGATGGAGCGGAACAAAGAGAGCCTGGAAAATGTGTTATGACCTAGCCGCACCACGCTGGGTTGGAAGTTTGTTTTTAGTCCAAACATTTCAATGATTTTTCATGAATCTGCTGCAGTTTGCAGTATCAACACTGGGATGGGGAAATCCCGACAAATGAGCTCATGGTGAGGAGGACCGCTCAATCCAAGGCCGACTTCAGTTGTTGCAAATTACACTACAGTCCTTCCGGGTCAAAGTTACCCGCCATAGATGGGAAGTTTACCAGGGAGATGAACCAGGATCTACATTTTTGTATTGAAAGAGTCCATAGTGTCACACACATGAAGTTTAGTCAATGCTTTTGAAACCTTTGGGGAACCTTGAGCTGCACCTGGAGATTGTTTGGTGATTCAACTCCAATCCAAGCCCAAATCCGGAGTATCAAGCAGAAATGCAGAAGATCCCATTGTTTTAGACTTTGGTAGGACTCTTTCGGCCCCTCCCCTCTGGCAAGAGGCTCCGGTCCATCAGGACCAGGACCTCGCGCCACAAGAACAGCTTCTTCCCCACTGCAGTCAGCTTGCTGAACAGTACCCCAACTCCCCCCAGCTGACCCCCCCCCACCAAAGGACTATCGGTGCCACTTACAGGCCCCACCATCCCAGCCCACCTGCGCTCCCACTTTACTTCACCTCTCTCCACTGTATATAGTCTGTTGTTGTTGTTAACTTAATTTTTAACTTATTCTTAATTGCACTATACATCAAGTCAAATCCCTCATTCTGTAAAGTGTGCTCTACTGAACCTGGCAATAAAGCTTTTTCTGATTTCTGATTTCTCTGACCCGATGATGGAGTCCAACCAAGGCCCTACTTTCTTCTGCAAATGTAAAGCCAACCAAGTGCTGCAGTTCTTTAAATAACCAGTGGAGGCTGTTTTCAGATTGAGTCCAGAGTTAAAAAGAACAACTATGTGCAAAAAAATGTTTTGTGTTTTGTGGTTCCATTCCACCAAATTCATTGCAAATAGTTATTATTTCAACACTGGTACCTGTATGTCTGTCAGTCTGTCTGATGGTATTTGAACTCCCTACGTTTATGTAGCACGGCGCCAATGAGCATCAACGCAGGACGCTCCTGGCCTTCGCTATGGTGAGACTTGCTAGCCTTTGTGTCTGCTCTTTACATTTATTTTCTGTTAAATTGTTGCATGCCTCCACTGTACCAAAGTAGCAAAAGTAAGTGTTGTACCTGATGTTAACACAGATGTTCAAAATTGATCAGCAAAATATAAAGTTTGAATGAATGAACTATCCTGGCAAAGCGCAGGACTTCCAATGTTCTTTCTCTCGTTACTTTGCCCCGCCCTCCTAATTCTTGGCCAATGACTGAAAAGATCTTTAGCCACGAGGCTCTGTTTAAAAGCTTTGGTTTGAAACACAAATATCCTGTAGATGGCAGTTTGAATACAGACCTAATGCGAGGTTCAGCACTCGATCCAGACCATATTTAGCGGATTTAGTCCGGACCAACAAACTTTTCTTTTATTATTGTTATTTTGTTAAAAGGAAAAAAAAGCAGACCAAAGTGGCTGGTGACTGTGTTAATTTTGTGTCAAACAGAGAAAAAGAGCCATTGACATCAACCCAGAGTCATCTCAGCACCAGAGCACAATGAAAAGTACACCAGTTACAACATAAATAAACACATGGGCAGCCTTGTTACCCTATATATAAAATATATAATGCCCTAATAATAATAATAATAATAATAATGGATTGGATTTTTCTGCGCTTTTCCAGACGCTCAAAGCGCTTACATTGTGTCCATTATTCATTCACTCCTCATTCATACTTGGTGATGGTAGCTACTGGTGTAGCCACAGCTGCCCTGGGGCAGACTGACAGAGGCGTGGCTGCCATTTCGCGCCTACGGCCCCTCTGACCATCACCGGGATCATCCATGCACATTCACACACCAGTGGAGGCCACACTGGAGGCAAGGAGGGTTTAAGTGTCTTGCCCAAGGAGACAACGACATTTGGCTGGTGGGAGCAGGGATCGAACCGCCGATCATTGGACGACCCGCTCACCACCTGAGCCACTGTCGTCCCATGGTGTGTACCTCTTGGACCAATTACGTAATCAGTGTAAGTCAGCTGATTCTGACGTGCAGAAAAGCGGCTTTGTACCATTTAAAAAGACTTTAAAACACTTTGTCAAGTGTTGTCTTCTTCATTCAGGACTCACCCAGGTCTGCGGCCGTGTATCGTAGTCCTCTGAAGCGCACGCCGTTGTCGTCATAAACCGGTTTCCGAAGGTTTCTGCGTTCGCACAGTCGAGCCAGCAGCTGTCTGGGTGTCAGCTGGTCTCGCCACTGGTTAACCCCAGATCTGACAGGCAACAAGAGGAAAAAAACAACATCAGGACATCGCCCACCGACACAAAAACGGACACTGCTGGGCACCTGTGTCCACTTACACACAGTAGGACCGCGGGAGGCCGCACGTGGCTCCGTACTTAGACAGGAAGCGGTTTTCCAGGTCAATGACGGTCTCTCCGATCTTCTCGTCTTTGCTCAAAAGGTCGTGGTCGTACAGCGTGACGCGAAGGTCCTTCTCCAGAGGGAGAGAACAGCTGAGCTCAAACATCCTGAAGGAAAAACGGTCAGGAGGTGAAACCGCGCTCCAGACGACAACAGTTTCATTTCATTTTGATGGATGATGCGTTAGTTTTCCCATCTTTCATCATTCAAACGTTTGAAACACAGCTGTGAAAGCTGAAGGGAAACTCTGGTGGATCATTCAGAGCAGCCTGCAGTCAGACTCTGCCCTCGGCCCTGAACTCCCATTGGTTTGCGTGTAGTGACCCCTACTGGCAGGAAACCAAGAGACGCAGTGCAGAACATAGAAAGAGCTCAGCAGAAAGCTGTCAAGAGCCTACTGCTGACAGCACAGGTAGATCAAATGCTGTCGCTGGGGGGACCAACACAGAGGGTTGAGAGAGGTTGGTCATCAAAAACCTACTATATCTGCAAAGATAAATGAAAAAAAGTATGTTTTAAATTATGTTTTAGCTGCTTTAACAAGCAAATATAAGAACCTGAGGATTCTCTTATTTACTTCTGATCAATACCCAAAAGTGCATGTAGGAGCTTCACGTTGTTTAGCCCCAAAAAATGAAGAATAAAGTTGTTAAAGTTCATCATCAAAGTACCAAAACATCAAAGACGCTTCCAACTTACCCCACAAAATAAACACTGTTGGAAATTTGACTCTGATCATCTGTTCACCAGAAGATTTTAGACCAAATGAATGAAACTTTATCTTTTAATTTTAGAGATAATTATGTTTTCCTCTCTATGATCTCCCAGATTTGTCTCTTTTTACTGAAGTCTACTAACATCTCAAAGGCCTTTCTCCACCTCTTTCTCTTTTCAAAGGACAGCAGACGGATCTCTTCTGTATGACCAGCCTCTGCCATGATGCCTCCTCCTGGTTACATCGTATATACTGCACCACAGGGCGCCCCTGTTTTAACGGTGCACCATCAATGAATGGTCTATTTTCAAGCGCATGGCGCACAGAACTATGAGGCGCGTTAAGTGAGACAGAAGAGTCAGCGATTAGTCCATCACTCAGACTTTACTAACTGGGTTCACAGTTTGGAACGCAATATATGTTCGATGTGTTAGCTTATTCACGACATCTGCAACAAAACAGACTAAATCGTTGACATTCTGACACAATTTACTTTGATCCATGTATGAGCTGCTCTGGATTATTCCAGTTATTTTTTTTTTTAAGAAATTAAGGCTCTAAAGTGCACCTTACTATTATTGTTGTGTTCTCGAATATAAAAAACAAGGATCCAAGTGTGCACTTGCATGAACGTTGTATTTGAACTCGGCTGAAAAACGTATTGGCACCGAGTTTCTGTACTCATCCCTAGTTCTACATGCTCCCAACTCCAAACCACCTCACCTGCTTCATTTCTGAGAAGCAGAATCGTCCCTTTACTTTACTTAGTGGCCCTGTGGTAGAGTGTCCACCCTGAGACTGGATTTACTGGTTTATGACTGAAGTTGAGTGTAGAAACATGGATTGCTCTCAAATTGGTCTCAATTTGAAATCCTGGCTGTAACATACTTTCCAAAGACGGGGTCCAGTGTGCAGGGGATGTAGTTTTCATGATCGCTGATGGTCTTCTTCCCCAAACTGATCTTCACGTAGGGGTCACACTGACAAAACAATGACACACAAACGTGTTTTACCTACCTATTTTTTTGGCTTTCATTAACAAAGTGTAACATTTCATTTCTGGATTTTGTTTTAGCGTCTCCTGAAGGGCAGTCCGAACCTTTCCATTTGGGTCTTTGGGCTGCAGTCCGTTGGCCTGGATGATGTAGACTCGCACCAAACAGTCCTCGATGCCATTTGGAGGAAGCTTCCTGAACTGTCTGGGGGGGGCGGAAGCCGCAGGGTCATCAGACAGGGGGTAGATCTTGAACATACCCTAGAGAGAAGATTTCCACATGACAGGTGAAGAAAACTCAGTGTAACATGAAGTGATGTCGTGTGACAGGATGTGGTTGGAACCTGATGCTAAGCTTGAAGATGAGACCATGTTTATATCTAAAACGTGAAAAGTGTTTTAAAGTAAAAAGACTTCAGGTAAAATCCCAGCGATCAATGACATTTGATCAGATTGATTAGCTTTGTTTTTTTTGCGTCCCTCAAAAAGAATCAGTAAACAGGATGCAACGTTTCAGGAATTTTTCTGTGAGATTCTCCAACAAGAACGAACATCTAATGCTGCGTACTCACCGGGCATGTGCGGCAAGTTCACATGGTTTTGAAAGCGCTTTTAGCAATGACTGTGGCTACCTGATAGTAGGGCGTGGTCCACAGTTGGAAGAGGCCTGGGGTGTAATGTCAAGGCGGTGCAAATTTCACTCCAGACCTTCTCTTTCACAGCTCTATTCTGATATGTGAAAGACTTGGTGTCAGAAAATTACGGCCGAACACAAACTACAATTATTAGTTCAGCCCTCGTGATCACGCTTTCAACGGTTGGCACTTCGGTGAAAAGGATGCCATCCAAACGTCACCACCAAATCATAGTCAGCTGTTTCGTGATTTAGCAGGCAAAAGTTCAACTGGTCGAACTTCCAGCACACAATCAATAAACGTCTGTTGTGTGAGTAGAACCCAAAACCAGACTTAAGAACTCACTGAGCGACACAGTGAACGCGGGGGGGCTGGACGCAGGAGTCCAAAACACTGGCTTAAGTGCGTTTCTGTGGACGTCTCATTAAAAAATGGACGCTTGAACAGGGGTTGAAAAAACATGACCGATATAAAGAGGCATTTTCAGTAAACAGTTGGATCCTTGTTTTATATTAGAAAACACCACAAAAGTTCTAGATTAAAAAATGAGATTAGCATAATTTAAAAAAAACACACACACACACACTACTCTGTCTGTAGGGAATTCATGGCGATTAACGTGATAATTTGACCCCCAGAGCGTTTACATACACTTGTTTGAACGTGTCTCTCCAAGCCCAGTGTGAACGTAGCATCAGAAGAAACTCCTCGTCCCAGTTTAAGCAAACTGTGGAAATGCAGCTGACTACACATCTGTAGAGTTCTGCACCGCTCTTTCTTCACTAAAGCACATCTTGCATCGACCCAGTTATTTGTCGATGCCACAGTGTAAGCAGTCAGTAGCGTCTTACAACCTATACCATGATCCAGGTTCAAAGTCGATTCTGATTGGCTGCAGGGTGTGGATTAAAAAGTGATATACCACAGTCATATAAATCGCTTAAAGAAGAATCTGAACCAATGCTTTATTTGACCTATTGTGACAGTTAGCAAATATATCGCTTTCCTTTGCCGCTGTGGTCGAGGTTGGGTACCATGACTACGCACCACCCCACATATCAAATAGTACACTTTTTGTGAAAAAGCGATTAAAGCTGGAAAAATAACTAAGTACTAAAAATTGATTGAATATTTATTTCTTCTGTAAGTGACCATGATGTAAGAGGGATGATGCCCTTTCAAGTGTCCATTTTCAGAAAATCAAAGGACGACGCGGAAGCCTGAACCGTCCGACGTGAAGCAGAGGATGATTGCTTCCACGTCGTCTGTTCATTTCTGATCATGGACACCACGTCAGGCATTATCCCTTACTACATTTATAACCAAAACCGATCTGATTACAGCCACCAAGAAAAGCACAGAGACGGTTGAAGTAGAAGACATTCGAAAAATAAATCATTAAGATTATTGACTGTATATGAGAACTGGAGTGAGCGACCCCTTCCCCCCAACCAAAATCTCATAGACTTCTATAGAGAAATAAACAGCTATTACTCAGTCATTCTATTTGTCAGAATAATCGTTCTTGCTCTGATACTTTTTTCTAAACATCTTCTTGTTAATCCTAATTTCTTTTTTACATTTCTTTTTCTGTGGTGCCACTTATTCATCTGATGTATTGAGTGTAAAAACTCCTATGAACATTTTTTGTAATACATAAAAAAAAAACCTCTTAATTTTGTTTACCTTGAACTCCCCCACCACCGACGGATCGTCTCCTTCATCCTGAGTCTTTCCTCTGTACAGTTTGAACGTCTGACAGAAATCGGACAAACCGTCAAACTCCTCAACCCTCTCCAGCTCTCGGTCGTACACCTGAGGAACAGAGAATCCAAACATGCCTCTTTGTGGCTGATATTGATCCAATAGTCGATTCTGCTTCGGAATCAGCCGATTCACGCTTGTTTGAACAGTCAAAGGTTTGCGGTGTGTGAAAGAGTGTTTGTTATTTAGGCGTTGCCGACAACATATGTAACATTAACTATAACTCTTTATAGTTAAGTTGTAGTTAATACTCTTTACATTTTCTTTATCTCTAAATGTGAACGTTGTCATAAATTACCATGCAGTTTGGGAGTTTATGTTGTGGCACAGCAACATTTTCAAGCTACATACGGTATACATCAGACATTTGACACAGGTTCAAGAACAGACGTTTAGCCCATGGTTTGGTGGTGCACGTCTGCCACCTACAGATGGTGCAAAATGTCAAAGCGTTGGAAATCTGGTGAATCTCGCTCCAGGTTTTTTTTCTTTCGCAGCTATATTCCGATATATAAAGATTTTGTGTCCTAGAATTCTGGCCAGACATGGACCACAATTATTAATTTCTCCTCCATGATCAGTTTTCTGTCTTTCACTTGTTTTAACCTTTCTCATATCTTAATTAAGATGTTTTTTTATTCTTTGCATTTAATTATACCATGTGAAGTATTTTTATCTATAAAAAGTGCTATATAAATAAATGTCTGTGACTGGTCAAGTTTGACCTGGTTCCTGATCAATGGCCGTACGTTTTGTACGTAGAGCCCGAAAAGAGTCGTAAACACTTGCGTAGCTACCTGTGAATTTGAGAGTTTTGAAGGTGGAAGTTTAAAACAGACATCTACGCAGACTCCTCATTGAATGTAGCCACTGGAACGTGCGTTGCCGAGGGCGGCTTGAACGTAGCTCCGCCTCCATTCATAGCAAAGTGGACAGCAGTGTGTGAGAGCCCAGATTTGATTGTTTGGCGATAATTTGTGATTTTCATTGCCCATGAAACGTCTTTCCGAGCACTTAGACGTATAAAGGAAGATTATGAAATCTTTCGTAGACCCAACGAAACCCCTTTTTGAAGCTGGAAAGGCATGTCTGCTGCTCAGAGTCCACATCCAGTCACAGATGAAGATAAACACGGTTGAAGGACCGGTTGAACGAAGGTGAAGGAGGCTGGAAAGGTTGGAAACACCGGATCATTTCCTTTGACGGTGGCAGAACCGAGTGGAGGGCTTGTCAAACAAACGAGCGGAACATACCAGGCGGGTAAGAGTGAGGCGATGGGCTCAGTGGCTCGCTGGTCATTCCACTGTTTTCCGTCCAAGTGTCAACTTCGTTTGGACCAGAATGGTGACATGTCGCAAAAGCTCAAAGACCACCTCCATGGGTTTCCATCATGTTTGGGTGAAACCGTTTAACAACCTTCATTAGAAAAGGGGGGGGGGAGGAGCCTTTCAGGGCTCAATGACTGTTGGAGGGGCAGTTATAGTCCTCCGCTGGCCCATTTCACTCCAACTGCATCTCAGCTTCTTTTTCTAATTTCTTGACATTTGTGGGAGACTTCTGGAAAATTGAAGCTAATGCTGAACTTCTTCTCCACCAAACTGATCTGTAACTTGGCCGGTTTGGTTTCAGCTCTGCTCCGATGATTTATTCAGCTTTTAAATTCACTTAATAAAAGCAGGATGACATCAGGACAACATCCTGTATGACCGCAGAGCGAACCAAAAGCGGGTTTGGATCGACTTGACGAACAGCGTTCAAAGCGATTCCGATGATCCCGAGGGAAAGGTCGGAGGTCAGGGGTCCAAGCCCCGACACGATTAATCACTTTGTTGAGAATAGAGTGAGACGTGTGACGTGTGCGCCAAGTCCCGGTGGAAGGAAAGGTCTGTGTTTGGACCGAGAGAACAGGGATTAGGGTTGAGGAGGGCGTGGGCGGCGGCGGCAGAGGAGACGGGGCTCCCGGGATGGCGGCAGACTGAGGGAAGCGGGCTAAAGAGCGAGGTTAATGACGGCTGATGTCATCGCTCCGTTCAGACCTTGCTGACATCAGACGGCGACCTTTTTACTGCCTCCATCCACTGCGGGGAACCTGAAGAAAAACTTCATCTCACATGAGTCATGACGATGGCGCCTGAAAGGATGAAGAGGATGACGAACCGAGGAGCGATTCAAAAGTTGAGGATGAAGGTAAAAGAAGCTTTGTCATCTCCTTTTTTTTTAGTGTTTAGAGTCATTAGTGAAATCCTAGAAATGCAGCGTATTGACTCTAAATCAGAAAAAAACAACGAGAAATGTCTAGAATTTAGTCAATAAAGTTCTAAGTTTATATTTTACATAAAAAAATCCATTTCATTTCTGAGTAAATTTCCATCAGCAGAGATGAACATGGACCATGGAGGACAGTGCAGTATGGAGGACTTTCCTGCAGACATCCATCGTTGTTGTGATTCAATGATCAGCCCTCCACAACTGAAGTGTATGGTTACCACTCACTGTTATACTAGTTCATATTCATTTATATTCTAATGGTCAGGCTGACTTCAAATGGGCTATGCAGCTTCTGGCACAAGCTCTCCATTTTTGACTTGATTAATAATCTGCACTTGATCTGATTAGAACCGGATCATGCAAAATGGATAGATAGATAGATAGATAGATAGATAGATAGATAGATAGATAGATAGATAGATAGATAGATAGATAGATAGATAGATAGATAGATAGATAGATAGATAGATAGATAGATAGATAGATAGATAGATAGATAGATAGATAGATAGATAGATAGATAGATAGATAGATAGATAGATAGATAGATAGATAGATAGATAGATAGATAGATAGATAGATAACTGGATGGGTGTTTCTGTATGGGAAATTCCATTATATGTTAGCATTAAACAAGCAGACTTTGGAGTTGCTGGTGCTATGTTTTAGGTCACTGGAAATGAAAAGGTATAAAAAAAAATAATCGACCTTTAAGCTTGGAACAATTCCGAACAAGTAATCGTTTTATCAACCCAGCACTGTCAAAAAGATGACATCTTTTTTTTTTTCAAATCAAAGACTGTTTTAAAAAGCAACTTTTAGATCAGTGGATATCACAGAGCGTAGGATGTTAAGCTGTATGATGAACTCAAAGGAAATTCTCTCTCGTTTGGGAGTTGATTGAAGTCTATACATTAGAATTCTGGAATATTTTTAAGATGAGTAATTTTTGAGTTTATGTGATTCGTGCAAACAATTTTCTTTGAGAAAAATATCCTGCATCCTTTCTTATGGGAAAATAAACACATTTGTGTTTAGTTCCAAGTAAAAGGCTGGACTCTACTGATGTCGCTCGATTTATCCCTTTTGGGATGGGGTTGCTGGAGCCTATCCTACCTACTGTCGGGCAAAGTTGGCATACAACCCGGAGACGGTGCCAGTGTTACCAATTAACCTATGGAGCATGTCTTTGGGCTGTGGGAGGAAACCGGAGAGCCCGGAGAAAAATGCTCGTATGTACAAGGAGAACATGCTAACTCCACACAAAAAGAACCCAGCCGGGATTTGAACCTGAACCTTGTCATTGTGAGACCAAAACCCAGCTTGGGTTTACTAATACCTTTACACGTGATTTCAATTATGACAGTTATTCTAAAACAATCTAGTTTGGATTTTTTTTTTTAAATTAAAATAAAATGTTTATCATCAAATAATTTATTATATTATTTCAGCAAACCTCCTAACTTGCTTTTTTAATTAAAGCTGTTGTGATGAAATAAAATTTGCGTTGATTTACTGAATTGTGTGCAGTTTTTTGACTGGACAATAATTTTCTTACGTTTGCAGAAGATGTTTTAATATAAAACTGCATTTTTAAGTCAAAATGAACACACAAACATGGGATCTAACATAATTTGCATTTTTATCCTTCCTATGTACAGAGGAATCAGCAAAATGAGAGCTGAAGTTATTTAGCTGCGTAGACGTCACTAAAAATCTTTTCATCAGCAATTGATCTGGTTGCTGTTGGTGAGGTTCTAACTGAATCATTTACAAATTGTTTTGAGAAGCAGGGACTTCTGGGCTTAACTTGACTGGAGCGGATAGCTGTAGACCTGCCTCCTACCTCCAGAGTGTCCAAGCCCTGCTCCAGGTAAGTCCCGCACTTGTTCTTGTCTCCGACGGAGGCGTAGAACTTACTCCACCAATCCACAGATTCTTCTCCCTGTTGATCACAAGGTGAGAGTCAAAGTGGCGGAGCGCGGAAGGAGCCTGCGAGGCATGAAAGTTCAGCAAACGTGTGTTTCAGTTTAACACTGGTGCACATTACAATTCAGAATTATAGGCGCTTAAATGAAAATGTCAAAACTGGATTGTTCATTAATCCTGCCCAGCAGATGAACTCGACGTCCCACGCTGACTCCTGTTTGGCCCCATGAAGCCATGCCATTCGGTAATAACCCACTTTTCAAGCTTTTTCCAGTGATCACATAGCGAGATGGATGGAGCCAACTCACGTCAACGGGAGTAAAAACGGTCTCTGGTGGCTCTGTGGCGTTAAGGTCATGCTATATGCGCATTCTGAGGCAATGGAAAGGAGCAACAGCGAAACGGCGAGAGGCACCAAGTGGGTAAATCTATGCCGCCATATAAAACAAAGACACCGTATATGTTCTTATGTGGAGGAGTGGATCACTAGTGGTATGCTCTTGGCTCTTTTCCCCACCTCTGTTTCGGAAAAAGCATTTGTATGTAAATTTCCTGCAGGTTCAATCAGCCTGAGAGTACAATTACTCTGAGAGGACGACTACAGCACTGAGCTTTAACGCTTGATTTGCTGCTATTGTATGTGAGTTTAGGTTTTTAGGGGTTAAAAGCATGACCAAAGTCAGGACTTCAAAATGAACTTCTGGAACTTTTTTTTACCCAATTAATATATTTACAATAAATTCAGCCGAGAAAAACAGCCTTATGTTCATATGAAGTACTTTATGGTAGTAAAGCCAACTTTACAAAAGTAAAGTGTTGCGAATTAGCAAAGTTTACAAGACTATTATTTTGTGTATTAGAAAAGTTAAAAAAAGTAATTATTTTGCATATTAGGAAAATTTACAAAAGTAAATTGTTGCATTTTTGCAAGCTTTATATCGGTAAAGTGTTACATTTTAGTAAAATTAGAAAAAAGAAAATGGTTGCATATAAGCAAACTGCAAACGTTACAGCAGTAAAGTGTTTCTTGTCCCCACAAAGCTCATTTTCTTTGCCTCAGAATCTGTTGGAATCAAATGAATGGCATGAACAGTTGAAGAGTTTTGGTCATTTAAGGAATGTCACTATCGGCGCTGAAGCTGTAGTGAAACAGAGAATTGTTCTCAACAGTTCAGTGAAAGGAAAGCGATCCATAGATGAGGCTCATCCTTGATCATGTTTCATTGGTTTTGACAAATATCAGTCAGGTGGATTACGTCTCCCCAAAAACGCTCCATCCCAGCGTGACAGTCATGGTTCACTCACCCACTGTAACTTCTGCAGCCAGCATCAGAGAGAGAGACAGCAGGAAAAACATTAAGTAGGACTAGAACTGAAGGGAACCACACATTAAAGGCTGTCCTAAGTACCTTTTTCCACTTTTCTTAATACTTCTAACATCATATATGAGGGGGATTTACTCCAAAAAGGAGCATGCACCATAAAAAAGGAAAGGAACAAGCCCTCTATTCCAAAACGACTGCTGGCATGAGCATAAAGGCCCTTTAAGTCTTACTATTACAGTTATGAGTCATGCCGAGGCCCCATAATGCAGTTCTGTACTGAGGGGAGAATATAGATCCTTGTTTTGAAATGTTGAGGTTTGGATGGGAGGGATTTTGATTCATATGATGTGATCTTTGGAGCCGTGTGCCACAGGCTTTGAGTGGAACTCTGTCATGGAATTGTTTCAAGTGTGAAGCTGCCTCATGCATCAAGTCGACTAAAAGTCTGCTCACGCTGGCAACCGCTCGCTGGTTGATTGTTTTCTCACAGGCGTGCACGTGCGGCCGATGGGACGGGCCCCCTACGCGTTGGAAGCACGTGTGACGCACGCAGCCCTTTCTTCCTGCGTGAGCGGCAAGGCGTGAGCGAACGATAAGAGCGCCGTTTTGGGCTGGCGTGGAATCCCCCTTCCTCCTGCTTCCCAGAGACGCACGACCATGGAAGGAAAATGTGGAATTCCTCGTTTTTCCACAGTGGCTTACAACAGAGCAGCGCGTGGCGTTTGGCCGACACACCCATGCCCGGCGTGAAGCGCCTGATGGCAAACGCTGATGAGAGGGGCGCCACGAACCAAAGTCCAGCTCCCGGTGCCAACAGATGAAGCGTTCTAGAGGCGCTCGCTTCGCCCCGGCTGCACATGAGGGCACAGGCAGCCGGCAGCGGTATGTTCAGGGTGTCGGTGTGGTTTGCAGCCTGTCATTAGGCCTCCGCGGGGAAAACCGAGCTAACCCAAGCAGGCTGGCACTGCCAACAGCAGCAGGGGCGCAGACGGGGCTTACACGAGGGCCGCTCCATCATGGCTTTGAGTGGGGAAAGCCTTTCAGAGCAAAGAACGAGTGGAACCAAGAGAACCGCAGCCAAAGAGAACCAAGTACCCGTCCATAAGAGACCCACGAGATCTAGCTCCAAAACGCTAACAAACTGCTGCAAAAGCTTCAATTTCTTCTTTGTTCAACAGTTTGAACCTAAATCTAATGATCACACATAATTAGGGAAGTCTTCGTTTCAACAGAAATCACATCTTTAAGGAAAAAGATTATAGGTCATCAAACTAAATACGTGCAGTAATCTTTGTCGTATTTTAAGTCTGAGATGCCAAGATTACCTGTCATGTTGTTGTTGTTGTGCAGGTCCAACACAAAGGGTTGTGTTGGTGTGATGTAGGCCCGCACAATAACTCGCAAATTTATCGCAATATCAAGCTGTGGTATATGCACATCGCAAAAGTCAGCGAAAATTGCAATAAATGAGAACCTTAAATGTGCTAAGACAATCTTATCGATACGATGAATGTAATATGATATGATTAGCTGTAATCTGATTAGCTCAGGTAAAGGTTCCAAACTTGACCAGATGGACTCATCACATTTTGACGGTAATGGTGTAAAACTGGTTTTGTATATCTGTGTGAACCCAGTGTTTTGGCTGTTTAGATCGAGTTTATGTGGCGAGTGAGCTCTGGTGGGAATCAGGGCTGTTGGGAAGTCATGAACGTTTCTAAATTTCAATAAGATACACTGTAAAGTAAAGAAAGCACGAGCTAGAAAAGTGCGTCTTGTGGCTTTCAATGGTGATCTGAGCAGATTTGGGTCTTTGTTGGCAAATGAAAGCCAGAAGATTAAAAGAACTAGCCAGGAGTTCATGTTTTAAATGCACCACCTGTATGTCTTCTATTGAAGATATTTTTCATGTGCATGTAACTTAAATTAAACTTTCACTCTGTTTTTGTTGTTGCTGAGAACTCAGGTCATCTTTCTAAATGAGAAATTGTTCTCAATCGACCTATCTGGATAAATACAGGTTCAACCAATTCACGTTAATCACGTTACGGTCAAAGATGTCAACGAGAGTGGGTTATTTAGACGCTGCCTACGACATCTCAGGTATTACAAGGTTAAACTGTACATTTTCTGGTGTTTTTACATTCAAAAACATCAGTTGTACTCAGTCCATTCCAACTGAAATGGATCCGTATTTCAGTTTGTACAGAAATGTTACAAACCCTGACCATCTGGCATTGTTGTTGCTATGGTAACGGTGACTCTATTCCATGTTTGGCGGATGTTGTGTTTGATTTTTCCGGTAATTTTGAAAGAATTCTGTGCATAATTTTCCTCAGATTGTTGGGGGGGATTTTGGGGAATAAAAGGTCCACTTGGTGGTGTAATGTTTTACTAACCTGCAAGACACCAAACAGCTTCAAAAACCGCTTTGTTTGGGTTTTTGAGTGGATGGAAGGCCTTTTGGTTGGGTTAAAACACAACGTGTGGACGCCTTTCATGTAAAAGGAAGCATCCAGTTGATGGTTTTAAACAAAACAGTGTCTTTTTTTCATCAGGTTTCTCCTCTGGACTGAGGGGAGCAGAAATTCCTCTGCAGATCTCTGAATAAACCACAGATAAAGGAAATAAGGCATTTAACATGGAAACTTTCACTTCACAAAACTCAGCACCCGGATTGAGGAATTCTTCAAAAAGCCACGCTTCTGCGATCAAACTAATTTCCCTAGAAAATCAAGCCGTTCTGACTCAAATCTGCTGGGAATTCCTTTGACCTCGTTCTGTAAAGCATCTCAAAAAACAAATTGGTCAATGTGAAGAATGTGGAAAGACCGAGTCCATATTTCCGCAGAGCGGTTTGTGTGTTATTGTCATTTGCTCCATTGTGGTTTCAGGGCAGAGCACCAAACCTCAAGCAAGAATCTGTTGTATTTTCAAATTAATTAAAGACCTCTTTGCTGTCACCGGCTGACAGGAGACAGATGAGACGCTCCCATCTGTGCTTCACCATCACGCTGCCTCAAAATGCCTTCCTTTAAATGATGTGTACCACATCTCTGGATGGTTGTGGATTCCCCAGACACGATTTCTTTAACTCAAAGTTTGCTTTTCTGTCCATCTGATCATTTGCAGTTTCTGAAAAGAAAACTTAATTTCAAACCATTAAAATGCCTAAAGAAACAACAAAACATCAGCTTTGACGACTTTGTCCAACCCTGGTCCCAAAGGTCTACCACCCTACTAGTGGTTCCAGTTCTTCCTACGTGCTGTGCCCGACTGAGTTCAAGTAGAGTTCTAAAGGACTGAACACACCGCAGTCTGTTTACACGGTCATACTATTGACTGTACATGAGGACTGGACGGAGTGAGTGTGACATCACCCATAAAAAATAGTTTAATTCCAGTTTCAACTAAATAAATTCAACGCTGTTGCCACTTCTTCACAATACGGGCGCCGCCATGTTGGAGCCAGACGTTGTTAGTAAGCAGTGATTGGTCCGAGTCGGGCTGACTTGACGTTTCTATGCCAACCGCCATCGCCAATTGAAAGACAGCCATATGAAATCTCTCAAACGCATTGAACGCTGGACATGGGGGCCAGCAGTGTTCACCTACTTTTATTGAGGCATCTCATTGGTCAGTTTATAACTTAATTACTTGAACAATAGAAGTCCATGGTATTTTGGCTTCTTGGACCCAGTGGTCACTTAGTCCAGTTCTCATGTACAGTCAACAGGTCTCCCACAATCCAATTTTATTTGAACACCTATTTGATTGTTTGGATGGCTGAGCAAACGCTTGGCAACAGAGCGACTGTACATCCCTCGAACGCTGCGGCAGCTTGCATCAGTTTGTGGCTGAAATTAGCAGGACGAGCAAAACAACAATGATTTAGGGAAGCTATTTGGACATCTTGTTTTTTGGTCATTAGAGGGCCGTAAATGCACGTTTCATAAACCCTCAGAAATGCCACAATGCAATGCGGCACACAAAGCCGTGTCAGCTAGTTTCCCTGGTCGTGGAGAAGCCAGGGAGGATTTATGGAGGCCGAGGCAAACTGCAGCGTTTCTTAAAGGAGGATTTTAAGTCGAGGTGGCAGGTGGCTGGCAGGGAAGCCGAATGGTTTGGATGGAAATTAAGTAGAGGTTCACCACAAATACGGCCGTGAAAGGGGAAGTATTCATATAAAGTCCATCACCTAGAAAAAAAACGGTCTCAAGTATCACATTAAATTCAAGCGACCTGACTAATTTGAGAACGCAGTAACCTCACGGTATCAAGAACAGCGAGGCCGGTTTGATCCCTGACAAAAGCTGTCAGCAGACTCGCCTTCTGACGATCAGATGTGACGCCCCGTGTTCCTTTCCCATCTGAGCTACGTTAGATCTCGTTTATGTCGAAACTGGATCGCGGCCTTCGAGGTCGGCGGAGTCGCAGCGATGCTGACAGCCTGCATGCCCAAACCTTTCTGATTCTGAAACCAAATCTGACTGAAGCTGCCCTGAAAAGCTGGTAATCATCAGACGTACGCTCCTGATCCACTTTTGACATCAACCCTAAGATTAGGAGCCAGGATTTAGGAAGTGAGCTTTGGTTTTCTGGAGCCACGAGAGGCTGGCTCCCTCTTTTCTCATCCTTTGCCTCAAAACCTTTCCTGATTTCTCTCCTTCAGTCCTTCCTTAACCCTTTCTCAATTACACATCTCTCCATTTGGGTGACTGAGGATCTTTAGCAGCTGTTGACTTGGGCCCCGGCGAACGGAAAGCTGAACCTTTAATTTGACTGCTTTAAATACATCACCCTTAATAAAACATATATCTGTGTTTGGACGGCAAGAAATCAGCCCCAATTACGACTGTTCCACGTGTGTCTGTCTTCATGTGGATGTGAGGACATTTGCCGTTAAAGAGGCATCTGGTCCCTGCAGATTGAAAGTCGTTGACTTTATGGGGTTAAGAATTGTGATAATGAAGGTTAAAAGCAACGACATTACAAACACAATAAATGTGTGTGCGTGTGTGTGTGCTCTCATCTGTGTATACTTGTGGGGACCGTCTAACATCATGGTGGGTCAATAGGACATTTAACCTGCTCATCACATGTAGACTAAAGCTACGATCACACTAAACAGGATTCCTGTGTTAGGGGATTCCTGTGTTAGGGGCCAGTTATGTCAATGCACCTAAATGCAATAAGAGGTCCTGCAGCGCGATTTGAGCATCCGGCGTGGCGCGGCAGTCTGGCAACAGCGCGTTTTGGGCAAAAATTCTGACGTGCTCTGAATATTAGACCACGCAAATAACTGAAATTTGAAAAATTTGCGTTCTGACCTGTTCATGATGTCATCAATGGATGGAGTCCAAAACCAACATGGAGGAGAATCTGATGGTTCTACTCCTGAGCATTATGTTTTCTTTATCTTTTATTCTTAAAGGGGAACCAAGAAAAGTTAAAAATAAAGTTTCTCGTCCTTGCTGCTGGAGCAGACCACTCAAAGTCCACTTCATCCCTAAACGTGGGTCTGAACTGTAGCACCTACAAGAACCAACAACTGGTTCTATTAAAAACAACGGTGTGTGCCGCCATTCCCTGTATTGCAAACCACTCATGCGTTGCCAGAGTGAGCAGCCCTGTACTATATTTTGCTGAATCTGAACTAAGATGAAGGATGTTGTGACGCCCTGTAATGGAAGTAAGGAGCAAATCCCACCGACACCCAACAGTGGTTGGGATAGGCTCCAGCAACATCATGAGAGGGATTAGGTGGGTTTGGAAGATGGATGGATGGATGTTGTGATGAATGAGTAAGGGTCAGTATTAAAGCCATTGCACACATACAGGTTAACATTTGAGTGGATGAAATGTGTTATAAGATGAGCTGGTTACCTACATGAAGGCTGGAACTAGAGCTTGAAAGGTTAATGATAGCTGAACTGGCTCCATCTGCAAGCTACAAGAAAACATGCACATTAAAAACACGTTCAGGTTAGCGGGTTAGCGTTAGCCACTGTTACAACACACATATTTAAAAGAGCCATTTTAAGGCCTTAAAACACACATGATTAACAGAACATCATTGAAACAGACAGACGCATGTCAACATTGCTTTGTTTTTCAGCGGACAGGAACATCTGAGAAACCAGAAGGACTCTGCAGATGGAAACTCCTCATAGCTTCTCCAGGATTGGACGGCAGATGGACCATCCTCTGTAGAGGAATCTCAGCAGCCGAGCAATAAAATGTCCACTTTGGTGCGGTAAAACTGTCATGGTACATTAACACGCACTACACGCTGATTCATGAACACGCATTCGGCCCATGGCCTTCACACACCAGACTAGCAGGGGCAGGCCAACAGGTAGGGGGCCTCTTCTTCTTCTTACTTTTTTGCCTTCTTATTCTTTGCTAGCACATGTCTGCCATACTCAATTGGTGAGGCTTTGATGCAAAATGTCGACGTTGTCTTTCAGGGCTCTATTTCGATATATAAGAGATTTGGTGTCATGGAATTCCGGCCGGGCACAAACCGCAATTATTCATTTCCCCTCCATGATCAAATTTCCAACGGTCGGCACGAATGTGATTGGCTGAAATTGTAAAGCAAAACTCCAAACAATACAATTGACATGTCCATGATAAGGCCCCGAAATGAAGCACTAAAATCTACCTTTTTTATACTGTACCAATACTGCCAAATCTGTCTGTACCACCTTGGCCCAGAGCTTTGGTACCCAACCTACTTTTATATTGTAGCATGACAATACAACAACCCAACAAAGGTTCATAAAGACCTGTTTGGATAAGTAGAAAGTTCAAGAACTGGTAACGAACCTGAAGCCTCGTCAAACAAATGTTGGTCTTTGCATGGATGACGGTCAGACACATCGTTTGTGTCTAAACGGAATTGTTTCCAATGATAAAAAAGGAATGAAGAGTCAGCCTAGCTTGGAGCATGTGGTCAGCGCCCAAAACGATGAAGAACCAAAAACCATGTGGACGGCAGAGAAAACATTCAAGACATGTAAACACAGACAGGAGAAATTGGCCTCCTGGACACTCTGACGAAGCATCTTTGCATCATCTGAATGCAGCAGAAGAGCAAAACTTTCTGCATTTCTGTTTCATCTACAGTGTTTGTATGTAATGAATTGATATATTTACTAAGTAAAGGTTGTTGTTTTGGTAATTCCTGAAGGGAGCAATCAAGAAAGCAAATTAAAGAATAGGAATATGTTACCAAGATGGCATCAGCAGCATTTGTACAGCTGCATCATAACTGAACACATTAAATGTTGCGGCTTCATTCTGAGGTTGTGGACCGGCTGCTTCACATTGGTCGTCAAATGAAAAGGTTTAAATCTCCCTCTGGAAGCGTGCAGACAGCCCGTCCGTCACCACAGATTTACCAGCTGGTTGGGTTGGCGTTATTGCGTCCACGCTGCGGTTTTCATGTTGGGTCTCTTTAATGGGAAGAGGCTGTTAACGTTGGGAAGTGAACTCTCATTTCAACGCCCGACGCGGACAAAGACGAGGAGGTTTCAATGGAAACCAAAGAACCAACCATTGTTTTAGTGAGATGAGGTTTGTTTGGGTCGGGCTGAGATTCCCGCTGAGGCCTTCAGAGCTGGGGGGTGCAGGGAAGATACACGAAGCAATTAAAAGCTGAGGGAATACCAGAGATGACTTAAAGATGATGAAAGCATCCCAGAGGCGGCGAGCGGTCAAAGAACCACGAGAACAAAGATTTCAAAGATCTGCTCCCGACGAACGCATGAGATTAGCTGACGGAACAGGTTTTAGGACCTGTTTAGGGGGAGAGTGTTGGAGATCGATCCAAGGATCCACAGCAAACATGCGTTACGTTCACACCGGTCTCGGCAACAGGCGTTCAAGCAACCAATTTCAATGAAAAGTCTATGTAAACGACCATATATGTAACTGACGCACAGTACTGTAAATGCACCCGTCTGTAAGAGCAAATATATGTTTCTATCTGTAAATGTATTGATTTTTTTTTTCCAACGTGCCATTACACAAGTCAACAAGGAAACACAATATACAAAGAAAAATAGTAACATCTTGACAACATAACATAAAAAAGCAAAGAATGAGAACATTTCTAACAAAATGTCTAATCAGCCTACCTGTAAATCTGCACATTAATGTGTATCCTAGTACTATCTTGTATATTGTATTCATATCTAACTCATATCTATATGCATATTCAACCTATATTATTAGGTTTATATCCTGCACTTTATGGCTTGTTGCACCCTGGATAGACACAAACTGCATTTCGTTACCTTGTACCTGCACATGTGTAATAACAATAAAGTTGAATCTAATCTAATTTCGGGCTTCTGCGTTCAAAACTTGTGTTTAGTTATAGCTACACAAGTTTCTATGGCCGCTTTACACACAAAACGCACAGCCATTGAATGCACTGTGAAAGTTAAAATAGTTCAACTTTGACCAAACAGGGGACTTGGATTTGGTAGTGATGTATGGGTAGCGTCGTTTCAACCGTTTGCAAATTGATCATGGTTGAGATTTTCAAAAGTGCAGTTTGTGCCCGGTTTCAATTCCATATCGCCAAGTCTTTCATTCATGGAATAGAGCTGTGAAAGAAAAAGCTCGGAGCAAGATTCACCAGATTTGCACCACTTTGACATTTGGCACGAGACATCTTCCAACTGAAGCGGGCAGACATGCGCTAGTACACGGTAGAAAAAGTAAAACATGAAACTCCTTGCTTAGTGTGAACAACACTGTCTGCTGAAAGCACGTTCAAGAGCGTGCGTCCTACATGCCCCGTGTGAACGCAGCACGAGAACAAAAGACTAATGAGAGAACACGAACAAAAGGCAGAAAAACAGTGAAAGGACCTACAAATAGAAAGAACTCAAGGAGAACTGGAGTGACAGGAGAAAGAGAAACAGGAAGTTACAATGACAAACAAGTTTAAAGCTTGACTACCAAAGAAAAAAAATGTCAAAAAACATCAAAAAAGTCAATTTTTAATTTTTTTTTAATTCGCCAAAAACTACAACTCCCAGAGCCCCACCCCTTCACGTTTGGAATCATCGACAAGCCCCAAATGTAGATACCAAGAGGAGGTCATGGAGTGGATGGGAGATTTTCAGGGTTTGATGTATGTACTCTGCAGAGGACATATTTCAAATGTTGCTGGTCAGGAGAATGTTGAAAAACAATGAAGAAATAATTGGTAATAATAATTGATTGTTATAGATAGATGGAGGTTTTCACTTCCGACAATATTTTAGGTTACGTCAAACTGTAGATTGGCGACTTGGATCGGTTTGGGAATTGGTCATCTTTTGTTTACTGTCTAAGATTTACTGTTTTTTAGTCTTATTATTATTGGTTGTCGTTGTCGTCTTACGTTACTATGGAGAGGATATACAAATATAATTTTCTTCTGTTGTTTTATTTTGAAGGAACTTGTGGGCATAGCTAGGTTGGCATGAAAAGTGACCAGTAAATCACCTTTTGTTGCATAAATGACTCATCATAACAATAATAATAATTATGCAGTTTTTTGGGTGCCTCCTTCGTGTTTTACCTGGTCTGGGACCAGCGGCTCCTCGTCATCAATATCGATGAAGATCTCCCCAGAAGTTGGCCGAGACGGATCACCTTGGAACACAAACAGCGGATTAAGTGCTTCGGCCCAAAAGTTGGTTTTTCCTCCACTCCATGGACCGTTTCTGTCTCACGTCGCCACTGCTCCTCTTCCTCCTCCTCCTCCTCCTCCTCTCCCTCCAGCAGAGCTTGCTCTTCCTGTTGAGAGCGCCGGTAGTCCTCCAGCAGCCGGATGGAGCACTGACCGACCACGGGCTTCCGGCCAAACTGACGGTTGTCGATGACCTTGATGACGATGGGGGGCATGTAGAGCTCCTCCCGAGGAAGTCTCTGCGAAGAGAAACACGTCAGGTAGCTTTGATCTTCCGCTGGTTGGCTGACGGACTGAACTTGATCGCTTCTTCTTTTGGTTGAACGGCCAATCTGGACGTGACAACTCTGTGTAAAGAACTATTTAAGACGCTGGTTGAACCCGGGTTCTAGCTCCAGTGTTAACATTTTTACGACACACCGGTCATGTGACCCTCAAAGCTCATTCACACCAGACAAGCAGGGAGGGGCTTCCTCTTCTTTTTCCAGTGTTTACCAGCACGTGTGCGCCACCTACAGTTGGAAGAAGCTTGCCGAAGGGACACAAATCTGGAGAATCTCGCTCCAGGCCTTTTTAAATTTTTTTTTCAAAGTTCCATTCCGATAAAGAATGGGCTTGGTGTCATAGCATTACGACCGGGCGCTAACAGCAAATATTACGTTTTCCTCCATAATCAATTTTTTAAAGCAGTTGGCACTTCCATGAATAAAAGGGGACGCCATCCATTCGTCCGAGCCCCTGACGGGTCAAAGTTCAGCTGGTTTAACGTTCAACACGCCTTCAATGGCCCCACGTTTTGTAGCCCAAAAATGGTTGGGCTACAAAACACAAGAGTTTTCAACACGGATGCCCAAAATGTGCATATATACGGGTTTACATAGACTTTTATTCTAAATGGTCGCTTGACTCCGCCTTCGCCCTGAGGATGGATCTACGAACCGATTTGGCTTTGGTAAAAACCTCTGCTCCATTTCAGCGGTCCAAATCCGTCTTTTTAAATAAAGAATTTCTATTATTGAAGCAGCAATAGAAGAAAAGAGCAACAGACTGAGTTGTGTCGCACTGACAACACAGATAATCTATCAAACGAGTGACTTTTTCTGATTTTCTTGGCCTTCAGCGTGCTTGGAGATTTTTTTCTAAATCCTGCGGTCATTACAAAATGTTGTGTTAGTTGACTCTTTGAAGAACTTTTTGTCAAACTAAGAGAAAAATTTAAAACAACTTTTATTAATAAGCAACATTTTTGCATTTGTAACGAACCTCAAGCCAATGCATTTTGCATTTTTTTATGTATTTCTTAAGTAAAATATTTGAGAACTCATCAAGAAACTGGAAACGTGGACAAATTTTTAGTGTTTGTTGCCTAAAAAATTATGAAAAATATATTACTAAGGTGTGAAGTTACAGCTTACTGCCAGTAGGGGGTGCTGCAGCCTCCTTTTAACATCCCTTTAAAAAGAAAAAGGATGATTCATTTCAACATTTAGTTTGTCAAACGTCCAAATCAGGGGCGCCTAGCATGTCGATTGTCATTGACCTTTTTGATTTTTTGCTGTTCTTAAACACTGGGCGCTACAATAGGCCCCTCCCACATGCCAAAGCACTTGCAGGCTTGTAACAAGAACCACAGCTTTACAAACAGACCTAAAGTTTACACTTCTTCTTACCTACTTTTCAGAACTTTCATTGATTGAAATCATTGCAAGTTTTATAAATAACGTAATTTTAGGAGGCCTTTATTTGACCCAAAAACCGTTTATAAATATTTGAATTGACGCCGTGGCCGGGGTACACAGGGTGTGCCGAGAGAGCTGACATCTTTGGAGAGTCTCTGAAACAATAAAACCCTTTCAAAGCAAAGACCCTTGCTTGGTTAACATGAACTTTGAGCTCCTGCTTTAAGCAGAATAAGCTTTGTTCTCTTCAATCTCACCAAATTCCATGAGCTAAAACAAACCAAAAGGTTTCCACACTCTGGTCATAGCTGTCATAATGAACATGAAACTCCAGAGATCAGTGTTCTCCATTCAGGAGAACATTCAGGAGGAGTGACGTGAGTGGAAACGGCTCCATAGGAGCAGCTGCTGAGGTGGAGAAGGTTTTTCTTTAGATCAGCTTCAACTCATAGACTGAAGAAGCTGGACGGTTTGACCAGTGGCTGCGGCGCCGAGCTTTGGCTTCTCAAGTCTCACCACATCGAGGATGAGCGTGTTGATGTCAAAGTTGGGCTTCTTCTTCACGTTGTGGATGACGCAGCTCTGGATCATGGCGCCGCCGCACTCCACCTGCAGACTCGGAGACTTCACGCTCGCCATCTGGAAACTCTTCAGGTTGCGAAGGCCCCAGGCCAGGATCTTAAAGGGCGTTTCAAAAGTTGATTTTTTTTTTGGTCAGGAGAAGTCGACGGGTCTGTGAAGAAGTTCTAGGGTGAGCGGTACCTCGATGGCAGTTCTCTGCAGAACGGGTTTGATTCCCTGAGGAACCATGAAGACGTCGGGTTCTCTTTGAGGAGGCAGGTAGGGAAGGTCCGACTCCTCGGGCTTCCAGCAGGAGCGCCGTGGAGCACAGGGGTGAAACACAAGACAACAGGAAGTGAGTCATGGTGCCGCTGCTGGTTCACTGACTACAAAGAAATGTTTGAACTAAAAGAAATACAAAACTGTATGGTGAAGCAGCTTCACACAAAGCAAACATGCTGTTAACGTTTGACGTGTTTATTAGTTTGATTTCTGCAAACAAACATGCTGAGACGATCCACAAACACGGCTAAATGTTTGTTAAGAATTTCCCCGTTAGTGCGTCAACCTTCAGTGTTCTCAGTACGGTGGCCCTGAGGTACAAATCACGTCAGGCAAAAACATGTTAAAGATCACAACGAAAATTTTAAAAGAAAAACAAATGTTTAAAAAAAACCAGCATTACATTTTAGAAAACATAACAAGATTTCAGAAACAACAGTGAAACAAGCAGAAACAAACATATTTACCAGAAAACAAAAGTATTTTCCAGAAAATATAATTTCTGAACAAATAAGTCATTTCCAGATAATGTAATACATAATAATTTCAGGACAACACAATATAATTTTCAGGAAATTAAATTTCCAGAAAATATAATTACAGAAAAAATAAGTAATTTCCAGAAAACGAAATAAGATTACAAAAAAAAACTAAACCCAATGAGAAGGCTGAAATGTTGTCACTCTGGGACATTTGTCCATCATTTAAACCGGAAGTTATTCGACGTGAAGCAATGCTGCATCTCATCATTCAGTCAACCTGCCCTGTTTCTCATTGTGTTTCCTTTTTTTTATAACATTTCATTTTGTTTTCTGGAAATGACTTTTGTTTGTGACAAAATGTTTTTGTCACATTTGGTTTTTTTACGTTTTGTGTCTGAAATGTTGTTTTGTTTTCTGTTTTTTTATTATTTCTTTTGCTTTTTAAACTGCTGTTGGGATCTTAAACATGGTTTTGTGTCGAGTTATTTGTTGATGTGATTTGGTCTTCAGGGCCACCGTACCACAGTGGGCAAAAAGAGATTAAAAAAACGGGGGAATTTAATTTTTTTTTCTGTAAATATCAGCCACTAACGGTTTACTTTGGTGTCTACAAAGTGTATGAAGAAGCTCAAACATTTTATAGAGGCAACAATGACATTAGAATGAAAATGTATTCAGAAAATCTACCAGTGAGCAGAGATGGGTTATTTAAGTCACTTCAAATGTAAAATTGTACTCGTTAAGGTAGTTTTACTTCCCTTTCACTTGATTATATTTGTAATTTATACCTATAAATGTATACAAGGTAAAAACTTGCATTATTTCTCCAGTGCAAGGACTGACATTTTTCTAAATCATTTTTAAAATGTTTTTATTTTAATATCTATTTTGTTTTAATATAATCTGATGTTGCTTTTTAGTTAGCATTATTTCAATTTAATTGTTTTCAAGATTCAGAATTTGCAGAAGGTTTCTTTTTTGTGTTGGTTCATCCTGGGAAAAATCTGAAACTAAACTACGGTGGCTGGAGAGAGCCAAACATACTTACACTTCAGGTAAAAAAATGTACGTTGAATCAAAGCAAATGTATATTTTACAAATCAAAAGTTTATTTATTTGAATAAAAACGTACATTTTGATAGGACAAACTCACGCAGAGCAGCTGGACGGACTGCGGTCCGGAGCGTCCTCTGGAGCACCCACCGTAACACCCCCCCCCACCACCACCACC
This sequence comes from Oryzias curvinotus, assembly GCA_023969325.1. Classification (NCBI taxonomy): domain Eukaryota; kingdom Metazoa; phylum Chordata; class Actinopteri; order Beloniformes; family Adrianichthyidae; genus Oryzias; species Oryzias curvinotus. The sequence goes on along the minus strand of CM043723.1, from coordinate 4,552,621 downwards.
ACCCCCACACCCCCCCCGGCCCGCAAACATGAAGCTCCCGAGCCGGCCGGTCCGGTTCCTGCTCCAAAACCTTTCTCAGGAGCTCCATGCACGGCCTAAACCAGCGCAGGAGTGACCCACCATGGGAATTAGCAGTTTATTTGCACCACGATCGGATCAACACCCGGCGTAACCCCCCCACCTCCATCGGAGGTGGGGGGGTTTAGTTCCGAATGAGTCTGATCGGGGTGTTCGGAACGGCGTGTTTACAGGATCAGCCGTTCATTCTGATTCCTTTGGTCCATGAAAACGCAGCTACTGTACATCTGAGAAGAGCACCAAGAAGCTTTACGGACTAAATGTACATTTCTTCAGTCAAAAATTAACTTTGCTCTCTTAAGCCACCATACAAAATAACTGTGATTACAGAAATCATGACTCATTCAAATTATTTTTATCTTTTAGTTTAAGTTTTTTCAGCTGTAAACAGGACTTTTATGCATAAACTCAAATCTGTTTTAGAAGATGATTTGTTAATCCTACAACTCTAATTGGGTGTTTTTATGAACTGTTGCACTGGTAATCTCTTGAAGTAACTTTACTTTTATTCGAGTACAATTTTAGATGGTTGGTGGCTGACATGCTGGGATGGGGTTGTGTGGATGTGGTTTAGTGAGATGTGTGTCTCCATTTTGTACCAAATGTTGCAGGTTTTCAGGGAGGAATCCTGCAAAGATCAGCTGCAGAGGCAACAGTGAAGAAAAGCAAGAGAGAGAGAGAAAAAAAAGGTGAAAAGAGCAAAAAATAACCACAGAAAAGAAGAACTCGGATGTTCTTTACCTTCCTTCCGCTTAGAATTGGAGATGAATTTAATTTATTTACAAGAAAATCAGCTTTAGTCCTTTACTTTGAAAGGCAACGTATCAAAAAAACACAAATTTTGATGTTGGATCAAATGGTTTACCCATTTATTAAAACTGAAGCAAAAAACAAAGTATGGTGCAAACAAGAAATGTGAAAGTTTTAACCTTCATCTCATCACTTTAATTTAATTAAAACATGTTTTTACTTTAGGAAAGTAGAACTGCAGTCAGTGTGGTTTTACCTCGTCGAGCACGTGGGCGGAGCCAATCACGTCCCCCTGAAGATGAGATACGTCGGATTTTTAAGGCTGAACGTCTGCACCGCCTCGCCAAACTGTTCCTTCTTATACTCACCTCCTGTCCTGGAATGTGATGAACTGAAGGCTGTGAACAGAAAACCTGCATTTCAGTCGTGTAAAAACAGCAGATGTGCAGCAGCCGTCCAGTCTTGGAAAATTCTCTATTCATTTTAGAAGATAGCTGTTGATCTATGTCACACAGAAGCCAGCAGAGGGCGCACCAGGGAATGTTTAGGAATGAGCTAAACACAAGGTGAAGATCAAGAGAAAGAAAACCAACGAATCGCTGACCTTCTCCCTGCGAATGAGCTGGAAGGCCGCCAGCAGCTCGCCGGCGCTCTTATCCCCTCTTTGAATGGGGTACCAGGCCAAGCGGGGAGACGGTGTCAGGGAGGGGCAGCACACGCAGCGACCCATGAACTCATCTGCTCCCTGAGGGTTTGCAGTACAACACAAGTTGGGATTGTCAAGATAATTCAGTGAGTGCATTCAGGAACGGAGTGGAGCGAACCTCACAACCGCGCAAGCGCAATGCTAACCGAGCAACCCATGATTGCGATCCTCGCTCCTGCGCGCTCGCTGGGTTAGGAAACAGGGTTCAGTGTTGGTCACTTGTAACCGTTCTGGTTGATTTGATAGGCCGAAATTTGCATGTCAAATCCTGCAAGGCAGCGGGACTTTCATTGTCCTTAATAGGCTTTAATAGAAAAATAAAACAGTGTATGTGACGCGGATTCAAACGTTAACGAACAACCAAGAACAAGGTGTCAAAGTGCAACGGTTATTTTGGAGCTGCAAGTTTTTCTCATGTGAAAATCCCTTTATTACATTTACGCTTTAGTTAGCCGGCGACAGAGCTACTACGCAACTCAAAGTACAGCAAACGTGTATTAGCATGTGGCTAACAAATACTAACAATGAAGCAGCATCTCACCCATGTAGCATAAAATGAATCTTCGTTTTAATGCATAATTTTTAATTATTGGTTTTAAATTTTGTCTGTTTTATACTTATTTTTACATTTATGTATGTTGATACATACAGTTTCATCTGTTTGTTGGTTAGTTACATAAGAGTCTTACTTAACTTCTGATTTCTGTTCCCAGGTCTGGAAATGACAGACCAGAAAGACGTAAAGATTATGGAATGAAGGAAAATAGATCAACATTAGACCAACAACAGTGAGATGCTGCTTCATTGTTAGCATTTGTTAGCCACATGCTAATACACACTTTCTGTACTTTGAGTTGAGCAGTAGCTCGGTCTCAGGCTAACTAAAGCGTAGATGTATATTTACCTAATAAAGTGATTTTTAAATGAGAAAAGCTTACAGCTCAAAAAAAAAACCCGCTACACTTTCTAACCTTGTTCTTGGCCGTTTGTTTACGTTTTAATCCACATTACATCCACTTTTTTTTAAATCTATTAAGCCTCTAAAAAATGAAAGTCCCGCTCAGTCGCCTCGCCGAATTCAACATGCAAAATTACAGCCAATCAGATTAACGAGAAAGGTTACTGCCCCCAAGTGACAAACACAACGCCTGAACACTGCTCGCAAATCGCAATCCAGCAAATCCAGCTTCACTCCTACACTTCACGTGTAGGAGTGAAGCGAGCGTCCAATAGTGAAGCGAGCGTGTAGGAGTGAAGCGAGCATGCAGGAGTGAAGCGAGCATGCAGGAGTGAAGCGAGCGTGTAGGAGTGAAGCGAGCGTGTAGGAGTGAAGCGAGCATGTAGGAGTGAAGCGAGCGTGTAGGAGTGAAGCGAGCGTCCAATAGTGAAGCGAGCGTGTAGGAGTGAAGCAAGTGTGCAGGAGTGAAGCGAGCGTCCAGGAGTGAAGCGAGCGTGTAGGAGTGAAGCGAGCGTGTAGGAGTGAAGCGAGCGTCCAGGAGTGAAGCGAGCGTGTAGGAGTGAAGCGAGTATCCAGGAGTGAAGCGAGCGCGTAGGAGTGAAGCGAGTATCCAGGAGTGAAGCGAGCGTGTAGGAGTGAAGCGAGCGTCCAATAGTGAAGCGAGCGTGTAGGAGTGAAGCGAGTATCCAGGAGTGAAGCGAGCATGCAGGAGTGAAGCGAGCGTGTAGGAGTGAAGCAAGCGTCCAATAGTGAAGCGAGCGTGTAGGAGTGAAGCGAGCGTGTAGGAGTGAAGCGAGCGTGTAGGAGTGAAGCGAGCGTCCAATAGTGAAGTGAGCGTGTAGGAGTGAAGCGAGCATCCAGGAGTGAAGCGAGCATCCAGGAGTGAAGCGAGCATGCAGGAGTGAAGCGAGTGTGTAGGAGTGAAGCGAGCGTGTAGGAGTGAAGCGAGCGTGTAGGAGTGAAGCGAGCGTGTAGGAGTGAAGCGAGCGTGTAAGAGTGAAGCGAGCGTGTAGGAGTGAAGCGAGTGTGCAGGAGTGAAGCGAGCGTGTAGGAGTGAAGCGAGCGTGTAGGAGTGAAGCGAGTGTGTAGGAGTGAAGCGAGTGTGCAGGAGTGAAGCGAGCGTCCAGGAGTGAAGCGAGCGTGTAGGAGTGAAGCGAGCGTGTAGGAGTGAAGCGAGCGTCCAGGAGTGAAGCGAGCGTGTAGGAGTGAAGCGAGCATGCAGGAGTGAAGCGAGCGTGTAGGAGTGAAGCGAGCGTCCAGGAGTGAAGCGAGCGTGTAGGAGTGAAGCGAGCGTGTAGGAGTGAAGCGAGCGTGTAGGAGTGAAGCGAGCGTCCAGGAGTGAAGCGAGCGTGTAGGAGTGAAGCGAGCGTGTAGGAGTGAAGCGAGCGTGTAGGAGTGAAGCGAGCGTGCAGGAGTGAAGCGAGCGTCCAATAGTGAAGCGAGCGTGTAGGAGTGAAGCGAGCATGCAGGAGTGAAGCGAGCGTGTAGGAGTGAAGCGAGCATGCAGGAGTGAAGCGAGCGTGTAGGAGTGAAGCGAGCGTCCAATAGTGAAGCGAGCGTGTAGGAGTGAAGCGAGCGTCCAGGAGTGAAGCGAGCGTGTAGGAGTGAAGTGAGCGTGTAGGAGTGAAGCGAGCGTGTAAGAGTGAAGTGAGCGTGTAGGAGTGAAGCGAGCGTGTAGGAGTGAAGCGAGCGTCCAATAGTGAAGCGAGCGTGTAGGAGTGAAGCGAGCGTCCAGGAGTGAAGCGAGCGTCCAGGAGTGAAGCGAGCGTGTAAGAGTGAAGCGAGCGTGTAGGAGTGAAGCGAGCGTGCAGTAGCGCTGCTCAGTTAGGATTGCAACCGCGTATTTGTAAAATACGGGGTTGCTCGGTTAGCATTGAGCATTGTGAAGTTCGCTAACTCAGTTCCTGAATACACTTGCTAAGTTATTTTGCGCTCATACAATTAATGGCAGCCACGGAACGCCAATGCATCCTTACATATGTGTCCTGATCGTAGAACTCCACAACAACATTGGGGGGCGTCGTTGCCGTCGCCTCATTGTCACCAAAAATCTCCAACTCGTAGAAGATGAGTGTCTGGTCCCAGGTGGGGTTGAGCGTGTTGCGGATGGTTACAGTCTTCTGGGACTGGTGGAGGAAGGACACAATGGCGTACGGATCTACAAAGAAAACATTTACGAAGATTTCAAACACTGCTTTGATCTAGACCCGTGTGTTTTCAACCCTTTACACTTTTTGCTTGACAAAAATCACAAGGCACAAAAATGTAGAAAAGAAACACTCTGTCATCTGTATTAATGTACGGCGCTCCACCATCTCATATGCATTTTTTTTAAATAACTGAGCCACAAACAGCTTGAAGTTGCAGCTGTTTTTCCTAAAAGTTGCAATAGTTTTCAACAGTGTTCCCAGGTAGTTGTTCTTCCCCCCAGTTTAAATTGTATGTAACCTAAAGGACCTGCTGTGTTTATATTGAAGAGTTCCACAAACTCCTCAGTGTGAAACTTGTGCGTTGTTTGTCTGAACACTGAGCTGATATATAGGTAACGATAAATGTGTTTTAGATCAGTGAAAATGAGTCGTTTCCTGCGGCACACCTCATCATCTCTAGTGCCGCGGCACACAAGTTAAAAAAACACTGATCTACAATACTTCACTGGGGTAATAATGGTAAATGGTAAATGGCGTATACTTATATAGCACTTTCTACCTTCTTTTGAAGGCTCAAGGCGCTTTACAGTCACACTCCCATTCACCCATGCACACACACATTTACACACACATTCACACACTGATGGTGGCTCCGCTGCCGAACACTGGCGCCAGCCTCCCACCAGAGGCAAGGTGGGGTTCAGTGTCTTGCCCAAGGACACTTTGACACATGGCAAGCCGGGAATCGAACCTGCAATATTACGATCATGAGTCGACCGCCCTACCGCTGCACCACGGCCGCCCCCCTTACAAGCTGAAGACAATATGGATTACTACATAATCCATATTGGATCCCTTTTTGGAAACTACTTCACTGTTTAATTAGGAAATCTGCAGCATATATAACTCAATATTTGCATGTCTTTATTGTGTAGAAAAAAACATGTTATTTGAGACTGTTTTTACACATTTACACATGAAAAAGAATCTCTTCTATGTCCCAGCATGAATGCTAATCACAATTGCTAGCGAAAGCATTATTAGCATTGTCAAAATAAAGCAGTTACAATTTCTATTTATGCATCTTATAAAACCATCAAATCTCTAAATATGGTGGCCAAAATGCAGCACAAAAAACATAACTGTGCAAACAAAAAGAAAAGAAATTGGTTAGGCCATGTAAACCCCGGTTTAAAGGTTATTATATTATTTAATCAGGTGAATATTTGAAGAAGATTAAAATAATGATTGATTACTAAAACAGTTATATGTGGCTACATCTCAACTTCAGGTTTAAATGTATTTAAAATGAACATTAGTCTCTACGCTGAACTAGCTTAGTTTCGACTAGCCAGTATGTTACCTTACAGCTCTGACTACGCTCTGTTTTTACCAGCAGATAGTTGTAAAACACAGCAAGACAGAGTTCTGTTTGTTTACCATTTTGTAATTTTGTTCATTCAACAAACAGATTTGTTTTATGATGTGTATTTTTTATGTCATTGATATATTTAAATGTATATTAATTCTCAAGTGCAATATCACAGGGCTGCGCAATACTTAATATAATATACAGTGCAATTTGAAACATACTTTCGGTGCAATACTCATCAGGAACCACATCGTAACAGACTGATATCACATTGATATTATATTATTTATTTACGTCTGAATGTAAACGGCTGGCCCGGGACCAGAGAGCCTAATTTCGTTTTATCATGTGATAAAATGACAATAAAGATTTCCTGATTCCTGATATTTAATGAGGACATTAGGAGAATTTCTGCCTTTTGTGTAAAATCAACATATTGACTCAACACATTTTTCATTAAAAACTGATTAAAGTGTGTAGCACACACAGAGATTCTGGGATTTGACAGTAAATCTGTACGGTCTATACTACCATCCTAAACCGTAGCATTAAGACCTTTAGGAATGCCAAGCTGGGAAAGCCACTTTCAAAAGCCTCTAGCTTCAATGCTAAAGCGCAGAACTTCCAGTGTCTGCAGCAGAGGCGCATCGCTCACACGTCCGTCCACTCTCCCAGACTCGCAGTTTGTTGTTTCGGGCCGAATAATGAGTCTCTGTGGAGCCGTTAGCATCAGCGTACACAGCAGTTAGTTGCATTTTCCCACCAGCCCCTCAATTAACCCTGCAGGTTACACACATGTACACTGTACACGCGCACCACCCAGGGTGACCCGTTCAATTCCCGTACGTTCCCCACAGACCCCATACACAGAAAAACAAACAGCCCGGAGGGTCGTGCATGTCTGTGTGAGCGGGTGGAGGGAAGGCAGCAGCAGCAGCAGCAGGATGTAAACGCCACCAGGGAGAAGCCTTACTCCAGACCAAAACAAAAGAAGCCAATAATACTAAATAAACCAAATTAGAAATGTAAAAACAATTAAGGCCTGACATTTGAACCAAAACATTTAGTTTAAATAATTAAACACACAAGAAGAAATAGTTGTAACGTTAGCCCCAAGATTAGATAATGGATCTGCATGTGCTGTGTTGATTTAGAAATAAGAGTTATCTCTAGTTACATAATTATTTAGTACTTCATCTTTGATACTTAAGGATTCTTAATGACCTGAAACTGTGTTAGTAAGGCATAGATATATGATAAAACGTTATGAACCGGATGGTGATGTAATTGTGTAGTAAAAATGGTAGAACAGGGGTGGGATTACATAAATTCGCTTCCTTCCACTCCCGTTCAAGCAATATTTAATTTAAAGTCTAATTATCATTAGTTTGATACGTCTTTGTATGAATGTATGACTGCTGATTGAAATCTATGATTGGATAAAGTCAGATGTTTTGGTTTATTTTGGCTGAAACATGCTAACAGTAACATGTTAACTCTCAGTTGACTAAATCCTGCAGTAAAAGTACAACAAATGTCTGCCAAAAGTAGCCCCGGCGTTTCTTCCATAAAATTTGGGAGCCGGTCCGATGTTTATTAGAGACAGGCGTCTATTGGAAACCGGCCTTTACTCCATCACAGACAGAACGGTAATGGGTTCACTTTGCAGTGAAATTTGGTCAAGACCAGTTCAAACTGGTTCTTCTAATTCTTCGCTTGTTTTCTTTGCGCTTCCACCTGCCAATTGGTTTGTTTGTCTCTGCAGTCGTCCTCACGGTATCACCCATTCTCAGAAAGATTTAGGACCCACCCCCGAAATGTGGTGCAGATTTGTCACCAGAATGTTCTTTGGCATTTGCCACCGCACCAAGTTTGAACGCTAAATGGAAAGGGCGTTTACACACACGTCTACACAAATACCGTAGACACCCGGCGTCTGTACACAACCTGGGGGAGGGGGTTCTTAATGGGGCCTGACCACTATTAAAGACCGGCATCTGAAGTAACAAACACCTGTTGGACCCGGGGTTTGTTAGAGACCAGTGGCAATTACAGACTGGCCACTATTGGAAGACATATGGTAGTACTTTTTAGTACTGTGTTAGGTTGTGTTTTTGCGAAGGGATGCAAACGATCCACAAGAATAAATGTAAGCATTCCCCAGATAATTAAAACTAAAACTACACAAACAAAGATGGCTTCTGCTTGTATAGCAAGTTAGCTTAGTTAGCTAAATTGGTTGGATAAGTCAGCTCAAAATTTTCGTCTAAAAATTTGGACTCTAAGAAAATCAAGACAGACTTTTGGCTAATGGGGTTTTCAGACTTGGTTCGCTTAAAGTGAACCAGAGTTTGTTTCCCCCGATAATCCAGAACAAATGTTCGGTCTGAAGACATCCAAGCGGACCCTGGTCTGGGACCAGGAACCGGTCTCGGACCCATCAATGGTTTCCTAAAAGGAGTTAACCAATAAACTCCATCTGAACACCATGTGATCATCAAAACAATAAAATATATTGATCAGCATTTGATCCTCCCCTACTATGAGGAGATGGTTCAGTCCTGAACATCCCCCAGACTCAACCAGTCAAAGGCGAGAAAAGACTGGCGCTCAACACAGGCCGCCAAGGCGCCGTTTAATAGCAGATTAACACACAACTGAATACCATCCATCAGCACTACTCATCCGTAGTAGTAGTAGTAGAGAGGAATCTAGTGAGGCTGACAGAAGATTTGGATTTGTCTTCAGCTTGTTACTTGAATCTTTTCTTTGCTTCTCTTTTTCTAACCTTCTCCTGAACCTGCGCCCCATCGATCGCATCTTCCATGTTTTAGAAGCTGTTTTCACATCTTTCTCTGCTGGACTTCTGATGAAAACACCTTCTGTCGTTTTCTGACTTCCACCATCAATCCTTTACTTTCACTTGAGGTAGTGATTCAATAAAGATTCAATAAAGTTAGAATATGGCCTAATTGGGCTTTATCCCTCTAATTTAGAGAACAGATAAAACTCTTTTATTTCCTTTTAAGATTTTCTGTGAACCTTTCCGGTTCAGATCCAGAGAGCTGCATTGCAGTAGTGATTTATGTACACTAGGGGGCAGCACACGATAAGTAACTACCCTTTTAATTTCTTTACCTTTAGCTGTTTGATTTCCATCATAGATTCTCAATTGATGTCAAGTCATTTTGAGAAACAGAAATAGGAAAGCAAACCGTAACCCGTAACCGTAACCCTAATCCAGCCACCAGGTGGCGACAAACCTCCAGGTAACTGACATGAAATCTACTGAAAGAAACCTTTGACATTTTTAGGAGGAAAACGTCAAATTTATACCACATCTACATTCCTTCACTACTCTTTTCCCCCTAAAATACTATATAGGGCGGGGCTATGCAGTGGCATGGATTTTATCATAATTCTGACACATTCTTACTATCATAACAAGATGCCACTCATTTGCTGCAACAATAACCTAATAAATGTGAAGATTTTACGAAAAATATTTATTCTGATGATAAAATATAGTTATTTTATTTTAGTATTTTCCTATTGACTCTTTGTATTCATGATCATTTTGAGTTCATGTTTCACTTCAAAGCCCATCGAGACGACTGTTGTTGTGATTTTTGGCGATACAAATAAAATTGAATTGAATTGAAAATCTGGGATGATTTATAAGAAACAAATTTACAAATCGTTCAAATGCAGTGCATTGTGGTCTATATTCACAAATCTAGTGAGCATTGACTGGTCTTTCGCAGAGAGTTCTGGGGAATTTCCAGGGCACTGGATTTATGAATTGTAGATGCGGCCACCCCGAAAAAATGGCAAACTAACTGTGTAGTGTAACATGTAAGTGAGGGAATTTGGACATAGCCGATGTTTTAGTCTTTGTGGGGGTCGGGGTCAAAATGGCTCAAGATCGTGGAGAATTCATCAAACTCCTAATGAATTGAATCCCACAGATTTACAGCTGGAAGGAAAAGAGAAGAAACCGTTTCTGGACTGTTGAGATGTTCCATGATTAGGATTAAAACCAGATATTGAAGGTGTCCTCTGTTGCACCACGGTCACAAATACAACTGACTCCGCGCGAAGGGGAGGCATCAGCACAATCTTCAAGTCTTTAAGCCAGATTTTTTTAAAGTCATTGGCATGGTCATGAATGCAGGGGGCGGTTCTGATTGGATGATGTGTAAATGTCTACAGACAATGGCCGTCCATATCAAGTACCACCGACTGCCAGGCGTCCGGTAGCCCCCAATGTTCTGTTCTTTTTAGCATCAACCGCAGTTCTTCAAGAATCAGGTCTTGGAGTTGCTGTGGTTCTATCAACGCCATGATGAGTTTTGTGCAGCACCAATGTCATCTCACTATTTGGACCCATGGTGGCTGAAATTGCTAGATTGACGTCTGGTCATTGCCGGGCCCCCAGGCCATGTCAACAGCTCTTGTCGAGTCCCCACGCTGCTACCGTATAATTTCTAACAATGGGACAGTGGCAGTGGGACGGGGGCATGGGGTGGCTAGTTGGAGGCAGTCTGAAATCAGCCAATTTTAGGGACTTTGTAGACCCTCCCATCAGTCAAATGTCACGCTGCTGCCTTCCTGCCTCCTGCTTGTCACCAGACTGCCACCGCTCGACCTCCAAATGTGTCCGGGCGACCACTGATCGATGTCAAAAAATCGTCCAGTCATTGTAAAATGCTAACTTTTTTTTTTAAAACCTCCGCGGCCACGTGTAAAGAATGTGTCTCCTGATTACACATAATGCAGTGCAAACACCTGATTTTGCTGAAAAAGTTGCATTTAGGTCCCCGCGCAGTGGCATTTTGGAATACGTGACTGAAGTCTAAGGCTACGTTCACAGCTGACTTGAGTTTAAACAACCACTTCCACTGGAAGAACCTGAGTAAAAGCATGTTTGGGACTTCTGCGTTTAAAACTCTTGCATTCATGTGTCCATTGAAGGCGTGATGAAAATTAGACGAGGTAGAACTTTCACCAATCAGGTCAAAGTCTTTCATATATCAGATTGATGGGACGCATAGCAGAATGGAGCTGTGAAAGGAAAAGCCCGGAGCAAGATTTGCAAGATTTACACCGTGTTGACATTTTGTACTTCCTCCAACGGTTGGGACGTGCGGTAGTGTCAACGCAATGACCACAGTAAACACGGTTTTTACTCCAGTTACATATCCGGTGTCAATGCAGCATTGGATTATTATCCAACAGATCAAAACTTTCAGATGTTCTCCATTTTTAGGCAGGAAGAGGACAGTAAAAGTGGGAGGATCCTGAAGGTGCTACTGGACTCTACCTGAGAAGCTGTCTTTGTCCATGGCCGGCAGGTCCCTGGCTTGATACATGTAGCAGCGCAGATGATAGCGGCTTCCACCTGCACACACAGACTCAAAACGTTATTGACATGAAGAGGACAGAGTTGGTTAGCCGAAGCATCGCCTGTCTCACAGTCAAAGAAGCAGGAGATGGTTGGTCTGTTGACTCCAAACGTGGTCGTGACCGACTTGTCGTCATGTTTGTCTTCTATGCTGCTCTGTGGGGAAGAAGGACGGCGCAAACGATGAGGGTCTAACGCGCAGACGCCAGGACACGCCGCCCCAACCCATCCTCACCAGCGAGCACTCCAGAGCAAAGATGGCCGCCGGGCCGGTCTTCTCCAGCGGCTCCATGCGGCGCCTCCACCTGCGCCTCCTGAAGCTGTCCGTCTTCCGTGGCTTCAGGTGGAACTTCCAGCCAAACAGAGACGCGTACTCCCAGCCCTCCTTCTCCATCTCGTCTGGACGTTGCTTAGAAAAGACAAAAAAAAACTCACAAACAGACTGAGAACAGGGAAGGGGAACTTCTTTAGGCCTTGTAGAGGAGCGCTGGCCTTAAGCGCTTCTCTTTTCTCATTGGTATAACTTTACTGCCATCTAGTGGCTGCAGATGAGAACTTTATGCACTCAGATCTTTTTCCTTTTAATCTTTACGTTTTGTTTTTCTTTACCTGTTTCATTTAGTTTTGCTTGTAATTAAAAAAATTACATAATACAGAAAAAATGTGTATTAAAAAAAAAAGACAAGTAATAAGACTAACAACAAACACTTATGATGATATATCTAATTGTAAAAAACAGGTTATATTTAAAAAATCTTTATGTATCGTCACTTTTTAAGATTTCTCATAGTGTTTTCTGTTGGTATTTTAAAATTTCAGGTGATTTTACTGATAAAAAAGATTTAGAATTATTTTTTGTTTAATATGCTAATATTATGCTAATATGGGCGGCGGTGGTGCAGGGGTAGGGCGGTCGACCCATAATCCTAATTTTGCAGGTTCAATTTCCGCCTTGCACCCCCATGAGTCAAAGTGTCCTTGGGCCAGACACTGAACCCCACCTTGCCTCTGGTGGTAGGCGGGCGCCTGTGTTTGGCAGCGGAGCCGCCACCAGTGTGTGACTGTGACTGTGACTGTAAAGCGCTTTGGGCCTTCTAGGTAGTAAAACGCTAATATAAGTATACGGCATTTACCATATTCTGTGGTTTTTGGGGAAGTTCTACCTTCCTGAGAGCCTCCATCTTCTGCAGGTCTCGTCTCCTCATCCGGACCCAGCGTCTCCTCCTGTTGGTGTGGTACATCTTCTCCGCCGGCACCCACGACTTGGGACGGCGGTCCGGAGGGATGGTGACGCCATACTCCCACCCTGTCCACACCCCCACCAGCGCAAAAAAGAGACACAACCGCTGTGAGGGTGAACAGGTCTGAGAGCTTTCCTGCCTGACGTCAAGTTTGATGAAACTCTGAGATTATTTTGAGCTTTTCACTTGAAAGCAAACATGTAAGCTGCTAAACATCCTGATGTGAACGAGTCAAAACGCTTGTTTGTCACGTAAAAATATCTCAAACTGTACCCTGGAAGTTTTTCTGAAAGAGATGACCATTCTATCTGTCTGATCTGGTAACATTTTTGAGGATTGTGGCTGCATATCTGAAAAAGTTTTTAAAAAGGATCTTCTGGTTTTTCAGTTTGTAACACCAAAGAGGTTTGGCGCTCTAGCCGCCACCGATGGCGAAGTGTCTCTAAGTTAAACTAAAAATGTTAAATTGTGTGCTATATAAACTAAAAAAGCCACACACAAAAAAAACTTGATGAATTTTTTTTTTTAAAATTACCATTCATAGAAAGAAAACACCTTATATTTTAAAAAAAAAGTACCTCATATGGAAAAAAAACCTATTAAATGAAAATTTGCTTATATGGCAAAAATTACCGTTTTTGGCAAAAATTAACTTACATAAAAAAAACTACTTTATCTGAAACAAACAATTCTCCCATGAAAAACAATAACTTTACATGGAAATAAGTTACCTTATATGAAAATTTCCTAATATGGAAAAATTGACCGTATTTGGAAATTACCATACATGTCAAAAACTACCTTATATAAAAAAATATGGCCTTATATCAAAACAGTATCTCATATAAAGTATCCTTATATGAAAAACATTACTTTATATACAAATAACCTTTCCAGTAAAAGTTATTTGCCCAATAATACACATGAAAAAAATTAAAAAGAGCAACAACAAAAAAATACCTAAAGAAAAACTTAAATATGCTTTAAAATTAAAATAAAAAACTTCTAAGCAGAGCTCAAACAAACAAGACTTTCCTTACATTGTGATTTTATTGCTGATCTACCTGAACCAAATGTAAAACACCTGAAAATGACATTTTATTGTGAAAATCGTCTTTCTTTCCTGTCGTGCACCTTGATCATCTACGGCCCTGTTCAGGTCTTCGCTCCACTCCACTTCCTCCCACACCCATCCTGGAGGACACTCCACGTCATCTTTCGACAGCGTTTTCTCTCCGTTCTGACACGCGCAAACAAAAGCACACAAACGCACACAGACTGTTTACATGTGCCTAAAATGACAGAATGCTGCATTCACTGACCCAGTCGTACCACATCAGTGTAGCCCTCCTGCATGCCGATCCACTGACCACCCGGTAACCTCATCTGGTTTTCAAACACCTCTTCCGTGAAGGTCATGTGACCCGCGTCCACGTCGAACAGCAGCCTAAAGGGTTTCCAACACAAAACAACTGATCCATTTGAATTTTTGCATTCAAACTTCTAGAAAAGTCATCTAAAGAAAAGACTGGAACAAAAAAAAAAGTGGTTAGGGTTACTCACGTCCTTTCTGGACTGATGAACCAATCCCCAGCCCAGGTCCAGCCTGGGGAGGGCTTGAAGCTCTCCTTAGGAAGCTTCACTCTCCCGCTGATGTCGCTGAACTTGGGGTAGGTCAAACCTGTTGACCCCCAGCTGCCCACCAGGGCAAGGCGAGTCTGGTTCTCATACTGAGGAGGAAAAGTTGGATCATTCTGTGAGTCTAGAAGCTCACTATGAGTTAGATGACTGCTTTATTAATGGTGGAGAACAGTTATGCCACAGAGTAAAAACTCTTCTTACAGGCACAGAAACTGAACAACTAACTTGAACATTTTTTACATTTCGTTTACAAAGCCTTTATTGACTATTCGGGTTGTGTTTTTATGTCAATGAATAAAGTTTTTTTTTTGTTTTAATCTACGTTAGCATCACTTCTTCCCAGCGTGAGTTCAGGCCGTGTCACACAGCCACTACGTACATTTTGCACATATTGCACAGATGAAAATTGGCCACACCCAAATATGTGGAAAAAGTGAGAAAAGTTGTGGTCTATTAGAGGAAGTTTCACAGATGTATCAAGAATGATCCATGTTAAAACCACAGAAAAAGTATGAATAAACCACGCAAAGAACACGTAAATCAATGTAGAACATGAACCGTGTGTGAATTTTCCGCTGTTGACATGTAATTCATTAGAAATTGGCCCATCAATAACGTAATTTTGTAATGAGATATGTACGGCGTATGTGCGATACAAAAGCCATATCGTCAGCGTAATAGCATATCTGCCTAACTCATTTTTTCAGGTTTTTGGAAGAGAAGAAAAAAAAACACCTTTTTTTCACCAAAGGAGAGTAGAGTTAGGCCAATATCTCAATTAGGCAAAAAAATGAGTTAGGCAGAAAGGCTATTAGGCTGTCGATATATGGGTGGTACATGCGTGAAAAGTCCATTAAGCCACACATTTGCATTTGCATCCTGCAAAAATCACACACAATTGTTTAAGGCTTGAGTAATTGTTGCATATAAACTATGCAAAATACACATAAACTGCATAATTCTCAAGGGACCAAAAAGTTTCCACAGCTTAAAACTGAATTCACGTAAAGACCCGTCGGCTGAAGCCCTTGATGTACATCTGCGCACATCGACGAATGACGAACGCAAGTAACACTTATGTATGACGTATATCACGCATGTATCATGAAAGACGGACACGGTCCTTAGATCTTACCGTTTCAGCAAAAACGGACAGCTTTCCTTCTGTGCACTGGTTGAAGTGCGGGGCGTCGGCAGCCAGGCCGAACCACACTTTGACCCTCAGCTGACCGGGAAGCTTGGCGGCTCCACCGCCGCCCTGTGGGTGCTGCACACACAACACGGAGAGGTCATTTCCGGGCAGAAAGGGTTGACTTGGCCTGTGTTTGTTTGTACCTTCAGAAAGATGCTCTGTAGCTGTCCACAGTGTTTCCCGCAGTGCTGCTTGGAGAAGAAGACGCTGTGAGCCGGGATGCGGTGGTACGCCACCCGCCGGTCGCCCTGCAGCATCCATATCACGATGTCCGGAAGGCTGTTCTGAGGCTGAAACGGATGAGGATTTTTCTGTTGTCGTCTTAATGTTTCTGCTGTTGTGGTTATAGTTTTCTACCAGTTTACTGATCACAGTTTGCACTATTCTTTGGTACAACATTTAATCCAATAAAGTTTCAAAGTTTATTTCAAGATAGAAATAAAAAAAATAATGAATCACCATCCTTTTTTTTTTACTTGTCCTGTCCAACAACTGAGCAAACAGATGATTTGTAGAACAAATGTTCCTGTTACAACAGGGTTTTGATTCATCAGACACATGAGGAGTATATCTGTATAAACTCCTTTTGTATTTGAAGCTGATCTTTAGTTACATTAATCCTGTTTGTTTACATTTCTTATTGGACCCAATGGGAAAAAAGAGAAGAGGAAGAGAGAAAGGGATGTTGGAGAGGAGGGGGATAAGGGTAAAAAAAAGAAAGGGGGAAAAAAGAGGGGGTTAAGGAAGTTGGAGGAGGTTTAAAAAAGTAGGCGGGGTAGAAACAGGGTTTATTATCAGATGTAGATGGTCGTCAAAAGGGGTGGGGCCTGTCCACACACACTCTTCCCACACAAACATGTCAACGCATACACGATTTAACAGCTCACACGCACTGACTTAAGCCGAGGTGAGTTTTCTACCGTGACGGTTGATGGACTGTAAAAAGAGGGGGGAGTGCCCAGACACCCCCACACTAAGATTCCCGCCGAAGGCGAGGCAGCAGTGGCGGTTAGGGCCCCCCCAGACACCCAGACGAGATAGTAGATTGAGGAAATCCGCCTGCCGGGCGACCCACCTCAGCCACCCATACCAGGGCCACCACAGGGGCCCCCCAACGCTGGAGAACAGGAGACACAGAGAGCCTCTCGCCACGCCAGGGGGTCCAGCACAAGGCCCCACCCGCTGGACCCCCCCCCCCCCGCCCCAAATGAGGGTCCCATTACCAATCAGGAGTTCTGAGCATCCTGCCACCCCAACCACAACAAACCGGGATAGCCCCAAGGATACACCCACCCGACCCATGGGGAGTCCAGTAGAGAGCAAGGCAGGGGCCACTCCCCTCCACCCGAGAAGGAGCGGAGGGACCCCCCAGGAGAAGCGGGGGTCCCTGACAAGCGTGGACTCCCTTTTTGTTTGAATTTTGAAGATTCCTAGCACTTAGAGGAAAGGACTAGAACACGGACCCCCCCCCCCACAGGCTCAGATATGACAAGATCCTCAGTTCATGGCCAAGAATTCAGGGATCCGTTTTTTTAGCTATTATGTATTTTTGTTGGGTATTTGAAGAATTTTCAATAAATAATACTTTTTTGTCGTATTCATTGGTTTTCTGGTGCTTTTTAGGAAAAAACCTATTTTATATAAGAGGTCATATCTATGTAAGGTAATTTTCCGTATAAGGTCATGTTTTTTAAACAAGGTAATTTTTACCATATATGGTCATTGCCATTTTTTTTTTTTTTTTTGCCATATTAAGATATTTTTTATTATTAAGATTTAGTTTTTCTGATATGGTGGTTCTTTCCAGCCGTGTCTCGTTTGCTGTTGCAAACCTCCTCGGCGATGGTTCTCAGTCTGTTGGTCCAGTCCTCGGCATGCTCCAGCATGGTGGAGAGCTCCGTCTCAGGTCCATGTTTGAAGGCCAGAGCGGCCGCAGCGATCTGCTTCAGGTGGAGCGTTCGGATGTGTCTGATTGAGCGATCCAGAGGCGTGACACTCTGCCACTGGTCAAGGGACGGGAGCTCCTCACTGAGGAAAGAACCACATAAAAATGAGGGGTTTTTTTCTGCTTTGGGGTTTGAAGGAAGCTGAATTTATTTTGTAAACACAAACAATCATGAGCCGGCACTTACCTGCAGTCTGCGATGAGCTGATCCAACAGCTGAACCACCCGCAGCTCCACCTCCTCCATGTCACTGCCTGCCTTCACCTGCAGATGCACGTGCTGCAGGTTTGCCTCCTGGAAAGCAGAAACATTTCTTCTACTAAAGTTTTGCAGCATTAAATAAGCGTATCTGCCCTTTGTCTAAACTAAAACTGCTGATCTGGTGACGGTGATGGTGCCAGCCGGTTTCCCACTTATAGAAAAAATGCTCCAATAAAATTCAACACACCTTCATCTACTAGAATACATCTTTCTAGAGAAAAAAAGTAATGTAAATAAGCTCAATCCAAGTATCAGGCCAAATCCTAATACCTTCCCTACCCCTCTGGCTCCTCCCTATTGGTAATTGGAGCTGTACTGGTGTCCAAACTGTTTTTTTTAAGACTGAGTGCTGGCTATCCCTCCCCTGGGGGGGTGACCCGCCGCAGAAGCACATTTCTTCACGTGGGTGTGCTCTGAAGCACAGAAGTTCACATTTAAATGTAAGTAAGGACTTTTTTATTTCAGCTGAGCTTTTAAAGTTTTGAAACAGATGTTGCTATTGTCCGAGCGCTGGCAGCTATGAGCTAACGTAGATGGCAGACGGCTATTGATGATGTCATCAAGAGGTAGCAACGCCAAAATTTGAAGACAATGTTTTTTCCATATCTCTGTGCTCGGAGGGATAAGAAGGTAGGGAGAAGCCGTCAAAGTAGTGGAAGAATTCCGATTCGGCCTTAGACTTGAGTGTCCAGAGAGATGGACAAGTCGTAGACAAGGCTGTGTCGACAATGTCTTGGCGCTGTTGTCATATATGGAAAATGTTAGCTTTCCCCACTTGAGTGTTGCAATAATAAAACAACACCAGAAAACACACTGGACGTCCTCGTTGAGCCAACTTTTGGTGTAAACTTCATTGGCCTTGGTCTGCAACCGCCGACATAACCAAAATAAAGCAGTTCTTCATTCGATTTTAGTGATTTTTAAATATGCTTTAACAAAATCTTAAAACAGCTGTTGCTTTATCTTGTGCGCTCTTGGCGCCGTGTTCTAATTTACGACTGATTGGACAACACGCCCTGCATAAATTAGATCTATCTACTGTATATGATCTAATGAGAGTTGGCCACTGTTAAGATCCTGTTTTGTAAACCAGAAAGTTGTGGAAAGCCAAGGTTCTGCTGCTTCAGGCCCTACATGTGGACTGGAACCAACCAGGTGGATGGGGAGTCATGAAGCAGGTGAAGGAGCAAACCCACCAGCCGGTCTATGATGGCATGGAGCATGTTGAGAGCCTCGATCCTCGGTCGGATGTCTTCCCACTCTGAGGACAGGACCACCACTGGCTTAATGTTTCCCCAGGGAAGATAGTAGTAATGGCACCCTGGAACAATCAACACAGAGTCAGGAACAACCTCGGATGGACATTTACATATAGCAATGGCTAGTTGACACCATGGCAACCATGTCAGACCTATAGACTTCTAACAGGTTAAATGGCTGCACAAACAACTGTACGAATCAATCATTGACGAAAACTGATAGGAAAAAGAGTTTGATGTAGTGCAATAAAATAAAGGAATTAAGGTCGTGTCACGGCGACTTCGCACATTTTGCAAATTTCCACTTATGAAATGTTGGTCTTTCTTGATACATGCGTGATACACAAGTCTTTGCTGCGTGTGTCATTCGTCTATGTGCGCAGAAGAAGCAGGATTTTGCGGCTCTTCTGACTTACCGTCAAAAACAGCCCGGCTGAACTGTGTGGTGGAGGCCAGAGGAAGGCAGCTGTAGTCAAACTTGTTGCCATAGTTACCGATGCTGACCTCAAACTGAATGGCGTCGTCAACATCCTGAAGAAGCGTGGCCGAGTAAAAGGCTACGAAGAGCGAGAACTTTCTCTTCCTCAGAAACTTCTGCGAGACAAAAGGAAGAAAGACGCTTTCCGGCTGTCCTTGCTGTCTTCAGGTGAACGTCAGGCCTTTAGATCCTCCTTTTCTCTCACCTCCACCACCAGCAGGTCGTCTGATGGGATGTCCTCTGTTCTGTGCTCTGGCTTTTCCAGCAGTTTTGTGGTTAGCTCAACCAAAACTCTGCCCCTGTAGGCCACGCCCTCTCCCTAAACATAAAAGGGAAGAAAATGAAACAATCACTGTCAGGTATTTTAGTTTTTTTTAATTTTCACTTGAAAAAAAATATCACAAACATTATTGGTAGGTAAGCATACATTACAATAAATGTAAAAAATGGCAAATATAACTTGTGTTTTAGAACCTGAAAGCTAGACTTATTTTTTGTTGACATCACTTCCTCTGGAGTAAAAAGATGCTAAGCTATCACCATTATAGTGTTTTTTGTCCATATCCCTTTACCACCAGGGATGTCACCAGCAACAGCAAAAGAATTCATACTCTTTAAGCTACTGTAGTGAATTACAGTGAGGCAGATACCATTGATCCCCCTGAGATTTTAGAAGTCTGGAAATGACATTGGATGTTTTTTTTTTTCATTGGTGTGCTCCTGCTGGAAATAGGTATTTGAAGACCGTGGAAAATCCATGTTAATATTGGGTACAGTAGCCTCTGTTTGCAATTACAGGGGTCAAACGTTTCGTGTGGTCTTCAGGTTTGCACACACTGCAGGAGGGATTTTGGCCCGCTTCTCCACGCAGATCTTCTCTAGATCAGTCAGGCCTCTGGACTGTCGCTGAGAAACAGCAATCGAGCTCCCTCCAAAGATTATCTATTGGACTGAAGTCTGGAGACGGGCCAGGCCACTCCAGAACCCGGATTTACTTCTTATGGAGCCACTCCTTGGTTCTCCTGGCTGTGTGCTTAGGGTAATTGTCATGTATCCTCTGACTGAAAGTCATATTCTTTCTTGATTGTGGCCATAATAACAGCTCAACATTTTTATTTCTAAATGAAAACTTACTTTTCTAATCAGTCTTTCTTGCCTCCTTGGGATGACAAATTGTATCATGAATGGAATGAGGGGGGTTAGTCCAAGCTTGAAGATTTATACATAGATAAAAAATGTGCATCATTTAATCAACTTAAACAAAACTTTAACATTACCAATTCACACTTTTATAGATACTTACAAATTAGACATTACTTGCAATCCAAAATTAAACTATTTCAAGATCTATTACATGATCTTTATGACATTTTCAAAAGTCCCCCTGGCTCCAGACATTTGGTTTCCAGAACAGTGCATTTATTTGATGGCAGCAACAGGGTGACACCAACAAAAATGAAAGATGCTTGGAGTGAGGAGTTGGGCATAGAAATATCAGAAACCATGTGGGAAAAGTGTTTATCCAAGATTCACTCGTGCTCTGTTATTAGCAGACACCAACTCATACAATTTAAAATCATCCATCGGCTCCACTACTCCAAAGTACGGTTGCACAAAATATATCATTATGGCTGGCTTCTGGAACAGAATATTTGACTGGTATTCCAAAGCCTATGGTTGCGTTATTCCACCCGATGCAGAAATCACCATTTTTGGCTGACTACGTACTAGAGCTATCCCAACTGTCATGCAGCAGCCACTAGAACTTGGATTGATGACCGCAAAAAGACAAATTTTGCGAGAGTGGAAATCTACATATCTGCCTCTCCATACTTTGAAGTGTGGCTCACTGACATGCTATCTCTCATCCACATGGAAAAAAATCGCCATGTCAGGACCGCCTCAGGTAATGTTCACAATAAACTCTGGACACCATTTCTAAATCACTTACAGAAAGTTCAAATTATTTAGCTCTGTGTTGAGACTGCATTTTTCTTTTTTCTCTTTATGTCCTGTTTGGACGGCCTGTGAATAAATATTGAATAGAATGTAACTGGCAATTGTTTATTTGCTTGTATTTTTACATTCTGTTTTGTAATGGTCTAAAGAGCACCTGAACTGTTTGTTTTGTCTGTTTGATTTTGTACACTTGAAAATGAAACTAAAATATTGGAAAAAAAAAATACTTTTCCAAGGTTGAGAGCCTCGTGTGGGTCGTGGAAGGTGGTAAACTCTCTCGGACTGCCGTACATGTTGACGAAACACGGACCGAACGTCGGCAGGAAACCGAGGCTGTCATCAACTGCAACGACAGGAAACACTTGGCCAAATCATCATGACAACTAAAAAGGTTTTGATTTATTCCAAAATTCTGCATCATGATTTTAGGTAGATTTGGGTAAAGGATGTAGCAGAGAAAAATGTGGACATACTGCCAGAGTGGACTGTCCGAGGAGTCAAGTCATCTGAATGATAGAGAGGGAGGATCGTTAAGTAAATGTTGCTTGTTAAAAAAAGGGGAAAAGAAAAGGGTTTTTTTTTTAAGGCGGCACAAACTCAGTCAAAAGCACAGATACGGCAAATCCAGCAGAACAAATGCAGCACCATTCAGCTGGTTAATAAAAGGACTATAGAAGGACGGTACTATTTTAGAAAAGCGTGTTCAACAGAGTGGCGCAGTGGTTCAAGTCCTGGCTGGGGGACCTGAACCAGAACATCAATGGGGGACCTTTCTGTGTGGAGTTTGCATGTTCTCCCCGTGCATCTCCTGGGACTCTTCCTACCTCCCACCGTCCTAAAACATGCTTCATAGGTTCATTGGTTACTCTAAATTGAGAGTGAATGGTTGTGTGATTGTGGCCCTGCGACAGACTAGCGACCTGTCCAGAATTTCCTCAGCCTTCGCCCACAAGTGGCCGGGATAGGCTCCAGCAGCCCCGTGACCCCGAAAGGGAACGAACGGATTAGAAGATGAAGCCAAACATCTGAAACTGCTTTTACAGATGAAATTAATCACTACATCAAAGAACATTGTAATTTCTTTTGAATTAATTTGTTTTTTCAACCCTTTGATGAAAGCCACAAAAATAATTTTGCAATGCATTTTCTTGAGCTGTATCAATTATTAACTGCTGGTTGACTTGGTAAGTTTTTACTCACAAACGCTGTATTATAAACTGCATTATAAAGAATACATTAACAGCAAATTTTGTATTTGCTGTTAATGTAGTCATTAAAAAAAACAATTGATCACTCATTCTCGCTATAAAGTTTAGAAAGTTAGCTAAACTTTTCCTGCCTGTTTTTGAGATATAATGGAGGCAGCCATTTTGAAATGAGCAGGAAAAGCTCTTCTACTGCCTCAGGTGCAGAGATAATCCACAACAGGGCAGAACCCATGGACTAAGTTGGGTTTAACCGCAAAGCTTGGATCACGCTAATAAGATAGGGGACTCAGAAATCCAAAAATCAAATATGATGGTTATAAAGGGTTAAAATGGTTTTCAATGGAAATACTGTGCCTTTAAAATACAAACCTATAGACTTCCAATTCACTTAGAAGAAACAGTTAATTGAACCAAACTAATCAAAACCTTTACCTCTTATTTGAAAATATAAGTCCCAAAAGTTCTCATTCATTCAGGTGACGTCCTGAAGTTGAGTCATAGCAACTGGACTCAACATCTTTGAAATGTGTCATCATTCATGCAAGTCAGAGACTAATGATGTCACAAGGACCAGCGGTGAAACATTTCACAGAGGGAGATTAAAGTCCATTTGCCATGACTCAAGAATATATTTGTGGATTTATCTGACATATTACTCATAGGACCTAATACCATAATGGATACAAATAAATCTTTATGTCATAGTGCACTAGGGGTCATGATGTCATACTACTCGTGTTGGACAGATAAAACATTCCATTTGAATAAGATTGTAAGGATGATTGTAAGGATAACAAGCTGGGAAATGCAAGAAAAGTGATGCCAAAACACACAGAAAACGCATGCTCATTGTATAAAGACAGGACATTCAAAAGACAGGAAGTATTAGTTAGTATCTATAAAACAGAATAAAAACTGAATCAAGATCACAAACAACAAAATGTTGTCAACGTTGTCAAGGTTTGAGATAATGAAGTCGTTACCTCAAACATAGACTCTAAGATTCTAACAAAGTCTGAAGACGTCAGCACAAACAATGTGAAGCAATTCTAAAAAAGAAGAGACACATTTCTGCTCTCCATTAAAGTCTCTTGTAATCACGTTGGCTTGTTCTTTTCAATAACAGCAACTGCATTCCAACTTTTTACTATCTATTGTTTTTGAACAACGTGGAGAGACAAGGTCACTTCACAAAAGAGATGTTCAATGATTGTCAAAGAATAATTATATAAACATGTGTGAGTCATCAGCATAACTGGTTAATACTGTTATAAAGCTCAAAATCTTTGAGGTGTAAGGTCTCACAGAGACTGTTAAAAAGCAGAAGCAACTAAATTCAGTCCAATCTCTGCTTTCAGAAGCGTTTCTCTTTCCGTCAGACATCTGGATCAGCAAATATCAATAATTATAGAGATTAACTGGAAAAGCCCAGCTTTGTCATGGTGAACACAGATGCTGACTTCACTGGGGTCTCGCTGAACTGATAAACGGAACAAGATCCACCAATCACAGCACCTAAAGAAATATAGTCCACAAATCCCAGCACTAAAAGATTCACCAATCCAAGGACACAAAGACACAAGATCCTCAAACACAGCACACAAAGACACATAGTCCAGCAATCACAGCACCTAAGTACATGACCACCAAAGTGTTCTTGGAAAGGTTCTTACTATGGACAAAACACTTTCTACCACTACTACAAAAGCCATAACTACATTGGATTTGTATGAAACGGGCAATAAACGAATTTAGAAAAGGTCAGGATCAGAACAACCACTAAACCCTGTTCTTTCATTCAGATTGACTGATTAACACACCTGATCCTCTTAATCAACTAAAAGAATTGCTAAAAAAAAATCTAACTCTAAAGAACCACAGTTAAAGGCAATTGTTTCAGCTAAACTACAATTGGCTCAAACTTTGTGGTGCAGTCTAGTCCAGGTTGGTCTCAACCACTCGGGTTAAGTCCGGCCTCATGCTTACCATCGATTTCTCCTCCAGGTGCAGAGATCTTTGACATACACAGGTGGGCTGTGCCAATGACGTCGTTGTGACTGGCTCTATCCCTAATGTAAGAAAGAGGAAACGCCAAAAACGTAGTGTTGTTTTTAATGGCACACCATGAAAAACACTTAAATGAACCAAACCTTTGACCGTGTCTTCAATAGCTTTAACATACTTTGTAAAAAGACACATCATAAGGGTTGCATACAACTGATAGATGTAGCTTAATTTAACTAAAAACAGCACATATTTTAAATGTTAAGATTTACCAGTCGACAATTCTGATTCTCATCTTCTCGCACATAGAGGGAAACTGGAAAAAAAAATGAGAGAGGCAGTCTTTTTTTTTTTTTAAATAAGAATAACAACAGGTTCTTGTTGGTGGAACAAACTCTGATCCTCACTCTTATTGGGATGGTCAGGCTCTGGTTCCACTGTGGATTGGCATTTTTCTCCAGGATTTTAGTACAGACCTAAGACACATTTTATAAGAATCTGTTACCATTTGTCATTAATGCTTTGTTACATTTTCAAAAGCTAGTTCACACCGTTTTGCCGGCGAAGTGGAGTTCCACCATGGGGTCAACAAGGTTCTTTCTGTTGCTATCAAACCCAAGAATCTGCCTCATTCCATCCATGATCGCATCATCCACTGCACAAACAACAATCTCTCCTTATTTTCAGTTCTGAAAAAGCTTGCTTTGTTGGTTTTTAAAACATTGGGCTGGACTCTCACTTTGTGGAAGGTCTTCAGCTCTGAAAATCCTCACTGTGAACACGGCCCCTCTCAGAGAAAGACCGGCCGGCCGGAGCAGGTTCCCTTCTATGTCCTCCTTTTCCTCCACGCACTCACGTTTATCAGCCTGGGACACAAATCAGAGATCTAAATGTCAAAATCTTAGAAACTCACCAAAGACACTTCCATTAATCAGTTGTTCATGCTAAAATTAGCATGTTGAGTAGCTAACATGCACCAATACTTGTTCACTGGGAACAGAGTTTAGCCCTCAAAAGACGACAAAAAAAGTGTATTACATAGCATAAAAATCCCAAACTATTTACTTATTGTATAGGAAAGGGGATTTTTGTGTGTTAGCATATCCTGTTAGCGTTAGCATCCTGCTAAAATGGATGCAGAAGTGTCGACACTGCACTGCTTATGGTTAGGGTCAAAGTTAGGATGTTTTTTTTTATTAACTTTACTTTTTCAGAAAGAGTAATAGTGTAATAATGCTACATGAAAGCTAGAATGCTAATTGTGTTTTTGTTGGATGCATAACGCTCACCGGTGGGTCGTCTCCAGCTGCCAAGACAAACAGGCTGACCTTCAGGTAACCTTTGACCCCAGAGGAGAGGTCGTCGGGGTCAGAAAGCAACAGCCATTTTCTCAAGAAACAGTGTCCTGTAGGCAGAAGCAGACAAGGATCTCTGAGTATGAGTGTTCACTAAATAAAAAGTACTGCCTCATCATTTTGGGGAAAGCTCTCACTGTGCTCGTTGTAAACAGTGCCCACATCCACCTGTAAAAGACAAACAGAGGACTTCAGATTCCATGCAACAACGTGAAATCTATTTTAGCTAAAGTTACAGCATCAAGGGAACGTTTTACCTTGAATTCACCGATTACAGCATCAGTTCTTAGTGAGCGAGAATCACACACCTGTCAGCACAAAGGAGGAACAACGAAGGTCCCAATAAGTTTTGCAAATGTGACCAGACGGTTGGCAGCAGGAGATCCCAAACCTGGTCCTTAAGGTCTACCACACTGTCCTGCTTGCAGCTGGTTAGCTAAACCAGGGCTTTTCCTTACCTAATCCCTGGCTACTAAAAACTATATAGTGTGGGACTAGTGCCCTGTATTTTAAAAGCAATTTGGACACAATGCTCACTAGTTATGTTTATAAACCAATTTTACAGAGGAAAAACCTAATAATTACGAACATTTTACGAAGACTATTTAGGAATCCAACATGTTATGATAATGACAACTTGGATGGTTTATAATAAAAGAAGATTTTTTTTTCATAAAAATTGTTTAACGCAATGCATTGTGGTTTATATTTACCAGTCTAGTGACCATTGACTTCTGGGAAATTTCTAAGGCACTCGCTTTGGAATTGTAGATTTGGACAGCACTACAAAATGGCGTCCCTTTCAGGGACTGAGACACTAAGACATAATCTCTTTTAAGATGTTTATTGTGGTTACTCGAGGCCACAACCAAAGCCCTTCAGCTTTCCCAACAACTTTATCAACCAACAGAGAAATGCTCTCTCCTCAAACATCTAAATTCCTTTGCTCTCACAGTAGCCCTCCCCATTCCCTCAATTGGCCAATAGTGGAACTACATTAGTGTAAACCTCCAGCAACAGGTTGAGTGACAGAACTGAGGGCCAACCAGTGCCTTTGCCTGAAGCTCCTAATGAACCCCTGGAGCTTAGAATGGAACCCAAACAGCCATCCAGCCCCACTCAGTCCGCTACAATATAGTGCGCTAAGTAGTGAATTTGGACACAAAACAGATGCTTCTGCATTCTTATCCAGTTGATCAGCAGTAGGAAGCGCAGAGAGAGCTGGAGAACCACCAGAGTGGTGGATCCTAAGGACCGGGATGGGGTAGCCTTGGTTTACAGTATGGATTCTCCTTCAAATGTACCAGAGATGTCTTTGGAACCTAAAGTTGAACCCACCGTGATGAAAATTGGTTCATCAAACAGTTCTGAGGGTGTCTCAAAGAAGTTCATGAAGAAGGTCTGTGGAAGAACAGCAAAGAAACAGCTAAAGGTGAGACAACGACAGAAATAAATAGTAGCAAACACAAACGTAAATGTTTCTTCACCTCATCAAAGACTGGGTTGTTGCCTTTTCTGATGCGGGTCCTCTTGGTTTGTCCAGCTACTCCCACCTTGACAACAGGTTTGATGTTGATGCCCGGCAACTGCCGCGCCTCAATAACCCGCACACGAACCTGGAGTAGCACACAAATGGATGGTTTGCAGAACAAAGAAGACCAGGTGAAGCCGATAACACTGCATAAACAGCAATGGGTCTCACTGATGAAGTAATGGAGTTTATGGGATGAATATGTTTGAAAATATTAAAAAATAATATAAAGTAAAAAGGTGATAAAACTGCTGCTTAATGTGTTTACCTCAACCAGACATCAACTGTGTTTGCTCCAAAACAAACCTGTAAGTCCTGGGGTTTGTTGGGCAGCTGCTTGGGTTGACCACTGGCTCCTCTCCTCCTCTTCTTCAGCCCTCCATGGGTGTTGTAGGATTGAGGCGAGCGCTTCGGTGTTTGGGTAGTAGGGGACTCCTGGTCAACAGGTACCTGAGGACCAACAATCACCATGGAGCGCCCGTCATCGCCTCCCTGATCCTCTGGAGGCTCCACCATGATCATGCTCTCTGTGTCCTCCTCCCCCAAAGTGTCCAGGGATATCACTGCTCAGATTGACAGGGATTTCAAGTTTGGCCAAGACTTTCAAACACATTTGTTTGAACTTTGAAGATTGAAATTACTTGTGACAGTGTCCATCTCCTGGTTGGGGTTGATGTGAGGATGGGACTCCGGCTGGTTGGGGGGCTGATAGATTGGAGCTGATCCTGGAGGAGGGATGTATGAAACCTGCAGGGTCAGGGTGGCCTAGTGGAGACAGAAGACAAAATAAGACCAAACCCAAAAAGAAGAAAAGGGAGTTTTATAGTAGCACATTTGGACGATTGTGACAACGGATGAAATGTCACCACAAGAAACAAAAAAATAGGGTTTAATCAAGTGTAGAGAGCCATACTTTCTTTTTTTTAATCTAACATTCTGAATATTTCTATGCGTGACCCAGAGGCGGAGCCACAGAGGTAGCAGGAAAAAGCTCTCCCCAACAATTTTTGAAACAATATTAGTATCATTATTGACAAATATTGAGAACTCATCAATAGAAGCTTCTTTAACCATTGCAAAAAGTACAAAAGTAATATTTTTAAACTAAATACAAACAATATTTTAATAAAACTGTTAAAAATAGGTATTTTTGATCCTTTCCTTTTTAATGGAAAACACTTTGGTGTTTTGCCAGTCTTCAAAAGACCCCCCCCCATAAAATTGATAAAAATTGATTAAATGTTCTATCTCCGCCCCTGACTTCTCTTAGATATCAGCGTTTGACATATGTTTGTAATCTACAACTGATATAGGGTATGGACCTTTTTGCATTAGGTTGCTGTCCATTTTTTGTGATAAATTTAGGTATGATCATGTTAATGAACCTTTTCCACACTCCGGTGTACCGCAGGGCTCTGTGCTCAGCCACATGCCTTTATACTGTAAATTTAGTTTTGATTAAGTGACATGATTGATATGGCACAGCAGTAACTTTGACTGTTTTCCTGATGAAACTCAACCTCTCACAGGTGAACCAAACGGGCCGCAAAACTGCAAGGTAGAGCGGTAGGTAGACTATCGAGTGGAATGTTCTGTCGGTTCCTCCCCTGCCCGCCCATGCGTTGAAGTGTCCCTATTCTAGGTGGAGTCCTGTGTGGCAGCAGCATTAGTGTGTGAATGTAAAATTATGTCAAATAAATTTTACATGTACATTTTTTATGTCGATGTCAAGAAAAATAGAACTTTTCTGATTTCCCCCATCTGCGTTCATTTTGAACAATCAAAATCAATTCGTTGTTCAAATCCAAACACTTTTGGAAGAGTTTTTTGGGTGACTTTTTAGGACAAAATAGATCAACAAATTTAAAAAGTAATAATCTTTATATGGTTTAGCTATATCCATTGATGTAAATGGTGAACAGAACATGTGTTTTGTGATTGGTTTGTTGTGCAGTGGGATAGATGTAACAGAGCTCACCCCTGTGTTGTTCTTCTTGGTGTCCAGCAAAGAAACGGTGAAGGAAGCAGCCAAGTTTGGAGAATTGAGGACATCTCTGAGATTTAGCCGGCATTCTCCCAAAAATCTGTACCAATGTAAGAAACAAAAGTCTTGTTTTATTTAGGGGATAATTTAGGGGATTAGCTTTTCTCTTCCCATTTGTGAACAGTTGAGCTCTCGGTCCATTTCTGTACTATGTTGTCTGTTAAAAAGGTGTCTTAAAGTGTTACAACCAAACAGAACTCTTGGTAAATTTAAAGAAAGTTGATGTCACTGGTGGTGCTACAGCTTATGGCCCTTTATTGTGTTCTTGTGTTCTCTTGTCCAATCCACGGATGACAGATAAGATCTGGTCAACAGTAGATCACAACCAAGTAGACCAATTCCACAAAACCTTCGTCTGAAAAACGGCATCACAAGAGGAAGGAACTAGGTTCGCCGTGAACCATTTCAGACTGCAACAAGAGCAGACCACGGTGGCAGGAGAAGAGGCGGAGCTTCAGAGCTAGTATTGGGGTTGAGCTAAAACCATACAGACCAGTTCTTCTCTACCAAATCTGCCCCTGTAGTAAATACGTTTTTCTAAGAAGAAATAAATGCTTCCAATTTTTATGAATTTTGTTGTCATCATTTTACTGTGTCACATTTTATCCTAACATGTTGGGATTTTGTTGGGTCACTATGCACATCTAGCAGTGCATTTAAGCAGGAGCTAATTTTATTTTGACTTTAATGTAAAGTCAATGTAAAGCAGAGTTTCACAAAAAGGCATAAATCATGGATTCTATCTTTGAATCTGATCTGGTCTGGTCCGGTCTGGCGGTACCGGGAGCAGCTGATGATAAATGGAGGGTTTAATCAGTCTGCACATCTGTTGGAGAACGGGGGGAAGCACTGTCAAAGCAGAACCACAATGAGAGGATGACCTGATCCTGTCCCACCGCCCCTTCCTCTCTTGGAGTGCTCCGGCGTTTTGACAGTTTGATGGAGTGAAACGATCCAAAAATAACCAAGGAAAAGGGCTGCAGTCCACAGCGCCGACCGGAGCACAGTCCGGTCAGTTCAACACGTCCAAACCTGACAATGCCGTGGTCCTTATCTGAGTTCCTGTTCCCAGAGGAATTTCTACCAACTCAGTCTGACAAAAGAGCCCATAAACGGTGGAGAAATAAAAAATGTACTAAAAATCTATAATGACAGAACTTTAAGTGTTAATGTTATGAGGGGAAAATATTGATATCCACAACTGTCTTGGAATATATTTGAACATTTTTCAGCTTCATATTTTGCATTAAACTCAAATCTACAATAACAGCAAGCTGTAGGAACCGAAATCTGTTCAATAAGAAGTCCAAATTGTATTTTCTTGCAGTCAACTGTAAAATGTCAGTACTTTGAAAGTTTAAAACTAAAATTTTATGAAAGGAAACTCATGTTTGGTCATTTGGTATTTTTTAACTTCACACTTTTCCTAAATTGAATTCAAGTAAATGGAAACAAATTGAGTTGAACTAAATCAAAGCTAACTTAACTTTAATTAAATGAAAGAGAACCGGAACCAAATCGAATTCAATCAAATTGAATCGATTCAATTGAATTTAATGTAATCAGTTTAATTTGATTTGATTTGTAATTTACAGTTAAACAGCAGAGGCACAAACTTAGTTATTTACCTGTTTCTTCCCATCTTCTCATGATCTTTGATGACACAATGGATCTCAGCTCCAAAATCCAGAGGAACTCCCTTTAGATCCCATTCAAACCCCTGATTGAGAAAAACAACAAATAAACAGGAAACTCAAAATGGCCTGAGAAGAGCTGTAAACTCTGTTTGGAAGCACAACTGAAGAAGAAGGAGAATTTGTTCCTCAAGTTTCTACAACGCTGTGAGAATAAGGCCTCAGAGCTCATTTAATTAGAAGATAATAATAATGCAAGTTAACATAGAAAGTCATATTTGAAGCAATGTGAAGGTATCTAATAGAGTTTCACCTATATACACGTTTTGCTTGCAGATATATAAGAATATGATTTCAGGACATATTTTTTATGAAAAGGTTGAAGCATTCTATTAGGATGAATATTATAGTTTGTTTAATTCACATTTAAACTTTGTTATTGTGGTGTTCCACTGGGTTCTAAACCTAAAACACGTTTTTTAGTCTGCAAATGTGTCTGTGAGCCTTGAAAAATTACAAAAATTACAGATCAGGATTTTTTTTGGCTGATGATCTTCTAAGACCCAGGCTGCACATACAGTATGTAATCATAATAAAAATATTATTGGAAGGACCTACCTCATTCCAAACAGGATTTGGGTTGTTTTTGATTATCTTTGTCTTTTTCTTTGACCCTAAAGTAGAAAAACAACATTTATGTTCACAACTCATCAGCATTTAAAATCAATTAAAAATAATAATGATGAATAAAAAATGACTTCTGACAACATATTGTGCTGCATTATTACAAAAGACATTTACTTGCATACTGCACACTATAGTAATAATATGCAGTTAAGATTCTAAAATGCAGTTATTATTAATCTTAAAAAAACATTTACATTAAGTTCTGAAATATTTAGCAAAGGATAAACACAAAAAAGCATTTTTAGATGAAAAAGTCCCTTTTATGAACAAAATCAGCCTCAAGACTAAAAACATATGAAATAAAATACTTTGTTTTCAATATAGGTTCTAATTATAGAGGTGGGTGGGTAGGTGGGTATGTAGAAACACAGAAAAAGGTCCTTAGGATGCTGAAAAAGTACATTACCAGTTGTCCCCTGGGTTTATGTTCACCCATATTGTGCATTTTGGGCGTGTCTGTTATTATCTATCAGTGGCTTCCTGTAACATAAAGTTCTGAGCTCTAATTTCCTGTTAGCAGCAACTGAGACAAGAAGTGGAAAGCGAGACATGAGGATAAACTGTGGAAACATGTGGTCATTTGAGCTGGCACAGCTTGCGTTGGATCTCTGTTTCACTTCTCATCAAATGGGGGAATTGATCCAGTGTCAACCTGCTGAGGTTGATGGGAAAAAACGGGTTAGTTTGTGACTATAGTAGACGATACCTTAAGCTGTGAGGTAAGAGAAGGTGACCAAAAAACATCAAACTGAACATTAACAAATGGTTTTGATTCAAACTATTGGTTCCATCCATCCATTTTCTTAACCCACTAGATCCCTTTTGGGGTCATGGGGTCACTGGAGGCTAACCTGGCTACTGTTAGACAAAGCCAGGTACAACCATCACAAAGTGGTTTTAAATTCCTCACACTTTCTGACTGGCGAACTTGAGAAATGGTTCTGAAGTATTTTGGCAACTTTCTCCAGAATGATTTTTGGAACAGATGCAGCCGCAGTTGCAGACAACACAAGACCTCTACATTAGAGCTTTGCTGTAGTTACTTTTTTAAATCTGTAATTTGACAGTTTGACACTAGCAGAAGACCCTTCCACCTTAATAAAGGCTCACTAAGATCTAAAAAAACCAAAAAACATTTCAACTACAGTGACAAGAAAGAACATGGAAGTTGACACTTTATGCCTTAGTCGCTGTCCTTATGGGTGAATACAAGCTGTCTACAGGAAAAATTGGTCCTGTGCAGGGCACATACTGTTGGTGAGCTGTACAAAATATCAAGATCGTAGACCACTCAGTGAACCCACAGGGCAAAAACGTTTGTGCAGATTTTTGCTTCAGGCTTGCTTCAGGTGACAGTTCGAAGTGAACACTTGTCCTAAGGGTTCCTAAATTCTAAGGACTGCACATGGAGCCCAGAAGTGCTGTTTAGGTATTAAGTGTGTGCTCCGTGCACACTTCTTGCATGCAGCTGTCTACGACCCTCCAGAGGCCCAGACAACCCAAAAACCTGCAGGAACCCCTAGGATCACCCCAAACGGGTGACTAAGGCTTTGCTACAATACTGTAGAGCTAAATGCCATTCTGTTGCACAGACAGCATGTTGGATCATCAGTGGCAGCAGACAGTGCGCTGTAACTCTGACAATGATACAAAAAAATCCACATCTCTGACTCTGAAAATCAGCATACAAGTGATTCCAATCATCTTGTCTCATGTGAAAACCTGCTTCAGAGATGTTAATTTTCACATTTTTAACCATCCACCCATTGATCTATCCATTTCAGGGTCATAGTGTTGCTGGAACATATCCCAGCTACCATACTCACACATCCTAACCATATTAAGACTTTTTCCATGAACTACTGAATGGTTCTGATATGTTAGCTTTGGTTCTGCAGCGTTGATGTTTGTGCTGCATTCACTCCTAATGTGCAAACACCTACAGGGTAATTCTTTCCTCTTACAGTTCCTCACAAAGGTTGTTTCCCTTCCTGTTTTTCCCAACACACTTTATCATTAACTCTAAATCACAAACACTTCAAATATCTACACACACACAAACGCACACAGGAATACCTACGTAAGTGCACCTCGGTTCCTGGAGGATATCTAAAAAACATCTCCACCCTTCCACACATGGGTCAGGGGGGGTAATGTTGTGTTTGTGTGTAAATGTAGCTCAGACTGGTATTTGATGTTCAGAGAGAAGTGGCAGCAGCGCTTTGGCTTCATGCACTGAGAATAGAACGGATTGTGGATGACAGGACTGTGAAGTACGTATGGGAAACCTAACTTTAGACCTCCAGCGTGTGTGTGTGTGTGTGTGTGTGTGTGTCTGCAATGGTACATCCAACAGGACTATTTACCCTCAGAGGAACCCAGAGTTCTCTGATATAACCTTCATTAGTCATAAGATTCCATTTCCAACAGCTATTGTTAGTCCAGGATTCAAATAAAATGTTCAGTTGTTTATTTTTCTTCCAAGTTTTGACAGAGAGAAATACTTTTTTTCAACAGCAGAAATTCTTCCAATTAACACAAGCTTCCAATCACACAAACTCATAAAATAAAAAAGTAAAAACGATTTCATCAGCAAAATTAATATTCAAAGCTACGAGTGGAGATATTCCACTTGTAGTTTACCAACCTAAAGGCCCGTACACACCGGGACGAATTTCGCCGGCGATTTTAGTCGGCGAAATTCGCCTCGTGACTAAACAAGGGCACCATGAGAGTGTGCACACCGACCAAAAAACGCCACGCTCAAAGCGTCAAAAAAAAAAACGCCTCGGTTTCGTTTTTTTTTTTGACGCTCGCGTCGAATCTATTCGACCATAGATCAGAGTGCAGCAGTCCCGCATTTCATACACCATGTGAGAAGGCCGCGGAGGCTTCTAAAGTAAAACGGTAAAATCTTACCAGTCGACTTGGAGTATTTTTTGGAGATTTCTCAGGGCTGGCCAGACGACATACTTGGAGGTGTGGAATTCCAGTATCTTGCAACATGTGTCCACGCAAAGCCACCATGCGTACCCCGAATGTGCCATCTACCACTTGCCACCCTTCAAAAGTTAGAAATCGTACGGAGGCAGCACACAGGAGCATTTGCTATTTGGTCCCCCAGCAATGACGCAGACAGGCACTTGATGGTGGTCCTGGGGCCCAGCAATGACCAGACATCAATCTGGCAATCCCGGCCACTGTGGGTCCAAATGGGGGTACAGCACTGGTGCTGCAAAAAAATCATCATGATTGTAATAGCCCCACAGTGACTCCAAGACCTTTGTCCTGGTGAATTGTGGTTGATGCTGAGAAGAATATGAAGGAGACAGAACATTATATTTGTTGCTATAATCATAGAAGAAGAGTCACGTACACAAGGAGGGCGAAGAAGAAAAAGAAGACGTTGTTGGGTGAGGTTGTGGTTGCAGCGCAGAGTGGTACTTGGACAGTACAAAGATTGTTTATATACCTTCATGCTAACGGGCGCCTGGCAGCCGGTGGAACTTGATATGGACGGCCACTGTCCAGAGACATTTACTTATCGTCCAATCAGAGCTGCTGCCGGCAGGCGATCCGGCTGCCACTGCCTTGATTTCAATTTCGTAATGACGTCATCCCTGCCTGATTGACTGACGCCTGATGACCGCCATCTACATTCATGACCAACTCAACAGTAATTAAAAAAAATCGGGTGGCAGCAGCTAATTTTGAAGATTCTGCGGATGCCTTCCCATCACCCGGTGACAGTTTTATTTCTGACCGTAGCCCAAACACCTCCCCTTTCTAATAATTCTATCTTGACTTTCTGTCTTTACGTAATAATTTTGTTCTCCCAAATGTTTATATCAGTGAGTTCTAGTATTGCTTCTATTATCTGTTGTCCTGAAGAAAACTGATACAATCTCCTTTTCATTTAAAAATTTTTAAAGACCATCTTTTTGAACATTGTTTTATGAAAACATTGTTTGTCACCCAAACCAATTGACAACCTATTTTGAATATTTGTAAGAAAACTGCATATTTTTATCAAAAAAAAAATGTGTATACTTCAACAAAAGTGATTAATAATTACTTCCCAAGTGAACATAAAGGTGACATTTAAAGTCTGTTTCATTGGATAGGCCTATTGGATTTATCTTTCCCAGTCACACCAGGGGCAGAGCTAAGGGGGAAAAAAGTATGCCCCCCCCCACCACTTTTTTGAGTCAATTTGTGTTTGATTTTTGACAAAATGGTCAATACAAGCTTTTTTTAAGAAGTAATCTTGACAAAATGGTCAATACAAGCTTTTTTTAAGAAGTAATCATTTCTCTGTGTTGTAATATTAGTAACAATAGCATTGAAATACATATTTTTGATTCTTTCATAGGGAACGGCCGTCCACTCTGCTGTTCTCATTTGCCGCCCTACCTAAGTCTCCTGCCCCCCAAATAAAACGTTCCAGCTCCGCCACTGAATCACACCTATTTTAGGTTCCAGCTGGGACAAGAGGGTTGTGCAAGCATGCCTGATGGCACCAGGAAACTGTTCAGACAAAAGCAGGAAGCTAAGAGCACAGCTCACCTCATTAAGGAAGAACACGCTGACTTGAGGAGAGTTAAAGAAATTAGACGCACAAACACACAATACCTCTGTAGAAAAGCTAGCTGGGCTGCAAACACTTTGCTTTCTGAAAAATTGAAATGTTGATTTTTCCAGAAAAGCAACTTTTAAAGTGTTTGGACTGCTGTGATTAGAATTTTAAATTCAAATACAAAAAATAAAAATAGGAATTTGACACAAAAAAGCAAAAGGCAACGAGTGCATTCATTTAGCAGTAGCAAGTATCAGTTAGCAACAGCAATATATAAAATGTCTAAGAATATATCTAAGAACCAAAATGTCTTTAAAAAAACTTTAAACTCTTTTTTTTACTTACATTTTGAGCAAAAATCCTAAAATGTATACGAACTCCAATCAATCTGTAGATTAGCCTGTGGCTAAAGCTAATTAGCAACTTAGCAGTAGCTAAACTGCTACATTTTCTATCATGTTAAGTCAACAGATAATTTATCTAAAACAATTTATTAAGGTATGACAATATAAATTACTTATCCTTGCTATCAAGTGTAATGGGTGTGTTTTCAGGGTGAGGTTCATTTAAAATTCAGTTTTCTTGTATTTCTTTTTTGCCAGATGTAATTCACACATGTTCACATGTGACCAAGCAAAAATGAATTTCCATCAAAACTGATGGAAATTCATATTGGTGACTCATAATACGTGCACATTGCTGCACAGTGCCCGCACTTATCTAAAGCACATTGAAAGCTAAATATTGTTGTCGGTCGCACGTAATAACCTAACTCTAAACCTAACCGTAACCTTTCCTCTGCATCAGTGTGGCCAAGAAAAGGTTTAGTCCTGTTTGTACGAATTTAGCTAGCTAATGCTTCTTATCTTCTTGTTTGATTTTGTTGTGCTCCTGAGTGTTTGTAACCTTTTTTCTTTGACTTTTACCCATTTTTGGTTTACTTTGCAGTAAAATTTCTTTCAAGCTTCTGCTAGCTTAGCTTACACTGGACTGCTTGGGCAGCATTATTCGTTTATTTTGTGGTTATTAAAATATCTTCTTTTATATAGCATTGGTGTACAAAGGTGCTACCTTTTAATTCCACCTTATATGCAGCTAAAACTTTTTCACAACCATAGTTTAACAAAAAATAATAGAAGTTTGTGAGTTAGAAATTTTTGCACTCCCTTGCATTAAGTTTATTTACAAAACAAAACAAAAATTTGTTAATGAAAAATATGCTGCATTTATGCATTTTGAAGTCTAATCCAAACATATATTCTTCTGCTATTTGATTTAAAACATATGTAAAACATATGTAGCCTATCCCATCACCATACTATAGAAACAGAAAAAAAAACATTAACTTTGAAAGGAAATATTTTATTTTTAGGAAGAAAAAGCCATTTCAGATATAGTTGTTTTTGGTTTGTTTTAGGGCAGAAACGTTTCCAAAAATCCAGAAAAGTCAGATTTTTTCAAGTGGAAATAAATTCAATCTTGACATTTCTAAATTCTGAACATTGCTGACAAAGTTTCGTTTTATTATTATTATTATTACTATTCCAATTTGGTTTTTTAAAATTCATTTTACATTTTCATTTACTGGATTTTTCCTGCCTCAAATTCACTTTAATAAGGGTAAAAGGGATTTTAGCAGTGATGTGCTGGAACATTAATGACGATAAACTAATCTATAAGTACATTAAAACCTCAACTTTAAAACAAAGATTCTAGAGAGTGAGTCTTAAGGTAACGTAAGTGAGACAGCAAGTTATCAAGCCAAATGTAATGATTTCATTTCAATGTGGACAAGTGTTCACATCCAAAGTTGATTTAAAAATCCACTTTGTTTCAGTTTTTTAGCCAAATCCAGAGCCCTTACCTCTAAACGTGACACTGGCCAGCGGGTCCGAGTGTCGGAGGTTGTTGGCTCTCTGAAGGATGCACCGTAACATCCCTGGTATTTCAGCAGAGCCGGGAAAATCCTAAAAACTGAAGAACTCACGGAGAAAAAAAGTGGGATAAACGGATCCAGGGCTGATGGAAAAGGTGAGCTGCGTGATCTCCTTAACGAAAAAGTATAACCTTCCAAATGAGAAAACTGAAAAGGTTTGCTCATTAAGGATGTTATCGGTCAGCAGTTGAAGTCCTCATTCGCCAAACCTGAAGGTAAGAATCCACATTTTTGTGAAACTGAAACCAAGGACAAAAAGGTTTTCTTTCTTTCCTGGCTCTCCAACACGGTTGTGGTTAAAACGAGCGAGCATGTCAGGAACACCTCACATCCAGAAGGAAATATCCCCATTTCCTGTGCTCTTTCCTCTGTTGTCTCCTGATTGTTTCTCTCTGATCTGGACATATTTGTGGAGAACAATCATCTCACCTCCTTTTCTCCTTTGATCCCTGAAGTGTCATGGAAGAACAAGACGGAGAACACTTAATCTGCTTCTGTTCCCTTCTTCTTTTTTTAAGTTCTAAGTGTCACTTCAACTAGAATCTCTTCTTACAGCGATAAACTCCAACATGAGAACATCACTGAAGACATAAATTATCCATTGTTTCAGTAAAACAGCTTTGAATGAACCAGAAAGGTCAAAGATGTCAACTTAAACAGAGAAGTGTTCAGAGATACTGGAGTTTGACTTTAATAATGACAGTGATTGACAACTATTTTGAAAGTCTTGGCTAAAATCCTCTGATAAAAAGTTTATGAGGCAGCGCCACCTGCAGGCACATGTGTCAGAAGTCTGAGAGTCAAAACCGAATCATGTGAAATAAGACATGTATTTAAAGGTATTTATTGAATACATATTTGTTATTGTGGTGTGGTTAACCTTCAATCATTTTTAATCCTCTTTAAATTTTTGGCTAAAAAACAAACTAATGTTTTTATAGTCATAACTTTATGTTTTAATTTTAATTACAAATTGTAATAAATTTTAATGCACAAACAAAATTCAAGTTCAACCAATAAAAATGGTAAAAAAGAAACAGGAATGAGACGTTCCACCTCTACTGATTTGGTTTTTATTGTTTTTACTTGGGATTTTTCTGTGTCAAATGGTAAATCAAGACTCACTAAAAAAAAAGAAAAACATTTTTGGTGACTTCCTGTACCACGGATTCTCCACCATGCTAGCAGACTTCACATAATTGATCACGAAATTTTCGTAAGATTCTTAGTTTCATATTCATTCACTTAAACCATCAAACAAGATCTTTATTCAAATTGTTGACTATATTTAAAGGAAATT
The DNA here is from genome assembly GCA_023969325.1 of Oryzias curvinotus. Lineage (NCBI taxonomy): Eukaryota > Metazoa > Chordata > Actinopteri > Beloniformes > Adrianichthyidae > Oryzias > Oryzias curvinotus. The sequence goes on along the minus strand of CM043723.1, from coordinate 4,512,952 downwards.
ATTTTTTTTAGCTTATTTCAGGAAATTGAACTTCAGTCTCATTTTATTCGTATACGTGAAAAAAACACATAATTTACTTTCGGCAACTGTAAACTTCGGTTTGCTATTGTATTTATGTAAAATTCAACAGTATTCTGCATTTTAGAGCAATAAATACATTGCCTTACATGTATTTTACTACTATATTTGTAAAGATCTCAAAGTGGTGATCTCAGACAATATTATTCTCATTTCTTCTAAGGTAGATCGCAAATATGTGAGTATTTCAATACACTTTACAGTCCTTATTTTTTCTACGCTCGCTCCGCTATGTTTATAAAGATTGTGAATCAGTGATCTTGATTGTCACATAGTCATACTCATTTTTCTGGGAAAGATTAGGAATATTTGGCTATTTATAGCTCTAGTTTTTACTACATGCTACTATATTTATAAAGATTGCAAATTAGCAAACTTGAATGTCACAAATATTCATAAATTATTATTTTTTGTACAGACCACAAGTATCTGATTATTATCTATCTATCTATATTTTTTAAGAATGTGAATCAGCAATCTCAGATGTCACAAATATTTGTACTTATTTTTTTGGAACAGATCGTGAATATCCAAGTATATAGATATTCCACACTCTACTGTTATTATACAGGTTGTGAATTAGCAATCTTGCATGTCACACATATTTGTAAACAATGTTTGTAATACAGATTGCAAATATCTAAGAATTAGGATTTTTGTTACAGCCCAAATTTTTACAACTCTCTATGTATGAAGATCACAAATCAGCGAAATGGAATGTCACAAATAATTGATCGCGAAGATCAGTCCCTAATGCAGACATCTTTAAGATCTAAGACAGAGGAAGGTATTCTGTGTGTTTGCTCACTGAAACACCAACCTTTGATTTGCCAAAAACCAAATCCTTACAGACTCAAAAGTGTACAAGTCGACATCCAAAAACCAACCCAACAATTACCAACTAAGATATAAAGATGAATTACCATCTGGCAGATTGTTGACACTCTTCTCTCCATGGAAGACTTCATGTGAAGATTTCCACCGAAGAAGATGATTTATCTTCTGTCCAATCAAAACTTCCGCATGCCCTTCCCCAAATTCATGAAACAGCGAAACGCCACTAAGCCACCTTAATTATCAGCTCTGCTGTGCAACCACTCAGCCTGAAGGTTAGGAATATGCTGAGTCACTGAATTCCAGCAAGATGGCTCCAATCCTGGACCGTTTCTCCACCTATTCCTGTGTTAAAACAGTCACAACCTGCAACCACCTGACTCAGCAGTAATCGGATTCAGGGATGGCTGGGCAAAAAGGAGGATTGAAAGGAGCTGTTCGACATTAGTTTGGGCATATCCTCCTCAACCTTTACACTGTGGATTCAACCTTAAACCACCAAACAAGATCTGGTTTTTGGATAAGTCACAGGGGCGTTCCAAAGAACTCGAACCGACTTCCAACTCTACCCCCAACTTCCAGTCATCTAAAGGAACTGTAATTTCTTCTTTCCTGTTACCCAGACAATCCATACTGTGAGATGGTAAGCAGAGGAATCCTCCTGCTGCTGCAATTGTCACTCCATCTCAGTAAAAAGTGTGAATCAACAGGAAATGTATTTGACCATATAAACAAAACATCTATGACCCTTGGGTTCTTCTTTTTCCAACATTGTGGTTTGATTTAAGTTGTGCTGTTTTCAACAAAAAATATTTTGATTCTAGCTTCCAGTAGGTTATAAACTACAAGATTACTTTTTTTTTCTTGAAGCTCTGGGGTCTGTAAAGATGATTGTCTGTGAGTTCACTCACTGCAGGCGTTGACCCACATCACACACTAATACTATTGTGTTCGTGTTGAGTCATGAGTTCAGTTCAGTTTGAGAACTGGACCAGTTTTTCAGTGTGTTCCTTTTCATTCATTCTTTGCAAAGTCTCTATTTGATGTAGTCCATCGTGTTTGCATTGTTGTTCAATTTTTTCGGCATTATTTTCCAGAAAGTTGTCGGAGTTACAATGTGTATTTTGTGTTAATAACTTTTGCTGCTGATAGAACGCTGTGTCTTCAATGTTATGACAAGCTTTTTTCGGAACTGAACCTGCGGCTTAAGGTCGTGTCACGCAGGCACTGCGTACACTTTGCACATATTGCACTGATGAAAATTGGTCATATGTGAATATATGTGGAGAAAGTGAGAAAAGTTGTGACTTGTATGTATCACCGAAACCACGGAAGAAGTACGAATAAACCACGCAAAGAACACAATGTGGAATGGGATTATTGTGCTGTTTATATTCAATTCATTAGTGATTCGTGCGTCAGTTACGTAATTCTTATGGGATATGTGCGCTGTATACTCTATATCAAAGTTATACATTGGTGGTACATGCGTGGAACGGTCATGGACAAACACAAATTTGTGTGTGTATCTTGAAGAAATTTTACACAACTGCGCAAGATTTACCCAATAATTGCTTATAAAAGATGTAAAATACACACAAACTGAATAATTCTAAATCGATCAAAAATTTTGAGCAGCTCAAAACTGAATTCACATAAAGACCCGTTGGCCGAAACCCTCGACGGACATCTGGGCACATCGACGAATGACGACTTCTACAAACACTTATGAATTATGCATATTTTGCATGTAACACGAAAGACAGAATTTTCCCACGTGGAAAATGAGTAAAATGTATGTAGTGACTGTGTAACACGGCCTTAAAAAAGCTTTACTGATGGGACAAGAGATTTTTTATAAAAATACTGTTTTAATAGTGAAGTGGGAGACTGACCTCAGACTAGGAGTCTATGTTCTGAGCTGTATACCGACTTAGACCTGGACCTCCTATAAACCACCTGTGCACTGACACCTGTACGACTAAAAGATTGGCCACAGTGCAACAAAACTGAAATCTACATAAATTTATTCCTAAACTAAAACAAAGTGTAGATCCAAAACAAGAACCACCTAACTTACTGAGAGACAGAGAACCAAAACCTGCCCTTTGTTCCCTTTGTTTCATCATCTGATGATTTAGAATAAATATTACAGATCAGAGACATACAGTCTGTCTGTGTTGTGGGTCTGAAAAGAAACAGACTGAGCGCCTGGATAAACTAGATCCTTTTATGGGTGAAGAAACTCAACACTGTTTTAAAGTTAACCCTAAAACATCTGAGCTTTGGCTCCAGTGTTGACGTTCATTCTGATGCGGAAAAAAAGCTCCTTTTCTCCGCATCAGAATCCATTGGAATGATAGATCGGTAAATGGTTGAAAAGACGTTCAAGGAGCGTGTGTTATTTTGCCGTCGCCAGCAACAGCTCCAGTGTTAAAGGGTTAAACCGTCTCCTGGTTTGATTGAACAAACACATGGAGCATCTTCAGCAGAGTTCATTAAATATTGCAATTACTGCTTTCCAAAATACAAAAGTGCTACTCAAACGCAATCTTAGCGTGTTTTCAGACTGGAGTCCGTTGGTCTGGACTGAGTTCACTTAACTTGGTCCGGATCGAGTTCTGAACTTTGCGTCGGGTTTGCATTCAGACTGCCGTCAAGCAGACCTTCCTGTTTTAAACCCAAGCTTGTAAACAAAACCACGTGACTAAAGATCTCTTCAGTCATTTGCCAGGAATGGGGAGGGCGGGGCAAAGATGCGTACAAGGGTGGTTCCTGATCCTGGACCATGGTCCATTTGGGTGTGATCAGATTGTAAATTTGCTCCGGATTATCAGGGGAAACAAACTGGTTCACTTTAAGTACACCAAATGTCTCCAGTCTGAATACACCCTAGTCCCAACTACCGTTTCAGGTGGGTTTGGTCTGTCTGCAGGTGGAAACTGTTCAAACCTGTATGGGGAATGCAGGTGACCTGCAGGAAATATCAAGGTCATGGACCACTTGGTGATGCTGTAGAGTGCAAATGTCCATGAACATAGCATCGGAACATACCACATGTAATGCTATGTTCACAGCAGGCACGTGACGTGCGTTAAAAAATGTGCTACACACAAGTTCTTGATTTAGCCACTGGTGTTCACACATGACAAGCAGGGAGGCATTTCTTTTGTCTTTTTCTTATGTTGACTAGCGCATGTCCACCACCTACAGTTGGAAGGGACTTGGTACGAAATGTCGTAGCTGTGCAAATCTCGTGAATCTCGCTCCAGGCTTTTTCTTTCAGGGCTCTATTCCGATATACGAAAGACTTGTCGTATAATTCTGGCCGATCACAAATCGCAATTATTAGCTTCTCCTCAATGATCAATTTTAGGTTGGGATTTATGCGTACTGAAATGGAGACGCCATTCATACGTCACTACCAACTCTGAGTCCTTTATAGGTCAAAGTTCAACTGGTTTAAGTTTTAACGCGCGTTCAGTGGACGTGCATTTTGTATGTAGAGCACTAAATGGAAACTTGTTTGGTGATGCGTAAACGTGAGAGTTTTGAATTCGGAAGCCCGAAACGTGCATTTACGTAGACTTTTCATTAATAGTGGTCGCCTGATCTGCGTTGCCAGGGGTGATGTGAACGCAGCTGTGACCTTCCACGGGCCCAGACAACCCAAAAACCTTCAGCTGTAACACCCGTACAGGGGGTTGCGGCTTTCACAATACACTCCTAAATCCAACATATCCCATAATTCCTAGCAAGTTTGAACACAAAAATGATAAACCCCCACCTGTCACACTTAAGTGTAAATGATCTTTTTGGAAAGTTTTTTTCTTCAAACTTGTTTCCAAAAATGTGTTTGTCAGTTGCAGACTGTAAATCGGTTAAAGTTCCTGTTTTGCTTGAGTGTGGGCGTGACCGCGACCGTCCATCGCATTCACACCCGAAAGTCTAATAATAACCACGACAGGAAGAGGGACGCTGTGGGAGTCCCCAAAGGATCAATTCCTCTCTGAGGGGGGGTGTGTGACTATGAACACAGTCAGGATTTACTGGACACACATTGAGGGTGCCCGCTCCTATAGCCCATGAAAGGTGGCGGTTTAAAGATTTCAACTTCTAACCTTGAATTTATTTAAGGGATTTTCATCAACATTTGTATTATAAACGGATTTGACCTTCATCTTTCAGGACATCCAAGCAGCAGTAACACGGACGTACCCTCATAGGTGACGCTGCAGTAGGCATCACTGACATCATCGTCCGGCGTCTGGAGGCGCTCCGCACACAAGATGAACACACGCAGCATGACTCCCACACACACACACACACACACACACACACACACGCCTTGGTCCGTTCAGCTCACAAATGCAGCAGATCCATGAAGTCAGGCAGAAGTGAAAGTGCGAGGAGCGTTGGGGCTGTGGCGGTCTCAGCCCGGCTCTGGTATGGCAGAAGCCGAGTGCAGCAGCTGACTCATGCACACACACTGTCCCTTCAATCACAGCTGCTTTAAAGGGGCCACACTGCCTCTGTGTTTATTTTCAGGTCCGTCCTGCATGGTCGGTTTGTGCAGACCAAACCGACCATGCATCCACTAAAATGACCAGAAATCTATTAACAAAACAGACTTAGTGGTTTGTTAATTAGTTCCATTTTAACTCCTGATCCTTGGCTTCAGATCCTGTATACAAATAAATCTCATCAGATCCTCAGGAGGCTTCAGCAGGAAGCCGGCCAATCAGATGGCACCATACTCACTAGAAGAAAGAATTTTAAAAGTTTTCGTGTTGTTAAATGTGTCAGAGAAGGCATGAACATTCACCAGAGGTGTCGTCCAAATGAGCAAACGGCACTCTGCCGGAAAATCAATTTAAAGGCCGAGTCACACGGCCACTACACTTACTGTCACAGTGTGGTGTGGCCAGAGCGGCCTGGTTACCATTGGGGGCAGACGTCTTTGAAATTCAGAAACAGAAGTTTATTTAAAGCAAACCCACAATCTGTGAATAAAAACACCCTCCCTTCTCTCTGAAGCTTCTTCCCTTTTATGGGCTGCACAGTTAATTGGCTGGCCACGCCCAGGAAGGAAGCCACGATGCTGCTGAATAGATTGATGTATGTGGACCACGATGCATTGCATTTGAACGATTTGTCATTAGAAAAAAAAAGTGTGTTTTAATTTGATAAATAATCCAGGTTTTCATCGTCATAGTCTTTGTAAAATTTTCGGTGTTTACTTTAGAAAATGGAGGATGTCACATTAACCGTGTAAAAAAAGTAGTGAGAATGTGAATCGCATTAAAATTCAGGACTCCGGATAGTCCCGTGCTATATAGTGTTTTATTTCTAATCAATTGTATTTATATAGCCCAATATTACAACATAGTTGTTTCAATGGGCTTCATACCAGTTATTATAGAAATGTATAATATAAATAATTATTGAAAAATACTATAGAATCAAACAGCTTTTGATGCATATAAACTAACAAAACAGTTTGGGTAATCATTGTTTTCTATTTAGGTCAGGTCTCTAATAGGAATCTGTCTAAATTTGAGGCTGACCCAGTGGGCCTGCCTAAAAATAGAAGACCAACAGAAACCCCCCCCTCATGTCAGAACCACCACCGTACACTTGCTCTTGTCATGACGGACTTTCAGAATAAAAGTCAGTGTTTCAAACCTGCAGATTTATCAGCCGAGAGCATGAAGTGTCAGAAAGTCATGAGTCCAACCTTTGGTATTTGGCTCATTCCTCTGCCGTTAAGACCTCCGTTCATGCAGGGAATGGGATTAGGTCACATGATGAGGAGAACATTATTGTTAATAAAAGCACTCATAGCTCCTGTGAATGTTCACTGAGAACAACAAACTTCAGTACGGACAGGAATCTACTGCTGTTTCATCTACTACGGTTAACATTTAATTTTATTTAATTAATCACAAGGGGCTAACATATTCAAATATTTGTCAGATTAAGATTTAAAAAAGGAGGTACCATCTTTGGTCAAAGTATACCACCTAGGCAAAACATCTATGAAACTCTTTAAATCATAAACACACATGACTCATATCCGGTAAAATATCAAAACGCAATTTCTCATTTTGACCCACCAAAAATCAAATTACATGTCAGAGAATCTTATTTTTGCTAAAACTATAAACAAGCTTTTAGTTTGTTTTACTAGGGATAATAACAAATAAATCTTAATATATTTTAAGTCAATTTTAAGATTTCACAGGTTCACTTGGTTTATGGAAACTTTAGATACTTTATAATAATATAAATATTTGCAAATTTGGAGAAAAGAAGAAATACCTGCGAGTAAAATATCCAAAATCCAAATCATTTTTTAAAAGGTTACTTCCGGTTAAAAAAAGAGATAATCCCACTTATTTTATTTTATATTATTCTTAGTCTTTTTTCCCCCTGTCTGTTGTTATGGTAACGAACAAATTTCCCACGTGTGGGATCAATAAAGTATTTCTGATTCTGATTTTTTAGATTGCGTTTCCCACCTACGGCCAGCAGGTGGCGGTAATCGCAGAGCAGAGGCTTCGTCGGCCTGCTAAATGTCCAAAGAAGAAGAAAAAAGCAACTGCTGGAGGTAAAAAGTTTCTCAGAAATATGTTACGTTTCATTTAAAATCATAGCGTCGAGCTGAAATTGTATCTGTGTTATGTTTATGGCGTTTATTTGAATAAAAAAGCACGCGGTAAGTAAAGCGTTTTTGTAATTCTTGTGCTATTTTAAGAAACTTTGGTTTGGTTTAATGCTCACGTGCCTTTGGAGACTAACTTTACCGTAAACATGTGTAAAGTGTCGGGAAAAAAAGTCGTGAATTTGTGTTTAGGGGGAAAACCGCGGTTTTTCTGCAGGGGTTTATGTTAGAAACTTGTGGCGCCACCAGGGGGTGGACACCCCACTGGCCACTATAAACTGTGGTAGCATCAGTTGTGCGTTTCATCCCAAATGCCCAGCCAGCAAAGCGGGCAAGTCGCTCTGATCACCTAAACCGGCCCACACCCCCTCCCCTCCCCTCCCTGCTGTCTTTAGGTGCGCGGACATCTACAGAAGAGCCGCGGGACGCAGAATGAATCAGACGCGGGCTTCACTTCCGCGTTCGAACCCTCAGATCCTCCGGGCCGGTCAGACCAAAGAACCAGTCTCAGTTACTACAGATGAACGTTCTTTACTGCTTTTTCCTTAAGTCCAAAAGGGCGACTGCCCGCGCGCGTGTATGCGCTCCACACCCTCACACGCGCTCTGCCTCCTCTCTTCCCGCACACACACACACACACACACTGTGTATTACTGTGTATTATTTTGAGTAAAACCGTCCTGAACCATGTTTAAAGAAATGAGTGTAGTCACAGCTTTATTATATGAAAGACAGAAAACGCAGATTTATTGTGCTGTTCTGTTTTTAATGTGTTTATTGTGAATTATGATGGAGTGATTGGGCCACCATAATTTAAAAGAAAAGAAATACGTCGTAAAAATTAAGTTTTTGTAAGTTCTAAAATTATGAGTAAATAAGGTCTAAATTATACGACATTAAAGTCGTACAGTTATGGTTAAAAAAAAAAGTCGTACGATAATAAAAAGAAAAAAAATTATAACAAAAAAAAGTTGTAAAGTTATGCATAAAAAAGTCTTAATATAAAAAATATTCCTGCTTTTTGAAATAAAACGGTTGTATGAATTTCACCAAATTTGCTTTTCCTTTTTTCTGGTAAATGTACAACTTTATTTTACTTTTTTAATCATACGTTTACAATTTTATTTTCTGAAAATATGACTTTATTCTGGTAAAATGTTGACTTATTTTCTCTGTTGTATTAAACAAATCGACACTTGAATGTGACATGTATTACTGACAGGAAGTTGATCTTATTCTGAAAGGGTTGGCTCACGGTGCATCTCTGTTACATCTCTGAAGCTGGAAAGGAACCTTTTCTAACATAGTTCTTGTGTTTTTCTTGTCTTCTTTGAAAAATGTCCTGCTTCATGGGAATAATGAAGACCTGTGGGTCCTGAGAAGTTCTCAGAGACGTCTTCTTCTCTTCAGACGTCTGTAGAGGAAGAAACCCTCCTGAATTTCTCGGTCATTGTGGTCCTGAGGCCTCTCAGTATTCAGGTGTGGCCCCGTCTCCTTCAGATAGCTCGACCTCCGCTCTTAAGACGGTTGGTTCAGGCACAAGGCGGGATCTCTTCTGGTTTCACATCTTCCACCAGAGCAAGATCTTCGTCTGAGGATCGCACAACCTGGTTGACGTCAGGTTCTCACGTATGGAGCGACTCTGGTGCCGATTCGAGCTCTTGAGGCTGCTTGGGAACCTTTGACAGATCCACCAGAGAACGAGGAAGCGGGATGGACGCCTCCAGAGAACGGCAGCCTGAGCCCCCTCAGCTCAAGTTCACTGCAGAAGCAGCGGTCGCCCTCCTGCAGAGTTTCGGACTTGACAAGGAGGACCTGGAGGAACTTGTGCTTTACCCCGAAGAGCAGATGACTCCGGTCATGCTGGCTGAGATCCTGAGGAAGATTCGTGAAGAGAAGGACCAAAGATCTGGTCTGGAGTCCTGCAGGAGTCCGTGTGAAGAAGAAGGTCCTGCTGGAAGGACGAGTGGATTCAACGAGGAAGGAACTTCTGTCACGGTCGCCTCTCACAGTTACAGCCTTAAAAGTCGAAAAACCGTTGCAGGAATCAAAGACCTCATCTGCTGAGAGACCAAAGCCGAAAGCCAAGCAAAGTCTCAAACCCAAGGTCTGTACATCTGCTCCTCCTCTGAAGAAGAAGAAGAAGAAGCCAGGAGCTCTGGAAACTGTCCAGACTGATGGGAAGAACAGCAACGGTAAAAGGTCAGGAAAAGCAGCTGCTAAATCTGTAACAGCTGCAAAGAAACGTAAGCAGGAAGATCAAGAACCAAGCGTCTCTGGACCTCCAACTAAACTAACAGCCGTCCATGCAGAACCGTCTCACTCCAGCAGACAGTTCCCAACCGAGGTTCCCCGGAGTCTGCCCACGCCAGCCATGATTCAGGACTACGCTGCAGAAACGCCCAGGGTGTTTCCTCATTCCTGCAGTCTGTGCAGCAAAGACTCTGCGGATTTGATGGTAGGTGAATGCCGAAACGCCTCCTTTCTCCTCAAAGGGAAGCGCGTTTGGTCAAAGAGTCACCTGCCCCTGTGCTGCTTTGGCAGGACTGGTTCTTCCATCAGACCAGCATCCTTCACCTCCAGAGCTGCAGGCTCCTGCGGAAGCGGTCAGTTCTTTTTCTCTTAACCCTTCAGCCAAAAGCTTCAAAGATTCAAAAAGCTTCAAAGATTCAAAAAGATTCAAAAGATTCAAAAAGCTTCAAAAGATTCAAACGCTTCAAAAGATTCAAACGCTTCAAAAGTTTCAAAAGAAAGTTTCAAAAGTTTTAAAACTCAAAAAAGGTTTAAAAGCTCCAAAAGAAACATTGAAAAGCTTCAAAATGTTCAAAAGATATAAAAGAAAGATTCCATATATTAAAAGAAATATACACAAGGTTTAGAAGATTCATAAAGATTTGAAAGCTTCAAAAAGTTTCAAAATTTTCAAATGATTGTAAAAAAAAAAAGATTCAAGCGCTAGAAATGACTTGAAAGCTACAGAAGATTTGAAAGAAAGACTCAAACTTTCAAAGAAAAGGTTCAAAAACTACAAGACTAAAAACGTTAAAAACATAAAAAAAAATATATTTAACAGATTTAGAAGATTCAACAGAAAGTAGAAAAATTTTCTTCAAAACATTCAAAGACCGACTCCAGAAGATACAATTAGCTCAAAATTGAAAAGCTTCAAAATCTTTAAAAGCTACAAAAGATTCAGAAGCTTCAAATGTCCAAAAGCATTAAAAACACGACTTCCTGTTGGGATTATAAAGCAGGAAAACCTTTAAGTTCACGTTTTTCTGCAGAGAAAATGCATTTCAGGCCAGACAGGAAGTGATTTAATCAACAGATACGTTTTGGCTTCTCCACAGGTTCCCAGACTGGGACGGCGAGGTGAGGTCCATCCTGAGGTGAGACACGCTTCCACGCCACGCGTTCTCTGCTCTGGGGGCTCATCAGCCACAGAGGGAGGCCGGAGGGGTCGAGTCGGCTCTGAACTCTCACCCTCCAGTCCTCTGTGCTGACCTCTGCCTGACATGAGCGTTTGAGTTTCAGTTGATCCATTTAGTATTTTATTAGGGTGCTTTTATTTTGGAATTCATCCTTTTGGGATGCCGTCATCCCACCAGGAGCTCTGCGTGGATCATTTTTGTTTTCTTCCGTTTTGGTGGCGTCGTGCAGAGAAGCGTCACATTGGCGGCAGCCTCCCGCTTCGTGGCGCTCTCAGGAAAAACGCCGGCGGACCTGGGACGGTCCTGACCGGAGTCCTGCGGATTTACCTTCCAGTAGGTCCCGCTCTCGCAGCCCTCGCCGCCAACGTGGAAGCAGCGCTCAGCAGGACAGGAGGGGCCGCCGCTCACCCGCCCTCCACCGCCGCCACGACTCCAGGGAGAGGAGGTGAGGGAGCTGAAGCCCGCGGCGGCGGTCAGGGTCCAGGTGGTTTTATTATTCCTCTTCCGTCAGGTCCCGGTCTCCCTCCGGGTCTCCACGCCGCGGGGCGAGCTCTGCGGACAGAGGGAACTCGTCCAGACGGGGAGACGTGACGCCCGGAGCTCCTCCATCTCCCAGGAGGAGCCGTGGAAGGAGCTCCTCTACGGAAACGCCCCTGAGCACCGCAGAGAGGGTGGCGAAGAGGATGCTGAAAAACTCAGGTGTGCTGAGCGGGAAAACGCTCCGACTGCCGCGGCGGCGGCGGCGCCAAACCTGAGCCTGTGCTTTGGTCCTTGCAGCCGTCCAGGTTCTGTCCAGGCAGTCGGATGTGCAGACCGCAGTCAGAACTTTAGCTCCCGTCCTGCTGGCCGAACTGGCCAAGATGGCGTCCCCGTCCTCGCCGTGCGAGGCGGAAACACTGGAGCTGGCTAAGAAGGTGGCCAAGAAGCTGTCCAAAGAGAAGCCCGTCCTAAAAAAGAGCAAAAGGGTCACGGCTGTGAGTGTAAAGGTAGGCTCGTACACACAGGTGGCTCCACCTGTACTGGTTCAAAGCTTTTTATTTGAATACGTTTCTTCTGTCAGAAATAAACATTTAGACGGATGCTTCACCTTAGTCTCTGCTGCTGATAGATTCATGTTTAACCTCTGAAGTTCATCAGGAGGGTCCTCAGTTTCTGTAATGCATCAATTAAAAAAAAACTTTATTAATCCCAGAGAATTTATACAAAATTAAAACAACATTTAAAAAAATTGTTTGGCAGATTTGATCCAACAAATTTATCCATGTAAGAGTTTTAAAAAAGTACCATTTGTATGAATGTAAAGTAAAGTTTATATAGTTAGTATGATCCAAATGGGACCCGGGCACAGCCGTGAAGCAATGATTAATAATTCATTCAAAGATTTACTTAAGTAAATCAAAGTATTGTGTGATTCACACCGTACTCGGGTTTGGAAGCAACCATGACTATAAGATTCAAGATTCAAAGAGGTTTGTTGTCATGAGCACAGATCACACTGACCAACGAACAAGATCAGACGTGGTGGGCGGGGCTTGTTTAGCGTGGCTGTAGATGGATTACAATACCGGGAGGGGGGAGGAGGGGGGCACAGTGACATAGAAAAAAAAAAGTCATATCTCAACACTGCTTATCTACAATGTGTAGATACAAGGACACCATTCACACACAGTAGTACACACACAGCCAATGACAGTGCATGAGTTCTCAATGGGGGGAGGGGGGTCATCCTTTGAACACAGCTGTGGTTCTCACACTCTGTAGAAGCGAATGTGTTGTGGTGGAGTCAAGGGCAGCAGCTCCTCCACCCATGAGTCCCATTAGATTAAACTCTTCAAGGCTACAGCCGTTGTTTGTTCTACCCGTCCAGTCCTTGACTGGTGCTGCACATTCTGATCCCAGAAGAGGGCAATTTAGGCCAGTCGTCCCTCGATTTGGGGCACAAACAAGTTGGCATCCATCTTCCGTTCGAGTTCAAGGGTTGCGAGCTGATAAGAAGCTTAGGTTGTGTCCAAATTCCCGCCCTAACTCCCCTAAAAAAACCCCGACACACTGCGGGACGATCAAGTGCCCCGCATCTTTGAAGCAATTCGGACTCGGCGCTCACGTGGGATGGTTCAGGGTTCCACGCCGCGCGTTCATTTCTGATGATGCACACTTCGGCAGCCGTTATTCCGCTTACAGAACGGTCATTTACCATAGAAATAAATATTCATTCACTTTTTAGTACTTTATTTTTGTTTGTTTGTTTCGGTTTTTTCCCACAAAAAGTGGATTATTTGTGTATTTGAAGGGTTTGTTAATGGATATTTACTGGACACTGGTTTATTCCAACAGACTGACCCAACATGTGAAAGGGATTATGGGTTATTTTAAGTACTATTTAATAAAGCGTATTTTCTACGTCACAAACAGCATTTTTTCAATTGCTCCCAATTCACCACAATCTGAAGCTAGAAATACTCCGAAATGCTGTTTTAAGCGTAGTTTTTGTTTATATTTGACACAAGGACATGCTCACAACACCAAGAAACACTGTTTTCATTGGAGTGAGTCAATATTTGTTTAGTTTAGTTGATGGTTTGCACAGGATTTGGTGGATGGGTTGTGTTGATTTTTGTCTCCACAGAGAGCGCCTTCCAAGAAGCTTCAGTCCAAAATCTCAGTGGACAAGAAGAAAGCTCTGAAGAAGTGAGTCGTGTTTATGCCAGGAATAAACTCCTCTAATCTCCCGTAGAGGTTCTGAGGTTCTGACAGAGACTCATAACGATGCTTCGTCTGTAGGAAAGCCGCCGTGAAAGTCAAAGCTGTCCGTCCCAAGCAGACCAGAACAAAGAACCCACGAGGAGCGCAGCCGATCCAGAAGAAACGTTCGTAGTCCCCGTTCAGAGGCTCCATGTTGGATCTTCTTCTAGAATAAAACATGTGGAGATGTTTAAGGGGGATGTCTGTATGCTGGTCACTGCCGATGTTCTGCTTCTCTGACTCTAGCTGGGGAAGCGGTGAAGGAGCTGGTGTCGGCCGGCTGTGTTTCCGCGGCCGCCGTCACGTCACCGACAGTCGGAGAGCGTCTGGAAGAGAACCTGACTCCGACACATTTCCGTACGTGGAGCGTCCATCGCATCTTCCTCGCTCCGTCGTTGATGCTTTTGTTTTTTCACCCCTCCTGCTTATTTGCAGATTGCTTCGACATCCTCGAACTGATGAAGGAGAACGTGAGTTATCCCCTTTTTATACCATGGTCCGGTTGAATGCTTGATTCTGATTGGCTGCTGGGTGTGCATTAAAATCTAGGCAAGGCAAGGCAAGTTTATCTGTATAGCACAATTCGTACACAAAGTAATTCAAGGTGCTTCACAAAACAGAAAAATGCATTCAAATCACAATACATCATACGTAAAATAATCAACGTAAAATTTACTTTAAAAGAAAAGATAAAATTAGAAAATTGGTTTAAAAATAAAGGAAGGAAAGGACAGAAAAGTGCAGATAGGACCTTTCAGTCATATACACGGCTAAACAGAAATGTTTTAAGTCTAGATTTGAACATGAACACAGAAGAGGCCTGTCTTACGTCTTCAGGGAGGCTGTTCCAGATTTTAGCTGCAGAATATTGAAACGCTGATTCCCCTTGTTTAGTTCTGACTCTGGGAATCAACAGGAGGCCGGACCCTGAGGTCCTCAGAGTGCCAGATGGTTCATATGGCACTAACATGTCAGATAACCGCACGGAGAAAAAAGAAGTTCCGGTCAGCTAGCTTAAATCTTCTGTATCACTGCGCCGGCTTCTTTAAAACAACCTTTAGCTTCATCATTTGGACAAAAACAAGCGGTAAGAGGAGAACTTTCTCTCTGAACTGATGCTTTATTCAACCCATCGGGACGATCAGCATATATATATCCCTGAATCTGGACTGCAGCGGTGGTGCAGCGCGACGCTTTTTGTGAGAAAAGCGATCCAAATCGGAAAAAAAACAAGAATTAAGGACTAAAACCTGGTTAATATGTATTACTTTTGTAACTGACCATGGTATAAGCGGGTTAATGGCCTTCGAAGTGTGCGTTTATTACTTTTAAACGCACTCCGCTTCGCGTCAGACGGTTCATGCTTCCACGGCGTGCGTTAAAAAGTAATAACCGCACACTTCGTCGGCCGTTAACCCTTACGTGTTCGCCTTGCTAGCTTTTAACATTCTCACCGCCATGCTAACTGGAGGTCTCTGATCCGCTGCATAGCCCCCAGTTCTCTGTTCGTCTTTGTCTGCGTTCACATCGGCCTCGTCCAATAAAAGTCTTAAGTAAACGCGCTTATATGATCATTTCAGGCTTCCGCGGTCAAAAGTCTCTCATTCTGGCATCACCACGCCAGTTTCTACGATCGTTTACGAACTCTACCTACAGAACCTGCAACCATTAAAGTGATACTAGATGAACTTTGACCAATCGGGGACTCTGACGTATGGATGTTATCCCCTTGAATCCATAGAAGTGCCCATCGTTTGAAAATCCATCATGGAGGACAAATTGGTAATTGTGGTTTGTGCCTGATCGCAATTCTATGTCACCAAGTCTTTCATGTCATGAAAGCAAGATTAATGAGATTTCCACTCATGGACATTTCTGCACCAATCCTTCTAACTGTTGGTGACGGACATGTGCTAGCAAACGGGACTGTGTGACTCCTCCCCACTGGCGTTCAAACAGGAAGTACCCGCTGGCTCCAAGAAGCCAAAATCCCATAGACCTCTATAGAGGAACAAACAGATGTTACTAAGTCATTCTATTGGTCAGAATCAACATTTTTGCTCTGATACTTTTTATTGACATGGTCTTGATAATCCTTTTGGTTTTTATTATTATATTTTTTGTGTAGTGCAAATTATACAAGTTCTAAACTGACCAATCAGACGCCTCAATAAAAGCAAGTGTTCTCAAGTCGAGCATCCGAAACATTGGATGGACAGATGTGCTGTAGTCCACTTTCAAGCGGTAGCGGTGTGGACCTCATCTGCCTCCAACATGGCGACTGAATCAGCCTTATTTGGTTGGAACCAAATCAAACTTTATTTATAAAAAAAAAAACCACACACAGAAAATCAAAAAACAAACACACAATAGTACAATACAAACCCACCCTTCACCCTCCCACTCCCCTCCATTAACACACACGACCCATGACCCCACACACAATCAATACTGGTAAAAGTAACGTCTAAAAGAAGTAAGGCTGTGAGGAAACAGTATTTGGGAATCTCTCTATATCAGGAGCAGCTCGGCTGTAGGAACATGTGCCCACCCATGACAGGACAGCAAAGGGTCCACTTCACAGCCGTGAGGCTACAACGTTAAACTCCAGCGGCCCCAGCAAGGCCTTCAACCGCAGCAGCAACCACCGACCGAGCCAGAAAGCCCCGTTAGAAAAAAAGAAGCGTGGCTGACATCACACATCACAGTTCTCACATGCTTTCAGTGACGTGGAGGAAAGGATCCGGTAGTTTTTTCAAAATAAAGCTTCCTTCAAAATAAGATGAGTGACGGCTCTGTACCAAGTGACCTCATGCACTGACCCGGTCCCTGACAAAGTTTCAGCATTTCTCTTGTCTGTAAAGACCTTTTTTTCCATATAAGCTCTAGTCTAAAACGTCGCGTCCTGCCGGGCTCTCCACCATACCGGAGACTTCTGATCGCCTCTGATTGTTGCAGAGTTCAAAGAAAACCAAGCAGCTTCTGAGCATAAAGCAGATGCTCATAACCAACCTGCCCCAGTATCACGACGGCTGCTACACCCAGGGAGAGCTGGCCGAGGTGCTCCGCCCCTTTGGGTTCGAACTCGGGGAGGACAACATCTACGTCATTCCTCAGACACAAACAGTGGGTATTGGGTCTCTCAAACATTTCCACACATGAGATTTCGTTTCTAATCGTTTTAATTCTGTGGTCCTCCAGGCTGTGGTCCAGATGGAGGATTCTGCAGACCTTCAGAGAGCTGTGGGCGCCTCCGCTGACGGGGTCTTCTTCAAAGAGTCCCGGCTTGGTTTCGCAGCTTTATCGACTAAGATCAGCATGCAGCCGGTCAGCCAGTCTGGATTAGCTTTAAGAATCAAAACCTCCACAGCACCAGACAGCAGACAGGTCATCTAAAGTCTGTCTTTTATCTTTCAGTTGGGCTTTTACAAAAATCTGATGAAAAAGATGTCTTTTGTAAGTAGCGTGCGCAGACACACACACACGCACACACACAATTGATACACTTACCTGTTCTGAATGATGCCTCGTTGCTCGGTGGAGCAGAAGGTGACCGGTGACGGAACGAGCACCGTCTTCATCCAGGACATCTCCCCGTGTGAAGTCAGGAAGCTCCGGGACGCTTTGAGGAAAATCGGCTCCGTCAAGAACTTCCTGCCTCTGCTCAACAAGGTTAAAAAGGCGCGTGACGGAACGCTGCTGCTGACTCCGCTGCGGCTCATCCGTTCTGTTTGTTCCAGGTCTTCGTGGAGTTCGAGTCCACCCTAGACGTCGACCGGCTCGGAGTTTGGTTCGGCCTCCTGAAACGAGGCTTCGGCTGCAGGGTGTACAGGTTGAAAACCCCCACGAACTCTTCGACGGCGCTGCGTGAGTCCGTTTCCCCGGTTTGCGCCGCTAGTGGAGCTGGCAGTGACCAGACTCCGCCCCTAAATCCTGTTGTTCTGAAAAAAGTTCCACTCCAATCATCTTTTGATCTATTTTCAAAACGTTCCCAGTGGTCTCTTCATTATGATTACGCCGGGTAACATTTAAATACCTGTATTTGTTTTTTAGGACATAGTTTCTGCAGAGCAGCAGGAGTTCATTAAAAAGTCACCTCTGAGTTTTGGTCGGGACCATTGGCACAAAGCAACCCAGCGCCAAAACGGATCTGTTTACGAATCTCTCCTGCTAGCTTATTACAGCCCCAAGCTAACGTTAGCGGTGCAACAAAAATACTGGAGCCATCCAGCCGTGACGTTTGGAGCAGGATACCAACTCAACAACTTTGAACTCGGTTGTTTACACAACTAACCTAATTCAAACAGATTCGGATGCCGAAGAATGAACCCTCTTCGGATTCGGGCGTAAAACAGAATCGCCTAGTTTACGTTAATTGCATAACCCCCTACTTACTACCATGCCTGCTACCTGCTTTTCTCCACTTTAGAATCAGTGAGAATGACATTAATTGTGTAGACGGGGGAAGAGTTTTGGTGATTTCCAAGACCTCTGGAGCTGTAGCTCTGGTGTTAAAGGGTTCACATGCTAAGTATAGGAACAAGTAGGAACTGACTTAATAACGGAAGTTCTTCTAAAACCTGAGCAAACTGGAGCTAGCTGCAGTACACAAAGTAACCACTAGGGGGCTGGTTGCTACAGTAGAGTGGTTTGTTTCCTTACAGGTTTGTCTGGCATACAGTAAAATAAACATGCTGTCAAAAAAGTTTTAAATATTTGACATCACAGTTGACCTCCAAATTCTGCCCGGCAGATGACTGTCCTCCTTTAGGTCCTCAACGTTCCTCCTGGCGTCCAAATGCAGTTTCCGTTCATGGAAAGAAACGGATTCTGTTCATCCCGCTTTAGGGAAACCATCGGGTCACATAAGGACACTGTATCTGACAATAGCTGTCAAATTTTGTCTTCTGGCGGCCGTGGTGCAGTTTACAGAAGTTTACAAGTTCGATTTGTCCAAGTGTCCTTGGGCAAGAAACTGCCTCTGGTGGAAGGTTCGGTAGCAGAGCGGCTATCCGTGTGTGGATGGGACTGTGACTGTAAAGAGCTTTGGGCCTTGTAGGAAGGGTGGAAAAGCGCCACACTAGTACACGCCATTTACCATTTTACCATTTCTGATCAAGAGAAAACTGAGAAGTATCGAGGGCTGTCAGAACTTCTGTGAGGATTTCAGGGAGAGGTTTGGATGTGAATTCAGAGACACGCTGTTCCTTCAAGAACTTCTTTCATAGGCACCATCTTGTTCTCGCAAGACCCTGACCCCAAAAGTGTCTCTTGATTCCCTTCATCAAACCTTTGCAGTCACATAGGCTGTGTCCGAATTCCCACCCTGAACCCTAACTACTACAAAACTATCTAGGACAGGACTATGTAGTACCCTGGATTTTAAATGCAATTCGGACATCGATTTCACCAAGTTAATATCTAATTGATATGAGCTTTTTGCGACGATCGTTTATGAGTCTACTGATTTATGAAGATAAAAACGTTGATGGTTAGTGTGAAAAAACATTTTCTTTGCTAAAATTGATCAACCGCAATGCATTGTGGTCTATATTCACCAATCTAGTGAGCATCGAAGCACACTGGTTTTTTCGCAGAGACCAGTAGGAAATTATTAGGGCACTCGATCTGGGAATTGTAGATTCGGACAGCACTACAATATAGCAAACGGAGCATATAGTGCACTATGTGGTGAGTAGTGAAGGAATTCCAAAAGAACCTTATTCTTTTCAGAACTTTTATATTTCCTTCTGCAGCTCCAAGACTCCCGGCGAAGGCCTTACCCGACAACAGGGACATCGTCAACGGAGTGATCGTCCTCGTCACCAAGTTCGACGTTCCAGAGGGCAGCACCTCACCTTTTTGGATCCCCATGACAACCGTTCCTTATTTGTTCCCCACCGCGTCTGCCTGGTTCATCATTCCAAGTATGAGATGAGGCACAAGAACCCCAGAGGTGTTAACGAAGCAGCTAACCGTGTCCATGTCTGACCTTCCAGATTACGTCACCGTGAAGGGAACGCCGGACATCCAGGTTCTTGATTTCAGTATTCATCAGAAATCTGGAATACATTCAGAGGTTCATGATTCTGACCTTCAAACAAACCATCTGTCCCGCCTGTCCAACAGACCGCCGGCCTGAAAGGCTCAAAGTTCTGCACCGTCATGCTGACTGGTCTACCGGAAGGAAACTACATGTTCACAGATATCACCAAGCGGGTGTCTCCTTATTTCCCCAAAGAAGATGATTCCGTTCTCTCCTCCAAGGTGGTCGTCCTGCCACTGCAGAGAAGGGTGAGAAGTTAAGCCTGACTTTTTCTGAGAGTCAACCTGACTGAAATCCATCAAGTCTGAGGGATTCTAAAGTGAGAGGAGCTGAAGTCGCTAAAGGAAGACTTTCAGACCAAACAATGGAATTTAGATTACAACATCTGCTAAACAAACATGTTCCACATCGAAGTTTATGTTTTTCTCAAAAATGCTTCAACAGAAATCCAGAGAAACACATTAAGATGGAGATCTTAGTTCTCCACCCATCTATTGAGATGTTTGGTCTCCACCCATCAATTAAGATGTTTGGTCTCCACCCATCAATGGAGATGTTTGGTCTCCACCCATCAATGGAGATGTTTGGTCTCCATCCATCAATGGAGATGTTTGGTCTCCACCCATCAATAGAGATGTTTGGTCTCCACCCATCAATGGAGATGTTTGGTCTCCACCCATCAATGGAGATGTTTGGTCTCCACCCATCAATGGAGATGTTTGGTCTCCACCCATCAATGGAGATGTTTGGTCTCCACCCATCAATGGAGATGTTTGGTCTCCATCCATCAATGGAGATGTTTGGTCTCCACCCATCAATAGAGATGTTTGGTCTCCACCCATCAATGGAGATGTTTGGTCTCCACCCATCAATGGAGATGTTTGGTCTCCACCCATCAATGGAGATGTTTGGTCTCCACCCATCAATGGAGATGTTTGGTCTCCATCCATCAATGGAAATGTTTGGTCTCCACCCATCAATGGAGATGTTTGGTCTCCACCCATCAATGGAGATGTTTGGTCTCCACCCATCAATGGAGATGTTTGGTCTCCACCCATCAATGGAGATGTTTGGTCTCCACCCATCAATTGAGATGTTTGGTCTCCACCCATCAATGGAGATGTTTGGTCTCCACCATCAATGGAGATGTTTGGTCTCCACCCATCAATGGAGATGTTTGGTCTCCACCCATCAATAGAGATGTTTGGTCTCCACCCATCAATGGAGATGTTTGGTCTCCACCCATCTATTGAGATGTTTGGTCACCACCCATCTATGAAGATGTTTGGTCTCCACCCATCAATGGAGATGTTTGGTTTCCACCCATCTATTGAGATGTTTGGTCTCCACCCATCTATGGAGATGTTTGGTCTCCACCCATCAATGGAGATGTTTGGTCTCCATCCATCAATGGAGATGTTTGGTCTCCACCCATCAATGGAGATGTTTGGTCTCCACCCATCAATGGAGATGTTTGGTCTCCGCCCATCAATGGAGATGTTTGGTCTCCGCCCATCAATGGAGATGTTTGGTCTCAAATAAATAAATTGAAGCTAATGATGTGTTTATGTGAAGATAACTCTCACTTTTAGGCCAAATCTTGTCTTTTGTTTTTGTCTCTACCTCCCTCGTTATCCTCCAGGCATTTATCTTCTTTAACAACTGGAACATGTGCTCCACGTTTGCTGAAGACTGCCTCCGGAGTCCGGTTACGGTCAGAGGCTGTCATCTGAACATCCACTTTGTGCTGGAGGACATGCATCTCCACTCCAGTGAGGTATGGGAAACCAGGCCTTTCATACTAGGAGTAAAATGTTAAAAACTTGACAAATGTTTTGAAGCTAACAAGCTACATATTGATGGGCGTGTCTCTTTCCAGGTGGTCATGTACAGAAATCTGATGAAATGGAGCAATGGTGTAAGTTTTCTAGATAATTTTGATGAAGTTTGCAAATTTTCTTTTGCTTTTGACTTGATATTATTTTGAAGGAGCTTTCTCCAAAACGCTTTTTTTTGTTTGTTTTTCATTGATCATATCAAAGGTTTATCATCTGACAAAAACTGGGTAACAGAGTTTCTGTGCCCCCCTGTGGTCACCTAAAGAACTGCAGCTTGAGTTGGTTTCTTCTCTAAATGAGCTTCGGTCCGGAAGTCGGTCCGGACTTACTTTTTATTAGTCAACGTTTTGCTTCCTATTAGTAGATTTTTTTTTCTTCTGGGGGTCGTCACTCATTAAAAAAAAAAAAAACCTGATAATTTTCTAGTATCTTCCGCAACGTGAATGTTTGGAGAAGCGACTGCTGCTGGTAGAAATCATCCAGACGTCTGTGTTGCTCATCGAGATGGTGGTGAACGTCGTGGCATCCATCGCTCCCTTCGTCAGCTTCCTGCCGCTCGCCAACACCGTACGACACACACGCCCTCTGTCTTCCACTTCACCTCCCTTCGTTAGGATGTTAGTAGATTTTGACTGTTGGAATCCTCGTCTTCATCAGATCTACATCGAGATGGCTGAACCCAGAGGAGTGAAGGAGGTGGTGAACAATTCCTCCCTGAGGTCTCGGTTCACAAGAGATGTCTGGTACTCATCCATTTATTTACGGCCTCTCTCGACAGCTTACAGTCCCAAGTTCTCAACAAAAAGATAAAGTATATATTAGTTTGGTTACGATCTCGTCTTTCCTCTTGACAGGATGAAGATCCGATACATTCGACCGTAAGTACCGACTTTGTCTGTAAGATTTGAGGTTTCCAGATCAGATCCAGAAATGCATGATGGAAATAAAACGTCAAGAAGACGTAAGACAAAATTTGATTAAACTTGATCATCATCAGAAAAATGCCACAAGAACACATTAAAAACACCCAAAACTTCATTTCTTTACTGCAATTTACTGAACAAACGGAGTTCTAAAGGTAGAAAACCTTTACAGAACCCTTAAACGGTTCAGGACCGATGAAGAAACGGACGATCTCCCACTAAATCCCCTTCTTGGCTGCTTTCAGGTTCGGTGTTAAAGTCCTCAGTGAGAACTTGCAGGACTGCCAGCAGGAGACAGGATCCCATCCCACCTGTACACCTCTTCAAACCACTTCCTCTGAACCGGCCCCCTCTGTCGGTTTCAAACCGACAACTTCCGCTGCAGCGACTCAAAGCCTGAGGAAGACTTCTGCCGACTCTGACTCCCCTTCCCCACGTGGCCCCTCAGCAGATCCTCTGCCGACGCACGACCGTATGGCTCAAGAAGGGCGGCTTGAGATGGAAACGTCAGATCTCCATAGCAACCAGGACAGTAGCGAGGAGTCCCAGTTACCTGGACCAGAGCGCGGAAAGAGCAGAAACCAAAGCCTGATGGAGACCAGAGAGATCCAGGTGGATTCAGACGACCAGAAACCTGAATCTCCCACCAAGAGGCCTTCCAGAGTGGAAGCTGGAACCGTTCAGGAAGAGGAAGACGCTCACCTGAAGTCTGATCCTTTGAAGGATCAACCACCTGCTGCAGAGACTGAGGAAACACTTCCTGAAGAGGAGAATCCTCCAAACCAGCAGCAGGAGGAGAAGGTTGAAGCATACCAGAGGGGAGCCGAGGACGAAGCTCCACCCAAAGATGGAGATACTGAAGGACTCGTAGGTGCTTCTCCGAGCAGTTCTGCCTCCAACAGGAGGGAGGAGCCAGACGAGGGAGCTTCAGAGGCACCAGCCCAGAAACTCAAGGAGGAGCCCAGAAACGAGGAGGATCCTGCCGGAGGAACGTCTCCGAGGCTGCATCGCGTGAAGGTTGAGAGTCCAGATGGGTCAGACGATCGTGTCGAGGAGGCCTGCGAGGATCCTTCAAGGTCAGAGCGGGGTGGTCCAGAAGAAAGGCCCACTGCCGGAGACCCTCCAGCAGCAGCAAGGGTCATTGGAGACCCTCCAGCGGCAGCAGGGGTCAGAAGAGACCCTCCAGCAGCAGCAGGGGTCAGAGGAGACCCTCCAGCAGCAGCAGGGGTCAGAGGAGACCCTCCAGCAGCAGCAGGGGTCAGAGGAGACCCTCCAGCAGCAGCAGGGGTCAGAGGAGACCCTCCAGCAGCAGCAGGGGTCAGAGGAGACCCTCCAGCAGCAGCAGGGGTCAGAGGAGACCCTCCAGCAGCAGCAGGGGTCAGAGGAGACCCTCCAGCAGCAGCAGGGGTCAGAGGAGACCCTCCAGCAGCAGCAGGGGTCATTGGAGACCCTCCAGCAGCAGCAGGGGTCATTGGAGACCCTCCAGCAGCAGCAGGGGTCAGAGGAGACCCTCCAGCAGCAGCAGGGGTCATTGGAGACCCTCCAGCAGCAGCAGGGGTCATTGGAGACCCTCCAGCAGCAGCAGGGGTCATTGGAGACCCTCCAGCAGCAGCAGGGGTCAGAGGAGACCCTCCAGCAGCAGCAGGGGTCATTGGAGACCCTCCAGCAGCAGCAGGGGTCAGAGGAGACCCTCAGACACTGGAGGACCCTCAGCGGTTTGAGGTGAAAATGAAAAAATCCCAACGGCGTGAGTTTAGTTTCAGTCCCAATAAATGTTCATCTCAAAGACTTTCCGTCTCCAGGAGGATTTGGCAGCAAGTGAAGACGACAGCCTGAACGTCTCAAGACCAACCAAAGGCAAACGGGGAGACGACACAGGTCTGTTTTCTTTGGAAAAATCAGATTAGGATAGATTAGGATTACATGTTTATGTTGTTTTTATTTTTTTTTATTATTTATTTATACGTTTTCAGCTTTACAGTAAATTACAGTACAATAAACAATATAAATTGAATTTGCATAGAATTTCTTAATACACAAACATTGAACACAGGTTTTTTTTTTTTTTTAACAAAATAGAACAATGAACTATTGGGAGTGACCAGTGTTTATCCATTTGTTTGTATTTTTGAAATAATATGAGACATATGTACATTTTTATTTTATTGGACCCACTTTTTCCAGCATAAGGTAAACCAGTCTTCTTTTTTGTTCAAGTGTGCTGTTAGTTCTTCCATTTTATATATTTCTAATGTTAATTCCCACCAGATTATTAAAGTTGGTACAAAAGGGGAAAGCCAATTTTTAGTTAAACACTTTTTGCTTGCAACCAGCAGGGCGCCCAGCAAGGTTTTGTTTATGTTGTTTTAACAGGTTTTTTTTTATCGTTTTGAAGAAAAGTTTGTGTATTTTCTTGGGTGGAGTTGCTTCAAAGTGACCTTTTGGTTTTCAACAATGCAGATTTACATAAAGCCTGGGATTTTAACCCCCAACCAACCAATGAACCAACAGCTGCTCAGCCTTTAAATCTATGTTCTCTACCAAAACCAAACAGCAGCCATGGAAAGGTCCTGTCCTGCAGATCTAAAGGACCAGAGGCTCCGCTCTGCTCGTTTGTGTCGTCGCACATCATTTCTTTGGAGGAACAGCAATGTTTGGCAGCTTAAAGTCATCAAAAAGGGTTCATTGTTGCTCTAAGCGTTAAAGCTGTGTTTCTGTTTTGTTTTTTTGTCGTTTTAGAGGAAACGTTGAAGCCAGACGAGGTGGGAAGAACTCCAGAAGATCTGCAGAAACCAGCAGCAAGCAGACCCAGAGGCCGACCCAGGAGGAAGATGGGAGTGGCTAACGGTAGGACGCAGCGAGGATCTGCGGAGGGCGGCGACAAACATCCGTTCGACATGTGTCGTGTGTTGCAGTGAGGAATTCTCCAAGAGGAAAAACCGAGAGTCCAGGAGCGGAGAGGAGAGAGGAGGACGGGAAAGCATCTGCTGGCCCAGAGTCCTTCACTCCAGAAATCCAAAATAGAGCAAAGGATGCTGGGAATCAGCCCACGGAAGAAAAGGATGAAGAAGAAGTTACAGGTACTAGAACCCAAACCCTTACGTCCAACCAGATGGAGAAACATCAGGAAAATGTCCTCGGCGTTCTGTCTCAACCACAGGGTTCCTGCAGGGTCTACATTTAGCCAAAAAGTTGGAATTTTATGCAACAGATGGTTTTTTTTCTTAGTTCTAAACGTCTTTGCTGACGTTTGTTTCCTGTTTGTGAAAAGTCCAAGCCTCGGAGAACGTTCCCCCAGCCTCTTCCAGCAACACAGGTTCCGCTGGAGGTGGTGGAACTCCACGGACAGAACGCGAGGAACGCTAAGAAGTGTCAGTTTAACGAGTCCTGGCTGGAGGAAGAGGTGGATTTAGCATGCCCCGCCCAAAGCTGGACTGCAGAACTACCCAGAATGCATTTAGCACACAATACACAGCAAAAAACCTGAGTGTAGTTCACACTGTCACTCATAAATCCGGCTTTTAAATACTGACGTTTTAAAGAAAGATTGTGTCTACAGAAAGATGCTCCACACACTCCTGAAAAGTTTTTCCTAATGATCGTACAGAAAATTCAGGGGAGGAGTGAACGCTCGTTGCTTTTATAGACAATCTTTGCAAGTAAAAATTTCTTCTGGACTATTAGTTAATTTCACAAATTTTCTTTGTTCATTTTGGGTTTTAGCAATTACCACGGCCAAAAATAAAATGATTTAATAACAGCAGTCAAAGAACAAATGGCCTTAAGTAGAACCTGCACAAGTGTATCTTTACCGCGATATCAAGCTGTGCAATACGCAAATCGCAAAAGACGATGAAAATTAAAAAAAAAATAATTATGTTTTATTTAAATTAAACTGTTGCAGTGAAATGGAAATGATGTTTTTGTTTGTTTTGCTATTTGCTCATGTAACGCAAGTTATGTCGTCATCGCGATATTGATCACTAATAGCGCAAATCGCAAGTTTACCTGATATCGTGCAGCGCCAAACCTAAATAAATAAACATAAAAGAATAAAAAGGAAAATCAACAGCAGACAAAATATGTGTTTTTTTTTTTAAAAAGTCTGGGTTCTGCGGGATTAAAGTCTCACTCGGATCGTCTTTTGATCCATTTCCAAAGTTTTCCCGTTTGTCTTTTGATGAGGATTTCTCTGTTTTAGGCAAGAATGACAAAAAACAGAAACAGGTTTTCTAGGACGTAGTTTCTGCAGAGCGGCAGTAATTGGCTGTGGGTTGTGGGCGGGGCCGTCGGTGCAAGTGGCCCACGTCCCCCCCATCCATGCAATGACGTGCTCCCCCGCTAGCTTACAGCCCCCCCAACCCGAAGGAGTCTTGTCGAGTTTTTGTTTGACAGCAGAGATTCCCCCCAAACGGCCCTCAGTGTAATCTGGACGGTGTTTTCAAACTATGGTTAAAATCTTC
Source organism: Oryzias curvinotus (assembly GCA_023969325.1). Classification (NCBI taxonomy): domain Eukaryota; kingdom Metazoa; phylum Chordata; class Actinopteri; order Beloniformes; family Adrianichthyidae; genus Oryzias; species Oryzias curvinotus. Next base: position 4,485,933 of record CM043723.1, on the reverse strand, counting down.
TGAATAGAACCCTGAATAGAACCCATATTTCCCATCTTTGGAATGAGTAGAATTCTTTCAGCTTGGTTTGATTTTGGCAGAAAACCTAAACTGAGCTGCAGTCATCGTTGTGACCGTTCTTGTTCAGTTTCCAGACCACAAACGAGACGACTCGTTCATCTGGAAGGAAATCGAACTTGGTCTGGACGCGTCCCCGCCCGCTCCGTCCTCCAGCCGTTCAACCCGAACCGCTCCTACGGTGAGAGACGGGCGCCGCTCAGAGGCCCACGTCACCTGAACGCATGGAAAACCTCCTCTGGCCTTTGTGCTGCTCCGCAGGTCAGGAGTTCACCGTCCCCACCAAAGCGTTTTACTGTAAGCTCTGCTCGGTTTTCTACATGAGAGAGACGGCGGACGACGACCTTCACTGCTGCAGCAAGCTGCACTACGACAGGCTGCGGGTACGAGGACGCGTCGGGGACGCCACGGCTCCTGCGCCTCCTCGCCCTCATCTCCCTGCTTGTTTTTTTTCAGGAATACTTCCAGAAGAGAGCACAGCTGAGAAAATGTTCCAGGAAGTTGACGTGAATCTCCAGCCTGCCCCTATTGGTCAGCTTTAAGCTCCGCCCACCACAGTATTTGAAATCTTCCAAGTTCAACGGAGAAAGTTTTACATTTGTGTGCTTTTCTTGTTTTTGTAAGTTTCAGTAAAAAAAAAAAATTAATAAAAGATTTTCCATTGAACTATTTTTCCATGATGACTGAATTATTAATTACAACATTTGATTAATTCAATTTAGCAAAATGCAGACGCCTAAATACTTTAACCAAGATCATGCCACCTCTGCGTCAGCAGGGGGCAGCATTACACACACGCGTGGACAGCCTTCCCGAAACCATTTAAAGAAGAAGAAAAAAGTAACCAGCATGCACCGCGCACCGGTCGATCTTCGGAGCGCTGCGTCCGCCACTTAGTTTATTTACTTCTCGATCGTGAACCTTCGGAATTATTTTCACAAGAAGGGTATGTAAACAAACTGAAAATGTTGACATTTTTCACCGTTAATGTGTCTGACGTCTTTCAGTGCGGTTTCGCTAGCGTTGTTAGCTAACGTTTAGCTAATGTTTTGCTCGGATAATAAAAGCACTTTTCTTAATTCAATAAATTAAAAAAAAAAAAAACTACAGAAAATTCTCAGATGAATATTTTAAGTTAAATTTGAGTTTAAAGTCACTTTAGATGGCCACAGTTAAACGGATATATTTATGATTATGATTGATTTTGATGTTAATACTTAGCATATCTGGATATATTATTTCGTTTAAAAAGACAAAAATAGCCACATCAATTTTCCTCATATTGTTATTTGAAATGACGTAGTAACTGAATTTTTCTCGATGTAATGGAAATTATAACGAAAGTCTCGTTATCTCAGAAACAATCGTTATCCCATTAAACAAGCTTAAAAAATAGTGATTTGCAGATGTGGCTGCTGTCGGCTTCCGTAGTTTACGGAACAGTTCTTTGATGTAATTCTTTTTAAAGTCCTTTAACTCCCACCTGGCTGGTTAGCTGCAGAACTTTGGAAGAAGTTTTGTCAGGGGAAATGTTTGGTGATGTAAAGGAAAAAAAACAATAGAAATGCGTCAATCTACTGTCGAGTTCTTTGTTTTGTAAGAAGGAAAACTACAACATTGGAAAAGAAAAACCTCCTGAAGTAGTTTGAATTTTTAGTTAGTCACTGTGTGAATAAAACTTTGGTTGATTTTTCATCCTTTATGAGAGCCTGGGGTGTCGGACCCCCGGTTTTCCTGAAACCTGCTGCTGATTACCTGCATCAGGAGAGGCTACAATGGTGGGTCAGTTAGAAAACATGCAGGACACAAACCCTCAAGGCGTGCAGTTTGGCACCTGTGGTTTAAGGCCTGGACTCACCTGATCTCAGAGGCTAAGCAGATCCAGTTAGGTAGTCCCTGGATGGGAGACCGAACGGGGCCACCAGGTGCTGTCTGCACTGCACTGTACTGTTACTGGAACCACATGGGGACTCTGCAGTTTTTTCAAATGCCAGTCCCAAGTCTGGATCATCTGAAAGGGAAAGCAAACATTTTGAAGTGATGCCAACAGAACTTGATTTAAGCTTTAATTGAGAGTTTTTTGGTGTGCAGGGTTCCAAAGGTGAAGAGCATTGACTGTATCTGAGAACTGGACCGTGTGAGTGGGACTTCACCCAGAGAGAACGTTTCACTTCCAGCTCCAAGTCCATTCAGTCGGCCTTTTTGTTTGTTTGTTTTGGCAATACCAATGTCGCCTTGTTGAAGCCAGGCGTCAGGAAGCAGCGATTGGTCGCAGTCGGTGCGAGTCAATGTTTCTATGGCAACCACTCACCAATCACTAGCAGGCTTCATGAAATCTGTCAAAGGGGGGTTCAGGCTCCACCACCTTCTATTGAGGCGTCCGATTGGCCAATTAATGAGCTGAACTACAGAATAATTATCATCCACCCAACCAGGGGGTGGCTGGTTGCTCTTCCTCCTTCTTTTCACATTCCATCATCCATTTAGAAGAACATAAACACTCACCTGAGCACAGGTGTTAGCTCACCTTTACACTAATAGTTTGCATGATTGAATGAATGAAATATTTCACACCAGTTGGTTTGAAGACACAAGTATGCTTGTGTGAACGTTATCTGTATTGTGTTCATGTTGACATGTGGACATTTTTGCAGTTAACAGGTGTGTTTATAACATCTGAGTGTGTGTGTGGACAGGCCCCGCCCTTTGAGATTTGTTTTACACTTGAACCTTACCGTTATGATAAACATCCAGTAAAGTTGTTGCCTTAGGCTGCATCATGTTGAAAGAAAGGTAGCAATGCAAAGATGGTTATTCTGACGTATAGGTTGAGAAGTCAGTGGGATCTGCTGAATGCTGTCCACCTATGGTGGAAGGATGAGGAGATTGGAGTGGAGGAAAACGTGAGGATAGGGTGGGTGGAGATCAGAGAGATGAGGAGGGACGGGTTAGGAAAAAAGTTACAAGTGAGGAGGAAAATTGTGAAATGGAACGGCAGCAGTGTTCAGGAAATGATCTGAACAGCTGCGTTTTTGATTATATTTATTTATTGAGTTTCATGGCAGACTAAAAAGGAGGGATAGTGGATAAGGGATGGGACTAATGGCTGAACCACAACAGCTTTGGTTGAAAAAACTGTCCGTTTCTAGAGTGCAAGAGATGCGATATGACTAGTGTGAGTCGAGTCCAGAACCAAGACTCTTCACCTGAGAAGATCAGTGGTGCAGGATGTGAAACATGTACTTGTGTTGGTTTCTAATGTCGTTCGTGTTTAGCTAGATTTATAAATGAAAATGGTAAATGGCGTATACTTATACTTATACTAAAAGGTTTTCACTTTGAGTATAATCAAAGTTCTGTTTAAACGGTTTTTCTCAGGGAAACGAAATTGGTTTTGAAATGGAAATTGAACACCTCTCTGTCTTTTTCATGATGATTAAAATAGATGTAAATGTATAGAAATATTGGATGAAATGTTAAGAATGGGTTGTTATCCGAATGTAAATAAGAGTCCAAAAAGAGTTTTTCTAAAATAAGATACCAGGAAGTAAGACATGTTTGACATGAACAAAACTACGTCATAATCTTTTACATTTTTATCATCTTGCGTAGAAAACTGGTGAAAGAATTGAAAACGGATAAACTTTCACATCTGTTAGCTGAACTTGGTTTTTCTTTTCTTTTTCTTTTTTTAAGATTCTGACAGTTGAAACTTAAAATAAACATTAAAGCAAAGCCAAACAACGTTAATGTAGTTATTTTATTTTAACAAACATGTATTTATTCAAATAATTGCCTGGAGATCTGTTGAAATAAGAAGTGGAATAAAAGGTAAGACCTGTTTTATACACAAAGGATGCCCCCCCCCCCCCTCCTCCCACACACAATATTGTTGAGGATTCCAGCCTGCTGACTCCTAGACAGGGATGTTTGACCACAGCCAACTCTTCATTTAACAAGTTTATTTTAAATCTAACATTGTGAAACTCCAGTTTATCCAGCGATGGTCGACGGGTCCACGTCCTACTGCAAGGCAAACAGGATCCAAATCCCAACCGGATTGTTTGGTTTTTGTTTCAAGTTTTAGTTTTTTGTACAGAGTCCAGATTTTCATTTGATTTTTATACTCAATAAAGTTTGGAAATTCTGTCCTGGTTTCTTTTTCTTCTAGAAATTCACTCAGGAATTCTGGATTCCGGTTCTCACGTTGTTTCAGAACAAACGTGTCAAATCTCTTCAAAGTCCAGATTTGACTTTTGCATTACTTTCTATTATTTTACTGTCTTTTCTCCTGTTTTTTTTTTTTTTAAATGGAACGTGAAACAGGAAGGACACATTCTGTCATTTGCCACCCAGATGATGAATTTTAAACTCACCTGTTATTAACTGTCTTTTTTTATCTTTTCAGCTCTTTGCTGTTGTCTCCCTTCTTCTGCTCAAGGTTCTGGACCCCTGGGGAACTTGTACCTGAGGCCATCCGGTTTTGTGACTGATGCTATCAAGGGGCCAACCAGCACCTTTTGTCGATTAAAATGCTCCTGTTTTTGTTGTAGTTACAAGCCTAACTTTTTTAAATTTCATTTGTTGGCCATTTGCGAGAATGTCCTACCAGCAATATCCGTTGCCCCCTGGCGGACAAGGCTCCCAGGGCCAGTATGGGCTTTCTAGACCAGATTCAGAGAGGGATTCTTGGAGGGCACATCCACCCTTTGGTACTCAGCCCACATTTAACCCCTCTGTGGCATCTTCTGCAAGACATTCCAGCTCTGATGTGACGATCCAGCCAAGGCAAAGTCTAACAGATATATACAGACCCCAACAAAGTGGTGCTCTGATGGTGGAGGGGACGAACGAATATTTAGACGAGCATGTAAAAAGAGCCAGAAAAGAGGGGAGACATCAGCCTGAAGAAAGAAATGCGTACTCAAGCAGCACTGAATTAGACAAGTTTTGGCCCACAAGCACAGGGGTCAACAATCCAACGTCAACAACCTTTCAGGCACATCAATTTGATGTTCAACGTGGTACCAACTCCAGATTTGACCCACTGTCAGGTTTATCTGAATTTGAAAGAAGAGATGATCGTATGCCAACCACTTTTAAAAGATGTGATGATGAACGATACATTCCAGGTTCGGTACCAGACAAATCTGGACCTGAGGCTCCCCATGGTTCCAAATCCTTACCAGATTTGGCAGCCAACATCCTTGTAAGCTTTGGACTTGACAGAGAAGATCTGCAGTACTTACTGGCCTACCCAGAGGATCAGATTACCTTCGACAATCTGCCTGAACTCTTGAGGCAGATTCGCAGTCAGAAAGAAAAAAAATCTACTTCTCTAAGCCCATCTGTCCCTGAGCTGCACACCACCACCTCCTGCTTTAGTGGAACGAATAGAACAATTGGTTCTGGAGGAGTAGAGCCATCCAAGGACAAAGTTCCATCAGACCCAAACCTAGTTATTGACTATGGACATACTGGGAAGTATGGTCAAGTTGGGAATGAAAGACTTAAAGGGTTTGGCACTGATTCAGGCAGAGAACAGTATCATACTAGTAACAAAGCAAAAGTTGAGGGAAAGAGCTCCAACCAGACTCCAAAGAAAGTCTTCACCCCTTTTACTATCGCAAAGAAAGATTCTGAAAAAGTACCTCTGAAAGCAGGAACTTCTAAGGGCTTTAGCTTACAAGAAAGTTCAGATTCTGAATCATCTTCAAAATCTGAATCACCAGATTCTGAAAAGCAAAGGAAATCTTATGGCCACAGACACACTGACAGAAAACATGACCGTGGCTTTAAGGACCAGAGTAAAAGTCAAAGACATGGTCGAGACGTCTCAGACAAAAGAAAGAAGGACAAAGGTCAGAGACAAGGGAGGCAAAAGAGTCCTGAACAGCAGCACAAACTTTTGAGCCAGCTGGACCAGGTGCTTCAACAACTTCAAAGGAGCCAGGTGCCCCCTGCCCAGCAAACTTCCCCCGGGTTACAAACAAGCCATGGTTTGCTGCCTGCACCTTTTCCCACCGCAAAACCAGGCTCTGCTTTTCCTCCTGGTCTACCTCAGCCAGACAGTCGTTTTACCAACTACTGTCAAATGATGACCCGACCTCCACCATGGCATTATACAACCACGAGGATGGACTTTGACGGGCAGCCAACCCCCGCTATGATCAATGACTATGTTTCAACCACGCCGAAGATGTTTCCACACATCTGCACTCTGTGTAATGTAATTAATCCCATCATGAGGGTAAGTGAACTGTTGTTCACCTATGGCCCCATTGGTTCGAGCCTCATTGTAGTCGCTCTGCAGTGTACGGTTACATTGTTGGGGATACAGACACTGGCTTGGTTGGACTCAAATGGGGCCAACCCTGTGTTTTAAAATATAAAGATGTTCTTACATTTGAAACGTTTTTACAGATCCGGTCCTCAGAAACAATCAAACCCAACTGCTTCCTCATCCTTTGTTTTAGTATTCTGAGTCTTGTTGTCCCAAGTTATTAGTTTTTTGTCGTGATCCAAAACTACCCAGATGACTTCCTTCCCACCCTGGAGATCGCAAAATCAAGATTTCAATTTTTTTTCTTTTTTTTTTTACTGTTATGGCGTTAAAATAAAGTATCTTGAAGATTCTCCTTTAGTTTGTTCTCATATTTCTTGAGTTACTAGTAACACAATAAAACAATTCCTTCAAGACAACATAAAGAAATTGGAAATTTAAATTAACAAGATGAATAAAAAAAAATTAAAGGGATGTTAGCTAAGTAAGTGGAGTAACAGGTGAAAATAATTATTTTGTTGACTTTTAGGATTGGCTTTCCCACCAGAACACCAGCCAGCATCTCGAAAACTGCAAACTCTTCCGAATACAGTGAGTACTTTATTGTTATGCTGCTTTTACTGTACGTTAGCTACAGTGCAAAAAAGGTGACGGTGAAACTTCATTAGGGTACAATGTGTTATTAGCGCATTAGCAAAAGTTTGTTACAGTGCACTTTCAAAAGTATGTAGGTGACAGTGCGTTGGCGAAAAAGGGGTTGGGCACTGCATTAGCAACAGTATGTTAGCTACAGTGCGTTAGCAACAGTTTATTAGTGAAAGTGTCCTAGTGACAGTGCATTAGCAAAAGTGTGTTACTTGTAACGCTTTAGCTACACTGTGTAAGCGACAATTTGCTAACGAAAATGTATAGGTGACATCCATTAGCTGCAGTGCGTTAGCAACAGTGAAATAGCAAAAGTGTTTTTGTGACACTGTGCTAGCAGAAATGTGTTTGTGACTATATGAGCTACTTTGTGTTAGCGAAAGTATTTCATGACTGTTAGCGATAGTGTATTACCGACTGTTACTGACAGCGGGTAAGTGACGGTGTATTAGCGAAAGCGAGTAAGTGAGGGTGCATTAGCAAAAGCGCGTTAATGAGGGTGCATTAGCGATGGTAAGTTAGTGAGGGTTACTTTAGCAACAGCAAGTAAGTGAGGGTGCCTTAGCAACAGCGAGTTAGTGTAGGTGCATTAGTGACGGTAAGTTGGTGAGGGTGCATTAGCAACAGTGAGTTAGTAACTGTGTCATTGGGACCGTGAGTAAGCAAAAGTATGTCAGCTACGTTTAAACCAAGTGCGATATGTCTTCAGCCTCTTTCAATGTGCATCAAGAACCACACCACAAGTCGATTTGTCTCATGTAGTCAGTTGTTAAAACAGATCCGTCTATATGTGACAACTTTGCTGTTATTTGGTAACTTATTCACTTTTTTTTTTTTTTTTTAGCTTTCCTTATTGGAATGGTCAGATACCAACTTTGCAAAGGTAAACATCAGTGAGACTTTGGAAATTTTATTAGTTGTACAAACTGTTTTTAATGTTTTAAAGTTTTCCTCGTTTAGTGATGCCGGTCCTACTGCTGCACAAGCCACATATGGGCTCCCTAATCCGACCCTGGCACCACATTCACATTACCAGAACCGATGGGTCGGGGGCCGCTCCCACTCGCACATCACTGACCCCCGGTCCAGATCTCGCTCATCCACACCTCCGTGGTACCAGAGGAAATCCAGCAGCAGGTCCCGATCGCGCTCTCGAAGCCCCCGCCGGCATAGAAGCACCAAATATAAAGACAGGCGCAGGTGAGCGACAGAAAACCAATTCTAATGCATCTGGAGTGCCAAAGAACATGGAAACACCCTTGGGGTTTCTTCATCTTTACGTATTCTAGGTCACGATCTCGGTCTTTGTCTTCACGTCGTGAGCGCCACTACACATCTTCATATCGCTCGCGATCCAGAAGCAGGGAAAGACGATCCTCGTCCAGGAAGTCCGACAAGAAACATTCATCTCAGAGAAGGAGTCGAGAAGCCCAGAGCGCCACCAAGAGGCTGACCAAGGAGCTGATGGAGACTTCAGGTCAGAGTTATAGAAACTCTTGGATTTGGATATTTTTTTTTATTTGAAATGGTTTATTTCAAGCAATTAAGCTTGAATATCATCAAGAGTCTTTTTGAGGTCTTCGTATTCCTGGGTTTTCTTAGGGGCCATGGTCAGCTCTCTTTTTGGAGAAAATCAACTTATTAAGTAATTTGAAGACAGTTGTATCCGCAGAGAGATCTATCTTCATCTTGCCGTAACCCGGAACCGGGTATCTCGACTTCTAACAGAAGATTCTTACTTGAACACCAAGGGTGTAGTGTTTTACTACTTTTGGTATAAATATGAAGATATGGTGCCATGACCTTCTGTTCTTTCCTTTCAGAGGCCCGGGGTTTATCATCTGCTGGCGTGGAGGACATGGTGAAAACTTTGACTCCCGTCTTAATAGCCGAGTTATCCAAGATGAAGCCAGCACCCTCTTCTTCATCCCCCACACGGTCACATGATGATGAGGACCGTGAGGTGAGAACATCGATACCTGACTGGCAAGAATGGTTGCCAAAGAAACATTGACTTAGAACAGGGGTGTCAAACTCCAGGCTTCTGCTGGCTTCCCAGAAATCCTGCCTTATCTGCTGCTGAATACCTGTTTCAGGTGTATTTAGCCAATAAGGGAGTTCAATGGCAGGTTGGATGGAAAGCATGCCTCAAGGGTGGAATGTTGATACCTCTGACTGCTTATTGATGTTGTCTGGCTCCAACACAGCGGTGTCCATGTTGCAAAAACAAGGACAACTTTCATACACAGCCAGTAGGGGAGAACAATGATTTTATTTTCTGGCAAATGTGTTTGAAGTGTTTAATGCTCACATATTGATCACAAACTTCTTTCTCACCAAAAAACAGCTTCCTGTTTGTTTTTTCAGTGAGTGTTCTAAACTTGTCATTTTTTAATTCATGACTTCTTGATTTTATAAATGAAAATTTCTGCTGCATTTGACAAAGTAGACTTTAGGATTTCACCTCGAAGGCTCCATACTGTGTGGTCAAAATCCTGTACTGGTTGGTTTAAAAATGTTGATTGGGTTCAACAGGGCTCATGTGTAGGACTACTACATTTATTGGATTGGGTTAATGGTTAGGGTTACGCTTAACGTATGTGCGAGCACTGCAGCAATGTGCAATATGGCTGTTTGGATTACGTATGGCCAACATGAATTTCCATCCATTTTTATGCCTGGTTGCGTGTAAATGCACAGCAGTCATGGACTGCAAGGACCATGTTTTCACAATTCTTCTTTCATTCTGGGAATCTGCGCCACACACACAAAAAACTCACTAAAGTTTCCACTCATAAGACCTGGTGAAATAATTCTAGTCACAACATTGGGGCCAAAATCTCTGAGGTTAAAAAAAAGAAGAAAAAACTAGACTAAGACACGCATGTCCAGGATATAAAAAAAATGTTATTGGATGGCTACAGGACCTGTGGCTTGGTTGCAATTCTCTGGCGAAGTATGAAATTTGGCAATTTTAACATTTTTACACAATATGAATAAAGAAAACTTTCTCGCGCGCACACACACATGCCACCAGGTCTACCAGTCTACAACATAAGTTTTGTTGACCTTTAACCTTTCTTGAATTTTCCCCCAAAAAATGAATCCTAAGTACCAGCTATGAATTGAAATACCTCCTGGGGATTTCAATCTTTTAGCTCGTAGCTTGGTGAGTGTCATCAAAAGGCTACTTGGGGGCAAAAGACTGTTTGTAAAGATTTTAGATTTTGAACAGCGTTAGCATAGCAAGCTTGCAAAAGGGGAGTTCCTCTGTTCCTGTTTAAAACTGTACAGTCATAGAAGGTGAAATAAAAACCAAGTATATACTTATATATGTACATATATAGGCCTATACAAATGAAAGTAACATAAAACCTGCCAACCAGTGGCATGTGAAACACAGCTTGCTTATAAATTTTTTTTAGCAGAATACCGAAACGGTACAAAAGTGAACGAACCGAAATTGCCATACCGAAACGATTCAATAGAACCACCTGTACCATTACACCGCTAGTAAAAAGGCGGGGGCTGTTGTAGGTTGTAAGCTCGCCAGCCTGCAGGAGGTGGCGAGGGACAAACACCAGGTTAAAATTGAACTGACATGAGTGTTATGCGACGGTCATTTATGAGTCCACTGTTCTGAAGATGGTTAATAGAAAAAATACTTTGGGAAAACATTGTTCCGACGCAATGCATTGTGGTCTATACTTGCCAATCTAGTGAGCATCGATCCACGTTTTTTCGCAGAGACTTCTGGGAAATTTCTAGGGCAGTCGATTTCGGGATTGTACACTGACCAAAAATATAAACGCAACACTTTTCTTATTGCTCCCATTTTTATGGTATGAACTCAAAGATGTGAAACATTTTCCATATACACAAAATAACCAGTTCTCTGAAATATTGTTCACAAATCTGTCTAAATCTGTGATAGTGAGCACTTCTCCTTTGCCAAGACAATCCATCCCACCTCACAGGTGTGCCATATCAAGATGCTGATTAGACAGCATGATTATTGCACAGGTGTGCCTTAGACTGGCCACAAGAAAAGGCCACTCTGAAATCTTCAGTTGTATCACACAGCACAATGCCACAGATGTCGCAAATTTTGAGGGAGAGTGCAATTGGCATGCTGATAGCAGGAATGTCCACCAGAGCTGTTGCTAGGGAATTGAATGTCCATTTCTCCACCATAAGCCGTCTCCAAAGGCGTTTCCGAGAATTTGGCAGCACATCCAACCGGCCTCACAACCGCAGACCACGTGTAACCACACCAGCCCAAGACCTCCACATCCAGCATGTCCACCTCCAAGATGGTCTGAGACCAGCCACTCGGACAGCTGCTGAAACAATCGGTTTGCATAACCACAGAATTTCTGCACAAACTGTCAGAAACCGTCTCAGGGAAGCTCATCTGCATGCTCGTCGTCCTCATCGAGGTCTGGACCTCACTCCAGTTTGTCGTCGTAACCGACTTGAGTGGGCAAATGCTCACATGCGATGGCGTCTGGCACGTTGGAGAGGTGTTCTCTTCACGGATGAATCCTGGTTTACACTGTTCAGAGCAGATGGCAGACAGCGTGTGTGGCGTCGTGTGGGTGAGCGGTTTTCTGATGTCAATGTTGTGGATCAAGTAGCCCATGGTGGTGGTGGGGTTATGGTATGGGCAGGCATATGTTATGGGCCAAGAACACAGGTGCATTTCATTGATGGCATTTTGAATACACAGAGATACCGTGACGAGATCCTGGGGCCCATTGTTGTGCCGTACATCTAACAACATCAGCTCATGTTGCAGCATGATAATGCACGGCCCCATGTTGCAAGGATCTCTACACAATTCTTGGAAGCTGAAAACATCCCAGTTCTTGCATGGCCAGCAAACTCACCGGACATGTCACCCATTGAGCATGTTTGGGATGCTCTGGATTGGCGTATACGACAGCGTGTTCCAGTTCCTGCCAATATCCAGCAACTTCGCACAGCCATTGAAGAAGAGTGGACCAACATTCCACAGGCCACAATAGACAACCTGATCAACTCTATGCAAAGGAGATGTGTCACACTTCATGAGGCAAATGGTGGTCACACCAGATACTGACTGGTTGTCTGAGTCCCCTGACCTCCTCAATAAAACAGAACTGGAGATTTCAGAGTGGCCTTTTCTTGTGGCCAGTCTAAGGCACACCTGTGCAATAATCATGCTGTCTAATCAGCATCTTGATATGGCACACCTGTGAGGTGGGATGGATTGTCTTGGCAAAGGAGAAGTGCTCACTATCACAGATTTAGACAGATTTGTGAACAATATTTCAGAGAACTGGTTATGTTGTGTATGTGGAAAATGTTTCACATCTTTGAGTTCATACCATAAAAAATGGAAGCAATAACAAAAGTGTTGCGTTTATATTTTTGGTCAGTGTAGATTCAGATGCACTACAAAATGGCGAAGACACTATATAGTGCGTAGTGAAGGAATTCAGACACAACCTATAACTCCGCAGTAAGTGTAAGGAAAAAAAACCCCACAATGCATCATCTCAGGTGCCCCTCAAGCTTTCAGTGACATTGAATGCGTATTTATTTTATGTTCATTTATTTGCTGCTAGGACTGTGTACACGTATATATGAGCTTTCTTCCCTTTATACTTTATTTATTTCATTTTACTGTGTTGCTACTGCACCAGAATTTCCCCGTTAATAAAGTTGATGTTAATCTTACAGGAAGAGGCTCCGTCTGAAACCACAGTGACTCTCAAAGCGATTTATACTGAAGTGCCGTACCAAGATCTGCTGGACGCCGTCGAGACGGTTGGAAAAACCAAGTCCCTGGTCATCTACAGGTCAAAATGTCAAGTAAGTGTCAATCAGTCTGTAGGTTTCCGGTTTTACTCGTTTCAGTGATTTTATATGAGTTATATGAAGTTCCTGTCTTTTCTTTAGTCTGACCACTGGATGTTCTCCTTTCTTTTTTTTTAGGCCAAAGTGATTTTTGAAAACGAAGAAGACGCGGAGAAACTGAACAACCTGGAGACGCTTCCTGTGAAAGGAGGCCCGATTAGAGTTTATAGTAGAGTATGTTGTTTCTGTTGAATTTGTCTAAAAAAATTACTGGACTTTGTCTTGTTATGGAAACATTCTCCTCACCATTTTAGTAAAAGACATCATGACATGTAATGATGCAATAAGGAAAATTACGTTTGATAAAAGTGACTACGACCCGCTTTAAACAGCCTAAGTGTGTGTTTGGAGGTTCAACAGGGCTCAGCTTTAGGACCACTTTGGTTTTAATGATGTTCTAGTCATTTAGTTTCTGGCTGATTCACTTTTAAACGCAGAGTGGAAGGACCAGATTGTTTTTGCAGTTGGAAAAAATCCTGCGCCTTTGAGCGCAAATTGCCCCCCCCGCCGCATGCTCCATGGATGCCTGCTTTAAATTAATGGTTGTGTTAAAGTTTTGTGCGGAAAACGATCGACTTCTGCTGTAATTGTTCCTTTTTGACTGTTTACAGATTGCTTACTCTAAGACGTCCTTAAGGAAGCAGAAAAGTCCCGATAAGCAGTAAGTCCCGCCTCCCTCTGTCCTAAAAAAAAAGGGGCGGAGTTGCTGCTGTTGTTTCCATTTGGAAACCAAACCTAAAAACAGCATTTTGAATCTCTCCACCCTGATGCTGCTTTCGTTTTGTAGGCCAGGCGGAGTGTCTGGTGCCACGGCGGATGAGGCAGAGCCGAGGAAGACTTTGGAAGAGACTCAAGAAGAGCCGAGATCTTCCTCGTCTGGCTCGAGTGAGGATGAAGATGCAGAGGAAGTCCAGCTCCAGCAGACGCAGGAGTCTCCTGAAAGTTAGTTTTAGTTTGTGCGCCCGTCTTTATTTTTCATTCATATGAATGAATCTAAAAATACTTAGTTACAAAAAACTATATTTCGTAGGTTTGGTTTACTATAAATTCTTGTTATCAGGTAAATTTCATCCATAATGAAAATAAAAAAAGGATCTTTATTGTTTTAACTTGAACAGGATTTTGTGGTTTTAGATTTGGAAGAGGAAACGGAGGATCCAGAGGAAGAACCCGAGTCTTCCTCCTCTGCAGGACCGGCTGAGCGGTTCTCGCCCACAGACCAGTACTCTGCAGATCTGGAGACGTCTCTGACTGTTGGAGAGAAGCTGGAGACGCACCTGACCAGCAAGAACTTCCGTAAGAGCGTCTTGTTCCACCCAACGCAAAGTTAGGGCAAAAACGTTCTACACCAAAGACGCTCCAAGTCAGCCGCTCTTTTTTTTTTATACGATTCCCCAAACAGCCTAAAATGATTTCAGTTTTAATGAGAGCACGTTTGTGGATTAATAAAAATCCATTTGTTTTTAATTTTTTTTACGTGGTTTAAATCACAGAAATGAGTCAGAACTCGTTACACTAACCACACCCCACTCTGACTGTTTCACACACGCTACACTACTGTTCACACACTCCACTACTGTTCACACACGCTACACCACTGTTCACACACGCAACACTACTGTTCACACACACTACACTACTGTTCACACACGCAACACTACTGTTCACACACACTACACTACTGTTCACACACGCAACACTACTGTTCACACACGCAACACTACTGTTCACACACACTACACTACTGTTCACACACGCTACACTACTGTTCACACACGCAACACTACTGTTCACACACACTACACTACTGTTCACACACGCTACACTACTGTTCACACACGCAACACTACTGTTCACACACACTACACTACTGTTTCACACACGCTACACTACTGTTCACACACGCAACACTACTGTTCACACACACTACACTACTGTTTCACACACGCTACACTACTGTTCACACACACTACACTACTGTTCACACACACTACAGTACTGGTCACACACACTACACTACTGTTCACACACACTACACTACTGTTCACACACTCCACTACTGTTTCACACACACTACACTGTTTCACACACGCTACACCACTGTTCACACACGCTACACTACTGTTCACACACACTACACTACTGTTCACACACTCCACTACTGTTTCACACACACTACACTACTGTTTCACACACACTACACTACTGTTCACACACTCCACTACTGTTTCACACACACTACACTACTGTTCACACACTCCACTACTGTTCACACACTCCACTACTGTTTCACACACACTACACTACTGTTCACACACTACACTACTGTTCACACACTCCACTACTGTTTCACACACACTACACTGTTTCACACACGCTACACTACTGTTTCACACACGCTACACTACTGTTCACACACACTACACTACTGTTCACACACTCCACTACTGTTTCACACACACTACACTACTGTTTCACACACACTACACTACTGTTCACACACTCCACTACTGTTTCACACACACTTTACATCTGCATTATGCTGCAGAACTCTCCACTTGGCTCCAAATCAACCACTTATGTGTGCAACAACTGACTTTCCATCTTCCTCCACTCACAATATTATTGTTATGCTGCACTTTTTGCTGCTTTTTAATTTTCATAGTTGTATTTTAATTGTTTCTTGTACATATTTCTATATATTTTTTACAGTGCTACAGTTTTATTGTACACTGACAAAGGATTCTGATTCTGATTTCAGGCTTTTTCATGAACAAGGAGAAGTGCTTCAAGAGGACTGTAAGTTTACTTTGACGCTCTTTGAGTCAGAAGATCTTCTTCGGGTTCCACTCTGATCATCTGTTGATCCATTTTTAAAGAGATCCCAGTGTTTTGTTTGTTGGTTTTTTATTTATGAGCACCGCAACCTAACCTTACCGGTGTAATAAAAACGGCAAACAATATCAGAGCTTTCCAGCCGTACAGTTCTGATCCAGATTCGGGCTCAGACGAGGGAAACAAACACGTATGTGGATCTATTTGTCTGCAGGTGCATGCATCAGAATGGAGCAGAGCACAATAGTTTCCTACAGTATTTGAATAAATACCCAGAAATGCAATTTTAAGCCAAATTTTTTTTATATTAGTCCGCCATCTTCAGAAAAAAGCCACGAGAACATGTTAACATGTTTAATCATTGAACATCTCTACACCCGTCCAGAAGCAGGATTTCATTAAAACATAGTTTTCAATTTCCATCTAAAACCAGGTCATAAAAACTGTTGGGGGGCGAACTGAACAAATGTGGAGCTTTTAGTTTGAAAACATCACGGCAGTAAAATCAAACAAAACTAAAATATATTCTGGCTTTCTAAGTGAAGCTTGGCTCTTTTCTTTTGAAGGTTTAAACTAATCTTGACTCAGTCATAGTTGTCGACAAGTGACAAACAGGAAGAACTTTAAAGAACAGAATGCAGTAAAAAAAAAACACTTCTGGTTCTTCAACTTTCAAAAAAAAAGTGGATTTAAAAAAAGGAGGTAAATGATTCAGTTTGGATAGTTTTTCAGCTAAATTGCTGCTTTAACTAAAACACAAATAAAAATAAATCAGAAATGTCCTTTTTATTTATGTGGTTAGAATCTCTGTTCCCACCGTCAGAGATGGAATCAAGCAGGAAGACAAACGGAGATCAAACCAAAAAAAGAACTAAAGTCAGTTTCTTTGAGGATCAGAAGGTTCTGCAGATGTTGTGTGAGGAACACCAGCAGTTCTTTCAATGTAAAGCTGCTGCTACACTTTATGGTAGTTTTCAGATGTAGATATGTGGATTCCTGGTCTTTTAAGTTGGAATAAAATCTTTTATTTTGTAGACTTTAAGGATTGGATTGACCCTTTAACCAAGTCAGGACAGAAGTAGCAGAGACAACTGATGGATCTGCTCCAAAAAAAACATCACTTTACTTCCAAGACCTAATTAGTGACCAATTTTTTGTTTTGTTAATCTTCCAGTTCAAGAAGAAAGTGTTTTTGGTGAGCGGCCTTCCGGAGTACGCCAGCAGCAGCTACACGGAGGAGGATCTCGCCGCCGTTCTCCACCCGTACGGGTTCCAACACATGAGCGACAGCATCTATGTGATTCCTCAGACGAGGATGGTACGCAGAAACTTTGAAGCTTTTAAAATATAAAGCCTGGAGGTGCTTCAACAGAAGTCTTTCACATCCGTTTTTAGATTCAGATTCATTTCTATGGGATGTAGCTGGTGGGTTATATGGGTAAAATGTTTTCTGAAAGGTTTGGATGAGTGAGGAAAAACTCATATTCCTTCCTCAAAAACCCCAAAAGATCCAGATTTGAAACTTCCATAATCCTAGTTCTGGGTTAATGAAGAAATCCTTTCGTATAAACGATTTCTATTCCTGTTTTGCTCTTATCAGCATGATCAATGTTATTGATGATTGATCAGAACTTGAATGGATGTGCCTGTGCTTCTGTTTGTTTTTATGATAGGCTATCGCCCAAATGCCGAGTGTGAAGGACGCGCGGAACCTCATCAATCAAACCTTTTCCGAAGGCATCTCGTTTAAAGGAACCACACTCACCTTGAAACCTTTCAACAACACCTTTTCAATGCCACCGGTGAGCTTAGTCCTCTACATTTAGCTTCAACATTTAGCATCAGTATCTAGCTTTAGCATCTGGCATCAGCCTCTAGCTTCAGCTTCTAGCTTCAACATTTACCATTAGCATCTAGCCTCAGCATCTAGCCTCAGCATCTAGCTTTAGCATCTAGCTTCAACATTTACCGTTAGCACCTAGCCTCAGCATCTAGCCTCAGCATCTAGCCTCAGCATCTAGCCTCAGCATCTAGCTTCAGCATCTAGCTTCAACATTTACCGTTAGCATCTAGCTTCAACATCTAGCTTCAACATTTAGCTTTAGCATCTAGCTTCAACATTTACCGTTAGCATCTAGCATCAACATCTAGCTTCAACATTTAGCTTTAGCATCTAGCTTCAGCATCTAGCTTCAACATTTACCGTTAGCATCTAGCTTCCACACTTAGCTTCAGCATCTAGCTTCAACATCTAGCTTCAACATTTAGCTTTAGCATCTAGCTTCAACATTTACCGTTAGCATCTAGCATCAGCATCTAGCTTTAGCATCTAGCTTCCACATTTAGCATCAGTATCTAGCTTCAACATGTAGCTTCAACATTTAGCATTGGCATCTAGCATCAGTATTTAATTTGAGCTTCTAGCTTCCACGTTTAGCTGTAGCATCTAGCTTCAGCCTTTAGCATCAATATCTAACTTTAGCATCCAGTTTCATATTCTAGCTTCACCATCAGCATCTAGCATCAGCAACTAGCTTCCACGTTTAGCATCAGCATCTAGTTTTAACATCTAGCTTCCACATTTAGTTTTAGCATCTAGCTTTAGCTTTTAGCTCACAGCAGTTTTCACCTCCAGTGTTCTTTTTTGTTTTAAATCAATGTTTGTGTTTGTTTTTGCAGTCACTGAAGTGATGGCTCACTTAACTCTTCTTTGTTTCAGTTTGGCTTCTACAAGTCTCTGATGGCACTCATGCACTTTGTAAGAAACACACAAACCCCCCGCACACACACACACACACATTTTTTACACCAGGGCAGTTGATCCAGTGTTGATGTTGTTTGAATTACTGCAACTCTTCAACTGCATCTAGCTTTAGCATGAAGCATTTAAATTGCATGTCTGTGCAAAGCCGCATTTTGTTGCAACTGTTTCACTTTGATCGTGTAAACCAGAGATCAGCACCGTTTGTGACACGAAGAGCCACTTCAAAGATTCTCTCCTTAACAAAGAAATACTAAAACTTTTCCAATAGATCTGAAATTGTATGGAGTTCACAGACAAAACATTTTGGCGTTGCTTTCATAACAACACTGCACAGGGAATACAGGTCAAAGTTGAAACAGGATGACAACTATGTTTGTTTGTCCTACCTGCAGAAATAGGAGTGGATATGTCAGAACAAAACAAACAATTTTTCTAAAGACTTTACAACCATGAACATAAAAAATAAATGCTGGTAAGTGTATTTCCTCTTCATCTTTAGTTACATAATCATGTTCCCCAGGTGGTGTCTGATGGAGGAGAGAGAACCGTCTACATCCACAACATTTCGTCCACTGACACCATCAAGCTCAGGGAGGATCTGAGGAACCTGCTCCGCATCAAGAACTTCCTGCCTCTGATGAACAGAGTAAGAAGCCCGTCCTTCTCAGAGATGCCCGTAGAAAAGGCGAGCTGACGGACGGTGAGCGGCTTCCTTTGCGTTTCAGCTTTTCATTGAGTTCGAGAGCGTTTTGGACGCCGATCTGTACGGGATTCGGCTGAGCGGCCAGATGTTTGCTCAGAAGTACACGGTCTACAGGATGAAGTCCCCCAGCAGTGCAGCGGAACCATCCACAGGTGAGGCTCCTGCCGTCTGTCAGCGTTATGTCCTCACCCGACCCCATCATCCTCTGATCTATTCTGAGAGCGTTCCCAGTGGTCTTTGAACTACCGTGATGCTGCTGTTAGACCAAATGAAAAAAACCTGTTTAGTTCCTGCAGAGCGGCAGGAGTGCTGTAGAAATTCACCTCTGAGTTGTGGTGGCATAGAGCAACCCCGCCCCCTTTCCCCTCCCTCAAGGATTTGAATAAAAATATACTCATTTTCTGAATATATGTCCTTGACATCAGAAAAATGCCACAAGAACATGTTAAAAAAAGGCATTTTCATCAGAGCGTGACTTTAAGTTTACTAATAAATTCCTGTTTTTTTATTTTTCTGTTAAACTTTATTTATATATATATAAAAAAAAAAGTTTTGTTTTCAACATTAAATGCAATTGGAGGACTTCCTTAATGATTATACTTTTTGAATGAATATGTTCAAAACTAAAGCTCCAGAATGGCGGACGCCTCCGTTTTGGATGACCATGAAAACGGCGCCGTTCCTGTACCCGACAGCAACGCACACCTTCATCAGTCCAGGTGAGGAAGACTCCCCACAGCTTGACGTTTAGATGAACGGGAGGGATTCTAACCAGCGTTCTTGTTTTCGTCTGTCAGCTTGTGTGTCCGTTGATCAGCCGGCCGACATCGTGGTGAGAATTCTCTGCTCCAGTTTTGGATTTCTGAAAGGAGACGTCATGACGCAGCGGCGATTAAAATCCTCTTTTCCTGCTGCTGCAGAAAGCGGCCGTGATTGGCTCAGAGTTTGCCACGGTCATGCTGAGCGGCTTACCGGAAAATGGCTACACCCACGAGGACGTGGCCATGCTGGTGTGGCCGTTCTTCAGCACGCCCAACTTCCAGATCCTGAACCAGAACCTGTACGTCCTGCCTCTGCAGAGGAGGGTGAGTTCAAGGGCCAACCCCCCCTGGGTTCATTTGATTTGATTTTTTTATTTTTTTGGGAGAATTCCCTCCAAAAATGTTTACTATGATCATTATTAAACATCTACAAAGGTTTAAGTTTATAAAAATAGGAATTCCCGCAAACTTTGGTTAAGTTAATGAAGAAATGTTTGAAGGGTCTATAAAAAAACTAATTTCTCACTAAAATCAACCCCAAAGCGGCCTTTTGATCCATTTGCAAATTTCTGAGCATTCTTCTGTGCACCAGCCCCTCCCAATCCACGAAAATGTTCAGGTCCTCACATTGTGATGTAGATAAGTGAGGAACCGCCCCTTCCAGGAAGAGTCTGTGCTGTTGCTCCGCCCCCAGGCTAACACACACACACACACTCGTGTCGGAATTCCCACCCTAACCCCTAACTACTAAACGATCTAGTGGCCTGGATTTTGATTTGAGTTTTTTTTTTTTTAGAGCGGATATGTCGTTAGCGATTTCACAAAGTAAGAATCTCATTTATATGAGCGTTCTACAACGACTATTTATGAATCCACCGAGTTATGAAAATGAAATTCGATTTTAAAATACATTTAAATACTTTTTTTTTTTTGGGCAAAAATTGTTCAACCACAATGCATTGTGGTCTAGATTGGTCAATCCTAGTGAGCATCAATGGACACTTGTTTTCCGCAGGGACTTTTTTGAGGGCACTCGCTATTGGAATTGTAGATTCAGGCAGCTCTACAGAATGACAAACACATTATATATACTCCCAACATTGGGAGTGGGGTCATCTGGACCCCTTATTGAAGGAATTCGGACACAGCCACACTTTTCTCAGAGCTAGCGGTGATCAGCTAAACGCTATCGTGACGAAACGCAGACGTTGGTTGACGTCATGAAATGGGCGGCACCCTCAAGGAGAGAGAGGCGGAGCCTCAGAGATAAAGTCGTCTTACTTCCGGGTTGGAAAATGAGCTGTGAAAATATTGAATATTTCATTAAAAAAACTGTTCTTTAGTGTATATGATCATGTATATGGATATAGTTTACTGTGAAAGGCTTAAGAATAGCATATAACGCCCTTTAAAATACTGCACTGTTAAAAGTTGATTTCAAACATCTGATCTGTTATCCCAAATGTAAATCCTTCTGAAGTCAATAACTTAGAAAAACATTTGACATTTTCTAATAAAACATATTTAGTTTTAGAGTCTATGGGTCCAAACGTGAGAAAATGTACGGGGAAACATGGAGAATGTTGATCACAAAGGAGGGATTCCTGTTTCTGAATGACTTTTATTTTGAAATGTCTCTCCTGCAGGCGTTTGTGTTTTTCAGCAACTGGCCGGCGTGCTCCGAGTTTCTCAACAAACACGTCCGAACCCCCGTTTCTCTCAAACGTCACCCTCTGAGAGTGCAGGTCGTCTTGGAGAAGATTCACCCGGGCTCCAACCAGGTACACCCGCCGCCGCCCCATCCGGGCCCTTAAAGCCGTAGGTCGCATGCACCCGTACGAGGGTTGACAAACATCCTTTTTTTTCCAAAACGTTGGACAAAGTAGCGTGACGGGGTCGGGGAGAGCGCTTGAATGTGCCCGATCTACTTTATTTCATTCTTTCTGCATCTCGCTGAAGGAGTTTCCTCACTCATTGCCATGACGACGGACTTACACGTCATTCTTTAGCAACCGGTTGCTGAATTACAATCTTTCGCTGTTCGGTACAGACCCTTTTTTTCAGCATTTGGATTTAAACTCCGCCCACCCATTCATGGAAAGGTAAAACGGTTGGCTAGAAATGCACAGCAAGAGTGATCGACGTGTCCGAAATGAAGTACTGGTACCACATCGGTACCGATGCCAACTTTCAGTACTCTCATTTCCTTAAGTACAAAGGATACCACATCTAAGTCCCTGATTGGACAAGTTTGACTTTGAACACGCGTTGGACGGCGGCGTGTTTTCTATGCAGAGCCCAAAAAGGTCAAAATGTCAACGTGAGAGTTTTGATGGTAGAAGCCTGAAGTGTGTGCAGACTTTCCGCTTTTCTCTCATTCATGAGGGTTTTCTCTTTGGCAGAGCACCGTGTACCAGAGTCTGATGAAGTGGAGCAGTCCTGTAAGTTCTCCTCTGTTTGACGTTGACGTCAAAAGTCGTTTCTGAGGATCTGAAGAAAGCTTTGGTTTTCCTTTCCAGCTGAAGCCAGATCCAGAGTTTCTGAAGAACCGGCTGCTGTCAGTGGAGGTGACTGACACCTCAGCAGCCCTGGTTATGACCATCATGAAGGTGGTGGATTCCATATCTCCCTTCGTTAACTTCCTGCCCCTGGCCAATCGGGTGAGAGCGCCGCTTCCTGCTGTCGGGTTTATGTCATCAAAACGTTGGGTTGGATGACGTCTGAAAGACTACGTCTGCCTCAGATCTACGTTGAGATGCTTTCCGTCATCGCCGTGATCGACGTTCAGCTGAAGATTTCCTCCATGGAGCCGTCGCAGCTGCCCCCCGCCTGGTTTGTGGTGTTTCTACAAACATGTCATCTCACTACAAACGCCCGATTCCGCCAAAATAGTTATACATGTCATGACGTGACGATAATTAGATCATGAAACTTTCTCCAGACATGCTGGACGGAGTTTTAGGGTCGGCAACAGCAAAAAAAAGTAAGATTACGAGACAAAAATGTACGTGAAGCTTGCAGTCCAGCACGCCAGTCCATACCATCAAACTGGAGGCGTCAGGTCTGCTCGTTACGGCCATGTGACGGTAGATCATGAATTAACAATAAATGAAAATATAAACGAGAAGGAACTGCATCTCCAGAAGAAACTGCAGGGTTGAATGCTGTATTGCTGAATAAAAATGAAACTTAAAAGCTAATAACTGGCAACATTTTTTATAAATAATAGGTCAAAGTTGACCATAAATTGAAAACGGCACAATAACAAAAAATATATTTTTGTGAAAAGTGAGCTTCTGCACCAAGGATTCCCCATGAATTTCAATGGAGGCAAAAATCCTGGAATATTCTTGAAAAGTTAAGGATTTCAAAAACCAAAAGTCATAGCTGGAAAAAACTGAAAGAGGTGAACATTATAAAAGTTGAACGTTTAAAATAGCTGAAAAATTGTAGAAGGAATGAAGCGCCAAAAAAAAATGGCAGAAGACACTAAAATAAAGAAACAGGAAATCAATGTTTTGGAGCATTCAACCAAAAGAGAAATCCAAAGACGTCACTTGATTGACATGCAGATCTGCCAATCAAACATCCACTGGAACATGCATCACTGGGTTTTCTTTCCGGCTGAAGACTCTTCCGGCCCTTTATTTATTTATTTTTTTCTAAACTGATCCTCACACTCTGCCGTATATTTAAAGTTATTAAATTATTGTTTAAAACATTTACAGCCAATCGGGCTGCAGAACACAATGCACTCTAAGAAATGCTAAACTGTACTAAAACTGTGAGGCTGCATCTGATAATATTGGTAACAACATCTAAGTTCAACTTTAGTTCTAACTCTTCTTTTTCTTCACAGGAAGAAAGTCAAGCGTATTGAACCGTAAGTGAGGTTTCTTTGTGTTTTAGTCTGATTTACTCGTAAATAATAGTTCAATCAGTTCATCTTAGTTTGAATAGAACTTTTCATTTTCGTTAATACAACGTGCTCTGCACTAAAAGAAGTAACATAAGACAAGCAAACAAATAAATAAGTAAAAAGTTAAGTAGCTGCTGTAATGACATTTTCTTTATTGAATATTAACCGCTATGCTACTTTTACTAACATGAGAAACACGTCGTATCTGACTCTGTGTCAGTAAAGTGCTGGAAACAACCCAAGTGATAGTACTCCTGCAACCACTAGGGGGCGTGGTTTAATGCTTCTGTGTGCTGGTTCCAAGTTAGTGGTTCACAGTAAATTTCTCTGTAACCTGTTGACTCCAGAGATGTCAAACGTGACACATAAATGAAACGCTACCTCTGAATTACTGCAACTCTACGGAGCCCCTAAAGGGACATGGTAGAATTCATAAATGGAAGTCAACTTTGTTTTGGTTTTGCTTTTAATTTGATAATTTGTTTTTTCTTCTTCTGTAACCCTTGTGCTATCCTAGACACTTTACCATTGGGAGTTGGGTCATCTAGACCCATGGATCACATGAAAGTTTTCCACCTTTATCCACCTTTGTCATGGTAGGGAGAACATGTCAGTAGCCGCGGTTACATGGGCAGAATATCTTGATTGGATCAATGGTCGGGTTAAAATTCAGCCGTGCACATGGGCCCAGAAAACCTTTTTCCGATTAGAACAAACGTTCCATGGGTCACACTTTCGGTCGGAATAAATCATTTGGGCATGCGCAGTAGTGTTAAGAAACCCGGAAGGGAGATGCGTCTCGTTGTAAACAAACCTTTGCTGTCACATACATTTATGCAGCAGCTCAGTGATGTACGAGACAATCTTCCAAACGTACTTTTATTAATGTTATAAATATTATGAAGCGTCTGTTCGCTCATCGTTTTATTTAATCCGTGTGGTCACTGCTTTTTCTGTGGAAGAACGGGGCTGGAGAAGGGTTAGGACAGGCTATAAACACGGGCTAACAACATTAGCTTGGCTGCACGTAAATGTTTGGGAATAATATCAGCCTTTATTTTGTCGGGACACAACTGGAAACACAAATCCACGTGATTGTTTGAACAGTTTCTAAGGACTGAGCGACATTTCTGCTTTGAAGCTCACACACCGACCCAAATGTGTGAGCTGACGGGCCGAGCTCTGCTCGGTTCTCCTGAGTCCTGCAGCCGCTAACCCAGAGCGGCGGGTCGGCTCACAGTCCGAATTCTCACACATAACGAAACAACAAAACGCACACGTAACAAAGCACCCCCCCCCCCCCCCCCCCAAACACATTAATAAATCCTGCTGCTCTGCTCAGAGAGGTTCACTCGGTCTACTGGCACTGGAGCCTGAACGCAGAGCTCGGGAGCGGGGTCCAGACCTCCGTGGGCACGCATCCCCCCGCATCTCCCTTGTGAGGGGTGAAAAAGAGGGGAGAGCCAGCGGGGCGAGAGCGGAGCGGCGCTTTTCAGGGGGCATCTGCAGAGCAGCTGATCGGTCCTGTTTGAGCTCCAAAGCTTTCTCTCAGCGAAACACCGTCTATGAATGACGTAAACCAGAGCAGAAGTGACACACGATCAGAATGAACCGTTTACATGACCAACGATCGGATAAAGGATCGGTATAACCCACCTATCTCCATCGGAAAGAAAGTTTGATCCGAAAGAGTCTGACCGGGGCAGAGTATTCCGAACGGCACGTTTACATGACACATTTTCTTTCCGATCAGGCATTCTTTCTGATTACTTTTGCCCATGTAAACGCGGCTACTGTAAGGGGGGGGTCATCTAAGATAACACAAGGGTTAATGTCCCTTTAAGGGCTCCATAAAATTCTGACTCCCCGTTTTCGCAAATAGCCTAAATCAGCCAATTTATTTAATTCCAACTCCAGAGCTGTAGCCCCATTGATGATGTTCATTACCCATAATTCTTCAACGTTTGTGCAATCAACATAAATCTCCTGATTCTGACGGAGGAAAGCAGTTTTGTTCTGATAAGTAAAGCTTTACTCACACTTTGCTAATAGGGCTGCATATTAGCTACTGCACTAACTTTACATCAGTTAAGTGTTGCATATTATGTCTTATAATTTATGAACTGTATTGGTAAAGTATTGCATATTAGCTACTATGCTATATTTACTACTTTACGATAGTAACATGTTGCATATTAGGCATTGCTAACGCTTAACTTTACATTATTATACTAGTTACTATACCAACTTTGTATTAGTGCCATGTTAGATATAGTGTAAAGTGTTCTATATTGGTGCAAAGATGTCCTTTGGCAACCACTAGGGGGCGTAATTTGATGATTTACAGTAAATTTCTCTTTAACCCTCTGACACCAGAGATGAAGGCGACAACAACAACAAAAAAACACGCTTTTTGAGTTATTGCAATGCTTCAACAGTTTTCGCAATTAGCATAAATCAGCTAATTTAGCCAATGCCATTCCAAGTTGCGTAAATTTGAAGAGTTCGTTCAAAAAAACGTCAACAGTTAAAGCAAATGAATCCGACAGGCTTTCTGTTTGTTTTTTCTCCTTAAGCATGAGTACCCTAGAGCAGCGGCTGATCCAGTGTAGCCAAACCCCTCTTTACCTTAAACCCGACCCCCCACAAAAAACAAAGAAGAAGAAGAAAAAGAAAAGCCAAAGAAAAGCCCACATGGAAGCTGGTCCCATCGCAGTCGCCTGCTGCGACTACATCGCCCACAACCGCGTCCCCCGCACCTCAGCGGCCACCGCCAGGGTCTTGATAGCAGTCAAGTTAACCAAAGAAGCACCAAGAAGAACGGGACCCGGAGTGACGGCAAACACCGAAACCTCTCCACGTCTTTCTGAGGTGGGGTCACAGCTAACCGATTCCAGAGAAGACTCTGCTCAGGAAGAGAAGAAAGGAGTTAATGAGGAAGAGGAGGGAACGATCCAAGGCCCGCTGAAGAATGAAGAGATGAAGGGAGAGCAAAAGGATGAAGACTTGGAGGAAAATCATCAAAACAATTCTTCTCACGGATTTTCCGACAAATGTCCTGAAGGCGAGGATTTGGAGCCGGGCCTGACGTTCAGACAGGTTCCTGAGAAACCAGCAGCTGAAGACGACCAGCAGCAAAGTCCAAGAGGAGACGAAGGAAACGGGGAGGAAATCCGTTTAGAGTCTTCAACCGCCAAAGAGGAAAGTCTTCAAGACTCATCTGGAGATTTTATGGAGCAAGAAACATGTGAAGCTGCAGCCGCTGATCCCACCGGAGCAGAAGACGACCGTCCGACACTTGGAACCATGACGGATCAGGCCAGAGATCCTGAGGAAGGTCAGTCACCTACAGAGCCTGAAGATGAGGTCCAACAAGAAACCATGGGGGGAGTGGAACCCGCATCCCTCATCTCCAGCCCTGCGAGCTCCAGAGGAAGGAGAAAAACCACAGACGTGGAGACGCCGACAGGAGGAAAAGTCCTCGCTGACGACACCGAGAAACTTCCAAACATAGAAGCTGAAGCTGCTCCCGAAGACGGAGAAACGCCGGAGGAACGCGTTTTTGGAGACGATCCGCCGACAGAGGCAGAGAAACCAAACAGAAGCCTTCCAGCTGCTACCGCGGGCTCTCTGCAGACGGAAGAGGACTCCAGAGAAGCAAACAACCAAGAAGACGAGGCTCCAGACGAAGCTGAAACCTGTGGCTCCACAGCCGAGGAGACGCAGCTCCGAGAGGAGCGTTCAGAAGAACGAGCCGCAGAGGAAGCTGCCGATGAGGTGAACCAGGAAGAAGAATCCAGACGGGAGGAAGAGAAGGCCGACTTCACACCTCCAGAGGTGATGCCCTGATTCAAAGCGGCTTGTTTCAAAGCTTCAGAGATGTTTCTGCTGCAGGTTCTGGGTTTCTGCTGCAGGTGACGTCAGCTGCAGATGAGGATCAGAAGACCGTGGTTGTATCAACACACGGTGACAACACAGGTATGTGTTCATGACACTTCAGTCTGTTTTACAGTTTAGATCTCTTTCTAAAGAATCCCGGCTGCTGAGGCTCATGGGTATTGTAGTTTACCCTGCACCTGTATTTAATCCATCTCTGTCTCTGATTGGTTGTTTAGAAGAAGCTGTGAAGATGAAGGAAGAGACTGAAGAAGATCAGAACCTCAACGTGACGCCCCGTCCAAGAGGCCGACCCAGGAAGACCCAAAAAGCACCCGGTAACAACCGCTCCACTGACCGCATCCACAGATGTCTGATCATTAGCAAGTTTCTTAACTTTATTTCCAAGTGACACATCAACAAAACAACCCAACATCCATCAGTTATCAGTACATTAAATAACATATTAACGCGTAGATTTCTCCCCCGAACAGCCTACACTTCCCATCATGCATCTAATTTTAGGCCTTTAACCCTGTTAAGGGTTTGACAGAACTCTTCAACCAGCCATGCAGGTAAAATAAACCGGCTGATTCTGATGCGGAGGAAAAGGTTTGTGCTAAAATACACTTTACTGATAGTGCCGCATATTAGCTATTTAACTACTTTACCAACCTTACGATGTTAAAAATCTAACGATGGTTCATATTGGCTATTTTGCTACTTTTCCAACTTTACAATAAAATGTTTATATTAGCCATTATGCTACTTTGCAGATTTTACAGAATTAAAATGTTTGTATTAGCTACTTTGCTAACTTTATGATAATAAAATGTTCATATTAGTTACTATGCTACTCAAGTTTTGGAAATTCAGTGAAATGTCATGTAAAACCGTTGCTACTAAAAAAAAGTGTACAAACGCTTTATTTTGTCGTTTCACACTTGGACATGTTAGAATATGAGTAAGCGTTGTGTATCCAAGGCAACCAGCACTTCTGCCTTCTATGTATACACCAAGAAAAGCAGCAACATTATTTCTTAATTTCATAGAGAGTTCATAGTCCCAACCTTAAGTGTGCATCTAGTTCTCCAAACTGGATCATAAGATTAGTTTGCAAATATTTTGTTTCTCCTGATTTTTTTGGTTTCTGTCGTCGTGTCAACGGTTCAGTCGAGGCTGCGGTGAGACGGTCTGCCAGAGGAAAACGGAGCGCAGAAGATTCCAGAATTCCTTCTGTTCCTGGTGCGGAGGCAGAAGAAGCCGTGAAGGAGTCTGACAGAACCGACGGTCCGACACCAGGAGGAGATGAGCAAGAACAACACAGCAGGACAGGTGACCGAAACCTTATTGAACAAAATATTATACAAGTCTGGATGAAAGTCATTCATGAAAACAAGGAATACCTCCACCTCAGCCTTCCCATCCCAAGTTGTGTGTGATTTTTGCAAGATGCATTCACAAATTTGTGTCTTTCCACAAACTGTTCCATGTATGTCTAACGGGACTTTTCAAACATCTATCACCGACGTATAACTTTCATATCCTGTATACAAGTTTGTGAATCAAAGTTTGATGAGATGTTTTTTGGACATAAGTTTTCCTTCCGCTTCTATGCAGATGATGCCCACATCTCCACCTCAGCCTTCCCATCCCAAGTTTTAGGAACGGCCATCTCGAAACTAAACTCTCAAAATCGTTGACGATAGAATAGAAATTCTCCTTGTTGGCAGTAAATCCCAATCCCTCAGTGTAAAAGTCCATGATGGTTCCTTCATCTGTAGGCGATCTTATTAACTGAACAAAAATTTAAAAATATCGGAGACGATTCCAGCCGATGAGTTCGTGATCATTTTATTGACTTTTTTTTTTTTTAAGGGGGGATGGAGCCGGATGGACCAGAATCAAAGCGACATCGCTCTGAGCCTTTGGGTTCGGATTCCAGGTCCCAGCTGCCGCCCTTTGACCCCAAGCGGTCTGTTGGTGAGAAACTAAACCAGAACCATGACGATGATGAGTGCCCCCTGTCTGCTCATCCATCCTCCTGAGTCTAAATCTGGACCAGCGCCTGCTTAGGTTTGGTTCTCCCTTCAGGTCAGGAGTTCATGGAGCTGAAGTGGGTTCATTTCTGCCGCCTCTGCTCCGTTTACTGCGGCAGCGCCGACGCAGACGGAGAGCGCCACTGCTGCAGCCAGCAGCACTACTGCAACCTGCAGGTGAGCTCAGAGCCTCAGCTCTGGACCTCCAGATCCGGACCGGTCCTCTGACCGCTGCCTCTGTTTGCAGGAACACTACCGGCAGCTTCAGCAGGAACCTGCAGCGACGTCCACGCACCAAGAACCCACCAGTGGAAAGGATTGAAAGAAAAGAACATGTTTTTCTGTCCACACGACAGCAATGGAGATGGAGAGGCGTACCAATGTTTGGGTTGATTTCTGGGGATAAATAAATAGAATTCTACGCTTGGTTGTTAGTAACCCTCATTTCTGATATCAATGAGATTTAAACAAAATGGTTCCAGTTTCAAGAGTTAATTTTTTTATATATATATTTTATTTTATATATATATATATTTTATATATATATATAATTTTTTTGGGGAGGTTTTTTTTGTTTTAAAACGGGGGAAAAAAAATTCTTTCAGCGATTTTCTACTTTTTTTTTTCCTTGAACTATAAATAAACTACAAGCTGATCAGCAAACTGACCAAAATCCACAAAGATTCTGGATGAACATTTTTGTTTGTAGTGATGCAGACAATGAATTGTTGGTTAAATTAGCTCCGCCTCCTGTAGATGAAGCTGCAGAGATTTTTTTCAAGATGTTTTTTTTTTTTTTAGATTTATTTTGTTTTTCAATAACTGTTTTTTACTAGTTCTGAAATTATTCGTAAAAAAAAAAAAAAAAAAAAACTAGGGCAAAAACCAAACAAAAATACACCATTAGGTTGTGCTTCATTTTCCACCTCACCACATATCAATAACTGTTCATCCTGAACACTAATAAGGATCAAGTACATAGAAAACCTTAATCACACAAACGGAAACTAAACCATAAACAAACCAAAAATGCTCACATTTCATCAAACAAGTTTTTTTTTTTTTTTTTTTTTAATTTATAGTCTATAGTCTATAGACTATAGTCTATAGTGAACTTTTACACAAGAATACAAGATTAGGATTTGGGATCAAACATCCAACCATCAAGTCAAGATTCTGTCAAACACAAAGACTTGCATCAAACCGAAAGAACATCCTCAATCCTAACTCTGAACACATGTTTCCAACCATTCTGCCATTGAGGCTCCTGATCAGCTTGACACACCTGATCAAGGTAATCAGCAGCAGATAGGGCAGGATTTCTGGATTTGGACACCTTTAAACAGTCCTTACTTGGACAATGGGATGACTGATCCATCCTTCCCTCGTCTGCGCTCATCCAGAACCGGCTCACTGGGGCAGCAGTCTAAGGTGTCCAGACTTTCCTGACTGGTCACTTCCTTCAGCTCCCCTGAGAGGATCCCAGGCCAGCCAGTGGTCCAAAGAGGAGACCAAGGACAAATTGTCCACATATGACCCGTTCCCTTGGTGAGCGGCAGAAAACGCTGCACTCAGGAACCATTTGCTGATTGAACCCCCCAATCCAACCTCTTGATGCTGCTTGTCAAGCAGGGGGGCATTGTGTCCCATTTTGGTATTTGGTATGACTCAACTGTAGATTTTAACCCACAACCTTCCAGTCACGGGACAGACCATTTGGCCACTCGGTTTTATCCAATATTACCATTTGCCTCTTGTGTTTTACATATTTTTCAGTTTCCATTTCTGTAAAAACTTCTCCTCAACAGGTGAAACATTCCTGCAGCTAAAAAGCAAAGCTCCAAGATCAAAGATCCAGAATCGGCTCTAGATCACAGGGTTTAGAGATCCAGAAGCGGCTCTAGATCACAGGATTTAGATCCAGAAGTGGCTATAGATCACATGGTTTAGAGATCCAGAAGCGGTTCTAGATCAAAGAGATTAAAGGCCAAATAAAAGATTTTTCTTCATTAACCAAAAATCAAAAGGTCCTTTATGATCTAATTTGCATAAAAACACACTTAAAAAAAAGAAAACATTTCACCAACTTCTAAAAAATGTTTCAATATTTGCACATTTATCATTTGTTGGATTTTTTTCTCATCTAAAAAGAAAATGTACAAAAATATGGGAAGAATCTGTGCGACTAAAACTATCAATGAAATCTAATTAACTTAATTTTCTGATTAGATTTAATTACGTTGTGTGAATTATTTTCACAATTAAACGCAAATAAGAAATTTATACCAAACTTGCTGTTCCAAATTTATTTTCAAATGAAACGAATGTCCCAAACAAAACTGTAACAGTGAAAAAACAAATTCAACTTTATTACGTTTTTAAGACAAGCCGTAACAATAAAGTGGGACTGAATTTTTTCTCTCCAGTTTTTGTTGTCGGTGTTCAGTTTCCTTCGAAGCTTCGTCAGTCAGGAAGCGGCTCAAGTCTTCGTCATTCCTGCTGCAGCTTCCTGTAATGTTTCTGTGGGGACACAGCAGAGAGCCTCACAGAGGCCTCCTCTTCCTCTTCCTCGGGTTGTGTTGAGTTGTGTGTACCTGGAGGTTGCGGTAGTGGGTTTCAGTGCGGCAGTGAAGATCGTCGGAGGGCTTCTTCTTCAGGTAGAAAACGGAGCAGAGACGGCAGAAATATCCAAGTTTACGTACGATGAACTCCTGACCTGAAGAGGAGCACAAAAACACAGCTGGCATTGGGGTTTCACATTGCTGTTGCATTGTGGGAACTTAAAGTGAGCAACAGTAGAAGACAGAAAATAAATGACAATACTAGCAGCTAGATTTTTACACGACTTCAAGTAGAGATTATTTTATATTCAGCTTCTATGTTCTTGTCCAAATATCACCACACAGTTGTCTCAACGGGCTTTAGACCAGTAACTGCACAAGAGCTTTGAATAAGTTATAAAAAAAGGGATCGCTAAACTAAACAGACTAAGCTAAACTAGGACATGCCTGCCCTTAGATTTAAATACATGCGACATCACGATGTAACTAACAGAAGGACAGATACTTTTTTGATACACAGCGATCCACGGCTCCATACACCCATCAGATCAATAAAACACACATTAAAAGAATAAAGAAGAAAAAAGTGTTCAAATATAATAATACAATTTAAAATGAAAAGAGACAAACTTGTAAAGGTTCTGCAATATGAAGATGTCATGTGAAAAATAAAAAAACATGATATTTGTTGGTATTAAACAATATCTACACTTGGATCTTTGAATGGTAAACTTGAACTATGTAGTCAACTTGGCGCCATGATTTTGCCGAAACCTAAAAAAAAAAAAAAACCTGCATCAGACTTCTTGTCATCAGAAACACTTTTTTCACATACCTGACATGTTTCCACGGATGTCTTCCATCTTCGCCAGTCATCAGATGGTAGTGATGTGACGTATATAAATCAAATGTTTATTTGATTGTGACAGAGGTGGAGTCAAACTTTGACAGGTGACTCCGCCCCCTTACTTACTATGTTCTATATAAGTTCCGTTCACGCAAACATGCTACCGAACTCTGGCTCCAACCTATCTTGCTCAAGGACACTTTGACACATGGGCGGGCAAGGTGGTACCTGAACCTGTGATCCTTCGATCCTGAGGTCGACCGCTGTACCTCTGGACCAAGGCAAAAGTTTTTAAAAGCTTGAAATTACCTTCTATTCTCTCCTCTTCGTCTTCATCATCTTCTGCACTTGCAGTTCTCTGCAGACAGACATGTTTGCTGCTAAAGGCCGTGTCACACTGCCACTACGTACATATTGAGTATGTTCCACAAATTAAATTTCAGTTTTCCGTGATCCATACGTGATCTACATAATTCATGTGGTTCTTGGATTTGTCGATGTGCGCAGATGTTCGTTGAGGGTTTCGGCCGATGGGTCCTTACGTAAATTGGGTTGTGAACTGTACAAAATTTGGGGTCGACTGAGAATTACGCAGTTTACATGTATTTAACGTAGTTTGAATACAATTATTACGGTAAATCTCACGCAATTGTGTGTGATTGTTGCAAGATGCATTCACAAATTTGTGTCTTTCCACAACTGTTCCATGTATGTCTAACGGGACTTTTCAAACATCTATCACCAACGTATAACTTTCATATCGCGTATACGGCGCACACATCGCGTTAAAATTATGTAATTTTTGCACGAATCACTAATGAGGTGCGTATAAGCAGCGCAATAATCGCTAACTGTTCATGTTCTACATTGAGTTATGTGTTCTCTGAATGGTTTATTTGTACTTGTGCGGTTACATTCGTGATACATTGGAAAATTTCACATACAGACCACAAGTTTTCTCATTTTTTTCCAAGCCTATTCACGCACGACCAATTTTATATCTGTGCAATATGCACAAAATGAACAAAGTGGCTGTGTGACACGACCTTAAGAATGAACATTTTATCTGATGCATGTCTGAATGTTAAAGCAGACCATCATCTGCAAAGAGTCAACTGACAGCTTCTTATCGAGTACCTTCAACGTTTCCTCGTGGTTTTCCTTTTCTTCAAAGAGCTTGTTACGAGGAATGAGCTTCTGTAGATCCACTTTCCCTTCATCCGATCCTCCGTCTGCCGTTCTTCCTCTTCCAACCTCTTCCCCATCGACTTCTTCAGGAATCTCTTGGCTGGTACCAACTAACCGCCTTTTTCTTTCTTTCCTGCCCTGACTTTCTATTCCACTAACTCTAGAAACCTTTTTCTTCAGCTCCTCCTCTTCCAGGCGGATTTTTCTTTTAACTGGCAGTTTATGCGTCTCTTTTCTGGATTTAGCTACCGATTCATGGTCTCCTTTAGGTGCCCTTTCCTCCGTTTTTGGAGTCGACCCTTTCTTATGAACCTCCTCTGGATCTGGAGACAAACTCGAGATTTCGGATACTTGTGCAGTTGAGAAGTAACGTTTTTCTGGGTTTTTACTTCTCACCGTAACCTCATGTTTTGATGTTTCTTTAGTCACCTCGTCCTGGACTTGATCGTCTCGGAGGGAATAGACTGTTCTATTGTTGAGAACTTTAGAGTGTACGGGTACAACCGGTGTCGTTCTCAGGCTCCTGTTCTTAGAGTCAGGACTGCATGGTCCTTCCTCTTCATTCAGTTTTCTGGTCAAGTCGTCCTTCATGGATGCAGTGAAATCTTCAGAAGTTGTGTTTTCCACTCTTGAGTTTTTTTGCGTTTTGTCAACATGTAGTACTTTGGAAGTTGTCTCGTTATTTGTTTCTCTTGTATGACTCTTTGTCTGTGAAATTGGCTGATATTTCTCTTCCATCTTGGTCATTTTCTCTGTGTCCTCTTGTGTATCTCTAGAAGGTTGGCGTCTCATCTCATCTTGTCCAGATTGGTCCATTGAACCATCCATCTTCAACTCTGTAGAGGTTTGATCCTCAATAGGACCTTTGACCTTGCGTACATTCGTCTCTCCTGTGTTCCTGGTGTTTTCTTTAGAACTCAAACTGCTGAAGGCTTTGAGCTTCTGACATTCATCTCTTCTGGTTCCTTCAACTGAATCCAACATCTCACAGACTTCTGGTTCGGCAAAACCCATTAGAACCACATCAGTTTGACCTTCAACGGTCTGGTCTTTATTAGAGGAATCATCGGTGGAAGTTCTGTAGAATTTCCTGAAAGGTTCGTCTTCCCTTTCGCCAGTCAGTATCTCTGAATCTTCTCCGATTCTTGATGTTTGCTCATCGGGTTGGATTTTACCAGACGACTCTTCTACTGCTGACTCATCAGAACAGTTGAAAGCTTGAGACAGATTCTCCCCAGACTGTTTTGATGAAGACGCTTCTTTTTCCACCAATAGAGTGTCGTCATCAGCGATGAATCCTTGGCTTTCAGTGACCACGTCTCGTTTTCGGACAGAAACGTCCACCTTCATTCCACTGTGCTCCTCTGAGCAAACCTCACCTTCATCCTCAGATATTTCTGAGAAACGAAGGTCCTCCTTCAATGACGTCTGGCTTCTCTCAGTTTCACCGCCGCCATCCCGTCTCTCATCTTCAAACATTTCAGAACTGTACAAGAACACTCAAGTCGTGTCCAGTTTTACCCGCGGTCTGTTCTGTGATTCTGCCGTCTTCTTTCTTGAAATATTTACCGTTTTTATCGTTTTCGTTCACCTCAAAACTTTGGTTCTGTCCTTGTGCAGGAACGTCATTTGCTTCCTGTTTGCTTTTTAACTGATGAACCTCAGAAGCCGTTTTGGCACAAAACGTACCTTGACCAACAGATTGTCTCGTGGTGTGTCCATTTTGTTTCTCGTGTATGGATTTAACGTGAGGTTGCATGGTCGCAGAAATGGAGCCGGTTGGTTTATTAGAAGCAGAGACACACGTCTGAGGAGAGACTGTGGTTTTGTGGGAGTTCAGTTCGAGGTTCATGGCGGTTTCTCCACAGTCCTGCAGACGCTGCTTCAACATCCCAAGACTGAAAATACAAACAAGTCACTGGTTTTTCTGAAGTTGAAAAGCACAAATAGGTTTATTCAAAAAAAGACACATTTGCATTTTTTCCCTATTAAAATAATGATAAATATTCAAATATTGTTCTAGGTTAAAGACATTTTGTTTCAAAATTATCTCTCCTGAAACTGTTTCAGGCTTTTTATTTAAATCTGTTACTGTTAAACTTGAAGCTATGCTATGCAAAATGAACTTTAAAAAAGTAATCATGGTTACATTGACCAAAAAGTAATCGAGTTAGTAACTCAGTTACTTCATCTTAAAAACAGTTACTCAGGTAAAATAACTATAAAATACACACACGTTTCAGTATGCCCCGCCCACTTGACTCCCTGGCCAATCATGATCTCGAATCATGAACCGCATTTATAAACGGAAGTGAAGCGTCACGATTTATACCAAGTAACTGTAACAGTAAATTGTTAGATTACTGCGTTACTCAACTTCTAACATCGTAGATGCAATACTCACGTTTCGACGCGTCGGACTTTCCTCCTGTTTGAAGAAAAAGGTTTTCGTCAGGAAAACAGTTTGATCTTTGAAGTCGTCTGTAAATTCAGAGTCGTACCACAGTTTGTTGGTAGATAAATCCGTTGAGTGAATTTTCTCCAAAACCCGAGTCACACCATCCGGTTCTTCCATCTCTACGCAAATCTGTGTGGGAAACAAAAGCAAAGCAAAAAATAAACAAAGATGCTTCGTCTATAGGGAGCAAAATAAAAGTATATAGTTGTCCCTCGTTTATTATACTTTAAATGACCTGTGATTGATTACATCTTTTAAGTCTGACCATAACTAAACATGTTTTCAGACTCCTCACTACACTCTGTATCCAATGTTCTCAGACAGACTTGAACGTTTTCACATTTTCTCTCACCACGGCAGCCATCAAGTGATTGAGCGCCTTGCTAACCGAGCGGCGCTCCTGCACGATCGCTGGGTTTGCGACCAGTGTTCAGGGGGTGTGTTTGTCACTTGGGGGCGGTAACCTTTCAAGTTACTCTGATTGGCTGAACTTAGCATGTGAAATCTGGTGAGTAATCTGTCCATCACAAGAAACCTTCAGCTCTGATCTGTTTGCTCAGCTGTTAGATTGGAGATCATTTTTTTTTAAACGTGCTTGGATCTTCTGTGACAAAACTGATAATATTTTTTACTTTACCTATATATCAACATTTTTTTTTTTTTGGCTACAATAACATTTTTTTATTTAATTTTATAATGACCTTTGTATCTGGATTGGCTGCAGTGGATGGCTTTTACAAAAAGGCATCGACACCATTTAAATTCAATTCCTCCATCTTCTGTTTGTAGCTACTGCTGTTGCTTTTTTGTCAGAATTAAACAATTAGCAACTAAATCTTTGCTTTTTGTTTAAATTTTGTGTAAAATCTCATAAAACCCTCGTAAAATCGGAGATTCACAGAGTCCAGCATCCCCAAAAATGTAAAGAATCACCACCTTTTATGCCAAATATTAGTCATTCTGATGTCGTACTCT
Organism: Oryzias curvinotus; assembly: GCA_023969325.1. Lineage (NCBI taxonomy): Eukaryota > Metazoa > Chordata > Actinopteri > Beloniformes > Adrianichthyidae > Oryzias > Oryzias curvinotus. The sequence goes on along the minus strand of CM043723.1, from coordinate 4,448,121 downwards.
GTTAGCCAGCGGCAGGAAGCTGACGAAAGACGCCACGGACGCCACCGCTTTCATGACCGTCATGACGAGGGACACGGACGCCTCGGAGGTCTCCACAGAGAGCAGCCGCTGCTCCAGCGCGCCGAGCTCTGAGACCCGCTGCAAACAAGGAGGCGGAGCACGAAAACGAGGAATCCACAGATCAGAGAGGCAAATTCAAATACTCACAGAGTTGCTCCACTTCATCAAACTTCTGTACATCACTTCCTGGAACAAGACAGGAACATGAAAATACAAACTACTTTCATGTTATGAAGTTCTCCCTACCATGACAAAGGTGGATAAAGGTGGAGAGGATTTCATGTAATCCATGGACATCAGTGAAGAACACAAATCATTGAAGAAAAAAGGTTCAGAGCTCTGTCTAGTGGGTCTAGATGACCCCACTCCCAACGTAAAAGTGCCTAGGATAGCACAAGGGTTAAAAACATTTAAAGAAAACTTTTTAAATTATTTTGGTGAGTTTTTACTGGACGTCCTACAAAAATAAGGTTGTTCTTTTGTCGACAGTATTCAGAAGCTCATTAACTGCGTCGTCAACTGCAGCAAAAGACAGGACTAGCGGTAAACTGGAGCTGGACTTCGCCCTTTCCTTCTCATCCATCTCTGACCCTTAGGTCTCCCTCGCTCTTCCTCAAGCTACGGTTACATAGAACTGTCACTGCGTGATGGGGAGGCATCTTCATAATGCAGACGGCGGCAGTGAATCTGCATTACGGTCGATTTTTTTTTTTTCATATTTTCCAATACAGATACTGGCAGTGACGTGTCGCCCATTCCTACCCCTGAGGATCAAACTTTTCCTGTTCAGTACAATTTGAAAGAAATGAAAATCCCCAAACTACTCAAAGTCGATTTTTCCGGGGATTTATCAGAAAGTAAGAAACTGTTCTGTGACATTTCCTGTCCTTCATCCACTGAACGTTTTTTTTCTCGTAATAAACTAATATTCACGGCAGAATAAAAGTTCTGAGGCTTTTGTCTCCATGTAGGCACAATAATGTCTGCCTGTTCTCCAGATCTTATGGAAATGTCCTGCAGTCCTTAGTTAGAGAACGAGACGTGGAAGACGGTCTCTACCTCACTGGAACCGGGATGCATGTCCTGAAGGACCAGGTGGACGTTGAGGTCGAAGCCTCTGACAGAAACGGCGCCTCTGGAGTGGTTCTGAAGAAAACTGAGGCAGGAGTCCCAGCTGGTGAAGAACACAAAAGCCTGAGGACACAGGTGAGGGGGGCGGGGTTATTCCTGCAGCGTTCAGGTCTAACCCAATCAATAAAGCAAGGCACTCGCTGAAGTCAAAACTAAAGGCAGTCACATAGAGGGGAGGGGTTATAGTGATGGAGATGAAGGACAGGAGTACTACGTTTTCCCCCCCTTTGGGTTGTTTACAAATATTCTGTTCATAACTTAAATATTAAATAGAGAAAAAAAGGAGGGCTGTGACAGTTCTCCCTGTAATTCTAATCATAGGTAAACCTCAACTATGAGAGACAAAATGCTTTCAGAAAAAACAGTGTCTGATTTTTAAAGATTTTATTAGTAAATTATGGTGGAAAACAATATTTGGTCATCTACAAACAAACTAGTTTTTTGGCTCTCATAGACCTGTAACTTCTTCTGTAGAGTATCCTTTGTCCTCCACTGGTTACCTGTATTGATGACACCTATTTGAACTGGTTATCTATATAAAGACACCTGTCCACAACCTCCAACAGTCACACTCCAAACTCCACTATGGCCAAGACCAAAGAGCTGTCTTAGGACACCAGAACCTAAGCTGCTGACCTGCACCATACTGGGAAGATTGAATCTGCAAGATCTCACCCGGTGGGGTCAAAATGATCACAAGTGATCAAAAACCCCAGAACCACACGGGGGACCTAGTGAATGACCTGCAGAGAGCTGGGACCAAAGTAACAAACATCATGCTTTGGGGCTGTTTTTCAGTGAAGGAACCGGGATGAATGAATGGAGTCATGAATGGGGAATGGGACCACATATGAGTGGAAATTTTGTTATTGACCAAATACTTTTTTTTTTAACCATAATTTGCGAATAAATTCTTTAAAAATCACACAATATAATTTTTCTGGATTTTCTTAGTTGAGGTACACCTATGATGTAAATTACAGGCCCCTCTCATCTTAAGTGGGAGAACGTGCACAGTTGGCGGCTGACTAAATACCTTTTTGCCCCACTGTAGATTAAATTGCACATTAGACATGTAGGGTCCGTTGGGGGAGGGGCGCCCAGGACTTAACGGCCAGCAAACAGGAGGTCTGCTCACCCCACCGATCTTTGACCGTTTGTGGGAGTCTGTTAAAGGCAACACTGAAGACGGTCGTGTGGAGGCAGCTCCTCACCCTCCTCTGCAGCGGTAGCACCGCCACATTGTAGAGCAGCGTGCTGACAGTCCCTCTGGGGAAATATCTCCACACCAGCTTTGCAACATCTTCCTGGGTGTAGTTGGCTTCTGGAAAACCCGTCAGCATGACGGTGGAAAACAGAGACGCCCGACTGGGAGCCTCCTAAAAACAGAAGTAACATCCTTGAAGACCCGCTCCACTGAAAACGCTGTTTTTAACGTCTTCCTGTAGCGTTTTACTCTCATGATGGAGGACATTTATAAAGTAGATTAGGATTAAAACTGTATTTCTGAGTATTTCTTTATTCAAATGGTGAAATCGTTTGAAAAGGCTTTCAGTGGTGACGCAGCAGCTGAACGTCCGCTCCATTCTGATGCAGACCAACAGATTCATGACCGTCACCATTTTCCTCGTCTGAGCTGCCTTCTGGCTCAAAACTGTACGTTTGGAAAGCCCTGACATTACTCGCCATTTTTATCGCCCCCGCTAATGTTAGCCTGGGGCGGTAAGGTGGCGGGAGAGAGTGTAAACAAAGGGATGATGGGATATCAGCTGAGGCTTAATTCTGCACCAATAGTCCTGCCCACAAACCAGAGGAGAGAATTCCTGAAGAACTACTGCGGCTCTGCACAAACTGTCCTAAAAAAAAGCAACATGCTTTTAGAATTTTTGGCTGAGAACTTATTAATCATAATTAAAAGACGACAGGGAAAGCTTTTACAATAGATTAAAATGTGATTGGCATAAAGACTATGACTTATACCAGTTTGGAGATACATTTTTGGGAGAGTTTATGTTCAAAAGCTACATTTTCTTTACCAAAGAAAGAGGCTTATCTTACGTTTTACTCGAGAACTAGACCCATCAGGAGAAATGTTTCCAATGTTGATATGTTTTTAAGTAAATATCTGCAGATGTTGACCCTGAAATCCTTTTTTAGCGTCTTTTTAAGGTTCTCCTGAAGAACTCCATCAACACAAGTGACAATAAGCTTTGGAAATTCTTACCTCAATGTCCCTCGCCTTCCTGATGGTCATATGATCTAACAAGGCAAACAAGGTGTTATTTTAAGATAATCTGGTTAAAATCACTTGAAAAGTTGTTTTTTTTTTTCCACGTTTCACCGGGGATGATGAACCATGGAGACACGGTGGGGAACATATGGGGACTGGTGGTCATTGGGACCCAGAACGGTGCGGTACTGCCCTGCGGTACGGGTCTTCCCTTTGGGACGGCCGTCTCAGCTGCACCAGCAGCCTCTCTGTCAGGCAGAACCTCCACCAGTCTGGGTGCTGAAAAACAAGAGGACAAATGAACAAATCTGCATCACAAGTGGTTCGAGTCCAAACTGCAGGAAAGACAGACGCTCTGCCGTGTGGAGGCTCTGCGGGATCTTCATTCTGTAGACTTTGTGGTCAAAGCGCCACTCCAGGAGGCTGTACCACACTCCCAGCCGATCGGCGTCGCCGGCCGACTCAAACTCAACAAACACCTGAAACGGAGAGACCAAATATTTAAATCTGCTGATTTGAGCTCACCTGGATGCTGGTGGTACCTTATTGAGGAGCGGCAGGACGTTTCTGACTGAATCGATCGTACTCAACGCCTTCATGAGGCGTCCGGCTTCACGCTGGGAGATGCTCCTCATGTAGACGGTCCTTCCAGCATCTACCCTCACATCCTGAGTCAAACAGAGCAGCCGGTCATCCAAAAGACTAGAGGACTGCGACGCTCCACCTTAACCGAAGAGATCCTACTCTTCAGTCTGAAACATTGACTGTGTGAGAACTGGACTTACAAATCCTACAAAACGTTGGACAGATTTTGTGTAGCCTGCTCTTAAGCAGTAGGGGTGTGGACTTCCAACAAGCTCACTCCTGACTGGACAGAGCGGTTGCCAAAGAACCGCCGACTCGGACCAATCTGTGCTTAATGAAGACGCCTCCAACATGGCGGTGTCCGTAACACAACAAACACGGCAACTGAATTGACATTTTGGTTGGAGCCGGAGGAAAGTCCTGGTTTGTTTAGCAGAGTTTGTGTAGAGTCCCCTTACTTATTGTGGTAGCGGTGTCCAAAAAATAACCCACCATAGATGAAACTTGCGATGTAGTTCTCTTATTTTTTTGTTTACAGTAACTGTAGATGTTTGAAGGCTGTTAAACTCCTCACTACACACTTTACAGACTTTTCTCAGTCAGATATGAATATGTCAACATGCATTCTGTACAGGAGACACAGCATAACAGAGTTTGATTGACAACAATATACAGCCAATCAGGACGCAGAATATAATGCAGGGAAAAAAAACAAAATAAAAAACATGCAACATTGCACAATTTTTTTTTAAAAATAATCCACGAAACTCAAAAGGTGAACCGTGTTACAGCGAGGAAACACTGCAGCCCACTTGGACTTCCTACAAGCAAGTTGTCGCCATAGAAACATAGACTCAGCACCCAGACTGGTAGAGGTTCCTGACCAATCCCTGCTTACCGACGTCTGACTCCCACACGGTGGCGTCCATATCACGAAAAAGAAACAAGGCGACTGAATCGACTCGATTTGGATGGAACCACGAGGTAAAGCGTTTTGTCTGGGTGACGTCAGTCACTAACTCCACTTCTCAGATACAGTCAATGGTCTGAACTGAACTTTGCTCTGGTTCAAGTTTTTGTCTTTAAGATACTTACTGAACACATCTGCTTCATCAGGAATTGATAAAAGTCAAACTGAAACAGACATCACACGCGAAGGGTCAACGTCGTCCACACAGTCATAGACCTGAGGTCTTTCCCTCCATAGAACTGATCCCACATTTACCGGGGTTCTTAGAATTCCCTTCACCACATGGAAACAAAGTCTGACGCCGCTAAGAAAGAAACTCTTCCTCACAGAAGCGTCCATGAGGTTTTGCAGATCCACCACACTCTGCATGAGGGCAAAAGCCTGAAATCAGAGGATGGAACAATTTACCACACATTAGAAATCAGAGGAAACTTTAGTAAACAAAGATTAAACAATTATACACCAAATAAAAACACCATGTGTGCCTGAGGAACCACATAGATGTTGTCGTCTTTGTATCTAAATCCAAACGGGATGAGGACGTTGGCGACGTCGTCTTCTGTGTAGCCGTCATCCTGACGATCTGGAAGGTTCGTTATGAGCAGGACGTTGTAACCGAGGGAGACCAGCTGGGATAAAGAGAAGATCGAGGTTCACGACCGTGCAGAAGCAACGAAAGGTGCTAAGATACTCAGCTTCACTATTAAACGAGACTAAGACTACAAATAAAGTTGACTATAAAACATTAAACATCACTAATCCCCGAATGGTTGCGTAGAAGACTACTTTCAAAAGCTCATCTGGGCTTCATTTATGAAGCTGAAGACGTTTCACAGACGAAACTATGTCCAGATGAGCTTCAACAGTTTTCTGCTGTCTGCAAGCACATTTAAACAAATAAGAACAACTTTTATGAGACTTATACCTTATACACACTTGAAAATGGGTCAATTTTGACCCGGACACAATATAATGGAAAAAGTTCACTTGAATCAGGTTATATTGTGGTAAAAACCTAGATCTTCCTCGATGAAAGCTTGGTGCAACTGTTTTTAAGTGATCATCTAGTTGTAACGTGTTTTGGAGGACTGATTAGTTGAGGCCTTAGGCTAAGCTAAGCCTCCGTTCTGCCTTTAACCCTTGTGCTATCTTGTGGGGTCCAGATGACCCCACCCTTCCATTGACGTGTTCTCCCTACCATGACAAAGGTGGATGAAGGTGGAGAGGATTTCATGTGATCCATGGACACCAGTGAAGATCACAAACCATTGAAGAAAAAAGGTTCAACTGTCTAGTGGGTCTAGATGAGAGTCTCTGGACTCTTCCAGACTCATGGCCTCTTCACAAAGTCCACGTTTCTACAGAACCTACGCTGATCCATCACTGATCCATCACTGGATCTCTGCCATTCTTCTCCCCTCATCAGAGGAGAAACTCTGTCAACATGATCAAATTCTTTCCTCCAAAGAACATCAACAGACATCAAAACAAAAAAACAACGCACTCTCTCCGGCAGGACAGCTTCCATCTTCAGACACGCTGCATTGGTGAGTAAAAGACAAAACCAGATGAGTTAAAACCAGATTTAGTAACACAGGAAAAAAAAAATCAACTAAACTAAACTGCTGCGTCTCCTAGTTTCTGTGCCATTTCCTGAATGTTTTGACGACAGAAGTAAATCTAAAGACGTCTTAAACTTTTTGGGGTTCTTACAGATTTTGTCTTGATGGAGTAACTTTTCAGCCTGTTCTCCAACAGTCTGGAAAGGAACCACAGCTGGACGGGTCGATGCGTGGGTCACTCTGGGCCTTAAAACTGCTTTGGAATCTAAAGAGGAAAATATTGCAGCTTCATTTATTCATTTGAGTTTTTTTAGTAGATAAATAGGTGCAGTTTTCCCTTCTTGACGGACAAAAACTGTTTTGAGACTTCAATCCATTTTTCTAATAAAATGCTGATCAGCAGACATTGAGTCTAAATTAAATTATTGATATAATATTTATGTATGGACAAAGTAACCATGATGTCTTTGCTTAATGTTGTTTATCATTTCTCCACTCATTGTGAAAATCCCTGAAAACTCACCAACACTTCATCACAAATCTAATACAAGTGTGACGTAATCTACTTAGCTCCGCCCCCAAAATCATGACATCAAAGAGTAGTATATATATATGTGTGCCTTTCATAATTTCAGGCTCTTTTCCGTTTTTTGTACGACTCAGAACTCAAATCCCAAATCCTAAAGTTGAACAAATCAAACCAAAACCTAAACCCAAACTAAACCCAAAACCAGCACCAACCCAAAACTAAACATCCCAAAATCAAAACTAAACATCCCAAAACTAAAGCAAATCCAACCCAAACCAACTCCAAACTGAACACATAACAATCCCTAACCAAACACAAAACCCAAACCAAAATCAAATCAAATTAAACAGCAATTTGTAAGCAAACTTGTCAGCATACTGGATTATGACGTCTTAGATTAGGACAGCCTGACCCTCTCTGTAGTGCACCAAGTAGAGTACATTCAGGCATATCCCTTATTCATCTGTGAGTCACCAAACCGGACAAAATCTTGGAGGGATGTGACTAAATGAAATGGGTTTGTTTTGACCTTTGACCCCTTAAAATGATGCCACATTGGGACATGAAAACAGTACAGACTGATCCCATTACATCAATGCATCCAGTAAATATTTGACTGCGATGAAAAAGAAGTAGACTCTGTATTTCGACCTTTTTTAGTGCGTGCTTGATGCCTGATACCTGATGCCCTCTGGGAGGCGCTACAGAGACATCAGAAGCAAAACGAACAGACTCAAAAACAGCTTCTTTCCAAAGGCCATAACCATCCTCAACTCCCAAATGCACAGATAAAATCCATATTCCTGTTTGCTTCTGTCCACAGTGTCAATTTTGCACAATTATTTCGGCACTCTCAGTACAGTTTACAGTTTATATTTGCACACTTGTATATACTGTTTGTTTGTTTGATTGATTTTATTGTATTATGATTTTTTTTATTATTCTTGCACTGATGGTGATGCTTAAATCTCATTGTCCTATGCACAATGACAATAAAGCTAATCTAATCTAATCTTTGTTTTCCACAGCATGTTGGCTTCTGCATCCTGATTGGCTGCAGACGACTGTCAATCTCACTCAATTAGCCAAGGATTCACATTCATGAGAACCCCTCACCTTCTTCAGCCGTCTTCATCCTTCCGGCCTCATCCTCTGCTTCCGCAGAGCTTCCTGCCGCCCGCTCCTCCATCTGCACAGCTCCGCTGTCTTTTTCTGGTGCCGAGTCGTTTGGACCTGCAGTTCTGCTGCTGGTGTTCAGCTCCACATCAACGCGCTCGCTCCGTAAACTCTGCAGACGCTCTTTAAAGATTTTCACGCTGAAAGCAAAAATATTTAAAGTTCTGGGAAATAAAATCTGCAGTTTTAATTTGAATTTTGCTAAATTGTTTCCAAACTAACATTTTGTAAATTTCCATCACAGATTTTATGAGCGATATTAAGTTACATTGTTAAGAGTAAACAGAAACTCACGAGGAGACGCTCTGTACTTTGTTCCTGGATTAGAAAAAAACCAAAGTCATCTAAAGTCCGACAGTGTGAGTATAAATATGTACATAAACGCACCAAATACGAGTCCTGGATGAAATGTTTGCTGAGATTTTCTGCACCACTCTGGTTACATCTGTGGGTTCAGATAATTCAATGCAGATCTGTCAAAAGAACATCACAATTAGTTCCATTAATTACAGTTTAAAACTAACCCATTTATGTTTTAACACCTAATCTTTAATCACATTCATATTCGTTTAGTTTGAATTTTTGTGCATCTCTGTGTGGGAATGCCGTATTATTATTTTTAAATACATATTTTCCCTTTTAATTCATGTTTTTTTAAATGTTACATTTACTAACTAAATACTTATGAAACGTGAGCAAGCTAAATATTTGACTGAAAGTTACATTTAAAAATAAAATTAAATGTAAAAAATGAAACATTTAATTTGAAAATAAATATTTAGATTTGACCAAAATATTTATTTTTTCAAACTAAACATTGAAGCTTCAGAATATTGCATTTATCTGTTAACTAAATATTTACTGCAAGTCAAATTTTATGTTTAATTTTTTAACTAAATGTTTAGGTTGGAGGTAAATGTATAAATATTTAGCTAACATACTAATTAACTTGCTAATCCAGCTTTTATTTTTTGTCCACTTTATTTGTCCGTAAACTAAATATTTAACTCCAAATTGGATATTTAGTTATAAAGATAAATATTTAATTCGGATTTAAGTATTTATTTAACAAAGAAATATTTAGTTATATAGCTTAAAGTTTTAGTTTGTAAAATAAATATTCAGGTCAGATCTAAATAATATGTTTAGTTTTATAAAATTAAATATTTAGTTCAAAAATGAAACATTTAGTTTGTAAACCAAATATATAACTATAAACTAATGTTTAAGTTTAAATTAAATATTTAGGCTTTTGACAAAATATTTAGTTAGTAAATGTAACATTTATAAATACATGAAATAAAAGGTGAAAATATGCATTTGAAAAATAAAAATAGACTTGACCCTGAGTGTATGTGTCCATTTTTAAAATCATCTTTATGGATAACATTTGTTTTTATTAAATTCTATCAAATACATTTAATTAAAATGAATATGAATGAGACTATCTCACAGTATCAAAGATTAATTCCATGAAACCTAAATAAAAATAAAATAGAATGTCAGCTCATGTTTCTGTGGGATTGTTTAATGCTATAAAGTAGATACAAAAAGACATCAACATTAATTTCAATTAAGGCGCGTCTTCCTTGTAGCTAAATTAGCCATAAATTCATTTATAATTTGCTCAATTCAGTCGACTTCAGATGCTAAGACTGAACTTCATCGTCATTGACTTGTTTCAGGGCAAACATTTATAGATTAAACCAAAAATTATCTTCAAACTAGCCTCAATTCACTTTTAAAAAACACAAAGTAAGAAAGATAAATGTAAATCTTTTTCATTTTAAAAAACCTCAACAGATCTTTGTGTAAATCTGGTCAATGTTTACCAGCAGAGGTGAGAAGACTCGCTGATCTAAACGTCAAAAGTCTGTCTCTTGTGAGGTCATACCCTGTTGGCCAGAGGCAGGAAGCCTTCAAAGGGCGCCACTGTTGCCACGGCCTCCATGACCACCATGACGAGGCCCACAGACGCCTCCGAGATCTCCACGCAGAGCAGCCGCTCCTCCAGAGACTCCGGCTCTGGAACGGGCTGCAAAAACGGCCGTTGGAGGAGGCGGCTTTCACCGAGCGGAGACGTGAAAACTGAGAGGGAGGGACTTACAGAGCTGCTCCACTTCATTAGAGTTTGGTACATGACCTCCTGCAGAGACACAGACGCCATGACCCACTCTAGTGAAAACGCTGTTCCTAACACGTTCTGGTGAACATTTCTCTGATGAAAAAGAAAGTAAAGCTTCTTATTGCATTTATGCGCATATATGAACAAAAAAAAAAGGCTACTTGAAAAACGATAGCTTTACTTTGGTTGAAAACGCCATAATCATAATTAACATTGAACTGGGAACGCTTTGAAAAGAGATCCAACGATGATCGACAGCTGCCCAATGGTCAAGTTGGGTATTGCACTGGAAAAACACCACATTCCTTCGGCGGGGGCCGTGTAGATGCACCCTGGCGTCATTTCAGAAGGTTGGGTTCATTACCTCACTATATGCAGGCTGCATGTCCTCCAAAACCAAGTGAACGCTGAGGACGCAGCCTCTGACGGAAACACGCTCCGAGATGTGGCTCCGAAGAAACCGGCAGCACGAGTCCCAGTCGTTGAAATGCACGAAAGCCTGGAAAGGTTTGGAGACAGAAGCACGACGGTAAATCCCCCAAAGACGCCTCTGTTTCCATGGATGAGAAGGTCGTCACCCGTCTCTGCAAGGGGAGGACCGTCACGTCGTAGAGTAAAGAGCGAAGGCTCCGCTGGGGCAGATGAGGCCAAACCAGCTTGGCGACGTCCTGGTGCGTGAAGTTCCCTCGAGGCAAACCCGTCATCAGGACGGTGGAGGACGGGAAACGGCGAGATGGAGCGTTCTACGCGAAACAGAGAATTCAGAACTACTGGAACTTAAAGCTCGGCGTTCAACAGAACCGTGTTCACCTCAACGTCCCTCATCCCTTCCACCGTCAGGTACTCTAGGAGTCAACAGACCGCAGAGTTGATCAGGTTCAGCAGAAAAAAACAAAAAGGTTCTCCGTCTGTTCTCACCTGGAATAATGAACCGAGGCCAGTTGGTTGGGAAAATAAAGGGATTGGTCGTCATGGTGACCCAAAAGGGTGGCGCACTGCCATGTGGGACGTCTCCGCTTGCGTCTGGGATCACTGGTCCCGCCAAAGCGTTCACTGCCCGTCCCGGTGCTGCTCAGAATGAGAATGAAGTGCATGACGTGTTGAAACGATCGTCTGACCATTTAGTCTGAAATGCCATCGATGGGAAAGAAAACACCAATTCGGACTGTATCGATGAAGAAAAAACGGTTACCGTCAACCAAAGATTTAGAAAGAATAGAATAGAAACTCCACAAAACCTGGAAATAAATGGCCTATGGTGCAGAGGTAGAGCGGTCAACCTCTTACTGGAAGGTTGCCGGTTCCCACCTTGCCTGCCCGTGTATTGAAGTGTTTTGGGGCAAGACACAACACCCCCCATTGGTGGAGATGTTACAGGTTGGCACCATCAGTGTGGTGAGTTAATGGAACAACGGATGTAAAGGACTTTTGGACTTGAAGTAGAAAAGTGTTGCACGGCGGCTCCTCGATGTACAAATAACCTGCGATACACGAAATCTGTGACGTTTTTTTTTTTTTCCGACAATGATTCCAGATGTTTTGAGGCTGTAAAAGTCCTCTCTAGACACTTTATAGCCTCAAATGCCCCTACGATGGGAGGGGGAGAATTCAGATTCGCCCTAAATCTTGGTCCAATATGTTTTGTTGATTATGATCTTCTGTTCTAACTTAAGTTATAACCCTTGGGCTATCTTGCAGGGTCCAGATGACCCCATCCGGGGTCATCTGGACCCTGCAAGATAGCCCAAGGGATAAATGATGAATACATATGGTGATTTTCATAAAACAGTATAAAGACAAACATGAAGCAACCATTCAAATGCAATAGATGAAATAGTAGGAGCCGTGGTTTGATCAGGGAATGGAGGATCCGAGAATCCAAACGCCACATCAGAAACGATCTACGGTCACTTCTGTTTCTAACGGAAACAAACTCACGCGCCGGCGTCCTGCTGCTCTGCGGGATCTTCATCCTGTAGACGCTGTAAACTGGAGACGGATTCAGGAGGCTGAACCAGACGCCCAGACGATCGGCGCCACTCATGGATTCAAACTCCACCAACACCTTCAAGGGGAGACGGACGAGGCATGAGGCGGCGCTAGAGATGAAGGCTGGCGGGCGCTGCGGTACCTTGTTGAGCAGAGGCAGGAAGTTCTTCAGGGAACCGATGGCTGTCAGCGTTTCTCTGAGCTCTCTGGCCTCGCTGGGTGAGATGTTCTGGACGAAAATGGTCCTCGAACCGTCGTCTTTCACTCTCTGCCCAAAGAACGGGGGGAGGAGAATTTATCCACCAGTAGATCAAATGGAAAACTGGGATTTATAGAAAAAGATGTATTCTTTTAGGCTGATTTATTTATTATTTAGAAGAGAAAAACACCCGTGCGCTGTTTGTGAACATGTGCGGACCAGTGAAATGCTGGCAGAATCCTGGTCTGTTCAGATGAAAATTAGGATTAAGACGACGTACTCACCACGTGAACCTTTTTCATGAGGAATTTATAAAACCCAAACTGAAAGACACAGAAGGCTGGATTCAAACATAAGCAGACGGGAGAATAAAACACCTACAGCTTCAAACAGAGAGATCTTCATCGATCTGATGGATTTCTTCAGTTTTTCTGTCCAACTGACCATTTCAACGGAAAACGTGATCAACTTTGTTAAACTAATAAAACCCTTGAAGTTCATTTTAGGGTTAATAACTTTCTGTTTCAAATATTCAATATTCCTTCCACCCACTAATTTGTACATCTTCCCCAATTCGATAACTTTATATAAACTACAAATAAACTAATTATGTGATGCATTGTGATCTTCTGAAGTAAATTAATCGAGTATTTTGGTTTTTATTAAGACATTTGCTCTCATTTGATTCTCTATGCATGCAATAACTGTAATGCATTAATAAATGAATGCAAATGAGGTTTAATCTGCATAAGAATACAATAATGTGTTTGTTAACATGAAAAGTTAAATAAGGATTTTTGCAACTGCGTATTATTATATTTTGATGATAATATCTTTGATATTTGATAAATCTGCGTTTGGACTGAAAGCGTAATGCTATGGTGTGGGTGAATACTCAATTCTGATTGGCTGCAGGCCTTTGCTCACAGAGCTCAGATGTTCTATGAGCACTCCACTGGCCTAAACACCAGTTGGTTTCCCAGCATAGGTTGTCACACCTTATTCCACAGTTTATCACAGCACCGTGAAAAAGTGAGGGATTTTGTAGTTTCCTTGACCTGTTTAGTTCATTTGATCACTTTGAAAATGCAGCAGAAGAAAAAGGAGGAAAAATAACACGAGAAGGAATTGAACTATCTGAACTACATCACAAACACTTCATCTGGACAAAAACCGGCGGTAAGACGTGAACTTTCTCTCTGAACTGATGCTTTATTAACACATCATGATCATCAGCATAGATATCGCTTTCCTTTGCCGCTGCAGTTGAGGTTGCTAACACAACAAATCGTCGCACCACATATAAAGCAGTCTGTATTTTGTCAATAAATGATTAAAACTTACAATACTACACTGAGTACTATCTAATCTTTTGTAAGTTACCATGATATAAGAGGGGTAATGCCCTTTGTGGTGTCCATTAAGTGGCTGGCCGACGAAGTGCCCTTTATCAGAACTTTTTTAAGGCGTGCATTGTCACTTTTTAATCCACACCTAGCAGCCAATCAGAATCGAGTATTCACCCAGACCGTGGTACAACAGAGGTTAATGGACCTCATGGAAACAACCATCGTCCGGTTCAGGCTTCTGCGTCTTTATTTCTGATAATATGCACCTCATCGAGCATTATCCCTGACTTAAAAGATGTTAAGAACTGGATTATGCTAACTATGTGAAGAGAAAAATATGTTTCCATCTTTTGAGCTACTGTTAAAACGTCCCTAGTGGTCTTCTATTTATAGTTCCAACATTTTTATCCCAAATTTAAGAAATCCAAAAAAAACTTTTGCTAGGACATAGTTCTGCAGAGCAGGTAGTAGTTTATTAATATCATAAATTCCCCTCCAAGTTGTATGTGGGACTGTTGACGCGGAGTCCCTCCTGCCTGAGAGCTCTTTGTTTACACTAGGCCTGCACAATATACCGCAAATTTATCGTTATCGCAATATCCAGCTCTGCAATCTGCGTATAGCAAAAGACGCCAAAAATCGCAATAAATCGCGAACCTTAAAAGGGGTTAAAACAATCTTATGGGAGCTTGAAGGGTTTAACGAATCAAATAAATCCCTTCAAGTTGTTGACCAATCGGATGGACGCCTTCAAGTTGTTGACCAATCGGATGGAGGCCTATTGTATTAGATGTTTGTCACCTAAGTCGACGAGGGTCATTTGGAGTATCATTTTTAAATAGTTGCACTGAAATCGGAATGATGTTTTTTGGTTATTTTGCTATTTGTTTATATACCGCAAATCATATCGTTATCGCAATTTTAATCTCTAATATTGCATATGGTGAGTTTTCCTCATATCGTGCAGCCCTGGTTTACACCCTCTCCCACTAGCTTACAGCCCTTCACAACTCCAAGCTAACATTAGTGGTTCAACAAAAATGGCGAGCAATGCCGGAGGTAAACGATGACACATCGATTGGTGAATCTGGACCACGATGCATTGCGTTTAAGTGATTTAAAAGCAATGTGTGATGCTGAATCCTCAAGTTGTCATCATCTGAACATGCTGGATTCATAAATAATCTTTGTAAAACGTTCATATTTATGAGATTAAGGGTTTACAAACAAAAAAAACAACTAGTGAGCATGTAACTGAATTGCATAAACGTCCAGAAAACAACACAGTCCTGCCCTATATAGTCTTTTTTAGTGGTCATGTTGAGGTAAGGGAATTCAGAGAAAGCTTTCAACCTTCAGGAAGAACTAAAAACAAAGCCCAAAACCAAATGGTTCACAGAGGAGACCTGCTTACAGGTGTGGTTGAAATCCTGCTGATCACCGCATGCATACCAAGCCGGGAACCTTTGAGCATCAAATCCTCCTTGTTAGAAAACGCGATGATGCTCCTGAGGGTGTCGGTACACGGCATGACCGCGAAAGCCTGTGAGGAAGGAAACGACCATGGACGGCCACGAAGCGTCAGACGGTTTCAAACTCCTTACAAACTCGTAGAAGCTGGCTCCTACCATAGACGCCTGAGGAAGGACGTAGAGGCCTCTGCTGGAGGGTTTGAATCCGAACGGGCAGAGCAGTTGGGCCACGTCCTCCTCGGTGTAGCGGCCGTCCGCGTACTCAGGCAGACCAGTGATTAACAGCAGACGAGTGTGGAGACGAGAAAACTGGGAACAGGAGCACTCTCATAACAACTCCAGGCCATTGACATAACAACCACCCTCCTACAGATTGACATTTTAGAACTTTATGGCATTTATGGAGGTAAATCCAGGGAAACTTTGCTATCAGCAACACATCAAACAATTAAAAGGCTTATTTCAGGCTTTTCTTAAGCCTTTTAGAGGAACCTTTATCCATATGTAATATTTTACCTTTGGCACACTAAAGAACACACTTTTATGACAGAGGAAATAATTTTTGCAGATCATTTTTCTAGCTGGAAGTAAAACAACTTAATCTCTGAGGCTCCGCCTTACTCTCCTTGTGGGTGCCGCCCACTTTATAACATCAACCTAGCGTCGGCCTTGGCAGCGTGTCTGTGTTTCGCCCACGAAAAACAAAAAAACATCCGAACTTTTCCAAAGATGGATGTGCATTTTGTGCGTTTAAAAATGAAGTGTTTAAGCCAATCAGCACTAGCTCCACGGAGAAAGTGTGTGTGCGTTAGCCTGGGGGCGGGGCTAGCAGCGCAAACTCTTCCTGGAAGGGGCGGTTCCTCACTTTGTGATGTCACAATGTAAGAAACAACTCGTTTTCGTGGATTGGGAGGGGCTGGTGCTCAGAGTGCAGGTTTTTAGATTGAAGTGATTTTCTCTTTAAGTATTTTGTTCCGTTTTTCATTTTTGGCATACATATACAAAGAGAAAGTTTATTTTCTTAATCTGATAGAAAATAATATAAGTGTTCCAACTATTGTCAGGCTCCACTCAGTGGGGTTGTGACGCACATTCCAGAACGCGCATTTAGGCCTGTGGGTTCACACTGGACAAGCAGGAAGGGGCTTCTTCCTTTTCTACTATTTACCAGCCGTCGCCTCTATGAAGCGATATTTGTGCCAAAACAACAAAAGAGAACAAAAATCACAGTTTTGGATGAGAAATTTGTACATTTCAAACAAAATGTTCAGTTTTAGAAACTAAACTTTCTAAGTAGCAAATGAAAATATTAAAGTTTGCTGTTAAATTCTTTACAGAATCTAGACCAATCAGCATGGACCTTCTTGTCTGTGATTGGCTGTTTGGTGGCACAATTATTACGCAAACCTTTCAAATCCAAAATCAAAGACGGGGAGATTAGTGAGATGAGAGACGACCCATCCTGAAAAAGTTTGTGTCACAAACGCAAAAATGTGTTTTGTAAGCAGAGAAAAAGATTTTGAAGTGTGCTAGCACAAATCTCGTGATTCTTTTTCCAGACGTCTTCTTTCACAGCTCTATTATGATATACTTAAGTCATACTTCCAACCGGGCACATTTTTCCTCCATTAACAGTTTTCAAATCGTAACCACTTGCGTGAGTTAAGGGGGACGTCCTCCATTCGTCTCTACCAAACCCAAGTCCCTGATTGGCTTCACTTTCACGGCGCGTTCAATGGCTGCAGGTTTTTTACGTAGAAGCTAAAGACAGTTTAGTAATGAGCGTAGCTATGCGTAAATGCAGGAATTTGTAACGTGAAATGCACTTTTTACAGTAAGAGTGGACGCTGGAACACGCTTTGCAGAGGGCGGTGTGAACGTGGCCTCAGCTTTGTTTGCTAAGAATAAACAAATACAAATCAATTGATACAGAAAAAAACTATTAATCATCAAAATCTATGAATCAGGTTTACAGACAGAGGTCTGACCATAGAGGTGTGGAACATAAATACAGTTTTAATGTACAGTGAATCACAATTCTACTCATTAGGTCTAAACTTACTTTCGATGACATGACGGCGTTCTGACTGAGACAACCTGCAGAGACAAAGCCCTGAGTGACGTCTGCCAAACGTCCGACGTTCACGGCTGCTTTGGTTTCTTACGGATTCTCGTTGGATGCAGCAGTTCAGACAGCCGTTCTCCAACAGTCAGAGATGAGGCAGCGGTCGAGGGTTTGAAACCCACCTGCTGCTGCGGCGACGCCTTCTTCTGGGTTTTCACTGCAGCGACAAAGTTAGGGAAGAGGATTGTATTTAATTCTAAAAGATACAAATCTGGTGTTTCTCAAGATATTTTCAAATGTGCTTTGAAATCATTTGTTTGGGATTACATTTTAGTGTTTTTGAAATAATTCTGTGTTTTCAAATTAAACACCACAGCATGAGTTCCTAGTAAGTTAGGCTCCGCCTCCTCAGCGTGGAGCAAAAAAGCTGCAGGGACCGTCAACAAAGTACACCAAAACATGGCAGACAAGAGACTTATTATTTTATCGACGCAAACACTCATTGCTGTTAATGCAAATTCAAAATAAAGTAATCATTAAATAATCATTACTGTAGTACTGTAAACCACAACTGTCAGTCATGTGATTTGTAGACGTTTCCTTGTCACCTGCCCCCCCCCCCCCCCCCCCCCCGCTCAGTTTGATTTCTGAAATATTATTGTTGCTGCAGTTTTTAGGTTTTAAAAGAAATAACCCAGAAAGAAATCAGTACATTCCAATTCCATTGATACGGTGGTTTAGTGAAAAAAGGCAATAATACATTAAAATAAACCTTTTCGGCGTCATTTTCTTTTGATTCTACAAAAAGCTGCAAGTGCAGTTGGTCAACAGACCCCTCCCACACCCCAAAGCCTGTTTAGCCACCTGGAGCCACTTTTCCAGCCACAGAGGTTGAAAAACATTCAAAAGTCTTTCTTTCAAATGTAAAAATAATGTAACCTGTGCATCATTTTTCTAAATCTGACATTTTTACCAGGTACAGACTCACTACACAAACCGCACCCGTCGTCTGTGTTGGCGTTTCCCCGTCGGTCTCTGTTCTCCCTGCAGTCGGGTGGGTTTTCGGTGTTGGTGGAGTTTGTGGACATCGGGCGGTGTTCCCCTCTGGATGATCTGCAGCTTCACTAGTTGTTGGATGAGTGTTGTGTTGTTCAGCGTCCAGCGAGTCATTTTGTTCCCCTGAAGCTGAACCTTCAGGTTCCATGGACTCTGTCCGAACGTCTTCAGCTTCGTCGTCGGGTTGAGGAGGTTCTGCTTCTGGGCCCGTCTCCGGACCTCCTGCGGCTCCCTTTGGAACCCTCCGAGGGGAACGTTTGGGGTTTCTCGAAAGCAAACCTGGTGTGTTTGGGACACCTTTCCCTTTGGTGGTCTCTTTCTGCTTGTGGGTTTCACTTGATTCACTAAACAGCGCGGAGTCAGCCGATTTTCTATCCCAAAAAACAGAAAAATATGGACAGCTTGAGCGTGGTGAGCATTGCAATAGTGGCGTTTCTCTGGTGTTCGCACATTATTTACAAAAATATTAAAATGTAATACATGAATCCTTGGCTCAAGCTAAACAAAGGGATACAACGTACGATATGACTATATTAGGAAGGTGGGCGTGGGGAACCAAAAACCTCTGTTGCTAAGAAAATCCAAACATTTACTTTTGCCAATTCCTCTAAAAATGACACAGACCTGTTCGTCACCCCCAGGTGACCAAAACATGAAATGGTTGCTATGGAGATAAAACCAACAGAGAAGCCTCCATTTTAAAAAATGTTTCCCTCCCAGCTCTGAGTAGGGTGGCAGGGGCAGAATGGGCATGTGTAGCCGCTCAGCCAATGAGGGCAGATCAGGAAAGGGCGGTGAAGGCGAGGGTGGGGTAGCGTCTGCTGGCCAAACAAAGCCACATGCAGATTTATCTTTTTATTTTGCTCCATATTGAATAGTCTCTCATTAAAAACCATTTTGGTATCCTGATACTGGCTGGTGTTGTTCAGCCCTATATCAATAAAAATTCATGTAACCATTGAAAATTTGGTTACAATTAATCAGTGATCTAATTTTTCCCGACGTTCACTTTATATAATACACGAGGGATGACTATGCTAGTAAACCTGCATTTGTAAGGTATTTAACTAAAGCCTAAAAAAACAAAAAAAAGAAGAGCAGTAACTAATCCAACCTGCGAAGGTCTGGTTCAAACTTAATGTTTGCATTTTAAAATCAAACAAGTTACTTTGTTTTAGTATTTTTCCCCACAACTTAAAGCTAAAGTAAAGAACAGAGAGGCCACTCACTGGTGACAGGAAGAAGCTGGAGAACTCTGAAGATCTTCATCCTGCAGTTTAAAAACAGCTTCATTAGAAAACAAAGCTTTATCTTCACGTATCACTCTGTATGTTTCCAAAAAATTACATTTATGAAAAAAAAAACATTCTTTTTAGGTGACACTATTCTTTTGCTGTCTGTAGATTCAATTCAAACTAATTAAATATAACAGATGAACACCAACCTCGGCTTTAGTGGCTGAAAGTCGCTCAGCGGTTTGATCAGGATTTCTGCGACGGGTCTTTGTCGTCCGTCTCTTCACTTTAGAAGCGTTGCGGGTTGAAGATGACTTGATCTTTCTGAACTCGGCGAGGAGTAGAGGGATCAGAGTTTTCAGCATCTCCTCCAGGTTTGGCAGCTCCAGCAGAGACTGGACGGCTGGAAAAGACGGCAAAAATGGGTTTGAACCAACGTGTTCAAGTGTGGCTGAATGACAAAGCGACGACACATCTATAGACTGTTAGAATATTGAGAAAAACATTTCAATATTTTGTGTTAGTGAATTTGAAAGTCAGTGTCATAAATACATGGTCATTTAAGTAAGATTTGCATTTTTAAGAGCATTTCTTTTCATTTTGACGGTGTGGTGTCATTTCTGGTGTTGGTTAGATTTATGCTGGCCTCTGGTGGAGCAGCTGGTTGGATTTTCCAGCAGGACTGTTGTGTACCTGTCCAAACTGACAAAAGAACCAAAAGCTGCTTCAATGATCAACATGTTACTATTAAATTCAAAACTCCTGACCTGATGGAAGATTTACGGACCGCTGGCATAGGGAAGAAACACCAAACACATGACTTGAAAGCACCTCAGAGGCTTATTGCCTCCATGGTACAAAGCAATGATGCAATAGTTCATGTAGAGAGGCCTCAGCCAAGTACAGAGTTCATAAGAACGAATGTGTGTTTTCAGAATCTTGACATTTTTTATGAAAACACTTTTTTTTTTTTAATTCATCTGATGTGATCTTATGGTTTTCTGAGCATTTTTATGTTTTATAGACCAGAATCATCAAAATGACAAAATAAAGGCCTGAAATATTTCAGTGTGAGATAATTTTGTTTTAGGTTTACTTTTCAACCAATCGATTTTATGGGAGATTATATATGATATATGATGGGAAAAGTATTTTTCAAGCCTGGAATTGCTTATGTTCCCTAACCTGGTGTTTCCAGCAGTTTCTTGGTCAGTTTATCCACGATTCTGGACTTCTTCCTTTGACCAGACGACCTCCTAGAAAAAGAACGTTCCTTTCCTTGCTCTCTTGAAGGCGGACGGTTCCTCATCTTCTCCCCACTTCCGGATGAAGAGCGTCCCTCGTGGTCCTTCAAATGTGGCTGATGAGCGGAGGTGGGGCGGCAGTGGTATGGAGGGGACCGAGAACGAGTCCTGAAGTTTGTAGACGTTTTTCATTTGTATTGTTGATTTAAGGAGTTAAGGACCAAAATAACTGACTGTATCCGAGAACTGGAGTGAGTTAGTGCGACGTCATCCATAGAAATTCAGTC